>CM077664.1:2500-602500 GCA_039707655.1 Elymus sibiricus | reverse complement strand
TCATCAATGACGGTTAAACCCAAAGATGAAAGATGTGGTGAGAAATGAAATATTAAAGCTCCTAGCAGCAGGTATTATCTTTCCCATTGTTGATAGTAAATGGGTAAGTCCTGTACATTCTGTTCCTAAGAAAGGAGGCATGACCATGGTTCCTAATGATAATAATGAGCTTATTCTCAGAGGACTATTGTTGGTTATAGAATGTGCATTGACTACAGGAAATTGAACATAGCGACCAGAAAGGATCACTACCCCTTGCCCTTTATTGATCAAATGCTTGAGAGACTATCTAAAAATACTCATTTTTGTTATCTTGATGGATATTCTAGATTCTCTCAAATTCCTATCAGCACTTCAGATCAAGAGAAGACTACCTTCACTTGCCCCTATGGTACTTATGCTTATAGACGTATGCCTTTTGGTTTATGTAATGCTCTGCTACTTTTCAGAGATGTATGTCTGCTATTTTCCATGGTTTTTGTGAGGAGATTGTGGAAGTTTTCATGGATGATTTTTTCGTCTACGGGACTTCTTTTGACAATTGCCTCCACAATCTTAACAAAGTTTTGCAGAGATGCGAGGAGACTAATCTTATATTGAATTGGGAGAAGTGCCACTTCATGGTTAATGATGGGATTGTTCTCGGTCATAAGATCTCGGAGAGAGGAATTGAGGTGGATAGAGCAAAAATTGAAGCCATTGAAAGGATACCCTATCCAAGGGACATAAAAGGTATACGTAGTTTTCTCAGTCATGCTGGTTTCCATAGGAGATTTATTAAGGATTTTTCTAAAACCTCAAGGCCCCTTACTAGTCTTCTTCAAAAGGATGTTCCATTTGCCTTTGGTGATGATTGCAAGGACGCCTTCGAGATCCTTAAGAAGGCCTTAATAACTGCTCCTATAGTTCAACCACCTGATTGGAATTTACCCTTTGAAATCACGTGTTATGCTAGTGATTTTGCTGTTGGGGCTGTTTTAGGACAAAGAGTTGATAAGAAATTGAATGTTATTTATTATGCTAGCAAAACTCTTGATAGTGCTCGAAGAAATAATGCTACTACAGAAAACGAATTCCTAGCGGTTGTGTTTGCTTGTGCTAAATTTAGACAGTATATTGTTGATTCTAAAGTCATTATTCACAGTAACCATGTTGCTATTAAGTATCTTATGGAGAAGAAGGATGCCAAACCGAGGCTCATCAGATGGGTACTTCTACTCCAGGAATTTGATTTGCAGATTGTTGATAGGAAAGGTGCTGACAACCCCGTTGCAGATAACCTTTCCAGAATTGAAAACATACCACATGATCCTTTTCCTGTTAATGACAACTTTCCTGACGAGCAATTAGCTGTCGTTAAGGTAAACTCTGTTGTAGATCCTTGGTATGCAGATTATGCTAACTTTATTGTTGCAAAGTTTTTGCTTCCCAGTTTTACATTCCAGCAAAGGAAGAAATTCTTCCACGACTTGAGGCACTACTTTTGGGATGACCCACACCTCTATAAAGAGGGTGTAGATAGGATCTTGAGAAGGTGTGTACCCGAACATGAACAAGAAGTTATCTTGAGGAAGTGCCATAATAGTCCATATGGTGGACATCATGCCGGTGATAGAACCGCACATAAGGTACTCCAATCAGTTTTCTACTGGCCCACTCTTTTTAAAGATGCTAGAAAGTTTATCTTATCTTGTGATGAATGTCAAAGGGTTGGTAACATTAGCAGACGCAATCAGATGCCTATGAATTATTCTCTTATTATTGAGCCTTTTGACTGCTGGGGATTTGATTTTAGGGTGATTTTATGGGTCCTTTCCCTCCTTCACATAATTACACGCACATTCTTGTAGCTGTTGATTATGTAACTAAGTGGGTTGAAGCTATCCCCACTAAAAGTGATGATCATAAAGCATCTTTGAAATGCTCAAGGATGTGATCTTTCCTAGATTTGGTGTGCCCAGGTACCTCATGACTGATGGTGGTTCTCACTTTACGCATTGTGCTTTTAGAAAAGCTCTAGCTAAGTATGATGTTAACCATAGGATATCTTCATCCTATCACCCTCAGTCTAGCGGGCAAGTTGAGTTGACTAACATGGAGATCAAGTTGATCTTGCAAAAGACAGTTAACAAGTCTAGAAAAGATTGGTCTAAGAAACTTGGGGAGGCCCTGTGGGCTTAAAGAACAGCCTACAAGAACCCCATGGGTATGTCTCCCTACAAAATGTTTTATAGTAAGGCTTGCCATTTGCCTCTTAAGTTAGAGCACAAAGCCTATTGGGCTATTAGAGAGCTAAATGTTGACGCCAAACTTGCTGGTGAGAAAAGATTACTAGACTTGACTTCTCTAGATGAGTGGAGAAGTGTGAAGCCTATGAGAATGCCAAGTTGTTCAAGGAAAAGGTAAAAAAGTGGCATGATAAAAGAATTTTGAAACGAAAGTTTAACATTGGTCATAAAGTTTTGTTGTACAAGTCTCATTTCAGGTTTTCTGCAGGTAAGCTTCTCTCCAAATGGGAGGGTCCATACCTTGTTGAGGAGGTTTACCGATCCGGTGCCATAAAGATCACCAACTTCGAGGGCACTAAACCGCACGTTGTAAATGGGAAAGACTCAAGCATTACATATCAGGTGACCCCATCAATGTGGAGACGGATGTCATACATGTCATCACACCAGAGCAACATATTGAAGCCATGTATCAGACACCGCCAGAATCAGAGAAGGAATAGGTATGTACTACAGTAAGGAAAACCCGGAAAAAAGGTATAAAAAGTTCATATTAATAATTTCTGGAAAATAATAAAAATCTAGAACCGAAGAAGAGCCGGAGAAGATCTCCAGGTGGGCCAGGCTCCCTGGTGGCGCGGCCAGGCCCCTGGCCGCCTGGTCCACTCGGATCTCGTCTCTGACTCCGCTTTGCCCTGCTACCTTCCTTCCGACATACAAATTTTTGCTATATATTTGCCTGGATCGTTCTGGTTCTGTATCTTGCGATTTCGTGGTGTTTAGTTTTTGATCTGTTTCTGCCAGGAAACTTCCACCAAACCCTAGACACCATGGCCTCTCCGAGCTCACCCAAGGGTAAGTTCCTCCGCAACATCATCAACCCTTATCTTGCGGAGGTGAGGAGGCAACCTCAAACTCTTTGGGTGGAAGATGGCGTCCTCCACAAAGATCTAAAGGGACCCAAGAAAGAGGGAAGCACTAAGGGTGGAGCAAGAAGTCTTCAAGTACATGAAGATGATAGAGCGCAGAGTTGAAGCAAATATTGACATCGTCTTCGAGCTCAGAGCTGAATATGAGAGAGAGGTCAAGGAGTTGTGAAATAGACTCTTTGATCTTGAGATGAATACTTCAGAGCTCCAAGCACAGATCCATGATCTACATAACCAAAACTGTGAGTATGAACTAAGATTTAAGCGGATGAGCATTGCTGCAAGTTACAGGATTTTGGAAACAGAGGAGTCTTGCGTCGATGGGAAGCCTATGCCATGGAAGCTAGTTCCTGATGCTGATGGAAACAATTCTCCTAAGGACCAAGCCTAAGTCTTCATTGGGTAATGGCACTCCCCAAGCTTATTCTAAGCTTGGGGGAGTAGCCCAGTATCCTCACATTTATCTTTTATCTTTCTATTTTTGAGTCGTGTGTCATATCATGGTTAGGGAAGTTATTATATAAGATAGTTGATTGAAAAAGGTCTTTCACTCCTTCATGAGTGAGTCTTGTATCCATATAGGTGTGCAGTCGTCTTTGATGAAATATTAATGAGAAGTTTTCTGTTTACTTTACTGCACTTCGTATTCTTCTCATGCAATCAACCTTATATGCTAATCTTATGGGGAGTATTGGTCTTACACCAGGTATGGCTTTGAAATCCTTACTAAATCTTGGCAAACATAGCACTGGTCATAGCAACAATTACTAGTGTAAAACAAAGGGGGAGAAATTCACATGCCTCTATACTATCTTGGTTTCTTTTGTGTTTGTTAGCCTTCAGGAGTTCTTTATGTTCTTGTGCTTAAAGTGTTATGCTGACAAGGAAGACAACCTGATACTGCATGTCAAATCTTAATGCTTAAATTTTATATTGGTTTGCATCTCTCAACACTATATGTTTGCTTTCAAAACCTTTTCTAGCCAAACTCTGTACTGAGCGGGAATACTGCTCGTGCATCCATACCTTGAACTAATATCTTCCATGAGAGTCCACCATACCTTCCTATATGTGGTACTTCACCGCCACTCCTAAAGTACATTACTCATGTGCTATCTTTAGACCTTCAAAATAGTATTACTCCTTATTTTGTTCCTCTGTTTTAGCTCATGAGGAAGTGGTAGATAATTCACGATCTTCTCATGTTGGACAAGATTTATCTTTTGACTTGCATGTATAATGTGCATGTCCTTAACACATTGAGGAACTGGCATAGGTGCGCCTAGCTCACAAAAGATAATATCAACAAATAAAATCCTTCACACTTTGTTCCTGAGAAATCAGTTAAACTTTGGTAGTGATAAACAAAGGAGATGAGAGGGATGTGATCGTTCCTCTTTGGGAGCCGTTCTTCGAAGCTCTGCCCAACATGAGAAGTACCGAGTTATCTATTAGCATTCGTTGACAAAGCATGCACCGCCCAAAGCCTATGTTCATAATCTTATTGTTTTCAAAGTTTAAAAGCTCTGGCACATGAGTTTTCCCTGCTTCCCTCTGTGCAGGGTCTTTCCTTTATTTTCCATGCTGAGTCAGTTTCTCCTATTTCCTTCTATCCTCCACAAGCAAACATGTGACGTTGATTGAGATGCACTCTTATATATTTCGGTATTAAGCTTGATCGTGTCTTATCATCGTTGACATCACCATTAAGGTGAATAAGTTGAGAGTTAAGCTTTGCTAAACTAAACATCTTCCTTTGTGTTGGTATTGTCACTTTATGCCTAAGAATGTGTTCGTGAAGGCCTTCGAACCATCTTGATAACTTTGCTACAAATTCTAGCTGAACAATAATGTTAATTTGCTAGTTTATCTTTCACCAAGAACATGTTTGCCATGATTCAATGAGTTTTCACTTTGCCCTACCTTTGCGTGTGATTGAATCATTACTTGTTCATGAGAAGCTTTTTGAGAAAAGGTTGCTGTTTTGAATGCTTTGGTGTAGCTAAGTAAATATTGATGCTTCTTGTTCGTATTCTTCATTATCGACACTTCACTCCTTAAACCTGTGGCCATGTTTACTGAGCTTAGTCTTCGCTTGGGGACAAGAAGAGTCTAAGCTTGGGGGAGCTGATACGTCCATTTGGCATCACTATTTTGTATCATAATTTACCTCTATTCATTGATATATTCCATATTATGATGCATCTCTTATGATGTTTTGCACAGTTTACAGTTTTCCAGAGCCCAGCCATCCGAGTCAGGAAACAGCCGGAGAATCACACTTCAAGGGGGCATACATCCACAACTCCAAATAGGATGAAATTCGGGGAAGTTCATTTTCTGAAGAATTGATGCCAGGATCCAGAAGGACTCCCAAAAGGGGGCCACCAGGCAGCCAGGCGACCTGGTAGCGCGACCTTTCCTGGTCGCGCCCCCCTGGCCGCCTGGGTGGTGGGGCCCACCTCCGGAGTCCCTCTTTCGCGTATATACTCCCCCTGACTTAGAAACATCGGGGGAGAGATCAGATCGGATTTTCGCCGCCGCTGCGAGGCGGAAACCAGCAGAGAGAAGAAGACCTCTCCGGCAGCCAGATTCTGCCGGGGAAAACTCCTCCCGGAGCGGGAGATCGTCACCGTCTTCATCGTCATCATCACGGGCATCATCAAGATCATCATCAACACCTTCCCCAACATCAGCACCATCTACATCTCATCCCATCTCACTTTGCCATTGCAATTAGGGTTGTATTTTGCACAATTCAACCCCGTCACTTTATTGGTGTTAATTACTCTTTTGTGGTTGATGCTATTAAGTTTTGTTGGTGAATTCTTGGTATGATCAGATTGTTCATCATATATTAATCACCTCTGATCATGATCTCTTTTATGTCTTGTGAGTAGTTCTCTTAGTTGTTGAGGACATGGGAGGAGTCTTGTTGCAAGTAGTCATATAATGTTGAAGTAATATTTGTTGGTTTGATATTTAAGTTGTGGTGCTATTCTTCTAGTGGTGCTATGTGAACGTCGACTACATAGCACTTCACCACTGGAGGGCCTAGGGGAATGCATTGTGTATTAAGGATGCTTATGGTGGGTTGCCGGAGTGACAGAAACCTGAACCCCAGTTTGCATACTTTTGCACAAGGGAGTGTAGGATCCTAGAGTTTATGGCTACGGTTAGGTTTACCTTAATTACTTTCTTGTAGTTGCGGATGCTTGCAAGGGGTTTAATCGTAAGTGTGCATTTGTCTTAGTTAAGACGGTGTGCTAGCATAGGTTCACGCACACAACACTTATCAAAGTAGTGAATGTTATTTGGCGGAATATGGCAAAAGTAGCTTGACAAAAACCTCCCGTGTATCCTCAAGAACGTTTTAGTCTCCATAATTAAAACCTTCGGCTTGTCCTTTGTGTTCAAAAGGAATGGGCCACTTGCTGCACTTTATTGTCTATTATTTTTACTTATCTTTTTACTTTTATTTATCATCACAAAACCCCCTACAAAGTTACGACACTCCTACTTATCAAAAAGACTACGATAGATCCCCTACACTTGTGGGTCATTGATGATGCAGATCACACCCCTCGTTGGTTACCCCAAGTGCAAGGTTAGTGATGTAGATAGCAGCAAATTTCCCTCGGCAAGGATACCAAGGTTATCGAATCCAGGAGGTCTCCGAATGCTAAAAGTAGGTCGTTAAGCAGGCAACGGCGCAGAAACTTGCTTGACCTAGACCTGCACACAAGGACACCAATAAACTTCACACCCAACGAGTCAGAGGGGTAGTCAATCCCCCTGTCTTGCCGTTTATGAAAGGTTACACACAAAGGGTAGAGGAACTGGAAAGTAAAATAACAAAAGGAAATAAAAGCGGTAAATTGCAGCGGTGTAAATATATGGTGAGGATATGGACTTGGGTATCATGGCATTCACTAGTGACGTCTCTCTCCCAAAAGACAATAAAACTTATGCTGGGTGAACAAATTACAGTTGGGCAATTGACAGAATTATGAACGCACCGCAATGCTAATTATGCTAGCAGAGAGTGCAAGGTTCAATCATGCAGGCATTACACCAAAACAAGTACACCGTTTATCCATCAGCATCTACATCCTAATCATCCACCATGAGATATGTAATCCAGAACATCTCGCTGGTATTAAGTTGCGAGCCACAACTATATGTTGCAAACCCAAAGCAACGAACAACTGCATTAACACTTTATGCGTAATGCAAGCGACACTTGCAACACGCAGTCGCAAGCACCACTGTTTTACCCTTAGTAGCAACAGCACATTCTCTAGTCCCATGTTTCTGTCACTCAAACTGGACATTGAGAGGCATGAACCTACTATCTAGCATAACGCTCCCTCTTGGAGTCACAATCTACTACTTGGCCAAAGCAATAAATTACAACGGAGAACGTGCAAGAACAATCAAGAACAAGATATAAAAGAGAACCAAATATATTACTTCCACAATCTAAACATAATCTCATAATCCATCGGATCCCAGCAAACACAGCATAAAAAGCATAGTAACTATAACATATGTGCCTTGATCATGATAGGCAGCTCACAACGACTAAACATTGATGATCAAGATTGGAGAGAGATGGATCATCTAGCAACTGCCATGAACCCTATGTCCAAGGTGGAACTACTCACGGCACATCACAGAGGCAATCATGGTTGATGAAGAGGCCTCCGGAGGTGAATCCTCCCTCCGGCAGGGTGCCGGGACAGAACTTCAGGGGCTCCCGATCTGGGAATCGTGACGGCGGCGGAACAGAGAAGGTTTCGGGAAAAAGAACTCTGCCCTGAGGGTTTTTGGTCGACAAGGAATAAATAGGCGAAAAAGAGGGCACCGGGGGTGGCCCCACCTGGCCAGGCGGCCAGGGGGCGCGGCCCCCTCCTGGCCACGCCAGGGAGGCGCCTGGCCAGGGGGTGGCCTCCCTCCGGCTCTCCTTCGGGCTTCTGGAGTCTTCTGACATATAAGAATTTATGGAATTTTCTGGCAAAATTGATTTTTCACCTTTTTCTGCGATGCACAGACAAAAATAGACAGAAACTGTCACTGGGCACTGGGTTAATAGGTTAGTCCCAAATATGTTGTAAAATGATATGAAAATGCATCAAAACATATAACAAAGTCACACAAATAAGCATGGAACAAGCAAAAATTACAGATACGTTTGGGACGTATCAACATCCCCAAGCTTAATTCCTGCTCGTCCGCGAGTAGGTAAATGATAACCAAGATAATTTTTGTGGTGACATGCTACCAACACCAGTAAGAACATCAAGTAAAGCAATCAAGATGTATAAACGGAGACAAAGTAATATAAAGCAAGAGTCTATATCTAGTATTGAAACTAGTAAAGCAAGAACATAAAGGTAAAAGAGCTCTCGTTGTCCGTGAATCGAATGTCTCCAAATGGTGATCGCGTGCAGAGTGAGGAAGGTTGAGAGTTTAAAAATACTGAATAGTTGTTGAGAACTCAGTCTACTAACTTCCACTCATGGTCTCTTTGGGATTTTATCATGACTCATCCCTAGAACGTCGGTCAGGTACAAGACAATCCGATAATCTCTGTTTTGACTTTGAGCAACTCATGCAATGAATGAGCGCAAGCAAGATTAATGGCACTTTAGGATGGTGAAGAGAATAATGATGGGGTAGGGAAGTCAAAAAGTGAGAAAGGCTCACACCAATGAGGACAACCATTAGGCGAGAGAAAGACTTATGATAGATATGGTGTGAGGAGTAGGGATTTCCATGCAAGGGACGAGGTAACCATATAGGGATACCATGAGGAATTCTTCGTGAGGCTTTGATGGAATTCTTCCCAAATCAACCCAATATGCTTCATGTATCACTATGGAATATTTCTTCATATAATATACAATGCACTTGATGCTCCATAGCAATTTGTCATTCAATACCAAAGCTTAAAGCAAATCTTCAACATTATGTCATTTATCATTGAATCCATCCAATATCCTTAATGCACCACCTATGGACTATTCCTTCAAATATATCTCAATGAAAACATTAGTCCATAGAGATTGACATTAATTACGAAAACCACACTTAGGGGCTATACATGCACTTTCAGCATGTTTCAAGAGTAAAACATAAAAATGTGAATCTACGAACAAAAACTTTCAGGTTGTGACAAGTGATGCACCTAAAGTACGCCATTTGTCACCATCAAAAACCATGAGAGTGATCTGCACGAGGGGTACCCTTTACCAATAATCTCATTATATCATCGATGCTTCCTAATTAATACCACCTCGGGTCAAGTTAGAGCAACTCTAGCATATCTCGTAAAACTGATCAAACCTCTAAATTTACAGTACAGATACCATAAAACGCATTGAATAGATCTCGTAAAACAACCAATCCCTAATATTTTTATAAGTCCTCGTATATTATCCCCTCCATACATTAAATCTGCAGTTTTTGAGTCATTTTGCAAGTCGTTGTATATTGAAACTGTAGACCGGTCAACGATGGAGTAGGCGGCTTGGAGATGAGCAAAGGCCGCTGGAGTGAAGGAGCTCGGCAGCAGCCATCGAGGTATTGCCGGAGTAGGTGGACGGCCGGAACATCGCTGGAGGAGCTCGGCAATGGCACTAGTGCGTCGCCGGAGTAGGGGGACATCCGTAGCATCGTCGGATTTTTTTGCAGTACATGTTCTATCAAAACCAATTTAATACCACAAAAGCAGTTTACGGTGCTCCGTAAACTGATTTTACAATACCGCAATATATGGATATGATAGAGTTGCTCTTACAAGGCTTCTTAGCCCATTATGACTCACATGCTAAATTACTCACAATTCCCCTGTTAGAATCGTTGCTTGAACTCCCAGCAATAACATCAAGAAAATCTTGAAGCAGATGATTCTTATTCTCCCATGTAAGCTAATGATCATGTAAAGATGTCCAACAAACTTGCACAAAGGGTATTTGCAGCCTTGCCAACGTGAACATATTTAGTGTTTAGTATAGACAACTTGGAATCACTGTTTGGGATATCCCTTATTGTTAGCCTCTTGATCGGTTGGGGATTAGAAATTAATTAAAAATCAGTCGATTAATCGAATTATTGATCGATTATTAATCGTTTAATTTTTTTTACAAGTCCTAGGTTTCAAGCACTAATAAGATAAAAATAAAAATAACGAGTCTAAGCTTTTAAATAGGACAACATTACATCAATATATAACAACAACACATGTTCTGGTTTTGCCATATTTCAAAATTCAAATAGCACAACAATATATAGATATCATAATAGGTATTACATATCAATCAGAAATAGGACATCACTCTAGCACATGTCCTGTTTTTGCATTTCCAAATAGGACATTAGTGCATAGATTTACATAACAAACTTGACATGGCGATGCAGAGGGGTGGTGATGGCCCTGCCGCACTGGTGATCGAGGTCTTGGGGAAGAGAAGGGGGAGATCTAGAGGCCGCACAGGTCAGGTGGTGCTTGTTCTGGCCTTCGATGGCAAGCAGGGTGGTGGCGCTATGGTGAAGCTTGAGCATGGTAGGCTGCTCAGGGAGTTCGAAATTCTATCGAGCGGGGAGATGACGAAATGTGTGTTATGCATGTGCGGGAGGTTGCCTGAGGGGAGGCCTAGTTATAGATTTTTTGGGTTTATGACCAGAGGGCCCAACCCGATTAATCGCTAGATTTCATAATCGCTTGTGAGAGCGATAAATTGGCTGAAATGATAAATGGCAAAAGATAAGGTATAATATTAGCAGTCGCCCACTGATAAGCGATAAACCTGTCGATAAATTGTTGAATCAGCCAATATTTTGAACATTGCTTGGAATAAGGTAGTTGAGTTGTAATTCCGACACAACTTGTTCATGAGCAGGAATTTCTTTCTTGAGGAGGGAAACATGAACAACTGGATGTATCTGGCTTTCAACAGGCAAATCTAACTTATATGCAACAATGCCTACTTTATGTGAGATAGTATATGGACCAAGGAACTTGTAACTTAGTTTCTAACTGAGCGGAGAGCAACTGATGATTACACATAAGGTTGGGGCTTCAAATACACTTGTGACCAAGTTGGAACGATTGCTCGATTCTATTTTTATATGCTTAAGACTTCATACGTTGTTGAGTCCTCAATATTCATTGTTGCATCAGTTTGTTCATGTCTTCACGATCTTTGAGCAACATCTCTAGATCAAGAAATGTTGCACTTTGACCATCCAAAAGACCAAAGTGTTTGGGTTTATACCCGTATAAATCTTCAAAATGTGTTCTACCAATAGATGACTGCAGAGTAGTGTTGTACCAATACTCAACTAAGGCTAGCCAGTTAGACCATTTCGTGGGGCAAAATTGAGTCATGCATCGCAACATAGGTCTTGACACATTGGTTGAGCCACTCTGTTTTGGCTATCAGATTGTGGGTGATAGCTCGAGCTCATGTTGAGTGTTGTATCTGTCAAATTGAACAACTCTTGATGTCAGAGTGCAAAACTCTTGACACCCAAGAGTTGGATGACCCCAGTTTATTAGTTTGGCCAGATGCTAAACGACTAAGTTTTCTCCCGGTGATTTAACGGAAATGCATGGGACTCAAAAGATCTATACAGGTTCGAGCTGCAAGGATGCGTAACACCCTACTCCTGTGTATCCATGGGATTATATGGTATCTGTGGACTACAATGCCTTTCTTGGACCCTCTGGAGCAGCTCTCTTGAGCTTATGGAAATGCCCCGGGGTCCTTCTTCATGTGGTCTATCAGCCCGCACATGTAACAAAAATCTGGCAAAAACTCATATTCAAACGGGCACCATCGATATGTCTTCTCCTCCTTCCTACCCCCCTTCTTCATGGTTTGGTATCATTATATCAGACTCGCTCTCCCCCTCCTATTCACCTTCTTCCAACATGAAACCTTGTTGAAGAGGTAGTGAGATATCAATCCTTACTCGGATCCTCAAACTTGCCCAAAAGCAGTACCATCCTCTTCTACATCCACCGCTAATAAAGCTTCACCCACATCATCTCCTATGGCTCTACCTGCTTCCACATCCATCTTACCCACAAGAAGGTTTAGCACCCTAATCCAGATCGGAATGAGCTTGACCTCCATCTCGTCCATGGTTTTTCGTGGGTTAATTTCCCTCATCACAAGCAGCTCATTATTAAACATCCACGATCCTTCATCAAGTGTTTTCCTCCATCCAGCAACACTTTTGAACGAGAAAATAAACCCGTTCTATCCTACTCCCTCCGTTCCTAAATATATGTCTTTTTAGAGATTTCACTATGAACTATATACGGATGTATATAGATGTATTTTAGAGTATAGATTCACTCATTTTGCTCAATATGTGGTTCATAGTGGAATCTCTAAAACCACTTATATTTAGGAACGGATGGAGTAGATCCTTTCAATGGAGTTCATGCATAGGGCACCAAACCCTCTTCAGCATGTTTGCCAGGATCTCCGCCGCTGCCAGCCTTTTGACATCACCTTCCCTATGGCTTGTGGATCCACCGGCTTTCGACTTCCTCCCTTCTTGCCTAACTTGATCCCTATCTTCTCTGTCGCCGACAATGTCATCTTTCTTCAGAGAACAGAGGTCGCCAACGGCTTGTGATGTGTTTTACGACCGCACGCCATTGACCAACGTGGAAGGCTATGATGTGGTTGTGGGATTGGGTGATCTAGGGTTCTTGCCGCCCTTAATGTTTGATCAGGGTTGCGGTGAAAAACTGGGGGTTTCAGATAATCACGATGCACGCATGAGATGGGATGGAGCCGGTGTACCGGTCCGACTCCGGGCCAGGGGTGTGCGAGAAGGATTAGGGTGCAGATCAGGGAGAGGATCAACCCCCCGACGAGAACACCCATTAGTAGAAAACAGGGCTTTGGTCCAGGCCAGATAGGAGCATCAATCCCGGTTCTGTTACGAACCGGGACCAATGGGTGCATCAGTCCCGGTTCGTGAGGCCAGGGCGCCGGCCGGGCCACGGCAGGCACCAGTCCCGGTTCGTCTGACCCCTTTGGTCCCGGTTCCAGACACGAACCGGGACTAAAGGGCCTCGCTCCTGGCGCAGCCCTTTTAGTCCCGGTTGGTGGCTAGAACCGGGACTAAATGTGTGTCTTCTGTCCCGGTTCTAGCCACGAACCGGGACTAAAGAAATGCCTATATATATGCTCTCCCCTGCCCGCTCACTCCTCTGCTTTTTGGCCGGCCGGTGTGGGAGGTGTCTGCTGCTCTGCTCTCACCTCCTATGCACATGAGGTGTTCGATGAAATGCCCGAGTCACACTTAAGCTTTCTCCTCTCCAAGCTCGACCTCCAAGCTCCAATTTCCCCAAGATTTGTCTAGGTTTGGCGGTGCACCATTGTCCCCGTCCCCGTCCTCACCGCCGTCGATCGCCCGTGCCGATCTTGCCGCCGGCACCACCGTGGTGAGCCTCTTGTTCTTATCTTCTTTTTAAAATAAAAAAATTCTTACTTGTTGTATGAGTTATATAGCTACTTGTATAATTTTCTTACTTTTATTATTGTTTGTTATTATATAGTGCCATGGTTTTGGTATCCGCCCCCGTCGCCTCTCGTCCGGTCTATGATTTGGATGTGGTATATTATCTTTTATAACTATTTGTTTCATTTAGTGTTTATGAGAATTATGCCGACCAACGTGACATA
Source organism: Elymus sibiricus (assembly GCA_039707655.1). Classification (NCBI taxonomy): domain Eukaryota; kingdom Viridiplantae; phylum Streptophyta; class Magnoliopsida; order Poales; family Poaceae; genus Elymus; species Elymus sibiricus. The sequence continues at coordinate 588,631 of CM077664.1, read as the reverse complement.
GATGTTTTTATCTAGGAGGTATGTGAACCGGAAATTCCAACCGACCCTCTTGTCGAGAGGTTAATTTAGTTGAAAAAGAAAACAATTATTTGAAAGAAAAATTGAAAATAATTGAGGAGGAGAAGATGAAATTGGAGTTGCATGTTGCCAATGTCGTCGATGATCACAAGATCCAGATGGATGCAATGCGCTTGAAGATTAGAAAGATTAGAAAATATGCCATTGATAATGAGGCTTGGTATCATTATGCTGTTGGATCAATTGTTACCTTCGTTGCGATTATGATCGCATTTGTTGTTGCATTTAAATGTTTTACATAGTTGATAATGAGAACTATGTATGAACTTTATGTATTTATTTTTTCAGTAATAACATTTGATCACTACAGTACTTTGGTTTTAATGTGATGATGAACTTGTATTAATTTGGTCACTTCTCTATTCATGATGTTCTGTAATGGTTTTTGATACACTTAATTATATAATGCACGCAGATGAACCGGCAATGGATGTACGGTGACCGACGCACCTCCGAGTACATTGATGTCATGCATAATTTTCTCGAAGTGGCTGAGGCAAACAAGCAGAATGGTTTTATGTATTGTCCATGTACTGTCTGTGGGAATACGAAGGAATACTCTGACTCGAAAACCCTTCACTTGCACCTGCTTGAGAAGGGTTTCATGCCACACTATAATGTTTGGACCAAGCACGGAGAAATAGGGGTTATGATGGAAGACAACGAAGAAGAAGAGGATGATGACAACTATCCCCCTGAATACGGTGATACTGCAACGGGGGAAGCTAAAGATCAAGATGAACCAGACGATGTGCCCGATGATGATCTTCGCCGGGTCATTGTTGATGCACAGAGAGAATGCGAGAGTGAAAAGGAGAAGTTGAAGTTCGATCGCATGTTAGAGGATCACAAAAAACGGTTGTACCCAAATTGCGAAGATGGCAACAAAAAGATCGGTACCACACTGGAATTGCTGCAATGGAATGCAGAGAATGGTGTATCTGACAAGGGATTTGAGAAGTTACTGAAAATAATGAAGAAGAATCTTCCAAAGGATAACGAATTGCCTGACAGTACGTACGGAGCAAAGAAGGTTCTCTGCCCTCTAGGATTAGAGGTGCAGAAGATACATGCATGCCCTAATGACTGCATCCTCTACCGCGGTGAGGAGTATGAGAATTTGAATGCATGCCCGGTATGCGGTGCATTGCGGTATAAGATCAGACGAAATGACCCTGGTGAGGTTGAGGGCGAGCACCCCAGGAAGAAGGTTCCTGCCAAGGTGATGTGGTATGCTCCTATAATACCACGGCTGAAACGTCTGTTCAAAAACAAAGAGCATGCCAAGTTGATGCGATGGCACAAAGAAGACCGTAAGAAAGACGGGAAGTTGAGAGCACCCGCTGACGGGTTGAAGTGGAGAAAAATAGAGAGAATGTGGGGGGACTTTGCAGGTGACTCAAGGAACGTATGGTTTGGTTTAAGTGCAGATGGCATTAATCCTTTTGGGGAGCAGAGCAGCAATCATAGCACCTGGCCCGTGACTCTATGTATCTATAACCTTCCTCCTTGGTTGTGCATGAAGCGGAAGTTCATTATGATGCCAGTGCTCATCCAAGGCCCTAAGCAACCCGGCAACGACATTGATGTGTACCTAAGGCCATTAGTTGAAGAACTTTTATAGCTGTGGAATGGAGAAGGTCTACGTGTGTCGGATGAGCACAAACAACAGGAATTTGACCTGCATGCGTTGCTGTTTGTAACCATCAATGATTGGCCTGCTCTTAGTAACCTTTCAGGACAGACAAACAAGGGATACCACGCATGCACGCACTGTTTAGATGATAGCGAAAGTATATATTTGGACAAATGCAGGAAGAATGTGTACCTGGGACATCGTCGATTTCTTTCGACCAACCATCTCTTAAGAAAGAAAGGCAAGCATTTCAAAGGTGAGGCAGATCACCGGAAGAAGCCCGCCCTCCGTACTGGTGATGCCATACTTGATATGGTCAAGGATTTACAAGTAATCTATGGAAAGGGTCCTGGCGGACAATCTGTTCCGAATGACGCTAAGGGACGCGCACCCATGTGGAAGAAGAAATCTATATTTTGGGACCTACCCTATTGGAAAGACCTAGAGGTCCGCTCTGCAATCGACGTGATGCACGTGATGAAGAATCTTTGCGTGAACCTGCTAGGCTTCTTGGGCGTGTATGGGAAGACAAAAGATACACCAGAGGCACGGGAGGACCAGCAACGTGTGCATGAAAAAGACGGCATGCATCCAAAGCAGTATGAAGGTCCTGCCAGCTACGCTCTTACCAAAGAAGAGAAGGAAATCTTCTTTGAATGCTTGCTCAGTATGAAGGTCCCGTCTGGCTTCTCGTCGAATATAAAGGGAATAATAAATATGACAGATAAAAAGTTCCAGAACCTAAAGTCTCATGACTGCCACGTGATTATGACGCAACTGCTTCCGGTTGCATTGAGGGGGCTTCTACCGGAAAACGTTCGATTAGCCATTGTGAAGCTATGTGCATTTCTCAATGCAATCTCTCAAAAGGTAATCGATCCAGATATCCTACCAAGGTTAAAGAATGATTTGGTGCAATGACTTGTCAGTTTCGAGCTGGTGTTCCCACCATCCTTCTTCAATATCATGACGCACGTCCTAGTTCATCTAGTCGACGAGATTGCCATTCTGGGTCCTGTATTTCTACACAATATGTTCCCCTTTGAGAGGTTCATGGGAGTCTTAAAGAAATATGTTCATAACTGTGCTAGGCCAGAAGGAAGCATCTCATGGGGCATCAAACAGAGGAGGTCATTGGGTTTTGTGTTGACTTTATTCCTGACCTTAAGCTGATTGGTCTCCCTCAATCGCGGTATGAGGGGAGACTGACTGGAAAAGGCACGCTAGGAGCGGATTCAATAATATGTAGGGACGGGTATTCTTGGGCTCAAGCACACTACACAGTTCTACAGAATTCTACCTTGGTGACCCCGTATGTCAATGAACACAAGAATTTTCTGCGCTCCAAACACCCAGAGCAGTCTGACGACTGGATTACATGTGAACACATCAGGACTTTCGGCAGTTGGTTGCAAACACATCTCATGGGTAACAACATTGTTGGAGATGAGCTGTACTCGTTGGCCAGGGGACCATCTTTGACTGTATTGACTTACCAAGGGTACGAGATAAATGGGAATACATTTGACACGATCGCCCAAGATCAAAAGAGCACCAACCAAAACAGTGGTATCCGCTTTGATGTAGCAACCAACAGGGGAAATGACACATATTATGGTTACATAGTGGACATATGGGAACTTGACTATGGACATGATTTTAAGGTCCCTTTGTTTCGGTGCAAATGGGTCAATCTGTCAGGAGGCGGGGTACAGGTAGACCCGCAGCACGGAATGACAACAGTGGATCTCAACAATCTTGGGTACACAGACGAACCATTCGTCCTAGCCAATGATGTGGCACAGGTTTTCTATGTGAAGGACATGTCTACCAAACCGAGAAAAAGAAAACATAAGGAAGCGAATACATCATACGATGAGCCAAAGCGCCACATAGTTCTTTCAGGGAAAAGAATCATCGTGGGAGTGGAGGACAAGACAGACATGTCTGAAGATTATGAAAAGTTTCATGAAATTTCTCCCTTCGGAGTGAAGACTGACCCAAGCATCCTGTTAAATGATGAAGATTATCCATGGTTACGGCGCAATAAGCAAGGGAAACACGCGAAGAAATAGTTTTATACCCCAAGATCCCACTCTGGGATGTGACCGGCTTCACCGCCAATTGAGCAGCATCCTTTCTATTTGTATTTTGTTTCTTTCTATGTGTGAAATGGAGTTGGAAAAATGAAATGTCTTTGTAACACTTTTCCCAAAACACACGGTTTCCCCTGCATACAGCCCGACGGTGGATCATGAGTGCCCGCATATCAAATGCACCGTCGGATGTATGCAGGGAATCCGAATGATTTGTATATACCAAATGAACTACAATATGAGTACACACTGAGTGTCGAACATGTCCTAGAGGTGGTCTATATATAGGTTCGTGTGGCTCACGAAGTGGTCGTGATAGTGCTGATCCAACAGCTCACAAGCCCTCAAAAGAAACACACCCCTGATCCAATGACTCACAAGCGGTTGAAAGAAACACACGATCCATGTGCTTCTTCCTGACTGGTGGGATTCTGACGCTCCGGAGCCCCTCTAGTTATGATCGGGACTAAAGTGAAGACTTTCTCTCCACAACTATTCTGATGATGGCTTTGATCTAGAATATCACTGCTGTTACATGTCAAGAAATGAAATGGCTTTGTAACATATGAATTTTCGTCTGAAACCGTGATACTTCGAAAGAGATTGTCCATTTTGTACACGAAGTGCATCCAGTTTTTGCCGTAACCCTCTCAACTTTTTAGCACATGCTATGTGGGTGAAATGATGATACCATGACAACTTTCAACCTTTTCAGAGTTCATTTGTACTGCTTTTCAATTTCAGGGTCATTTAGCTAAAATAAATCAGTAAATGCATGAAAAATAGCAAATGAAGTCAGAAAGGGTTGAAAATTGATGATGTGGCTTTGAATGGAGCATGTTGAACGCACAAAAAGTCTGGAGTTGAAATAAGTTAAAAAAAATGAAATGGCTTTGTAACATATGAGTTTTCGTCCGAAACCATGATACTTCGAAAGAGATTGTCCATTTTGTACACAAAGTCCATCCAGTTTTTGTCGTAACCCTCTCAACTTTAATAGTAAAAAGAATTTTCATAAAGTTTTTTTGTTACAAACTTTAATAGAAAACTAAAAATCTTTTATAAAACTCTTCACTAGAATCTTCACCACCAGAAGCAATGTCCAATTCACCAGGATCTTCCATGTTTAATTCACCAGCATCTTCCATGTTTAATTCACCAGCATCTTCATTAGGTATGTGTATGTCCTCTTCATCGGGTGGAGTGCAATTGAGATCAAACTCCATGCCTCACTGTATTTCCCTCTTGCAGGTCAAATGTGTCAAGTTACCGTTGCTACAGTTACCGGGGTAACTTTCAGATAACTGTAAGTGTAGGGTGGGTAACTTTCAGATAACTGTAAGTGTAGGGTGGGTAACTTTCAGATAACTGTAAGTGTAGGGTGGGTAACTTTCAGATAACTGTAAGGTTCTGGTGGGTAACTTTCAGATAACTGTAAGGTTCTCGTGGGTAACTTTCAGATAACTGTAAGTGTAGGGTGGGTAACTTTCAGATAACTGTAAGTGTAGGGTGGGTAACTTTCAGATAACTGTAAGTGTAGGGTGGGTAGCTTTCAGATAACTGTAAGTGTAGGTTGGGTAACTTTCAGATAACTGTAAGTGTAGGGTGGGTAACTTTAAGATAACTGTAAGGTTCTGGTGGGTAACTTTCAGATAACTATAAGGTTCTGGTGGGTAACTTTCAGATAACTGTAAGTGTAGGGTGGGTAACTTTCAGTTAACTGTAAGTGTAGGGTGGGTAACTTTCAGATAACTGTAAGTGTAGGGTGGGTAACTTTCAGATAACTGTAAGTGTAGGGTGGGTAACTTTCAGATAACTGTAAGTGTAGGGTGGGTAACTTTCAGATAACTGTAAGGTTCCGGTGGGTAACTTTCAGATAACTGTAAGGTTCTGGTGGGTAAATTCAGATAACTGCAAGTGTAGGGTGGGTAACTTTCAGATAACTGTAAGTTTAGGGTGGGTAACTTTCAGATAACTGTAAGTGTAGGGTGGGTAACTTTCAGATAACTGTAAGGTTCTGGTGGGTAACTTTCAGATAACTGTAAGGTTCTGGTGGGTAACTTTCAGATAACTGTAAGTGTAGGGTGGGTAACTTTCAGATAACTGTAAGTGTAGGGTGGGTAACTTCAGATAACTGTAAGTGTAGGGTGGGTAACTTTCAGATAACTGTAAGGTTCTGGTGGGTAACTTTCAGATAACTGTAAGTGTAGGGTGGGTATCTTTCAGATAACTGTAAGTGTAGGTTGGGTAACTTTCAGATAACTGTAAGTGTAGGGTGGGTAACTTTCAGTTAACTGTACGTGTAGGGTGGGTAACTTTCAGATAACTGTAAGTGTAGGGTGGGTAACTTTCAGATAACTGTAAGTGTAGGGTGGGTAACTTTCAGATAACTGCAAAAAATAACATTAAAAATTCAAAAACATAACATAGCAAAAAGAATGAACTAAAAAGAATCAATTAAATATAATATTTTTCAATAGCAAAAAGAATCAACTAAAAATAATCAAAATAATATTAACTAAAATTATCAAAGTATTTATTTGTTAAAAACTTTAATAGTAAAAAGAATTTTCATAAAGTATTTTTTGTTACAAACTTTAATAGAAAACTAAAAATCTTTTATAAAACCCTAATAGCAAAAGGAATCAACTAAAAAGAATCAATAAAAATAAAACTTATGCAACTAAAATTATATAAAATTTATGCAACTAAAATTATATAACTAAAAATAACATATGCAAAAAATAACATTAAAAATTTAAAAACATAACACATGCAAAAAAATAAAAACATAACATATGCAAAAAAATAAGAAAAAAGGCCCACCTACTAGCCACCACGGCCTACATACGACTAGAAACCCTACAAATGGGCCAGGATGCAGGCCCGCATTGCTAGCAGGCCCAACAGGGCGTGAGATAGGCATGTACTGCCCACATTAGAGAGGAGCTCGAGAGGGTAGCGGCAGCAGCGCTTATAAACCACTCCGAGCCCCTCTCAACTAGCGAGGTGGGACTAAACTTTTGGCCGCGGCAGCACAACGCTTTCGTCCCGGTTGGTGGCACGAACCAGGAGGAAAGGCCCCCCTTTCGTCCCGGTTCGAGCCACCAACCGGGACCAATGGTCTGGGCTTCCCGCCGTTTCGCCTGGCGAAATACACCTTTGGTCCCGGTTGGTGGCACGAACCGGGACGAAAGGGTGGCCTTTCCTCCCGGTTCGTGCCACCAACCGGGACCAATGCTCTGGGTATATAAGCAGCACTTACAAGTTTTCCATTCAGTTTTCTTCGATCTCCTCCTCTCCCCCGACGGCGCCGACGACCACCTCGACGCTGCCAGGCTGCCGGACCGCGCCGTCGCCTCCCCGAGCCCTGCCCCGATGCCCTCGCCAACCCCCTGCCCCGACGCCCTCGCCGACGCGCCGGACCTCCTCGCGCGCCCTCCTCCCCGTCGCCGCGTGCCCCCTCGAGCCCGCCGTCCTCGTCGCCGGCCTCCAGCCATCGCCTCTGCACCACGCCGCTGCCCCTGTTCGCCGCCGCCTCTGCCCCACAGTCACCGTAAGATGCTCTCCCTCCCTCCTCTCTCCTTCCTCCTCCTCCCCCACCTCCCTCCTTCCTCCTCCCCGCCACTATTTTTCCCCTTCTGTGACTAGCTAGGGTTCTTGAACTCACTGTTAATTTTAGTGTAATTTATCCAATTTTAGTGTTGAATGTAGTTAATATTACTGCTGTGTAGTAATTTAGTGTAATAAAATGCATTTTTTACTGTTAATTTTACTGTAATTTGTCCTATTTTAGTGTAATTTAGTGTAATTTGTCCAATTGTAGCTAGGGGTGAGAAAATTGCCTTTTTAAAAGTTGTTGAATGTGCATTTTAGAATGTAATAAAAACCCTAACTTGCATTTTAAAGGGAAGATAACCAATTAATTTTAGTAATTTTAGTGCTGTGTAAATTCTAGTGTTGTGTTTTAACTTCACTAATTTTAGTAATTTATATAGATATAGCAATGCATTTTCATTAATGTTTAATTATTAAAAATGTAATTTATATGGATATAGCTACTGTTCTTATACCTAGCTACTATTCTTATATTTATATAGATATAACTACTGTTCTTATATTTATATAAGTAATTTATATAGATATAGCAATGCATTTTCATTAATGTTTAATTATTAAAAATGTAATTTATATGGATATAGCTACTGTTCTTATACCTAGCTACTATTCTTATATTTATATAGATATAACTACTGTTCTTATATTTATATAAGTAATTTATATAGATATAGCAATGCATTTTCATTAATGTTTAATTATTAAAAATGTAATTTATGTGGATATAGCTACTGTTCTTATACCTACTATTCTTATATTTATATAGATATAGCTATTGTTCTTATATTTATATATGTAATTTATATAGATATAGCAATGCATTTTGCTACTATTTTATAACTCATTTTGCTATTGTTTTATAACTCATTTTGTTAGGCTGTTATTATGAATGAGATAGGCTGTTGTTATCTGGCACTAACTTATGTATTCTTATATTGTAGAAAAGCAAGACGAGCTGCCACCGTACCAGCCCCCTGTGTGCTACAGCCTGTGAGGTGATCTCTTCATCTTCTCCTCCTCTGGTGATATCCTCCTGTGAATGAGATAGGCTGCTGTTTGCTTGTGTTGTGGTCTATTGGTTTTGCTTATACATGTGCTGCCACTTTTGTGGTGCTGGTCCAGTTTGTGCTTATACATTTTGCTGTTTTTTTAGATAATGTTCATGTGGAGATGAGATGAGATGAGATGTATGAGATGTATGAGATGTTTTGTGGAGATGAGATGAGATGTTGTCATGTGGAATTTTTTTTGTCCATAGAAATTAGTGTGAATTTTTTGTTCATGATGATCTTGCTAAAACTCATATTAAGTTTGTTCGATGAATGTTTTCTGTTAAAACTCATATTAAGTTTGTTCAATGAATGTTTTCTGTTAAAACTCATATTCAAAATGAGTTAAAAGACTCATATATTCAAAATTTACTCCCGGTCCGCTCGCCCGACCAACTCTCGAGGCCACCCAAACCCTAGAAGAAAGAGCGTTGTCGATCTACCCCCTCCCGCCCCTACCCGTAATTGTTATGTATAATACTATATATTGGCGTCTAATTCACCGGTCTTACCTCAGTGAACCGAAGGGACTTTATTTATTCGGTAGGCGGCCGGCATAGGTCAATGTGGTAGAATGGATAGTTCGATCTCCTGCATAGCGATTATTTTTTGTAAAGTGTCCTCTCCTGAAAGTATAACCCCAATAACTTCGACATGAAGGGGGATGTCGGACATGCATGAGAGAGGCGGTCCGCAAAGTATCCTCTCTCGAAAGTATAACCCCCGATAACTTTGCATGATGTTTGCGACTAATCCATTGCTCATATATGCATATGATTCCTTGTTGTGATTAGCTAGGTCTATGTTTGCCACTAATCCATCTCTCATGGTTCTATATTGCCATGTTGTAATATTTGCAGAAACTATGGACAGAGACTTAGAAAAAGAAGAGTTGTTGGGGGATATAATCCGCGACGGAGGTGATGATATCACCTTGTCGTTTCTCAACGACACCGATGGTCAGGAAAGAGAGGATGACGGCTCCGGTGATCCAATGGAGGAGGAAGGAGATCATGACGGCTCCGGTGACCGAACGGAGGAGGGAGCCTTAACTGTTGCAAAGTCCGGCGAGGTATATATACATATATTAATTAAGCCTCTGCTGACTTGATGCATTAATTGTTTTGTATGTACATATATTAATGCTTCTTTCTTCTTTTAATTAGCCCTCCGGATCGAGCCAAACTTCCGTAAGGAGACGAGGCCCGAAGAAAAGGTTGCGCCAGGATGAAAGGTTCACGATCGAAGAAGTCGGTCGAGATGGCCAACCGATTGCTCCCAAGCGGAGCAGGGACACATTTATACATCAGTGCGGAGTGGTTGTTAGGGACATCGTTCCGATCAGCATCCAAGAATGGAATAAGAAGAAGGACCCTGAAGTTTCTTATGTCCAGGATAGACAGAAAGATGATCTTTGGACCTCTCTGATGACAAATTTCAGCCTACCGCCAGAGGCGGATCTGAATAAGGTCAAGGTGTTTGCTCTTAAGAAGATGGCAGAACTATTCAAGAACTGGAAGAAAGATTTGAACAAAAAGTTTGTCGAGAAAGACAAGACTCCAGAATTCATCGGTCCATATGAGAAGATAAAAGATCACTGGCCCGCATTTGTGGCCTACAAGAAATCGGACAAGGGCAAGAAAAGGTCAGCGACAAATAAGCTAAATGCTGCAAAGAAGAAGTATCACCATGTTACGGGGTCAGGTGGCTACAGCAAAGCCCGACCTACGTGGGATAAAGCTGAGCAAGACCTGCTTGCTAAAGGGGTCCAACCTTAGACATTGCTCTGGCCAGATCGGTTAAGGACTTGGTTCTTCGGGGTTGGGGGAACTTTGGACCCAGACACAGGGAAGTGTGTTTGGATGAAAGCTCAACTTGCAACACCCATCAAGAAGCTTGAGGAAGCAATCCAGGCAGCGCAGGAAGGGAGGTTTCATCCCGACAGAGAGAAGGACGAGCTGACAGAGGCCCTCGGGAATGCTGAACACCCTGGACGAACACGAGGCACATCAGGCTCCATTCCGTGGGTGCATGGGTTTCCCGAAAGCGGTGGTTATAGAAGCCGAGAGAGAAAGAAGAAAGAGGAAGCAAGCGAAATGCAGAAGCTCAGTGCAAGATTAGCGAAACTAGAGGAACTTGAGAGCCATCGAGTTACCGCCCAACCATCTCAGCGGCACGAAGATCCTTCCTTCGACACTGCCCCAGAAGCTACCCCACCATCTCAGCGGAGAAGCAGCGTGGCTTCCACGGAGCTCGTTCAGCCTGATTTCACGGCTCCTCGCTACCCCGTGGATAGTATCACGGAGGCTGAACATTGTGTGCTAATGGCGAAATGCCAGAACCTGACCTTGAAGGCGGCGGTCAGCTCTGTTTTACCTCCTCGAGCTGAGGGAACTTTCCATTGCCGTCCGATTCCACAAGGCTATGCTATTGTCACGGTGGATGAAATAATGGAGGGATTTGAGGGGCTGGAGCTTGACTACCCTACAGGTGAAGGGGATAATCTTCTGGAAAATGCCTTAAGGAGTACCTGTCTATGGAGAAAGGAGAACATCAAGCTTCCAAACTGTACGCCGCCTCAGCAGACGCAGCCGGATGAGGGCCCTCAGCAGACTCCTCACAGTTCAGCTCAGCCGGATGAGGCCCCTCAGCAGACTCAGCCGGATGAGGCCCCTCAGCAGAGTCCTCTTCCGCCTCAGCTGTCTCTGGCGCATCAGCGGACTCCGCCTCCTCCTCCGCCTCCTCCAGCGCGTCAGCGGACTCCGCCTCCTCCTCCGCCTCCTCCGACGCGTCAGCGGACTCCGCCGCCTCAGCAACAGCGGAAGAGAGCCGCCGCCGCTCCTGCGGCTAGCAGTACAAAAGGCGGGAAGAAATTCAAATTTGGTCCAAGCCTCAAGGTTCCTCCAAAGTTACCATATGAGAGGACTGACAAGGAAACCGATGACATCGTGGGAGCTGAATTGCAGGCCCATTTTGAACGGAAACGTCCACCTCCGAAGGAAACAATAGATCCGGTGAAAGCGAAGCGCACTCTGGATGCCCTTAAGCGACCACCACCGCCTCCGCCGCAATCCAACTATGACCGCTGTATTGAAAAGACATATGATGAAGCGCGGCGGTCGGAAAGTACTGCCAGTGCTTCAAGACGAAGAAGTGGGAAAACAATTGCCCAGCTCGGCGAACAGGAGAAGCAATCGTGCCCCCCGCTCAAGGTGTCTAGCGATATCGCTAATCATCCGGGGCTACTGCCCGGTACCAATCTTGGTTATTACGTGGGCGATGATGTACAGTTTGAAACGGCTGAGGTAGTAGAGATCTTTAGATACGAGCACGGGAAGTCTCTCGTCAAACCTGATCATCCTCATCTAGCAACGATGATGCGAAGATTGCATGAGTGGTACTTGGAAAGCTGTAGGAAGAATGGGTCCGATAGTTTGATGGTGACAATTAAAGATGAGCACGACCTCATTGGAGTCGACCTGATGCCTGTTGAATTTGAGGAGTTATTTCAGTTATTCAATCAAGAAGCCCTCGACAAACAACTCATGACTTGCTACTGTCTGTAAGTATTACTTCTGTAATTAAGTCTCTAGCTCAGCTCGTTCATTGCATGTATATATAATTATCCTCACTATATTATGCAGATTGAAGATCGTCGAATGCCCAAAAAGACAAATCTATGACATTGGGTTCATTAGCCCAAATACTGTAAATGAATGGGCGGTACAAAACAGAGTTAAAGATACCGAGGAAAACTTGCTAAAAGCGTTCCTTCGACATCAAAACAAAAGGGAAATACTCTTTCCTTACAACTTCAAGTGAGTGTTACTGTCTTGTGCATATTCGGTTTCGCTTAATCAAGGTTAAGTACTGTAATTGATGAGTTATGCGTGCGCAGGTTCCACTTTATTCTGCTATCCATTAAGCTTGACGGGGGAGTAGTAACTGTCTTAGACTCGAGACGTAAAGATCCCAAGGATTATGCGGACATGACTGCAATGCTCCAGAAGTAAGTTCAATCAATATCGGGACCATATCGGCAACTTTCGTTCATTTCCTGATATCAAGTAATCATTTTCTTTGCCTGGCAGGGTTTGGAAACAGTTCACCGGAAAGGTTTCGGGTCTGAATAAGAACGAGCTACAATTTACACACCCCAAAGTAAGTAGTACTAGCTAGTTCCGCGCATCTCTCATTGATTCTAGTTTCATCAATACCATTATCATGCTTGATTATTAGTTTGATTGAACTCTATTCTCGTAAAGTGCTTGTGACAGGCATTCGGGAATAATTTATGTGGATACTACGTTTGCGAGTTCATTCGCCACTATACCACTGAGCGGGGCTTCTTGTCTGACAAACAATTTGAAGTACGTAAACAATATTCACAATTTTATTTTATTACCATCAATTGTGTTGAGTTTCATTCATATATATATATATATATATATATATATATATATATATATATATATATATATATATATATATATATATATATATATATTGACCCCCTTCTTTAAATTAGATATGGCGGAAGCGGGACGAACTCCTACCACATGATCGCATACAAGCAATTCAAGAGGAATTGGCGGGATTCTTTCTTGACCACGTCATACATGAAAAGGGAGAATGTCATACGGAAATTCAATGGGATTTTGGCGCTTGATGATGTCAGGGATGTTATATTGTATATATGTAGTAGCGTCAGATAGATATACGAAAACTTGTTGTTCGACCAAGCACGGAGAAAGAGAGGTCACTTCTCTCTATATATGTTCATGACGATCTTGTGTAATTAATGGTTTCCTTCATTTGCTTACTAGCTAGCGTCGAGTTCTCTCTATATGTAGTAGCTAGCGTCGAGTTCTCTCTATATGTAGTAGCTAGCGTCGACCAAGCACGGAGAAAGAGAGGTCACTTCTCTCTATTAGCTAGCTAACACAATATGAAACCCCTAAACCCTCCAAAACCCCTAACCCCCCCTTTCAAAAAAAAAACCCCCCAACGCCTGCGAGCTGCTGACGCGTGGCTGCCTTTTAGTCCCGGTTGGTATTACCAACCGGGACTAAAGGTCCTCCTGTCTGGACGCCCCACAGCGGCCACGTGGAGCTCCTTTGGTCCCGGTTCGTAGGCCAACCGGGACTAAATGTTTTGGGTATTAGTCCCGTTTGTTTTGTCCCGGTTCCAGAACCGGGACTAAAGGCCCTCTGGAACCGGGACAGATGCCCTGTTTTCAACTAGTGACCTGAGTCAGTAGGGAAACCCTAGGCGCCTGGACCCAACATTTTTTCTATCTTAAGGAGCTTAATGATATAGAGGACGATTTATGTAATCCTGTTGTTAAATCAAATAAAGCTTAGAAGGTTGCTAAAAAAACCAAATGCGTGACAGGGTGGCCCGCAACGAGCGGGAGGTAGAAAAAGCGACGGTACAAGGCAGAGAGCGGTGGTCTCTCCACCACGCTTCTCGTCGCGGTTACCCGATACGGGGATCGCAACGGCCGTTTCCCCCTCCTCCCCGAACGAAGCAAGCAAGCAATCCCACTCGTTTGGAACCCTCGCGCCCCCATTGCCGCCACGGCCACCCCAACTACTCCCGTTCGCCCACCCCAACTCCTCTGGGCCGCATCCTCGTCTCCGCCGCCTCCTCAGCGGAGCGGAACTCTGGCTTCTGGAGCCCTCGACGACGAGGGGTTCGTCCCCGCTGCAGACCCGCTTCTCGCCACCATCACCACCGTCCTTCACGAGTTCATCTCCCTGACGGTCGTGTGGAAGAGGTAACTGAGCTTCCATCTCGCTGCATCGGATCTGCGTTCAGGCTGCGCTGGGCGCTGGGTCGGACCTACTTTGCTTTGGGGTTGTTTGATTGGCGGATTTCGATTCGAGACCCTATCCTACCTGCCTGTATTACGATTTAGTGCGCATTTGTGCTCGCGAGATTTCCCGGAGGATTTCGCTTCCGATATTCACAGCGGGTTTCGGAGTTACCAGCGCACCAAATTGCGCTCAGGCTTCGATTGCGCCCCTCATGCCTCATATGTTAGGTGCAATTATTCGCGTTTATACTGTTACATATGTGATGCGTGTGCGGTCGGTTGAGTTAAGAGTACAAAAGCTGTTCTGCGGCTGAGCTTTATGGTTATGGTGCTTTAACCAGTCTGTTTTGGCTGCAAATGTTAGGTTCTCAAGAGTTTAGGGCCATCATATATCGTGGCTGCTTTCTTCTTGCAACGTTTGCTGCTCTGGATGACGTGATATTACTTAATTTGCAACAAAATTATGACGTTTTTGGTACTGCTAACAAAATTATGATGCTGCCTTATTTTGGATCTGTATTAGTTTGAAATGTATTCACTACGTTCACTGTTGAGATTATGAGAGTAAAACTTTGACATGTGTACTACGTACTATTACATATTTGAAGCAAGTTGGGTCATGTCATTTAGTTGCTTTAATTTTTTTGTTTCTTAGGCTGTTGGTTTCCTAACTCCTGGCTCCTGCAATAGTTAATCAGGAGTGACATGTTATGGAATGCAGAAATAGTCTAAGTGCATATTCCTTGATACATCAGCCACAACTTTAGTCTCTGTTATGGTGTATAGAGAGAGTTTATACAAGTCCCTAGAGGCCATAAATCTACTTAATTAGCAGTATTTGGTGCAACTACCACTGTTATCAAAGTTTACTTGAGCACTCGTCTAAACATATTAAAGCTACTTAGGAGCTCTGAGAAAGCTTATCTACTTGATGAAGCTCAAATCAGCAGAATGGGTAACCAGGTTACAATATAGATGAAATTCAGCATCAGGACTTCTGTATGTATCTGATATTTTGGTAATGTTGCTCATGTCCTGTGTCATGTCAGATCCTACTGTTTAGGCGATTATAAGTTCAAGGTTAGTTACTGTCATATGTTGATATATTTTGTACATAACCGAATGGCAATTTTAAATTAACAAAAATGCTTCAAGGAATGCTGATTTCCCTTTTTTCTTATATGCCGAAAGTTTCAATAGGAATTTATATGATGGAATTTTGTTACACGCCCATTTAGATCTTGTTTCTGTTTAGGAAGGCTTCATGAAAGGCTGCTTTTCCAAAACTGCATATATGATCGTTAAGTTAATGTAACCTACAGCAGAAGGGTAATAGACATTAACAAGTTGAAATCTGAAATCTGAACTCATGAGTAGTACAGCAAATTTGATACGAAATCACTTGAAGAATACTCAGAGAACATTAGAACTGATCCTTCACTGGCCTTTTAAGACTGTTTTCTGCTTCTTCGTTGACGCAATTCAATGGGGACACTAAGGCTCGTCAAGTTTCCCATATACTCACACAAGCTAGCTAGCTAACCAATGGCGCCTTCACCAAGCAGCAGTGCAGCTGTGTTGGCCGTGCTGGTGCTCCTCGTGCTGCTGGGGATGGGATACCCAGCGGCGGCAACCACAGCATGCAAGGACTGCGCGGCGCAGTGCAACTCCACATGCAGCGCCGCCAACTTCGCCGGGGCAGGCCCCTGCGGTGCCGACTGCAACCCGGCACCGGGATGCCCGAGCTGCCTCGTGGCGGCCCAAGCGAAGTGCTACCCATATTGCGTCAGTGCGTGCAAAGCAAATGCACCTGCAGGATTCGACTGCGAAAGCTCGTGCAAAAACACAAGCCTGTGCAGCGCCCAGTGCAGCTTCGTCTGCGGCGAGTCGGCGACGTGCAGGGACTGCAAGGCCAACTACTCCCGTGGGTGCACATCCTGCTGCACCTCTTACTGCAAGTGCCACTGCGTATAACTACAGTTTTCGCCACTCTACTTCGTTGGCACATCACTGAGGATTCTGCTACACATTCCACGCCTCACTGAGGACCCATGTGTCAGTGTGATTTTCTTCATCAAATAATCATTGGAGTGCATATATATATTTATGTGCCCCCTCTTCTACTTTCCCGCTAGCATCGATTGGTTTTTGATCCGTGTTTTCAATTTCTTATTTGGATAATAGTTGGATTACTAGAAAAGGAAAAATATTGTATTCTACTTGCTTACATATTTCGAGTAAATTTGCATTTTCTTGCTTTGATATGGAGTCGACAGAGTCTATATATGTCATTCTACTAAAAGTTGTGGAGTGAAGGAGCTAGAGGGTGGACAGGGTGGGCCATGGCCCACACCGAGATTTCCCAATAGCTTTATACCTTTACATCATAACAAAAATAATTGAAAAAAAAATTAAAAATAAAAATTTATGAACAGTTCTATTACTGGCCCATCCTGACACATTCGGCTGGTTCCGCTACTTGGTATCTCGTGACCAAATCTTAGTTTTACATACCTTTTTTATCCACATCTTCACGAACAAGACCACGGTAAGAAGGGTGTGGCCTGATCAAAATCAAAACAGGGCGCAAATATGTACCATCCAAGATAGAAGAATGTGTTCTCTATGTCATAAGGCAAATCAAAAGAGAATTAGAAAAAAGAAAGAAGATGAAAGAAGAAATAAGAAAGAAAAAAAGAAGCTGTTCCAGGTGGTGGCACACTACAGTTAGAAACCAAAAAAGAAGGAAAACGAAACTTGTAATATTGTAAGAGAAACTGAAAAACCCTGCGCATATGAGCCGACCTAGGGCAAGCGACACATATTGGCTCGCAAAGGGCGATATATAGTTTTTGCGCGTGCAAACTGCTTACAACCACTAGTAGAAAACAGGCATTTGGACCGGAGGGTTAGTCCCGGTCGGGTTTTGGACCGGTACTAAAGGCACCACTAGTCCCCGGTTCATGAGGCTAGGCTTTAGTACCGGTTCTTGAGGAACCTATAGTCCCGGTTGGTGTTACCAACCGGGACTAAAGGGGGTGGTGGCAGGCTGGCGTCAGGCTGGGGCCCTGCGAGCCTCTTTAGTCCCGGTTGGTAGCACCAACCGGGACTAGAGATGGACCTTTAGTCCCGGTTGGTATAACAAACCGGGACTAAAGGTATCACTATATATAGTGCTTCGTCCAGCCCGAGCCCAAGCTCTCCTTTCTCTGTTTTCTCATTTCCCCTTGTTGCTCGAGCTCATCCTCCATTTTTGCCAAGATTTGAGGCACCCCATCTACCCAAGTGTTCACAAAGGTTAGCAACTTTGTCTTTTCATCTCTCATTGCTAGATTAGCTCGTGCAATGCTCTATATGTATAGTGATTTGTGGGTTTTAGTTTGGGAGTTTATTTGATTTATATGCAATTTGAGCTCAAATTAACTTCTTAGTTTCCATATGTGTAGGTGTTGTTTACTTAGTGTCTTCCCGTCCCCGTCCTAACCACCGTCGATCGCCCGCACCGTCCCGTCGCCGGCACCACCTTGGTGAGCCTCTTGTTCTTATCCTTTTTATAAAAAAAAATCTTATTTGTATGATTTAGATAGTTACTTGTATAATTTTCTTACTTGTATGATTGTTTGTTATACATAGTGCCATGGTTTTGATATCCGTGCCCGTCGGCCCTCGTCCGGTTTATGATTCGGATGTGGTATATTCTCTTTTATAACTATTTGTTGCATTTCGTGTTTATGACAATTATGCCCATCAAGTTGACATAGATATTTTTATCTAGAAGGTATGTGAACCGGAAATTGCAACCGACCCTCTTGTCGAGAAGTTAAATTTAGTTGAAAAAGAAAACGAGTATTTGAAAGAAAAATTGAAAAGAATTGAAGAAGAGAAGATGAAATTGGAGTTGTATGTTGCCGATGTCGTCGATGATCACAAGATCAAGATGGATGCAATGCGCTTGAAGATTAGAAAGATTAGAAAATATGCCATTGATAAAGAGGCTTGGTATAATTATGCTGTTGGATCAATTGTTACCTTAGATGCGATTTTGATCGCATTTGTTGTTGCATTTAAATTCTTTAGGTAGATAGTTTTATGTTGTTTTTATGGGAATAAGTATGTATGAACTTTATGTATGAACTTGTATTAATTTGGTCTTTTCGGTGTTGTGTAATGAAGATGAGTCGGCAATGGATGTACGGTGACCGACGCTCTCCCAAGTTCATTAATGGCGTGCATAGTTTTCTGCGTGCGGCTGAGGTAAACAAGCGGGATGGTTTTATGTGTTGTCCATGTGGTGTCTGTAAGAATGAGAAGAATTACTCTAGCTCAAAAGACATTCACGTCCACCTGTTTACGTCCGGTTTCATGTCCGGCTATAACTGTTGGACCAAACACGGAGAAAGAGGGGTTCTAATGGAAGAGATTGAAGAAGAAGAGGATGATGACAAGTATCCTGGGTTCCCTGAATACGATGGTACTACAATGGGGGAAGAGAATGAAGAAGAAGAAGCTGAAGAAGAGGCATCAGATGAGCCCGCTGATGATCTTGGTCGGGCCATTGCTGATGCAAAGAGAAACTGCGAAAGTCAAAATGAGAAGTTGAAGTTGAAGCGCATGTTAGAGGATCACAAAAAATGGTTGTACCCAAATTGCGAAGATGACAAGAAAAAGCTGGGTACCACACTGGAATTGCTGCAATGGAAGGTTGAGAATGGTGTACTTGACAAGGGATTTGGAAAGTTGCTGAAAATTATAAAGAAGATGCTTCCAAAGGACAACGAATTGCCCGACAGTACGTACGAAGCAAAGAAGGTTGTCTGCCCTCTAGGATTAGAGGTGCAGAAGATACATGCATGCCCTAATGACTGCATCCTCTACCGCGGTGAGGAGTACGAGAATTTGAATGCATGCCCGGTATGCGGTGCATTGCGCTATAAGATCAGTCGCGATGACCCTGGTGATGATGTTGAGGGCGAGCGCCCCAAGAAGAGGATTCCTGCCAAGGTGATGTGGTATGCTCCTATAATACCACGGTTGAAACGTTTGTTCCAAAACAAAGAGCATGCCAAGTTGTTGCGATGGCTCAAAGAAGACCGTAAGAAAGACGGGAAGTTGAGACACCCCGCTAATGGGTCGCAGTGGAGAAAAATCGAGAGAAAGCACGAGGACTTTACAAAGGACGCAAGGAACTTATGGTTTGTTTTAAGTGCAGATGGCATTAATCCTTTTGGGGAGCAGAGCAGCAATCATAGCACCTGGCCGGTGACTCTATGTATCTATAACCTTCCTCCTTGGAAGTGCATGAAGCGGAAGTTCATTATGATGCCAGTGCTCATCCAAGGCCCTAAGCAACCCGGCAATGACATTGATGTGTACCTAAGGCCATTAGTTGAAGAACTTTTACAGCTGTGGGATAAAAAAGGTGTACATGTGTGGGATGAGCACAAACAGCAGGAATTTGACCTACGAGCGTTGCTGTTTGTAACCATCAATGATTGGCCTGCTCTTAGTAACCTTTCAGGACAGACAGACAGGGGATACAATGCATGCACGCACTGTTTAGATGAGACCGGAGGTATATATTTGGATAAATGTAAGAAGGTTGTGTACCTGGGACATCGTCGATTTCTTCCGATCAGGCATCTGTTAAGAAAGAAAGGCAAGCATTTCAAAGGTGAGGCAGATAACCAGAAGAAGCCTGACCACCGTACTGGTGATCATGTACTTGATATGGTCAAGGATTTAAATGTAATCTTTGGAAAGGGTCATGGCGGACAATCTGTTCCGAATGATGCTGACGGACACGCACCCATGTGGAAGAAGAAATCTATATTTTGGGAGCTACCCTATTGGAAAGACCTAGAGGTCCGCTCTGCAATCGACGTGATGCACGTGACGAAGAATCTTTGCCTGAACCTTCTAGGCTTCCTGGGTGTGTATTGGAAGACAAAAGATACACCGGAGGCACGGGAGGACCAGCAACGTATGCACGAAAAAGACGGCATGCATCCAAAGCAGTATCAAGGTCCTGCCAGCTACGCTCTTACCAAAAAGAGAAGGAAATCTTTTTTGAATGCCTGCTCAGTATGAAGGTCCCGTCTGGCTTCTCGTCGAATATAAAGGGAATAATAAATATGGTAGAGAAAAAATTCCAAAACCTAAAGTCTCATGACTGCCACGTGATTATGACGCAATTACTTCCGGTTGCATTGAGGAGGCTTCTACCGGAAAATGTTCGATTAGCCATTGTGAAGCTATGTGCATTCCTCAATTCAATTTCTCAGAAGGTAATCGATCCAGAAATCCTACCAAGGTTACATAATGATTTGGTGCAATGTCTTGTCAGTTTCAAGTTGGTGTTCCCACCATCATTCTTCAATATCATGACGCACGTCCTAGTTCAACTAGTCGAAGAGATTGCCATTCTGTGTCCTGTATTTCTACACAATATGTTCCCCTTTGAGAGGTTCATGGGAGTCTTAAAGAAATATGTTCACAACCGTGCTAGGCCAGAAGGAAGCATCTCTAAGGGCCATGAAATAGAGGAGGTTATTGAGTTTTGTGTTGACTTTATTCCTGACCTTAAGCCGATTGGTATTCCTGAATCGCGGCATGAGGGGAGACTGAGTGGAAAAGGCACGCTAGGAAAGGATTCAGTAATATGTAGGGACAGGCATTCTTGGGCCCAAGCACACTACACAGTTCTCCAAAATTCCACCTTGGTGGCCCCGTATATCAATGAACACAAGAATATTCTACGCTCCAAACACCCGTAGCAGTCTGACGACTGGATTACACGTGAACACATGGGGACTTTCGGCGGTTGGTTGCAAACACATCTCATGAATGACGACAGTGTTGGAGATGAGTTGTACTTGTTGTCCAAGTCACCATCTTCGACTATATTTACTTTCAAAGGGTACGAGATTAATGGGAATACATTTTACACGATCGCCCAAGATAAAAAGAGCACCAACCAAAACAGTGGTGTCCGCTTTGATGCAACAAACAACAATAGGGAAAAGGACACATATTATGGTTACATAGAGGAGATATGGGAACTTGACTATGGACGTGATTTTAAGATCCCTTTATTTCGGTGCAAATGGGTCAATCTGACAGGGGTAAAGGTAGACCCGAAGTACGGAATGACAACAGTGGATCCCAACAATCTTGGGTACACAGAGGAACCATTCGTCCTAGCCAATGATGTGGCGCAGGTTTTCTATGTGAAGGACATGTCTACCAAACCGAGAAAACGGAAAGATAAGGAAGCGAATACATCATACGGTGAGCCAAAGCGCCACATAGTTCTTTTAGGGAAAAGAAACATCGTGGGAGTGGAGGACAAGACGGACATGTCAGAAGATTATGAAAAGTTTCATGAAATTCCTCCCTTCACAGTGAAGACTGACCCAAGCATCCTGTTAAATGATGAAGATTGTCCATGGTTACGGCGCAAAGGGACACACGCGAAGAAAAAGTTTTATACCCCAAGATCCCACTCTGGGATGTGATAGGCTTCACCGTCATCACTTTCTTCTCTAGTGAGTAGCCGAGATAGGCCAGTTTGTACACAAAGTGCATCCAGTTTTTGTTGTAACCCTCTCAACTTTTTAGCACATGCTATGTGTGTGAAATGATGATACCATGCCAAGTTTCAACCTTTTCAGAGTTCATTTGTACTGCTTTTCAATTTCAGGGTCATTCAACGCAAAAAAATCATTAAATGCATGAAAAATAGCAAATGAAGTTAGAAAGCGTTGAAATTTGAGGATGTGGCTTTGAATGGTGCATATTGAATGCACAAAAAGTCTGGAGTTGAAATAAGTTTAAAAAAATAAAATGCCTTTGTAACAGATGAGTTTTCGTCCAAAACCCTCATACTTCGAAGGAGATGGTCCAGTTTGTACACGAAGTGCATCCAATTTTTGTCATAACCCTCTCAACTTTTTAGCACATGCTATGTGGGTGAAATAATGATACCATGCCAAGTTTCAACCTTTTCAGAGTTCATTTTTACTGCTTTTCCATTTCAGGGTCATTTAGCGCAAAAAAATCATTAAATGCATGAAAAATAGCAAATGAATTTAGAAAGGGTTGAAATTTGAGGATGTGGCTTTGAATGGTGCATATTGAATGCACAAAAAGTCTGGAGTTGAAATAAGTTTAAAAAAATGAAATGCATTTGTAACAGACGAGTTTTCGTCCGAAACCCTCATACTTCGAAGGAGATGGTCCAGTTTGTACACGAAGTGCATCCAGTTTTTGTCGTAACCCTCTCAACTTTATAGCACATGCTATGTGGGTGAAATGATGATACCATGCCAAGTTTCAACCTTTTCAGAGTTCATTTTTACTGCTTTTCATTTTCAGGGTCATTCAACGCAAAAAAAATCATTAAATGCATGAAAAATAGCAAATGAATTTAGAAATGGTTGAAATTTGAGGATGTGGCTTTGAATGGTGCATATTGAATGCACAAAAAGTCTGGAGTTGAAATAAGTTTAAAAAATGAAATGCCTTTGTAACAGATGAGTTTCCGTCCGAAACCCTCATACTTCGAAGGGGATGGTCCAGTTTGTACACGAACTGCATCCAAATTTTGTTGTAACCCTCTCAACTTTTTAGCACATGCTATGTGGGTGAAATAATGATATCATGCCAAGTTTCAACCTTTTCAGAGTTCATTTGTACTGCTTTTCAACTTCAGAGTCATTCAGCGCAAAAAAATCATTAAATTCATGAAAAATAGCAAATGAAGTTAGAAAGGGTTGAAATTTGAGGATGTGGCTTTGAATGGTGCATATTGAATGCACAAAAAGTCTGGGGTTGAAATAAGTTTAAAAAATGAAATGCCTTTGTAACAGATGAGTTTTCGTCCGAAACACTCATACTTCGAAGGAGATGGTCCAGTTTGTACACGAAGTGCATCCAGTTTTTGTCGTAACCCTCTCAACTTTTTATCACATACTATGTGAGTGAAATGATGATACCATGCCAAGTTTCAACCTTTTCAGAGTTCATTTTTACTGCTTTTCAATTTCAGGGTCATTCAGCGCATAAAAATCATTAAATGCATGAAAAATAGCAAATGAATTTAGAAAGGGTTGAAATTTGAGGATGTGGCTTTGAATGGTGCATATTGAATGCACAAAAAGTCTGGAGTTGAAATAAGTTTAAAAAAATGAAATGCCTTTGTAACAGATGAGTTTTCGTCTGAAACCCTCATACTTCGAAGGGGATGGTCCAGTTTGTACATGAAGTGCATCCAGTTTTTGTCGTAACCCTCTCAACTTTTTAGCACATGCTATGTGTGTGAAATGATGATACCATGCCAAGTTTCAACCTTTTCAGAGTTCATTTGTACTGCTTTTCAATTCCAGGGTCATTCAGCGCAAAAAAATCATTAAATGCATGAAAAATAGCAAATGAAGTTAGAAAGAGTTGAAAATTAGAACTCCTCATGTTGACTAACAGAAACATAATAGAATTTGGCAAAAGAAGAACAAGAAAACATAAACTAAAATATTTAAAACAAATGAAGGTATAAAACTAAAAGAGTTAAACAGAATCTGGTTTTGATTAAAACACCTATTTAAAATATGCTAAAAATTCCCAAATTGAACATACTGATAAAACATACTAGTATTAAACGGCAGGAAAAACAATCACTCAAAAATCTATTTTTAAACTAAAGTTATTCACAAACTAGTGATTCACAGAAATTTCAAAAGAATTCAAATTTAAACTGTTTAAATTTGAAAACTACTAGCACTAACAGAAAGTTTATAATTTTTTTGACCTAAAGCAAAAAAGATTCATTCAAAAAATCTAAATATTCTAACAGTTATTCAAAATCTAAAAACAGAAACTGTTCTGTTTAGAAAAACAAAAAAGAAAAAAATAGACCTTTGGTCCCGGTTTGTCTCACAAACCGGGACTAAAGGTCCCTTCTCGCGCGGAATTTGTTTCGGCCGAAAAGGTCGACCTTAAGTCCCGGTTGGTGATACCAACCGGGACCAAAGGTATCTTAAGTCCCGGTTGGAGCCACCAACAGGGACTTAAGGCCCCTGCTATATAACCCCCTTTTGTTTCCCGGTGCAAGCCACCGCCCGCGACATCTTCCAGATCGAACACACGCTGGACGCCGCCAGGCTGCTCTCCGTTCCCGTCGCCCTCGATCAGCTCGGCCGGCGAACGCCTACGACGCCGGCCGTCCCGTCCAGTCCAGCGCCATCCCCGAGCCCCTCTCCCTTCGCGCGCTGGTGAGCTCCTCTTCCCCCTGGCGCCGTCCCCCCGACCCCCTCCTCCCCGCGTCCTATAGCTTAGCTCCGCCGCCGTCGCCATGTATTCAGGACCCTGCAAAATTTAGGACTGTTAGGGCATATTTCTCCCTTAGTGGTTTTGGTGATTGATGACAATACTTTTGCGGACTAATCGTGTGCATTGAGCATTTCAGATAATCGACCATATGGCACAAGACGATTGGTGCCCCTCGGAGCTTCTATGAAGATGGTGTTTTTCTTGCGTTTCCTTTTCGGTGGATTTGAGTCGTAGGAACACCGTACTATTAAGAGGGGGTCCGCATTGGAAAGGTTTGGGTGGAATCAACACGTACACAGTCATTTTGCACCCTCATTCTTTCCCGGCAATCGAGCTTTCCCTTCCTTCATGCATGAGCTTTCCAGAGCTTCTTAAGCGGTAGTACCGCCCTGATAAGCGGTAGTACCGCTCCAGCGGTACTGCCGCAGATCAGTGCTACCTCCACTTCCGCTTGTTTTTAGCTTCTGTAACTGAGCGGTAGTAGAGCGGTAGTTAAGCGTGGTAGTACCGCTCCAGCGGTACTACGGCGCAGACTACCACTCCACTACCGCAGGGTTACTGGGCTTTCAACACCTAAGCGGAAGTACCGCTCGAGCGGAGCGGTAGTACCGCTCCGGCGGAACTACCGCCGTTCCTCTTCCGCTCCGAGTACCGCTTGTTTTTTGCTTCTGGATACCTCAGTCTCTCGAGCGGTAGTAGAGCGGTAGTTAGTAGCGGTAGTACCACCCCAGGCGGCACTACCGCCCTGCCTTTCTCTACTACCGCTGGTTCCGGCTATTGTTCAGCACTAAGCGGAAGTACCGCTGGTGGGAGCGGTAGTACCGCTCCGGCGGCACTACCGCCTCCCTGACCTGCTCACTTGAACGTGGCGCCTGGAATTTCTGTTCAAGCGGAAGTACTGCTCACCTGAGCGGTACTACCGCTCGCCCGAGCGGTACTACCGCTCACCAGAGCGGTACTACCGCTTGTGCACGGGCTGTGAGTGCATAACGGTTCGTTTTTCTTCCCCACTATATAAGGGGGTCATCTTCCCCAAGATGACTTACCTCTTCCTCCCCAAGCTCCATTGTTGCTCCAAAAGCTTATTTTCGCCCGATCTCTCTCCCTAGCCAATCAAACTTGTTGATTCTTTAGGGATTGGTTGAGAAGGCCCCGATCTACACTTCCACCAAGAGAAATTTGATTCCCCCCACTAATCCCTTGTGGATCTTGTTACTCTTGGGTGTTTGAGCACCCTAGACGGTTGAGGTCACCTCGGAGCCACATTCCATTGTGGTGAAGCTCTGTGGTGCTGTTGGGAGCCTCCAATTAAGTTGTGGAGATTGCCCCAACCTTGTTTGTAAAGGTTCGGTCGCCACCTTCAAAGGCACCACTAGTGGAATCACGGCACCTCGCATTGTGTGAGGGCGTGAGGAGAATACGGTGGCCTTAGTGGCTTCTTGGGGAGCATTGTGCCTTCACACCGCTCCAACGGAGACGTACTTCCTCTCAAAGGGAAGGAACTTCGGTAACACATCCTCGTCTTCACCGGCTCCACTTGTGGTTATTTCTTACCTTTACATTTTGCTTGCTTTACTTGTGTTGTATCCTTTACTTGCTTGTGTTGTGATTGTTAGCATCATATAGGTTGCTCACCTAGTTGCACATCTAGACAACCTATTTTGTTGCTAACCCTAATTTGTTAAGAAAAGCTAAAAATTGGTAGTTGCCTATTCACCCCCCCTCTAGTCAACCATATCAATTCTTTCAATTGGTATCAGAGCCTTATCTCTTTATTAAGGGTTTCACCACCCGAAGAGTATGGTTGACGACGGGGATCGGGATGAGGAAGTGCCCGAGGCCGTGGAGTTGAACACGGTCACCCGAGACGTCTTAAATGAAGCTATGGCTTCACTTAAGACGTCTATGACGGCCGAGGTCAAGTCCATGCTTAAAGAACTCCTTGAGGGGTTGAAGTCCACTCCCGATCCGTTGCTTGTGGTTAAGCCCACCGCATCGGCGTCGGAGGCCAATTCCGGCAAGGAAGCGGCTAAAGACACTCAAACATCTTCCCCTCATGGTAAGAATGGGACGGGAACCTACGCCTCGGTTCCCCCTCCCCCAGTCTATGGAGGACCGGTCCTTACACCGCATATTAACAACCTTGGTCCTCCTCCTAAACTTGTGAAGGGTGATTTTGCTAATTGGGTTTTTCGTATCAAGTCTCATTTGAATCACAGCTCAACAAATCTTTGGAGAATCATCGAGCAAGGCTTCTACCCACATGACCCAAGCAATCTCACTCCAAGAGAAGAGGCGGACAATCAATACAATCACTCCGCATTGTTCATCCTCCAATCCGCAGTGCCTCCCGAAGATCTAGCTCACTTGCGCCCCTTCTCCCGTGCAAAGGATTGTTGGGAACACATTATATCTTTGTACAAGGGGAGCTGAAGCATTCAACGGTCCAACTTTGAAGTGGTGCTTGATGAGGCCGATGAGTTTGTGATGAATGAAGATGAGGATCCTCGGGATCTCTACCGGAGATTGACAACTCTTGCGGTCGCTCTTCAAGATCATGGGAGCAAGGATACGGATGATAATTGGATCAAGCGCAAGTTTCTCAAGGCCATCATGCCATTCAATAAGGCAATGTCCTCCGTGATCCGTCAAAGACCGGACTTCCACACTTTGTCTTCAAGTGAAGTGTTGGATGAGTTTATTGCCATGAACATCATGAACAAGACCGCCGACAATGCTCTAGCTCGTGTCCGGTCAAAGAAAGGCTCACCCAACCTTGCTTTGAAGGCCAAGGGTATTCCGGAAGAAGAAGAAGAGGAGGAAGAAGAGAGTTGCCCCGAAGACACCAAATATGCTTACCACGAGCACATGGCTCTTGCGTCAAGGCAATTTTGGGGCAACAAGAGAAACTCAAGGCCCAACTCCTCCAAGAACAATTCAAAGGGCAAGCAACGAGTAAGGACTTGCTACAATTGTGGCAATGTGAGTCACTTTGTGGTGGATTGTCCGTATGAGAAGAGAGAGGACAATGGTGGCAAGCTCATCCGCAAAGACAAGGCCAAGTCCTTCCCCAACAAGAACAATTTCAACAAGAAGGTGCCTCCAAAGGGCTTGGTGGTGCAAGAAGAGTACAACTCCGATGATGATGATGATACAAGTGATGAAGTGTTTGCAATGGCCACCGTGGCCATTGCCACCTCTTCTCCAACCTCGGTGTCTCTCTTCGATGCCCCCAACGAGAACATCATCCCCAAGTGCCTAATGGCAAGAGGCGTCAACAAGGTAACCTCAACCTCCAACATCAAAATTTCCATCTCTCCTAATCCTTCATTGTTGGATTGTGTGGATGATCAAGAGGAGGTGGAGGTGGATGAGAATGAGTTTGATAAGTTTTTGGGTAAGCTCAAAGGTGAGACCAAGAAGCACTTTGTTGCTCTCTTGGAACAACTTGGTGAGGCCAATGATATCATTGAGTCTCACGAGGAGAACATCACTAACTTGGAAGGCCATAGTCGTGACTATGCCGATGAAATTGCGGATCTTTCCATCACTCTTGAGGAAGAGCGAGGTCTTCGTTCGGCTCTTGAGGAGTCGCAAAACGTTGACCTTGCTCAACTAAAGAAAGATCATGATCATGCTCAAGTTCTTGCTCGTGTGCTTAAATACGAGAATGCCGAACTTGGGGTTGGCCATGCTAGACTCAAAGAGGAGTTTGTGCTACTTGACAAGGCTCACAAGGCCTTGAAAGGTGCACATGCTACTCTCAAGGAGTCTCATGATCAACTCCAAGCGAAGCTCACTAAGGAAATAGCCACTTGTCCTCCTTTTGTTTTAATTGATAATGCCAATGCTACTAACTCTTGTTGTGAGCATGAGCATCTTGTGGAGGAGAATGCCAAGTTGAAAAGGAAAATCGAGAAAGGCCTTGTGACTTGCATACAAGGCGAGAAGAATCTCAACGAACTTTTGAGCAATCAAAAGAAAGTTGTGGCAAAGGAGGGACTTGGATTTGCACCCAAGTCGAAGAAGAAGAAGAAGTCAAACAAGAAGAGCAAGACCAAGCGAGCTCTCCCTCTCAAAGATACATTTGTGAAAGAGGGAGAGGGTGCTCCTAAGAAGAAGAAGAACGAGGCGGTGGGTGGTAATGCCAATAGGGGCAAGACCACTCATCCCAACAAAGCCGGCGATTTTAACCCTTCTTATGTTTTATGCCGTGCTAGTGATGGGCATGTTTATGCCAAATTTGTTGGTTCTTCTTATGAGTACATTGAATGGTCCATTTGGGTTCCTAAGACCCTTGTTACTAACATGAAAGGACCCATTCAAGAATGGGTACCTAAAACCAAGCATTAATCTTATGTAGGAGTTTGCTTCCGGTGGGGTGTCATGGTTGCTTGATAGTGGAGCGACAAATCATATGACCGGAAGCAAGGACTTGGTGGTGGACGTTCAAGCAAGTTCATCTTTGCCCACCCATGTC
The DNA here is from genome assembly GCA_039707655.1 of Elymus sibiricus. NCBI lineage: Eukaryota > Viridiplantae > Streptophyta > Magnoliopsida > Poales > Poaceae > Elymus > Elymus sibiricus. The sequence continues at coordinate 559,533 of CM077664.1, read as the reverse complement.
CAATTTGGTGATGCTTCAATGTCAAAGGTATTGGGTCTCGGCAAGGTGGTCATCTCACAGGACTTGTCCATAGAGAAGTTCATGCTTGTTGAGACCCTTGCATACAATTTACTTTCCGTTCGTCAACTTGCTCTTATGGGCTTTGCAACATTCTTTGATATTGATACCGTGGCCCTTTTGTGGAGTAAGACTCTTAAAGTAGCCTTTGTTGGATATGTTGAGAACGGTCTCTATGTGGTTAACTTCTCGGAGAAACCCACTAAGACCGCAACATGTCTAATGGCTAAAGTTGACGTGGGATGGCTTTGGCATCGCCGTTTAGCCCACGTCAATATGAGATCTTAGCAAAGTCTCCTCAAAGGGGACCACATCCGAGGACTAACAAATGTTACTTTTGTCAAAGATCGTGCTTGCAGTGCTTGTATCGAAGGGAAGTTACATGCGACGGCTCACCGACCCAAGACCATTATCTCTTCGAAGAGGCCCTTGGAGCTCCTTCACATGGATCTCTTTGGTCCTCCAACGTTTGACAGTCTTGGGGGAAGAAAGTATTGCTTGGTGATTGTGGATGATTATTCAAGATACACTTGGGTATATTTCTTCAAGAGGAAGAGCGAGACCCAACAAACCGTGATCGACTTTGCAAATGAAGCTCAACGTCAACATGATGCAAAGATATTGAATTAGAAGCGACAACGGCACCAAGTTCAAGAACTACACCTTGGATGAGTTTCTTGGTGATGAGGGGATCAAGCATCAATATTCCGCACCTTATACCCCTCAACAAGACGGTGTAGCGGAGAGGAAGAACCGGACGTTGATGGACGCGGCAAGGACCATGATGGCGGAGTTCAAGTCTCCATACAACTTTTGGGCCGAAGCCATCAACACCGCTTGTCATGCATCCAATCGGCTCTACCTCCGCAAAGGCTTGAACAAGACTCCATATGAAATACTTACCGGCAACAAGCCCAACCTCACGTACTTCCGGGTGTTCGGTTGTAAGTGTTTCATTCTCAAGAAAGGTGTTTGCTTGTCTAAATTTGATTCTAGAGCTCAAGAGGGCATATTTGTTGGTTATGCTACAAACTCTCGTGCTTACCGTGTTCTCAACAAGTCCACTGGACTCATTGAGGAGACGTGTAACGTGGAGTTTGACGAGAATAATGGCTCCCAAGTGGAGCAAAGTGGTGTTTGTGATGTAGGTGATGAAATTCCTCCTCGATCCATAAGAAGAATGGGTGTGGGCCAAATCCTACCCATTGAGGAACCCCTAGTGGTGGAAGGAGAAGGACAATGTTCTACGCAAGTGGAACCATCACCGACACAAGACCCACACGCTTCCGAAGAACAAACCGAAGGCCCTCAACCAAGTGATCAAGATCAAGGGCAAGATTAACCTCAAGATGATGGTGATGCACCAAATGATGGCCAAGATCAAGATCACGACACCGAGCAAGTTCAAGATCAAGGGCAAGCTCAAGATGACGCTCGAGATGATCCTCCTCAAGTGACTTCGGAGGAGCTATTGGAGCGTCGTGCCGCCAAGATTGCTTCTAAACTCAAGCAGCAACAACATGTCTTGGAGAATGTTTATGGAAGCTTGAAAAGAGGGGTAACCACTCGTAGACAATTAACAAACTTTTGTGAGCATCACGCATTTGTTTCTTGTGTTGAATCCCAAAAGGTACATGAAGCGCTCGAGGACACAGATTGGCTTGAAGCCATGCATGATGAACTCAACAACTTCGAGCGCAACAAACTGTGGACATTGGTGCCAAGGCCAACGGAGAATCATAATGTCATTGGAACCAAATGGATCTTTAAGAACAAGCAAGATATGAACGGTGTTGTCACTCAAAACAAGGCAAGATTGGTGGCACAAGGCTACTCCCAAGTCGAGGGTATCTACTACGGTGAAACATTTGCTCCCATTGCTCATCTTGAATCTATTCGTATGTTGCTTGCATATGCTTCTCATCATGATTTTAAGTTGCAACAGATGGATGTGAAGAGTGCATTTCTTAATGGTCCTCTTAATGAGTTGGTATATGTCAAACAACCCCCGGGGTTCGAGGATCCCAAGTTCCCCAATCATGTATACAAGCTCGATAAGGCACTCTATGGCCTTAAACAAGCCCCACGTGCGTGGTATGAGCACCTTACCGAGTTGTTGCAAGACCGTGGGTTTGAAATTGGGAAAATCGATCCCACTCTTTTTACTAAGAGGGTTAAAGGGGATTTGTTCATATGCCAACTATATTTTGATGATATTATCTTTGGTTCTCCTAACAAAGCTTTTAATGATGAGTTTGCCGCACTCATGACCGAGAAGTTTGAGATGTCTATGATGGGAGAGTTGAAGTTCTTTCTTGGGTTCGAAGTCAAGCAAAGAAGAGAAGGAACCTTCATCAACCAAGCCAAATACACCCAAGACATGCTCAAGAGATTCAAGCTAAAAGATGTCAAACCGGCCAAGACTCCAATGCCTACCAAGTGCCAACTCGACATTGATCCCAATGGTAAAGCGGTGGATCAAAAGGTATATCGTTCCATGATTGGCTCCTTGCTTTACCTTTGTGCATCTAGGCCGGATATCATGTTGAGTGTGGGAATGTGTGCACGGTTTCAAGCCGCGCCTAAGGAAAGTCACTTTGTGGCGGTCAAGCGAATCTTTCGATATTTGGCTCATACCCCAAACTTTGGCTTATGGTATCCCAAAGGAGCAAGCTTTGATCTCATGGGTTATTCGGACTCGGATTGGGCGGGAGACCGTGTGGATAGGAAGTCAACCTCCGGAGGATGCCAATTCCTTGGTCGCTCTTTGGTGAGTTGGTCTTCGAAGAAGCAAAATTGTGTGTCTCTCTCCACCACCGAGGCTGAGTATGTAGCTGCCGCAAGTTGTTGTGCACAATTGTTATGGATGAGGCAAACTTTAAAGGATTACGGTGTCACTTGTGACAAAGTGCCTCTTATCTGTGACAATGAAAGTGCAATCAAGATCTCCTACAATCCAGTGCAACATAGCAAGACGAAGCACATTGAGATTCGTCATCATTTCATACGGGATCACGTCAAGCGGGGAGAGATTGATATTATTCATGTAGGAACTCAAGAGCAACTAGCGGATATTTTCACGAAGCCATTGGATGAAGCAAGATTTCGCGAGTTACGGCATGAGCTAAATATCATTGATTCGAGCAACGTGGCTTGAATCTCGTCACACCCCACCGCATTCATCATGTTTATCTTGTTCTAGTTGTAGGCATGGACATAGGGGGAGTGTTGTTCTCTCAATGAACTCTCCCTCCCCCCATTATACATAAATTAATCAAGTCTTTCACATTAGCCATTTTTGATGGTAATTGTGCTTCAAAGATGAGTTTTGGTCATGGGCCCAAGGTTAAAATCTTCGCGGTGCCATACCAATTGACTCAAACATAGGTGGCTTCGGCCACCGCCCTCTCTTTGAGAGTTTTTGTCGTTAGGGGTTTGTTTGTGCTTTGAGTCACTCCAAGTTTGCTCCTCGCTTTTTCTCTCTTTTCGAACTTGGAGTGTCTCTGCCCATTTGCTGGTGTTTCATGTCTCTAGCCCAAGCCATCTCATCTCAAACCTCTTATAATTGCATAAGCCCCTCTCTCAAATTTGATCTAAGCAGTTTTTCTGGCCGCAAGCGGTACTACCGCTGGAAGGCACGGTACTACCGCTGAAGCGGTACTACCGCGCTGTCCTACGGTACTACTGCTGACTGCAGTGCAACGACCCTCTGTCAAAGCACTGGGGCGGTACTACCGCTGGAAGTGACCGGTACTACCGCTTGCGCGGTACTACCGCTGACCCAGTGGTACTACCGCTTCGAGGACCCGCAAGGGGGTTAAGTGGTGGGCACGGGGAGTTCTAACTTCCCCTTACCCATTCACTTCCCCTCCTCTTGTTGGGGAACGGAGCATGAATTTCAAAAAATTTCCTACGCTCATGCAAGATCTATCCATGGAGATGTATCGCTACGAGAACGGAGAGTGTGTCTACGTACCCTCGTAGACCGTTAGCGGAAGCGTCTCAAAACGCGGTTGATGTAGTCGAACAATCCTTCGAGCTCCACCGATCGAGTACCGAACATACGGCACCTCCGAGTTCTACACACGTGCAGCTCGGTGACGTTCCTCGCCTTCTTGATCCAGCAAGACGTCGAGGTAGTAGATGAGTTCCGTCAGCACGACGGCGTGGCGACGGTGACGGTGAAGTGATTCCGGCAGGGCTTCGCCTAAGCTCTCCGAAAATATGACCGAGGTGGAAAACGGAGATCGGGGCACCGCACACAGCTATGGACAATTGTGTACTTTGGGGTGCCCCCTTGCCCCCGTATATAAAGGATGAGAGGGAGGAGGCCGGCCCCCTAGGGGTGCGCCAAGTGTGGGGAGTCCTACTAGGACTCCTTAGTCCTAGTAGGATTCCACCTCCCATACGGAATAGGAAAGAGGGAAGGGAGAGGGAAAGGAAAGAGGGGGCTGCGCCCCCTCCCCTAGTCCAATTCGGTTTGGGCAAGGGGGGGCGCGAGCCTCCTCACGTGGCCTGCCTCTCCTTTTCCCGTATGGCCCAATAAGGCCCATTACTTCTCCCGGTGAATTCCCGTAACTCCCCGGTACTCCGAAAAATACCCGAATCACTCGGAACCTTTCCGACGTCCGAATATAGCCTTCCAATATATGAATCTTTACCTCTCGACCATTTCGAGACTCCTCGTCATGTCCGTGATCTCATCCGGGACTCCGAACAAACTTCGGCCACCAATCACATAACTCATATAATACTAAATTGTCACCGAACCTTAAGTGTGCGGACCCTACGGGTTCGGGAATGATGTAGACATGACCGAGACAACTCTCTGGTCAATAACCAACAGCGGGACCTGGATGCTCATATTGGTTCCTACATATTCCACGAAGATCTTTATCGGTGAACCTCATATGACAACATACGTTGTTCCCTTTGTCCGGCGGTATGTTACTTGCCCGAGATTCGATCATCGGTATCCAATACCTAGTTCAATCTCGTTACCGGCAAGTCTCTTTACTCGTTCCGTAATACGTGATCTTGTAACTAACTCTTTAGTCACGGTGCTTGCAAGGCTTCTGTGATGCTGTATTACCGAGAGGGCCCAGAGATACCTCTCCGATAGTCGGAGTGACAAATTCCAATCTCGATCCATGCCAACTCAACAAACACTTTCGGAGATACCTGTAGTGCACCTTTATAATCACCCAGTTACGTTGTGACGTTTGATACACCCAAAGTATTCCTACGGTATCCGGGAGTTGCATGATCTCATTGTCAGAGGAACGTGTATTTGACATAGTGAAAGCAATAGCAATAAACTGAACGATCATTTGCTATGCTAACGGTTGGGTCAAGTCCATCACATCATTCTCCTAATGATGTGATCCCATTATCAAATGACAACTCATGTCCATGGTCAGGAAATCTTGACCATCTTTTGATCAACGAGCTAGTCTAGTAGAGGCTTACTAGGGACACAGTATTTGTTTATCTATTCACACATGTATTTAGTTTTCGGTCAATACAATTCTAGCATGAATAATAAACTATTATCATGAACGGGGAAATATGATAATAACTAATTTATTATTGCCTCTAGGGCATATTTCCAACAGTCTCCCACTTGCACTAGAGTCAATAATCTAGATTACATCTCCATGTAATTAACACTTAATCAGTTTGAAAGCTGATCATGTTTTGCTTGTGAGAGAGGTTTTAGTCAACGGGTCTGCAATATTCAGAGCCGTGTGTTCTTGGCAAATCTCTATGTAGATGCTGCTACCACACTCTGTTTGGAGCTACTCCAAAAAATTTCCCCACTATACTTATCCGGTCTGAGACTCATAGTCTTTCGGATCAGTGTTTAAATCTTGCATCGACGTAACCCCTTACGACGAACTCTTTATCATCTCTATTCCCGAGAAATTCTTCCTTAGTCATCTTAAGGATAATTTGACCGCTGTCGAGTGATCTACTCCTGGATCACTTTGGTACCTCTTTTGCCAGACACATGGCAAGGCACACAGCTTGGCATACTTTATAGAACCTATGGCCGAGGCATAGGGGATTACCTTCATCCATTCTATTTATTTTGCCGTGGTCGAGATTTGAGTCTTACTCAACTTCACACCTTTCACCACAGTCAAGAACTCCTTCTTTGACTGATCCATTTTGAACTTCTTCAAAATCTTGTCAAGGTATATGTTTTGTGAAAGTCATATGAGGCGTCTCAATCTATCTCTATAGATTTTGATGCCTAACATGTAAACAACCTTTACCTAGATCTTCAAGTCTTACTCCACTTCACACCAGCCAAGAACTTATTTCTTTTGACTTGATCCATTTTGAACTTCTTCAAAATCTAATCAAGGTGTGTGAAAATCTTTTATCAGGTGTCTTGATCTATCTCTATAGATCTCGATGCCCAAACCGTGGATAACTCAAAAAACAGGTTTTTATTGAAAAACTCCTTTCAATTAATTCTTTATGCTTTCCAGAAATTCTACATCATTTCCAATCACATATACTTATTAGAAATGTTATAGAGCTCCCACTCACTTTGTTGTAAATACAAGTTTCTCCATAAACTTGCATAAACCCAAACGCTTTGATCACTTCATCAAAGCGAGTATTCCAGCTCCGAGATGCTTGCACCAGTCCATAGATGGATCGCTGGAGCTTGCATACTTTGTTAGCACCTTTAGGATCGACAAAACCTTCCGATTGTATCATATACAATTCTTCCTTAAGGAATCCATTAAGGAATGCCGTTTTGACGTCCATTTGCCAGATTTCATAATCATAAAACGCGGCAATTGCTAACATAATTCTGACAGACTGTAGCATCGCTACGGGTGAGAAAGTCTCATCGTAGTGAACTCCTTGAACTTGTCGATAACCTTTAGCAACAAGTCGAGCTTTATAGACGGTGACATTACCATCAGCGTCTGTCTTCTTCTTAAAGATCCATTTATTTTTAATAGCTCGCCGTTTCATCGGGCAAGTCTACCAAAGTCCACACTTTGTTCTCATACATGGATCTAATCTCGGATTTCATGGCCTCAAGCCATTTGTCGGAATCCGGGCTCGCCATCGCTTCTTCATAGTTCGTAGGTTCACCGTTGTCTAACAACATGACCTCCAAGACAGGATTGCCGTACCAATCTGGTGCGGAGCGTGTCCTGGTTGACCTACGAGGTTCTGTAGCAACTTGATCCGAAGCCTCATGATCATCATCATCAACTTCTTCTCTGGTCTGTGTTGGTGTCACAGAAATTTCTTTCTGTGGCGTACTACTATCCAGAGGAGGTACAATTATCTCATCAAGTTCTACTTTCCTCCCACTCACTTCTTTCGAGAGAAACTCCTTCTCTAGAAAGGATCCATTCTTAGCAACGAATACTTTGCCTTTGGATCTGTGGTAGAAGGTGTACCCAACGGTCTCCTTTGGGTATCCTATGAAGACGCACTTATCCGCTTTGGGTTCGAGCTTATCTGGCTAAAGCCTTTTGACATAAGCATTGCATCCCCAAACTTTCAGAAACGACATCTTAGGTTTCTTGCAAACCACGGTTCATACAGTGTCATCTCAACGGATTTAGACGGTGCCCTTGTTTAAAGTGAATGCAGCTGTCTCTAATGCATAACCCCAAAATGATAGTGGCAAATCGGTAAGAGACATCATAGAACGCACCATATCCAATAGAGTACGATTACGACGTTCGGACACACCATTACGCTGTGGTGTTCCATGTGGCGTGAGCTGTGAAACAATTCCACATTGTCTTAAGTGATTGCCAAACTCGCAACTCAAATATTCTCCTCCACGATCAGATCGTAAGAACTTTATTTTCTTGTTACGATGGTTCTCTACTTCACTCTGAAATTCTTTGAACTTTTCAAATGTTTCAGATTTATGCTTCATCAAGTAGACATAACCATATCTACTCAAATCATCAGTGAACGTGAGAATATAACGATATCCACCGCGCGCCTCAACACTCATCGGACCGCATACATCGGTATGTATTATTTCCAATAAGTTGGTTGCTCGCTCCATTGTTCCGGAGAACGGAGTTTTAGTCATCTTGCCAATAAGGCACGGTTCACATGTCTCAAATGATTCATAATCAAGAGATTCCAAAAACCCATCTGCATGGAGTTTCTTCATGTGTTTAACACTGATATGACCTAAGCGGCAGTGCCACAAATATGTGGTACTATCATTATCTTTTGGCATTCGTGTTATGAACATATGTATTACTACGATCAAGATTCTATAAACCTTTCATTTTAAGTGCATGATCATCAATGATATTATCCAAATAGAATAACAATTATTCTCTGAAATTGAATAACCGTCTTGCAATAAACACTATCAGATATAATGTTCATGCTTAACGCAAGCACCAAATAACAATTATTTAGGTTCATCACTAATCCTGAAGGTAGAGAGAGCGTGGCGATGGTGATCACATCAACCTTGGAGACACTTCCAATGCACATCGTCACCTCGTTCTTAGCTAGCCCTCGTTTATTCCGAAGCTCCATGTTTCAAGTTGTAAGCAACTGAACAAGTATCAAATACCCAGGTGCTCCTACGAGTACTAGTAAGGTACATATCAATAACATGTATATCAAATATCTTTGTTGACATTGCCAGTCTTATTATCTGCCAGTTACTTTGGGGAAGTTCCGCTCCCTGTGACATTTCCCTTTGCAATGGGAGCACTAAGTCTCGGGTTTGGTTCAGCCTTGGGTTTCTTCGCGTGAGCGGCAACTGTTTTACCGTTCTTCTTGAAGTTCCCTTTTCTTTCCCTTGCCCTTATTGAAACTAGTGGTCTTATTAACCATCAACACTTGATGCTCCCTTTTTTTGATTTCTACATCCGCAGATTGTAGCATCGCGAATAGCTTAAGGATCTTCTATCCCTTGCATGTTTATAGTTCATCACGAAGATCCAGTAGCTTAGTGATAGTGACTAGAGAACTCTATCAATCACCACTTTATTCGGAAGTCTAACTCCCACTTGATTCAAGTGTTTGAAGTACTCAGACATTCTGAGTACATGCTCACTAACGGAGCTGTTCTCCTCCATCTTGTAGCTATAGAACTTGTCGAAGGTGTCATCCCTCTCGACCCGGGTGTGAGTCTTGAAAAACAAATTTTCAGCTCTTGGAACATCTCATATGCTCCGTGTTGCTCAAAAAATATTTGGAGCTCCGGTTCTAAGCCGTAAAGTATGGCGCACTGAACTATCGAGTAGTCATGTTTTCTTGTCTGCCAGACGTTCATAACGTCCTCAGACGAAGCCGTAGGGGTATTTCACTGAGCGGTGCATTAAGGACATAAGCCTTCTGTGCAGCAGTGAGGACAATCCTCAGATCACGGACCTAGTCCGCATAGTTGCTTCCATCAACTTTCAACTTCGTTTTCTCTAGGAACATAATAAAACTAGGGGAACTACAGCGCGGTCTATGGATCTACAACATAAATTTGCTAAGACAAGTAAGACTATGTTCATGACAATTGAAGTTCAATTAATCAAATTACTTAAGAACTCCCACTTAGATTAACATCCCTCAAGTTGTCTAAGTGTAACATGATCCACATCAACTAAACCACGTCCGATCATCACGTGAGGTGGATTAGTTATCAATGGTGAACTTCTTTCATGTTGATCATATCTACTATATGACTCATGTTCGACCTTTCGGTCTCTTGTGTTCCGAGGCCATGTCTGTACATGCTAGGCTCGTCAAGTTTAACCCAAGTATTCTGCGTGTGTAAAACTGGCTTACTCCCATTGTATGCGAACGCAAGAATCCATCACACCCGATCATCACGTGGTGCTTAGAAGTGTCGAACCTTCGCAACGGTGCATACTAGGGGAGAACACTTATCTTGAAATTTAGTGAAGGGATCATCTTATAATGCTACTGTCGTCCTAAGCAAAATAAGATGCATAAAAGGATTAACATCACATGCAATTCAATATATGTGACATGATATGGCCATCATCGTCTTGTGCTTTTGATCTCCATCAGCAAAGCACCGTCATGATCTCCATCGTCACCGGGTTGACACCTTGATCTCCATCGTAGCGTCGTGACACCTTGATCTCCATCGTAGCGTCATGGTCGTCTCGCCGGCTATTGCTACTACTACTACTGCTAACTAATAGCGGTAAAGTAAAGCAATTACATAGCGTTGGCATTGCATACAATAAAGAGACAACCATAAGACTCCTGCCGGTTGCCTGATAACTTACAAAACATGATCATCTCATACAACAACTTATATCACATCATGTCTTGGCCATATCACATCACCAGCATACCCTGCAAAAACAAGTTAGACGTCCTCTACTTTGTTGTTGCAAGTTTTACGTGGCTGCTACGGGTTTGCAAGAACCGTTCTTACCTACGCAAAACCACAACGTGGTGTAGTGATTGCTTTTTGATCTTCTAAAAGAACCCTCTTCATTGAAACCGATTCAACTAAAGTGAGAGAGACAGACACCCGCCAGTCACCTTTATGCAACGAGTGCACGTAGCGGTGAAACCTGTCTCGCGTAAGCGTACGCGTAATGTCGGTCCGGGCCGCTTCATCTCACAATACCGCCGAATCAAGTATCAACTAGTAACGGCAAGCAATATGTATACACCCACGCCCACAACTCGTTTGTGTTCTACTCGTGCAAATCACATCAACGCATAGACCTGGCTCGGATGCCACTGTTGGGGAACGAAGCATGAATTTCAAAAAAATTCCTACGCTCACGCAAGATCTATCCATGGAGATGTATCGCTACGAGAGGGGAGAGTGTGTCTACATACCCTCGTAGACCATTAGCGGAAGCGTCTCAAAACGCGGTTGATGTAGTCGAACAATCCTTCGAGCTCCACCGATCGAGTACCGAACGTACGGCATCTCCGAGTTCTACACACGTGCAGCTCGGTGACGTTCCTCGAATTCTTGATCCAGCAAGACGTCGAGGTAGTAGATGAGTTCCGTCAGCACGACGGCGTGGCGACGGTGACGGTGAAGTGATTCCGGCAGGGCTTCGCCTAAGCTCTCCGAAAATATGACCGAGGTGGAAAACGGAGATCGGGGCACCGCACACGGCTATGCGACAATTGTGTACTTTGGGGTGCCCCCTTGCCCCCGTATATAAAGGATGAGAGGGAGGAGGCCGGCCCCCTAGGGGTGCGCCAAGTGTGGGGAGTCCTACTAGGACTCCTTAGTCCTAGTAGGATTCCACCTCCCATACGGAGTAGGAAAGAGGGAAGGGAGAGGGAAAGGAAAGAGGGGGCTGCGCCCCCTCCCCTAGTCCAATTCGGTTTGGGCAAGGGGGGGCGCGAGCCTCCTCACGTGGCCTGCCTCTCCTTTTCCCGTATGGCCCAATAAGGCCCATTACTTCTCCCGGTGAATTCCCGTAACTCCCCGGTACTCCGATAAATATCCGAATCACTCGGAACCTTTCCGACGTCCGAATATAGCCTTCCAATATATGAATCTTTACCTCTCGACCATTTCGAGACTCCTCGTCATGTCCGTGATCTCATCCGGGACTCCGAACAAACTTCGGCCACCAATCACATAACTCATATAATACTAAATCGTCATCGAACCTTAAGTGTGCGGACACTACGGGTTCGGGAATAATGTAGACATGACCGAGACAACTCTCTGGTCAATAACCAACAGCGGGACCTGGATGCTCATATTGGTTCCTACATATTCCACGAAGATCTTTATCGGTGAACCTCATATGACAACATACGTTGTTCCCTTTGTCCAGCGGTATGTTACTTGCCCGAGATTCGATCGTCAGTATCCAATACCTAGTTCAATCTCGTTACCGGCAAGTCTCTTTACTCGTTCCGTAATATGTCATCTTGTAACTAACTCTTTAGTCACGGTGCTTGCAAGGCTTCTGTGATGCTGTATTACCGAGAGGGCCCAGAGATACCTCTCCGATAGTCGGAGTGACAAATTCCAATCTCGATCCATGCCAACTCAACAAACACTTTCGGAGATACCTGTAGTGCACCTTTATAATCACCCAGTTACGTTGTGACGTTTGATACACCCAAAGTATTCCTACGGTATCCGGGAGTTGCATGATCTCATGGTCAGAGGAACGTGTATTTGACATAGTGAAAGCAATAGCAATAAATTGAACGATCATTTGCTATGCTAACGGTTGGGTCAAGTCCATCACATCATTCTTCTAATGATGTGATCCCATTATCAAATGACAACTCATGTCCATGGTCAGGAAATCTTGACCATCTTTTGATCAACGAGCTAGTCTAGTAGAGGCTTACTAGGGACACAGTATTTGTTTATCTATTCACACATGTATTTAGTTTCCGGTCAATACAATTCTAGCATGAATAATAAATTATTATCATGAACGGGGAAATATGATAATAACTAATTTATTATTGCCGCTAGGGCATATTTCCAACACCTCTCGTGTTCTCTCTCTCAGGCGACCAGGAACTGCTCCGGAGGCCGGCTCCGGCCCTCCGAATCCGTGCCGTCTTCTCCATTTCCGACCGGTGGGATCGATCCCCACCCTCTCCTCTTGCCATGGATACCGGTATTGCCCTCGTTTTTCTCTCCTACGGTTCTATTTTTTGAATCTTGGTTCTAGGGCAATGCATGTGGTATACATAGATTTTTGGCTAAATCTAGGCATGAGTAGGTTGTGGAATGACTGCTAGATAGGAGTATAGTAGTCTTTGCCAAAATTTTGAAATTCTACGTCACCGGTACTACCGGATCCATCCGCGGAAGTTCTCCCGTCGGGTGGGCGGTACTACCGCTGGAACACGGACGGTACTACCGCTTGAAGCGGTACTACCTCTCGTGTCCAGAGGTACTACCGCTTACCTGACGGAGGTACTACCGCTCCTGAGCCCGGTACTACCGCTGGGATGTAGTTTTTTCTAAAGTTTTGCTCTGAACTTCTATACTCATTTTATATCCCTTGGCTTATGCAATGGCTTTACACCTGCTCTTCCCTCGCTCTCTGTTTGTGGGTTCCAGGTGATGATAGCTCCGCTCATCAGGCTCGCCGCAAGAACCCAGATCGTCACTGTGGATCCAAGCGTTACCGCACCTCTGAAGATGCAGCAGCCAGTTCCAGTGCTCCTCCAAGGCAGAATGTGAAGGGAACCGTCAACAAGAAGAAAGAGGAGGAGAAGAGCACTCCTCCAGATGAGATGACTGCCAAGGAATTTGTTGCTTTCCGTGTGCGCAACCCGTATCGCCGTCCTCAGGACGAGGCTCTTGTTGGTCGTCCCTTCTGGACCAAGGAGCAATCTCTGATCTATTTGGATATTCTGAAGGCCAAGAAGAACTTGTATGTTGCAGTCAAGTCTATTGACATCACTCACATGGAGAAGGACCCAGCTTATTTTGGAGAAGCTCTTGCTCTTTGTCATCAGTGGGGCCTTATTCCTTTCATTGCATTCAACAAGGACTATGATGCTGAGATAGTGGCTCAATTCTATGCCACCGTTCACTTTCATGCTAATGAGGAGAGATCTATGTCATGGATGACTGGTGGGAGAAGATTGAAGGTTGATTGGAAGGTCTTCATGGACTATTTGGGCATTGCTGATGAGGGGGCAGATAACCCCGTTGGTCTCCGGCCTCACAAGGAGACTACTCCTACTCACAAGTCAAAACTTATCCGTTACTCCATGTCTGTGACTTCTCTCAAGGGGATCACTCGCACGGAGCTCATTCCATTCTTGGACATCATGCACCGTATCTTTCGCAACACTCTGTGCCCTCGCATTGGGAATCTGGATCAGGTACACTCTTATTTGGTGGATCTTCTCTTGCTTTGCATCAAGGAGAAGGGCAAGACATCTACTTTGGATATGTCCCACATCATGTGGCGTGAGCTTCGTTCTGCCGTTCTGGACCGGAAGGTGCCCATCTATGGTCCTTATCTGTTTATGTTGTTTGAGAAGACATGGGCTGCTGAGTTTCCTGGGGAGGGCCTTCCCACTGAGAATATGGTATCTCATGGGGTTCTGTGCTTGCGCCAAAAGGAGAACTGGGGGACCACACCTGCTGCCCCTGATGAGGAGATTGCCCCCACTGACTCGGATGATGAGGCAAAGCCTGACTATGAGTTTGTTCCTCCTTCACAGAAGGTCTCGTCTTGGGCTTCCAAGCTCAAGTCAAAGATGAAGAAGCTCTTTTGCATTGAGGCCAAGGGTCAGTATAGAGCTCATGTAGCTGAGAAGGCAGCCCGCTCGCGTCATAAGTCCATGATGAGGGCTCTGGGTCAGGAGATCGCTAGTGGCTCTGAGGAGCGTGTCACCGATGAGGAGGAGTGGATCACACAACACTGCAAGTGGTCAGATTCAGAGGTGGAGCATGAGGACGCAGCAGCAGAGGAGTCTGAGGAGCACGAGGGCTCGGATGAGCACGAGGAGATCTGATGTTCTGGAGTTCATCACCACCTTGGACGTGTTTAGTACTCTTTGCCCGTTTGGTGTCTCGATGCCAAAGGGGGAGAGAGTTTAGGGATTTGCCGAGTCACGAGTGTGTCTTATTTGTTACTGTTTTCGTTCACTCGTGAACTCTTTCTCGTTGGTTTGCTTTAGTTTGTGTGTGGAACCTTCCCATATGGTGTGAGACATATGCTACCTTATCTTTATCTTTATGTCAAGTACCTTATTAAGCTTGTGAGATGTTATTTATCTTGTGCCCTTTTCGTTATGCTCACATGCTATTCCCTTGCATCCATGTTTCTCTCTCGTAAGTAGTTGATGCAAGTGTTGTCGGTCTATAAAATATAGGGGGAGTGTGGATCCTAGTGTGTGTACTTTGCATTCCAAAGGCATACTTAATTAGTGCACACATCTAGGGGGAGCCCGTCTATATTTTGTAGATGTTGGGTTTGCATATTGTCTTGTTCTATCTTTGTGCAAATCCCGTGTTGTCATCAATCCACCAAAAAGGGGGAGATTGTTAGGGCATATTTATCCCTTAGTGGTTTTGGTGATTGATGACAATACTTTTGCGGACTAATCGTGTGCATTGAGCATTTCAGATAATCGACCATATGGCACAAGACGATTCGTGCCCCTCGGAGCTTCTATGAAGACGGTGTTTTTCTTGCGTTTCCTTTTCGGTTGATTTGAGTCGTAGGAACACCGTACTATTAAGAGGGGGTCCGCATCGGAAAGGTTTGGGTGGAATCAACACGTACACAGTCATTTTGCTCCCTCATTCTTTCCCGGCAATCGAGCTTTCCCTTCCTTCATGCATGAGCTTTCCAGAGCTTCTTAAGCGGTAGTACCGCCCTGATAAGCGGTAGTACCGCTCCAGCGGTACTGCCGCAGATCAGTGCTACCTCCACTTCCGCTTGTTTTTAGCTTCTGTAACTGAGCGGTAGTAGAGCGGTAGTTAAGCGCGGTAGTACCGCTCCAGCGGTACTACGGCGCAGACTACCACTCCACTACCGCAGGGTTACTGGGCTTTCAACACCTAAGCGGAAGTACCGCTCGAGCGGAGCGGTAGTACCGCTCCGGTGGAACTACCGCCGTTCCTCTTCCGCTCCGAGTACCGCTTGTTTTTTGCTTCTGGATACCTCAGTCTCTCGAGCGGTAGTAGAGCGGTAGTTAGTAGCGGTAGTACCGCCCCAGGCGGCACTACCGCCCTGCCTTTCTCTACTACCGCTGGTTCCGGCTATTGTTCAGCCCTAAGCGGAATACCGCTGGTGGGAGCGGTAGTACCGCTCCGGCGGCACTACCGCCTCCCTGACTTGCTCACTTGAACGTGGCGCCTGGAATTTCCGTTCAAGCGGAAGTACCGCTCACCTGAGTGGTACTACCGCTCACCAGTGCAGTACTACCGCTTGTGCACGGGCTGTGAGTGCATAACGGTTGGTTTTTCTTCCCCACTATATAAGAGGGTCGTCTTCCCCAAGATGACTTACCTCTTCCTCCCCAAGCTCCATTGTTGCTCCAAAAGCTTATTTTCGCCCGATCTCTCTCCCTAGCCAATCAAACTTGTTGATTCTTTAGGGATTGGTTGAGAAGGCCCCGATCTACACTTCCACCAAGAGAAATTTGATTCCCCCCACTAATCCCTTGTGGATCTTGTTACTCTTGGGTGTTTGAGCACCCTAGACGGTTGAGGTCACCTTGGAGCCACATTCCATTGTGGTGAAGCTCCGTGGTGGTGTTGGGAGCCTCCAATTAAGTTGTGGAGATTGCCCCAACCTTGTTTGTAAAGGTTCGGTCGCCACCTTCAAAGGCACCACTAGTGGAATCACGGCACCTCGTATTGTGTGAGGGCGTGAGGAGAATACGGTCGCCTTAGTGGCTTCTTGGGGAGCATTGTGCCTCCACACCGCTCCAACGGAGACGTACTTCCTCTCAAAGGGAAGGAACTTCGGTAACACATCCTCGTCTTCACCGGCTCCACTTGTGGTTATTTCTTACCTTTACATTTTGCTTGATTTACTTGTGTTGTATCCTTTACTTGCTTGTGTTGTGATTGTTAGTATCATATAGGTTTCTCACCTAGTTGCACATCTAGACAACCTATTTTGTTGCTAACCCTAATTTGTTAAGAAAAGCTAAAAATTGGTAGTTGCCTATTCACCCCCCCCCCCTCGAGTCAACCATATCGATCCTTTCAAGGACCCCTAGATTCTTGAGTTTGGAAAGAACATCAGGTAATGAACCAAGTTCGGAACATTTTTGAAGGTTCAGAAGAGAGAGGCGTTCAATTGCATTAAAAGATTTGGGTAATGTATGCAAATCGACACATTCTGATAGGTCTAGATGCATCAAACCACCAAGTTTACTGGCAGATTCGGGTAGTGCTGAAATTTTACTGCCATGTATGTTCAAGTATTGCAATTTTGAAAGATTGACAATGTCTTCAGGAAACTCCTTATCTTTTATTCCTGAAGCATTAAGGTACCTCAGTTGCGCAAACTATCGCTTAATTAGCGCGCTCCGATCCGCCGCCATCGCCATGGATGGATCGAAGACTAGTAATAGGCTGATCGATAGGAAGAGCGCAGTAACAGACTAGTAATAGGCTGATAGGAAGAGCAAAGTTCATCAACATAATTGGAATGTCACGTTCTTACTATCATTGTTAAGATCAGCACATAGAGCCAGGGAAATGTCAAAACGTATTGTATCATTTTTGTTAAATGTCTGCTTGCTAGTTTCGGCTTCAGTTATCTGTCGAACCTAAGAAACATGACCAGTAGCACATATCACATTGATGTTTTATCTGGAGGAAAATAATGCTGGAAGTATATATATGAACTAATAAAATAGATTGCTTCATACATTAATGGAACACATCAGAAAAGTTTGGAATTCAGAACAGGACCTGATATATTAAACTTAAAAGATATCATGTGACTATCAAATTTTTTTGTATAATTTTCTGCTAGGATAATCTCAAAAAAGAACAAAAAAATATGGAGGAGCGGTCACCAGGCTGGACAATTTCATACATTGGAACACATCAGAAAAGTTTTCGAATATGGGTTTAGTTATTTATTTAGTTAGTTAGTTATTTAGTTAATTATAATTAGGTTAGATCTTGTTAGTTAGGGTTTATAAACCTACTGTTTATACCTACTTTTTTAGTAAATATTAGTAAGTTAAAGAAAATAATAAAAAGAAAAGGAAAAGAAAAGAAAGAAAAGAGTTGAAAGGAAAAGAAAAGAAAAGAAAAGAAAGAAATGAAAAGAAGAATAGGAAGAAGAGAAGGAGGTGGAAAATGAGATGATGAGAAAAGGAAGTAAATGAAAAGAAAATAAAGGAAAAGAAAAGAAAGGAAAGGAAAGGGAAAGAAAAAAATGAAAGGAAAGGAAAAGAATAGGAAGAAGAGAAGGAGGAGATCTGTTAGTTGTAATTTTGTTAATTTGTTAGTTGTAATTTTTTTAATTTTAGTTGTAATTTTGATAATTTTAGTTGTAATTTTTTAATTTTAGTTGTAATTTTGTTAATTTTAGTTGTAATTTTAGTGTAATCTGCTAGTTGTAATTTTGTTAATTTTACTGTAGTCTGTTAGTTGTAATTTTTCTCGGCGACGATGCCCGTTCCGCATCCTCGTTGTCGACTCGGCGGCGACAACCAGTTAGAGAGGTGCCATGTCCGGGACTGGGCTCCACCGGGCTGGCACTGGGAGGTGCTACCTTCCGGGGCGCGCAGCTTGGTGAGGAATCGAGGTCTCGTCGTCGACCCGGAGCTTCTTTGGTGGCGGTCGCGTGGGCCACAATCGGTGCAGAGGGAGACGGCCCCCGAGAATGTGGTACGTCGCCGTGTCAGGGAGGAGGACGAGCACGTCCGTCGCTACATGGTTGCGTTGGACGACATGTTCTCCAATACCTGGCAGTTTCTTCAGGGATCTCACCCGAGCTATGTTCCTGTGATGGTTCCTTATCTTTGGGTGTTCACCGCCCGCGGCTCAGGAGCCGGGAGTCGACGTTCAGTTTGATTGGGCGAGATGTATTAGTGATATTATGTGATATTATTGTTGCATTAACTGGATTATTCGAAATGTATTAGTGAATATTATATGATAATATTATTGTTGCAACTGGATTATTCGAGATGTATTAGTGAGATGCATTGCTGTGTATTGATTGCATCTCCGGTATTGTTCTTCTCGATACTATGATTCAGTTTTTGCTTATTGAATGCATTCTAATTTGAATACTAAATTGTTTTATCTTTCTTCTGGATTAGTTAAGCTATGGATGATAGCGGCAGAAACCATGAAGAGGATCACTTCGAGATGATACGGCACTCCGAAAACCCAGAGATTGAACTAGAGGACGGCTCACAATATCTGAACGAGTCCAGTGAGGGAATTGAGGAAGAACCAGGAAATGTTCTTCAATTAACAAAGTCCGGCGAGGTATATATATATATATATAAATATATATAAGGCCTCTGGTGATCATTACATGTATTAATTGATTTGTATATATATATATATATATATATATATATATATATATATATATTAACGAATCTTTCTTCTTTTAGCCCTCCGGATCGAGCAAATCTTCTACGAGGGTAGTACGAGGCCCGGCCAAAAAGTTAGACGCGGGCGTAAAGTACAACATCGATGAAATCAGTTTGGGTGGCGAACCGATTGCTCCTAAAAAGAATGCGGACAAAATTATACGTCAATGCAGAGTTATTGTTAGGGACCAAATCCCGATCACCGTTCAAGAATGGAATAATCCAGCAAATGAAGATCGAGGAGTTAGTTTTGTCGACGAAAGAGCAAAAAATACGCTTTGGGATACGCTTATGTCACATTTCACCCTACCAGAGGGTTTGACAGATCACCAACGGGAAAAAGTCAAGAAGTGTGCTCTTAAGAAGATGGCCACACAATTCCAGAGTTGGAAGAAAAGATTATGGGTCAACTACGTCAACGGAGGAAAGAAGACTCCAGAATTCAAAGGACAACTAGTGAAGGTAAAAGATCACTGGGACTTATTTGTGCAGTGCAAGGAATCGGATGAAGCTAAGGAACGGTCGAGAATAAACAAGATAAATGCTGAGAAAAAAAAAGTTTCACCATCATCTGGGGCCAGGTGGCTACAAGACTGGGTTTCCTAAGTGGGATGAATTTGAGAGAAAGATGATTGCTGCAGGGGTCACTCCAAAAACATTGGATTGGCCCGACAGGTGCAGGACTTTGTTTTATGCGCATGGGGGAAAGTTGGACCCACAGACAGGGGAGATTATTGAACAGGCAAGTCTTAAAGAAGCCTCGGACGCTTTACTTGACGCAATACAAGAGGCTAGAACGGGGGCGTTCTTGCCCGATAGAGAGAACGACGAGCTTACACGCGCCCTCAAGAATCCTGAACACGCGGGACGAACACGAGGCAAAGGCGTTGTTCCGTGGGTTGAGGGGTTTGCGGGGTGGAACGACAGTTACAAAAGCCGTTCAAGAAAGAAGAAGCAGGATGCAGACCGGTTTCAAAAGTTGGAACGCGCTATCATGCGGCAGCAGGAGCAGATCGACACACTTAACCAGCAAAGGACGTCTCAGCGGCAGGATGAGCAACCAGCTGATCCAGCATTGGATAGTACCATCCCATTGAAAAGCAGCGTGGGTTCCACGGCGGTCCCGGCCAATGATGCACTGCTGGCTCGCTACCCCGTGGATGATATCCAAGAGACGACACCTTGTGAGCTACACATGAAAATGAAGAACATATCACAGAAGGTGGCGGACGGCTTTGCTTTACCGAATCCACCTGAAGCAACCATCCACATCAATCCGATTCCACCTGGCTATGCTCGTGTCGGGGTGGATGAAGTTATGTCGGGATATGACTCACTAGACCTTGACTTTCATGGAGGTTAAGGGGAGCAGACCCTGGGAGAAGCCATACGTGGTATCATTGTATGGAGAAAGGAATGCATTGTGTTTCCAAACTCGGCGCCAAGGCCACTAACTGATCATCCTCCAAGTCCGCCGCGTCAGCCGACTCCAACCCACCTCAAGACGGAGCGCAGCGCGAGTCCGCCGCGTCAGCCGACTCCAACCCACCTCGAGACGGAGCGCAGCGCGAGTCCGCCGCATCAGCCGACTCCAACCCACCTCGAGACGGAGCACAGCGCGAGTCCGCTGCGTCAGCCGAATCCAAGTAAGGCCCGCGATGCGGTACCATCTCCAAGTTAGTACTTTCGCACCGACTTCGGAGATGGAAGCGCATAACGTACCACCTGCTCATGATCAAGGCAAGCGCTCGCTGCAGGATTCTCAACAACATGATATAAAACATGAACAACTAAATAAGACATACATAGTTCCCGGGCTTACATTGCCCAAGAGATAAATATTACACCAATCAGAGGCCAACACGGCCCATCAGTACATCATAACATCAAGCGGAAGACATGACAAAGTCTGGGTACAGACAAGATGCAAATGGCCCAAAGGGGCTCGCAAAAGTAAACACCCACCCGGCGGATCGATGATAGCCCAACCGAAGAAACTAAGGTACGAAGTCCTCATCGCCCTCCTCTGGCAGGAACTCCACGAAATATAGTCCGGAAGCTGGATCGTGAAACACTCCTGTAGTCCCAGATCATATGTACATATACATAAAAGAGAGAAGAAGGGGGTGAGAACATATCACAACAATATAACTAGCTTGTCACGGTAAGAAGGGGGTAGTGGTTGAGGTTGCAGCCGCACTAGCATTATATGAGTGGCTATCGTTCTATTTAGAGGAAGATAAGAACCCGGCATACGTTGATGATCTCATCATAAGTCACTAACCACCTACTTACGCAAGCATAACACCTAACCTTGTCCTCCCCTTCATCGCTCCGGACGAAGAACAAGCAGTCAAGACACTCACACGTTGGCAAATTTAGCATTTAGTTTGATGTTATTCTATGAACAAGGAGTAGGTCTCAAGTCGTCCATAACCGTGGACACGGCTTTTCGAAAAGATTTAACCCTGCAGGGGTGTACCAACTGCCCATTATAAGCTCCGCACGTACGCCCGTCTCCATTTGGTGGGTGATGCACCTGAAGTTCTGAAACGTCATTGTCCCTCTAACTAACAACGCACAATTCCGGGTGGCCCCCGGGGAGTCGACACCCAATCCAAGAGCCGGCCGCGCCCTCGAATCGGACTCTTCCGGCTGACGCAGGTCGGATTACCGATGCACTTCACTGAGGCCCGGGTCCTAGCTGATCAAGTGGACCAACAGGAAGCACTGTCCCCATTGGCCCGGTTTGTTTGAAATCCGTGAGGTCGACAACTCGCACACACACATTTTGCAAATGGTAAAACCAGCTTGGGCCACCTCTAGAAATGTTTGGAGCTAGGTAGGTAAGACAAGGGGACCCCATAGAATCCCACACGCGGTTAGGCACGCTCGTCAAGAGACACAATACCCGGAACTCGGGTCCTAGGTGACTCAAACGGAACAAAACACCGAGGCGGGATTAGCCTGGTCTCCCATCTTTCATCAGATATAAGTTAACATCATTTGATAATAATAGCAACCAACTTATAAATGTAATATGATATCCAGCCAAGGTAGCAACATAAATAAGCTGCAGGTAAAACCTATACATACTAAGCAATGGTTAAGCAAGCAAGGTACATGGCCAAACAAGGTTTGCTAGGATGTGGGGGACATGGCTTATGGGTTTAAAATTGGAGGCTTATAAGAGGTGGTAGGATCAAACAACCGCTCTATGCTGAAACTAGGCATGCAAGCTGAAAGTTATAAAGCATGATATGTAGCCCCCCTTGCCTGAGTGAGTAGCAGACAGATCAATAGTAGCAGGGTCCTCTGGCTCGGTATCCGACAGCTCCACGCAAGCGTCCTCGACAGCCTCAGGCTCTACCGTACGGAACCGGAAAGAAACAAGCATACAACAAGTAAACAACGGAAACAAACTTATGCACAGACATAGGGTATGCATGCTCCATATTTACAACATGATATGACCCTAACTATTCATGATTAAGTGAAGTTCCGGACAAGCTAGGCCACCGACAACTCCACGTGCAATTATTTATTCAATGGTCTTGGTCAGGACCTTATTTAAGATGTAATTAATTAATGCATGTCATGGCAATAACATGATGAACAACTGCAACAATTAACATGCATCGCGAAAGAAATAAACTAACGATAATAAAAGAATGATTCTGGAGACATGGAAAGGGATAGGGTGATGTTGAGACACTTATGGAGGAAGTGTTCAACATCAACCTCAAAGAGTTGTCAACAAGGTGGTTGATCTTTCGGGAAGATCAACATGCAAGGGGAATTGTGATCCCTTGAATGAACCACAATAGGAAGGAGACAAAACATTACCCCAATATTGTGACAAAAATTTAGGGGCTGTCCTCTTTGGAATAACACAACTTCAAAGGATATAGGGTGCATGATCATGACACATGGAAAAGAGACCAAGGCATGACAAAAGAATAAATCTTAAGCATGCAACAAGAAGATTTGGTAGGATTTGAGCAACAAGTGGCATGCACTAACTCTACCATGTAGGACTACATTCATGGCAAGTGGAATTTTTAGATTTGCATCACAAAATGAAAAGAAAAGGGATGGCATGGCACATGTGCAACATTTTGTGAGGACTTGCGCCAAAAATGTGCATCACTGCAAAGATAGCTTGCCCAATTCACAGAAAGGACAGCACCATCATGTTCAGTGGATTTTTCTGCCCCAAAAACTTGTACAACATGTTTGCATTTGAGCAAGGATTCAAAAGATACAAATTTCTCCAGATTTGGGATTTAAATCAATTGGAAAAAGATTTACAGAAGAAAAATAGAGGGGGGAACCGCGCTGGGCCGCTTTCGGGCGAATCTGGCCCATCCGCACGCCAGCCCAAGCCTCCTTCCCTCTCTCTCCCGCGCTGCAGCCCACGCGCTCGCTACTGCTGGACCGAGCCCATCTCCACATGAGCCAGGCAGCGACAGGGCTCGTTCCAGCCTGCCCGCGGTGGCTTGAGCCGCTGACCACGGGGACCCACCCGTCAGCCTCCTCTGCCAGCGCGCGCGCTACTGAAACGCGAACACCTGGCGCAACAGGGAAATCCGGCAACCGTGCACGCGCATCCGACCCACCGACGACTCGACGGCCTAGCTCTACGGCTAGCCGGGACATCCATGAACACGCAGCGCATAGATCTAGCGCTAAGGCCCCAAAGGCGGCTACTTTTCTCGCCGGGAAAACACGGCGGCGCCACTGACTACGGTTCTTCAGATAGAAAGAAGGGGGCGACCACTTACGCGCACAAGGTGGCGCCTTGCATGCCATACGCGCGCGCTGGACGCTCCTAGAGCACGCGCGCGCACGGCTCAGGCACGCCATGGCCACAGTGGCCACGGAATGCGCGATGGCAACGACTACGACGGCGACAGAAAACACCTACGGCTTGAATCGGGAAAGCTAGCGCCCTACGGGGAAGAAGGGCGGTCGTCAGTCACCTTGGGGTGCCTGGAGACGAACGTGAGCGCGCTGTAGAGGACGGAGTCGACGTCGTCGACGTCGGGGAAGAAGACGGCCCGCGGAGGAAGAAAACGTCGCGGCTCGGATACGGTACTTCTGAGGCGCTGCCACCAATTGGGGACGGTGTAGTCGACGTCGAGGGACTCCCACGCGAGCTCCCGGTCGAAGAAGAAGCAGAACAGCGGCAAATTTGGCTATTCGCCTGCGGAACAGGGGAGGTTGGGGACGTCCATGGAGGCGGCAGCGGAGGAAATTGAGAGGGGGGAATGGTAGCTAGGGTTGCCGGGAGGTCCGGGGGGCTGCTGTTTATAAAGGGGAGGCCCCCGGCTGGCCACGGGTCTCCTCGCTCCGCCGTGGCAGCGCGCCGTGAGAGAGGGAGGGAGGGACCTTGGCCACGCTGGAAAGACAACGAAGGGTAGCCGCGCGATCTGGATCCGACGGCTGAGCTCCACCCCGCGCTGCCGTACCGGTTCGGCAAGTTGGTCCTGCGGGAAAAAGGCTGGGCCGGAAGAACAGGCCAGAGGAGTCGGGCCAGAAAGGAACTAGCTGCTCCCTTTATTTATTTTGCAATAAAACAAGGGCAGCAAGGAAAAGGCTAAGGATAAAAATAGCAAAGCTTATTGGAAAATCATATAAAAATATGAATTGGAAACCTTGATTTATGTGTGATTTTAATAAATTGGTTTGAGCCAATTTGGTTGAACTAAAATCACAGGCATTTGAATTAATTCAAATGGGGTTTGAACTACACTTGCATTTTCCAGGAGTGGAAAAATAAAAGCAAGCATGTGGAAAGGAGGGATAAGACAAAAGATTCACATAGGCAAAATTTCAGAATTGGGGAAGGCTTCCTCTTCTATGGAAAATTCCATGAACACCTTTCTTTGACCACAAAGATGGAATTCAAATTGCATTCAAATTTGACACAAATTGGGATTTGGCATTTTATCATCACATGGAATTGCACATTACATCACCATGTCAAGTTTGAGCATTAGGGGAGATAGCAAAATTACATGGAGAATATGGAAATTGCTCTTGGGCTGTTACAGCTCTCCCCTACCAACACAGGATCTCGTCCCGAGTTCTAAGCCTCGAACAAATCGGGGTACTCGAAACGGAGATGGTCTTCCCGCTCCCAAGTGGCCTCCTTCTCTGAATGATGAGACCACTGCACCTTCATGAACTTCACCGTCTTGTTGTGCGTCTTGCGCTCAGACGTCTCGAGGATACGGACTGGGCGCTCTAGGTAAGACAGATCATCACTCAGCTGGATGTCACCCAAGTCCATGGCTTGCTCAGGCTGCTTGAAACACTGCTTCAGCTGAGACACGTGAAACACATCGTGCACCATCGACAGGCTCTCCGGAAGCTCAAGCCGAAAGGCGAGAGGTCCTCTAGTCTCAATAACACGAAAGGGGCCGATGAACCTCGGAGCAAGCTTTCCTTTGATCCCAAAACTTTGAGTTCCTCTCAACGGAGACACTCTCAGATATGCCAAGTCACCGATCTGGAATGCCACACCTCTATGCTTTTTGTCATAGTAAGCCTTCTGCCTCGACTGAGCTGCTTTTAGGTGCTCTCTCACAACCTTCACTTTCTCTTCTGCCTCCTGGATCACATCTGGACCGAACAATTGCCTCTCTCCTGTCTCGGCCCAATTGAGTGGTGTCCTGCACTTCCTGCCATACAACACCTCAAAGGGTGCTGCCTGCAAACTCGCCTGATAGCTGTTGTTATACGAGAACTCGGCATAAGGCAAACATTCTTCCCATTTCATGCCAAAGGAAATGACACACGCTAGAAGCATGTCCTCCAATATCTGATTCACACGCTCAACTGGCCCACTGGTCTGAGGGTGATAAGCGGTACTGAACAACACTGTCGTACCAATCGCCTTTTGAAAGGCCTGCCAGAATTTGGAAGTGAAGAGGCTCCCTCTATCGGAGCTGATCACCTTGGGAATGCCATGCAAGGATACAACTCTTGCGGTATACAAGTCCGCCAACTGAGGTGCTGAAATGGAATCCTTCACCAGAAAGAAGTGGGCAACTTTGGAGAAATTGTCGATGACGACAAAGATGGCATTATTCTTCTTCTGCGACAACGGGACGCCTGTGATGAAATCCATCTCTATGCGATCCCATTTCCACGCCGGAACCTCAAGGGGTTGGAGTAGACCTCCAGGTTTCTGATGCTCTGCCTTCACTCTCCTGCATACATCACATTCAGATACATACCGGGCAACATCACGCTTCATACGAGTCCACCAAAAGCTTTGCTTCAGGTCCTGGTACATCTTGGTGCTGCCAGGGTGAAGCGACAACTTCGAATCATGAGCCTCCTTCATAATGATCTCTCGCAGATCTCCCTCCTTTGGGACAACAACTCTCTCCTCAAAGAGCACGGTGACATCACTATGCACAGAAAAGCAACCGTACTTGGGCACTGAGGCCGCAATACCTTCCTTGATCTTCTGGATCAGCGGAATGCCAGACTGAGCCTCACGAATCTTCTCATGGATAGTGGGCACTACCACAAGGCTGGCAAGATAACCTGCTGGGACTAGCTCAAGATTGAGCTTCCGAAAGGACTCACATAGATCAGGGGGCATCTCCTGCACCTGGATATTATTGCAATCACCCTTGCGACTCAGCGCATCAGCTATCACATTCGCCTTCTCAGGCGTATACTGAATATCAACCGTGTACTCAGTTATTGTTTCAAGCCACCTTCTCTGCCTCAAATTCAGATTTGGCTGTGTGAACAAGTACTTCAGACTCTTGTGCTCCGTGAACACATCCACCCTCCTCCCTAGGAGGACGTGTCGCCAAGTGAGCAAGGCATGCACAATTGCTGCAAGCTCCAAGTCATGCGTGGGATAATTCTTCTCGCTTACTTTTAGCTGCTGTGAGGTATAGGCCACAATATTCTTGCCTTGCATCAGAACTCCGCCAAGCCCCTGTAGTGAGGCATCACAAAACACCTGAAAAGGCTGTGACTCGTCTGGCGGTGTGAGAATCGGAGCTGTGGTCAATCTCTTCTTCAACTCCTCAAAGGCAGACTGGCAAGCTGGTGACCAAGTGTATCGCTTATCCTTGCAGAGCAAATCTGTCATCGGCTTCGTGATCTTGGAGAAATTCTCCACAAACTTCCTGCAATAACTAGCCAGACCTAGAAAGCTTCTCAACTGCTTCACGTTCTTTGGTGGAGCCCACTCCTGAATAGTGCGGACTCGCTCTGGATCGACTGCAATGCCCTCGCCAGAAATCACATGGCCCAAGAAATTGACCTTATTAAGCCAGAATTCACACTTCGAGAATTTTGCGTATAGCTGGTGCTATCTCAACTTCTGCAACACCACGCGGAGATGAACCTCATGTTCTGCCTCGGACTTTGAATATATAAGGATATCGTCCAGGTAGAGGATCACAAACAAGTCCAGCTCATCATGGAACACAAAATTCATCACTCTCATGAATGTGGGAGGTGCATTCGCGAGTCCAAAAGACATCACGGTGAACTCGTAGAGGCCATAACGAGTACTGAAAGCAGTTTTGGGAATATCCTCCTCCCGCACTCTAATCTGATGGTAACCCATCCGCAAATCAAGCTTCGAGAACACCTTTGCCCCATGTAACTGTTCAAACAGATCATTTATGCGAGGCAAAGGGTACTTATTCTTGATGGTCTTCTTATTAATGCCGCGGTAGTCCTGGACCAACCGGCTAGACCTATCTTTCTTCTTCACGAACAGAGCTGGAGCACCCCAAGGAGAAATGCTCACACGGATAAAACCGGCTTGCTCTAGCTCAGTCAACTGCTTCTTGAGCTCAACCAATTCCTCTAGGCACATCTTGTACGGGTGTCTAGAAATAGGCTCCGTACCTGGCTCTAACTCGATAACAAACTCAATAGCTCGAACCGGTGGTATACCTGGCAACTCTTCCGAAAAGACATCCGGGAACTCGCACACAATCCTGACTTCCTCAAGCAAAGGTGCCACTCCTGCATTCAGCGCACAGAGACACGCCGAACCTGTGCCAACATCATATACCACATCTATGCCTGACTCATGCTTCAACTTCACTGATCTGGAAGGACAATCAATGACGGCCTTGTGCTTCACAAGCCAGTCCATGCCCAGGATGACATCGATATCGGAACGGGGCAAGACAACCAAGGATGCTGAAAAGGCAACACCCTGAATACGGATCTCCACATCTGGAACAATCTAGGAAGAACTGAATTTGGAACCAGGAGCAACAACTGAGAGTGTCCTGGGAAGCTGGTCTCTTGGAAGATCATGCAACAAGGCAAACGACTGGGAGACGAAAGAATGAGAAGCTCCAGAATCGAACAATACGGTCGCAGGAACTGAACTAACAAGCAACCTACCAATCACAATCTCTGAAGACTACTGAGCATCTGCCATCATCACGTTGTTGACTCGAGCTGAACGCGGCTGAGCCCTCACCATCGCAGTGCTCGGGGTAGAGCGAGGTGGGGCGGAGGAAGCTGAGCCTGGCGGTCATTGGGGCACTTGGTAGAGTAGTGCCCCGGCAAGCGACACTTGAAACAGACGACGCCTGCCTTGGGCGGAGGCTGCTGCCCTGGTGGCCTCGCATGAGGTGGAAGGGAGCGAGGCACCTGCTGAACTGGGACGGGAGGGCGGGCAAAAGTGCGGACAAGTGCCCCCCTCGGCTGAAACTGCTGCCTCTGTGTTGGTGCGTCTGGAACCCAGGTCTTCTGCTTCTTCTCTGAATCATAGCTGCTGAAGAGAACTCTCGCTGGCGCTTCCTCTCGGCATCCAGATCTGCTCGGGCTGTCTCCTGGCAGATGGCTGCATCAACGAACTCTGAGAACAGCGCAGGCTTGCATTGAGTGAGGGCGTACTTGAGCTCTGCACTGAGCCCCTTGCGAAACCTGGCTATCCTCTTAGCATCTGTCGAGACCTCCTCGGGAGCGTACCTGGCAAGTCTCACGAAGTCCAGGTTGTACTCCTGAACTGTCCTCTGGTCCTATCTCAGCCCCAAGAACTCCTCTCGCTTCCTGTCCATTAGACCACTAGGAATATGTGAAGCTCTGAAGTCTCTGACAAAGTTGTCCCACGTGATCACAGCATCTCCTCTGTTCGGCCTGTAGGTGGAGTACCAGCTGGCTGCCGCTCCCTGGAGCTGGAACGCAGCAAACGTGACGTAGTCCTCGGGCCTGACGTTGTTGGCGTTGAAGTGCTTCTTGATCTCTGCTAGCCAGTCATCTGCCTCGAGTGGGTCCTTAGCCTCCGAGAACCTGGGTGGACCAATGCTGAGGAACTGCGCGAGCGTCGTGAACTGAGGGCGATCATTCCTCTGCTGGAACTGAGCCTGGAGCAACTGCATGATCGCAGCAGTGCCATGTGCCACTACGGCCACAGACTCACCGAGAAGCGGGTGCTCCGGCGGCGGGGCATTTCCTCTCACCATCCTGTAGACAGGAACATTTATGAGAACAAGTTGAAACTGAAGAAAGTATGACAACAAAACTTCCTCACGAGGTGTGAGAAAGCTGAAAGCTGAACAAACCACCACGGGTACCCAGAAGGTCAGAAGACTAGATGCTACTGGAATCCCCAAACCGAGATTATCCAAGGTCGAGATAATAATTTGCTAGCGAGCAGACAACAATAATATACGAGTAGTTCGAACCCTGGACGTTGAGAACAAACTGGGAGGCCCGCAGAACGGACTACTGTAGGGGGAGATTCAACATCCATGAATTGGTTGTTAACCATCCCTGTACAGAAGTTTCACCTGGGTCGAGCCGTGATCGATGTAGAGCATCAAACCCAAGTGGCGTCTCAGCATTCTCAACGTACGCCAACTTTTCTCGTCGCTAGCAAAAAATTATAGGGACGTCGAAGTCTCATTTAAACGAGAACCTAGTTTTCGTTGAATAAGATGAGTTGCACAGAGAAAACCAAAGTTTCACTTCCTCAAGGAAAAGAGGGAGGGAGGGTGGGGTAAGAAGAAAAAGAAAGAGTTCCTACTCTCCGATTTTTCCTTAGTAACTACAAAATATTTTCTAG
Source organism: Elymus sibiricus (assembly GCA_039707655.1). Classification (NCBI taxonomy): domain Eukaryota; kingdom Viridiplantae; phylum Streptophyta; class Magnoliopsida; order Poales; family Poaceae; genus Elymus; species Elymus sibiricus. The sequence goes on along the minus strand of CM077664.1, from coordinate 529,364 downwards.
ACTCGACTTCGGCCAGTAAAGGTTTCTACGGTCGGTCCTGCTCTGATACCAAGTTGTAAGGCCCGCGATGCGGTACCATCTCCAAGTTAGTACTTTCGCACCGACTTCGGAGATGGAAGCGCATAACGTACCACCTGCTCACAATCAAGGAAAGCGCTCGCTGCAAGATTCTCAACAACACGATATAAAACATGAAAAACTAAATAAGACATACATAGTTACCGGGCTTACATTGCCCAAGAGATAAATATTACACCAATCAGAGGCCAACACGGCCCATCAGTACATCATAACATCAAGTGGAAGACATGACAAAGTCTGGGTACAGACAAGATGCAAATGGCCCAAAGGGGCTCGCAAAAGTAAACGCCCACCCGCCGGATCGATGATAGCCCAATCGAAGAAACTAAGGTACGAAGTCCTCGTCGCCCTCCTCTGGCAGGAACTCCACGAAATATCGTCCGGAAGCTGGATCGTGAAACACTCATGTAGTCCCAGATCATATGTACATATACATAAAAGAGAGAAGAAGGGGGTGAGAACATATCACAACAATATAACTAGCTTCTCATGGTAAGAAGGGGGTAGTGGTTGAGGTTGCAGCCGCACTAGCATTATATGAGTGGCTATCGTTCTATTTAGAGGAAGATAAGAACCCAGCATACGTTGATGATCGCATCATAAGTCACTAACCACCTACTTACGCAAGCATAACATCTAACCTTGTCCTCCACTTTATCGCTCCGGACGAAGAAGAAGCAGTCAAGGCACTCACACATTGGCAAATTTAGCATTTAGTTTGATGTTATTCTATGAACAAGGAGTAGGTCTCAAGTCGTCCATAACCGTGGACACGGCTTTTCGAAAAGATTTAACCCTGCAGGGGTGTACCAACTGCCCATTATAAGCTCCGCACGTACGCCTGTCTCCATTTGGTGGGTGATGCACCTGAAGTTCCGAAACGTCATTGTCCCTCTAACTAACAACGCACAATTCCGGGTGGCCCCTGGGGAGTCGACACCCAATCCAAGAGCCGGCCGCGCCCTCGAATCGGACTCTTCCGGCTGACGCAGGTCGGATTACCGATGCACTTCACTGAGGCCCGGGTCCTAGCTGATCAAGTGGACCAACAGGAAGCACTGTCCCCACTGGCCCGGTTTGTTTGAAATCCGCGAGGTCGACAACTCGCACACACACATTTTGCAAATGGTAAAACCAGCTTGGGCCACCTCTAGAAATGTTTGGAGCTAGGTAGGTAAGACAAGGGGACCCCATAGAGTCCCACACGCGGTTAGGCACGCTCGTCAAGAGACACAATACCCGGAACTCGGGTCCTAGGTGACTCGAACGGAACAAAACACCGAGGCGGGATTAGCCTGGTCTCCCATCCTTCGTCAGATATAAGTTAACATCATTTGATAATAATAGCAACCAAGTTATAAATGTAATATGATATCCAGCCAAGGTAGCAACATAAATAAGCTGCAGGTAAAACCTATACATACTAAGCAATGGTTAAGCAAGCAAGGTACATGGCCAAACAAGGTTTGCTAGGATGTGGGGGACATGGCTTATGGGTTTAAAATTGGAGACTTATAAGAGGTGGTAGGATCAAACAACCGCTCTATGCTGAAACTAGGCATGCAAGCTGAAAGTTATAAAGCATGATATGTAGCCCCCCTTGCCTGAGTGAGTAGCAGACAGATCAACAGTAGCAGGGTCCTCTGGCTCGGTATCCGACAGCTCCACGCAAGCGTCCTCGACAGCCTCAGGCTCTACCGTACGGAATCGGAAAGAAACAAGCATACAACAAGTAAACAACGGGAACAAACTTATGCACAGATATAGGGTATGCATGCTCCATATTTACAACATGATGTGACCCTAACTATTCATGATTAAGTGAAGTTCGGGACAAGCTAGGCCACCGACAAATCCACGTGCAATTATTTATTCAATGGTCTTGGTCAGGACCTTATTTAAGATGTAATTAATTAATGCATGTCATGGCAATAACATGATGAACAACTGCAACAATTAACATGCATCACGAAAGAAATAAACTAACGATAATAAAAGAACGATTCTGGAGACACGGAAAGGGATAGGGTGATGTTGAGACACTTATGGAGGAAGTGTTCAACATCAACCTCAAAGAGTTGTCAACAAGGTGGTTGATCTTTCGGGAAGATCAACATGCAAGGGGAATTGTGATCCCTTGAATGAACCACAATAGGAAGGAGACAAAACATTACCCCAATATTGTGACAAAAATTTAGGGGCTGTCCTCTTTGGAATAACACAACTTCAAAGGATATAGGGTGCATGATCATGACACATGGAAAAGAGACCAAGGCATGACAAAAGAATAAATCTTAAGCATGCAACAAGAAGATTTGGTAGGATTTGAGCAACAAGTGGCATGCACCAACTCTACCATGTAGTACTACATGTTGGAAATATGCCCTAGAGGCAATAATAAATTGGTTATTATTATATTTCCTTGTTCATGATAATCGTTTATTATCCATGCTATAATTGTATTGATTGGAAACTCAAATACATGTGTGGGTACGTAGACAACACTGTGTCCCTAGTAAGCCTCTAGTTGACTAGCTCGTTGATCAAAAGATGGTGAAGGTTTCCTGGCCATGGACATGAGATGTCATTTGATAACGGGATCACATCATTAGGAGAATGATGTGATGGACAAGACCCAAACTGTAAACGTAGCATATGATCGTGTCAGTTTATTGCTATTGTTTTCTGCATGTCAAGTATCTGTTCCTATGACCATAAGATCATGCAACTCCCTGACATCGGAGGAGTACCTTGTGTGTATCAAACATCGCAACGTAACTGGGTGACTATAAAGGTGCTCTACAGGTATCTCCGAGGGTGTCTGTTGGGTTGGCATGGATCAAGACTGGGATTTGTTACTCCGTGTGACGAAGAGGTATCTCAGGGCCCACTCGGTAATACAACATCACAATGAGCCTTGCAAGCAATGTGACTAATGTGTTAGCCACGAGATCTTGTATTACGGAACGAGTAAAGAGACTTGCCGGTAACGAGATTGAACTAGGTATAGAGATACCGACGATCGAATCTCGGGCAAGTAACATACCGAAGAACAAAGGGAACAGCATACGGGATTAACTGAATCCTTGACATAGAGGTTCGACCGATAAAGATCTTCGTAGAATATGTAGGAGCCAATATGGGCATCCAGGTCCCGCTATTGGTTATTGATCGTAGAGGTGTCTCGGTCATGTCTACATAGTTCTCGAACCCGCAGGGTCTACACACTTAACGTTTGGTGACGATTAGTATAGTTGAGTTATTTTGTTGGTGACCGAAGGTTGTTCGGAATCCCGGATAAGATCCCGTACATGACGAGGATCTCCGGAATAGTCCGGAGGTAAATATTGATATATGTGATAATAGTGTTTTGATCTCCGGAAGGGTTGCGGAATTCACCGGAAGGGGTTCCAGATGTTTACCGAAGTGTTCGGGTGCAGCAACACTTTATATGGGCCAAAGGGGTAAAGCCCACGAGGTATTGGAAAGTGCAAAAGGAAGTTTTGCTGCTGCCTTAAGCGGTACTACCGCTGTAAGGCAGTACTACGCGTAAGCGGTACTACCGCTCATGTGAAAGCGGTACTACCGCTCAAGCGGTACTACCACTCGTGAGCGGTACTACCGCTTGTACGCGATACTGCTGGAATCCGAGTTAGACTCTTTCCGTGCGGGCCAAACCGACCTTGTGCGGGCAAAACCGACCATGTGGAGGCTTTCTCTCCAAGTTTAGACCCCAGGGCTCAACATATAAATAGAGGGGCAGGGCTAACACACGTGATACATCAAGATTTCCCAAGCCATGTGTCGGCAACCCTAACCCTCTAGTTCTCCCGTCATAATATCCGTAGTGCTTGGCGAAGCCCTGCAGAGATTGTTCCTCACCACCATCACCACGCCATCGTGCTGCCGGAACTCATCTACTACTTCACCATCGCTCGCTGGATCGAGGAGGTGAAGGCGTCATCAAGCCGTACGTGTGTTGAACGCGGAGGTGCCGTCCGTTCGGCACTAGTTCGTGATCGGATCGAGGGACGACTTGCGATTTGGATCGCGGAGACGTTCGACTACATCAACCGCGTTTCTTAACGCTTCCGCTTAGCGATCTACAAGGGTATGTAGATTCACTCTCCCTCTCGTAGATGCTCATCACCATGGATAGATCTTGTGTGTGTGTAGGAAAATTTTTGTTTCCCATGCAACGTTCCCCAACAGTGGCATCTGAGCTAGGTCTATGCGTAGATGAGATCTCGAGTAGAACACAAACGAGTTGTGGGTGTGGGTGTATACATATTGCTTGCCGTTACTAGTTGATACTTGATTCGGCGGTATTGTGAGATGAAGCGGCCCGAACCGACATTACGCGTACGCTTACGCGAGACAGGTTCCTTCAACTGACATGTAACTTCGTTGCATAAAGATGGCTAGCGGGTGTCTGTCTCTCTCACTTTAGTTGAATCGATTTCAATGAAGAGGGTTCTTTTAGAAGATCAAAAAGCAATCACTAGACCACGTTGTGGTTTTGCGTAGGTAAGAACGGTTCTTGCAAACCCGTAGCAGCCACGTAAAATTTGCAACAACAATTAGAGGACGTCTAACTTATTTTTGCAGGGTATGTTGTGATGTGATATGGCCAATTACATGATGAGATATATGTGATGTATGAGATGATCATGTGTTGTATAGAATATCACGACTTGCATGTCGATGAGTACGGCAACTGGCAGGAGCCATAGAGTTGTCTTTAATTATTTTCGCCGTTTTGCTTTACTTTATCGCTATGAGTTAGCAATAGTCGTGGAAGCAACAGTCGGCGAGACAACCTCATGGCGACACGTTGATGGAGATCAAGATGATGGAGATCATGGTGTCATGCCGGTGACGATGGAGATCATGCCGGTGCTTTGGAGATGGAGATCAAAAGCACAAGTTCATGGCCATATCATGTCACTTATGATTTGCATGTGATGTTAATCCTTTTATGCATCTTATTTTGCTTAGGACGACGGTAGCATTATAAGGTGATCCCTCACTTAAATTTCAAGATAAAATTGTGTTCTCCTCGAGTGTGCACCGTTGCGAAAGTTTGTCGTTTCGAGACATCACGTGATGATCGGGTGTGATAGACTCTACGTTCACATACAACGGGTGCAAGCCAGTGTTGCACATGCGGAACACTCGGGTTAAACTTGACGAGCCTAGCATGTACAGACATGGCCTCGGAACACAAGAGACCGAAAGGTCGAACATGAGTCATATAGTAGATATGATCAACATGAAGATGTTCACCATTGAAACCACCTCAACTCACGTGATGATCGGACTTGAGTTGGTGGATTTGGATCATGTGACACTCGAATGACCGGAGGGATGTCAATTTGAGTGGGAGTTTTTAAGTAATATAATTAACTAAACTCATTATCTTGAACAATAGTCTAAGTTGTCTTTGCTATATTTATGTTGTAGATCATGGCTCGCGCAGTAGCACCCCTAAATTTTAATGCGTTCCTAGAGAAAGCTAAATTGAAAGATGATGGAAGTAACTTTGTGGACTGGGCCCGTAATCTAAGGATTATCCTTACGGCTTCCTAGAAGGCTTATGTCCTTGATGCACCGCTTGGTGATCCACCCACTCCAGTTGAGTCTCTAGACGTTGTGAACGCCTGGCAGGCTCGTTCTGAAGATTACTCAATAGTTCAATGTGCAAAATTGTATGGCTTAGAACCGGGACTTCAAAGACGTTTTGAACGTCATGGAGCATATGAGATGTTCCAGGAGTTAAAGTTTATTTTTCAGAAGAATGCCCGAATCGAGAGATATGAGATCTCCGATAAGTTCTATGCTTGCAAGATGGAGGAGAACGGGTCTATGAGTGATCACGTACTCAGAATGTCTAGGTGCTCCACCCGTCTGGCTGAATTGGGGATGCCCCTTCCGCCAGAGGCTATCACTGACAGAGTTCTTCAATCATTGCCACCTAGCTACAAGAGCTTCGTGTTGAACTATAACATGCACGGGATGAACAAATCAGTCGCCGAGCTGTTTGCGATGCTGAAAGCCGCTGAGTCTGAAATTCAAAAGGAGCATCAAGTGTTGATGGTCAATAAAACCACTAGTTTCAAGAAAAATGGCAAGGGTAAGAAGGGTAACTCCAAGAAGAGTGGCAAAGCAGTTGCTCCTCCCGTGAAGAAACCCAAGGCTGGACCCAAACCAGAAACTGTGTGCTTTCATTGCAAGGGAACTGGACAATGGAAGCGGAACTGCCCCAAGTATTTGGCTGACAAGAAGGCGGCCAACAACAAACAAGGTATATGTGATATACATGTTATTGATGTGTACCTTACCAACTCTCGTTATAGTGCCTGGGTATTTGATACCGGTGCGGTTGCTCATATTTGCAACTCAAAACAGGAACTGCGGAATAGACGGAAGCTGGCAAAGGACGAAGTGACGATGCGCGTGGGAAATGGTTCCAAGGTTGATGTGATCGCCGTCGGCACGCTCGCTCTTCGATTAACATCGGGATTAGCGATGAACCTGAATAATTGTTATTTAGTGCCTGCGTTAAGCATGAACATTATATCTGGATCTTGTTTATTGCGAGACGGTTACTCATTTAAATCAGAGATAATGGTTGTTCTATTTATATGAGTAATATCTTTTATGGTCATGCACCCGATGTGAGGGGTTTATTCTTATTGAATCTCGATAGTAATGATACACATGTTCATAACATTGATGTCAAAAGATGTAGAATTGATAATGATAATACCACTTTCTTGTGGCACTGCCGTTTAGGTCATATTGGCGTAAAACGCATGAGTAAGCTCCATGCTGATGGACTTTTGGAGTCACTTGATTTTGAATCACTTGACACATGTGAGCCATGCCTCATGGGCAAGATGACTAAAACGCCGTTCTCTGGAACAATGGAACGGGCAAGTGACTTGTTGGAAATCATACATACTGATGTGTGCGGTCCGATGAGTATTGAGGCACGCGGTGGTTATCGTTACTTTCTCACCTTCACTGATGACTTAAGTAGATATGGGTATATTTATTTAATGAAACACAAGTCTGAAACATTTGAAAAGTTCAAACAATTTCAGAGTGAAGTTGAGAATCATCGTAACAAGAAGATTAAATTCCTACGATCTGATCGAGGAGGAGAATATCTGAGTTATGAGTTTGGCAGTCACTTAAGACAATGTGGAATTGTTTCACAACTGACACCGCCTGGAACACCACAGCGTAATGGTGTGTCCGAACGTCGTAATCGAACCTTATTGGATATGGTGCGATCTATGATGTCTCTTGCCGATTTGCCACTATCGTTTTGGGGTTATGCATTAGAGACAGCTGCATTCACTTTAAATAGGGCACCATCGAAATCCGTTGAGACGACGCCACATGAACTTTGGTTTAGCAAGAAGCCAAAGCTGTTGTTTCTTAAAGTTTGGGGATGTGATGCTTATGTCAAAAAGCTTCAGCCTGAAAAGCTGGAACCCAAAGCGGAGAAATGTGTCTTCATAGGATACCCAAAAGAGACTGTTGGGTATACCTTCTACCTCAGATCCGAAGGCAAAGTGTTTGTCGCTAAAAAACGGAACATTTCATGAGAAAGAGTTTCTCTCGAAAGAATTGAGTGGGAGGAAGATAGAACTTGATGAGGTTGTTGAACCTTTACTTCAACCTGAAAGTAGCGCAGCGCAGAAAGATGTTTCTGTAGAGCCTACATCAGCTGAAGAGGAAGTTACTGATGATGATCATGAAGCTTTGGATCAAGTTGCTATCGAACCTTGTAGGTCGACAAGGACGCGTACTGCTCCTGAGTGTTACGGCAACCCTGTCTTAGAGGTCATGTTGTTGGACAACGATGAACCAACGAGCTATGGAGAAGCGATGATGGGCCCGGATTCCGAGAAGTGGTTAGAGGCCATGAAATCCGAGATGGGATCCATGTATGAAAACAAAGTATGGACTTTGGAAGTATTACCTGAAGGGTGTAAGGCCATTCAGAACAAATAGATCTTTAAGAGGAAGACGGACGCGGACGATAATGTCACCGTCTATAAAGCTCGACTTGTGGCAAAGGGTTTTTCACAAGTTCAAGGAGTTGACTACGATGAGACCTTCTCACCCGTAGCGATGCTTAAGTCCGTCAGAATCATGTTAGCAATAGCTGCCTTTTTCGATTATGAAATTTGGCAGATGGATGTCAAAACAACGTTCCTTAACGGTATCCTTAAGGAAGAGTTGTATATGATGCAACCAGAAGGTTTTGTCAATCCAGAGAATGCTGACAAAGTTTGCAAACTCCAGCGATCCATTTATGGACTGGTGCAAGCATCTCGGAGTTGGAATCTTCGCTTTGATGAGGTGATCAAAGCGTTCGAGTTTATACAAGTTTACGGAGAAGCTTGTATTTACAAGAAAGTGAGTGGGAGCTCTATAGCGTTTCTAATATTATATGTGGATGACATATTACTGATTGGAAACAATATAGAAATGTTGGAAGGCATGAAGGAATATTTGAACAAGAGTTTTTCAATGAAGGACCTAGGAGAAGCTGCTTTCATATTAGGCATCAAGCTCTATAGAGATAGATCAAGACGTTTAATAGGACTTTCACAAAGCACATACCTTGATAAGATTTTGAAGAAGTTCAAAATTGATCAGTCCAAGAAGGGGTTCTTGCCTGTTTTGCAAGGTGTGAAGTTGAGTAAGACTCAATGCCCAGTGACTGCAGGAGATAGAGAAAAGATGAGTGTCATGCCCTATGCTTCAGCCATAGGCTCTATCATGTATGCAATGCTGTGCACAAGACCCGATGTCAGCCTTGCCATAAGTATGGTCGGAAGGTTTCAAAGTGATCCAGGAATGGAACACTGGATGGCGGTCAAGAATATCCTGAAGTACCTGAAAAGGACTAAGGACATGTTTCTCGTTTATGGAGGTGATCAAGAGCTCATCGTAAAGGGTTACGTCGATGCAAGCTTTGACACTGATCCGGATGACTCTAAGTCACAAACCGGATACGTATTTATTCTTAATGGGGGTGCGGTTAGCTGGTGCAGTTCCAAGCAAAGCGTGGTAGCTGATTCTACATGCGAAGCGGAGTACATCGCTGCCTCGGAGGCGGCGAAGGAAGGTGTGTGGATGAAGGAGTTCATGACAGATCTTGGAGTAGTGCCTAGTGCGCTTAACCCAATGACTCTATTTTGTGATAATACTGGTGCCATTGCTCTAGCCAAGGAACCAAGATTTCACAAGAGGACCAGACACATAAAGCGACGTTTCAATTCCATCCGCGATTACATCAAGGAGGACGCGATAAATATTTGCAAAGTACACACGGATCTGAATGTTGCAGATCCGATGACTAAACCTCTTCCAAGGGCTAAACATGAACAACACCAGAACTGCATGGGTGTTCGATTCATTACCATGTAAATCACATAGTGATGTGAACTAGATTATTGACTCTAGTGCAAGTGGAAGACTGTTGGAAATATGCCCTAGAGGCAATAATAAATTGGTTATTATTATATTTCCTTGTTCATGATAATCGTTTATTATCCATGCTATAATTGTATTGATTGGAAACTCAAATACATGTGTGGGTACGTAGACAACACTGTGTCCCTAGTAAGCCTCTAGTTGACTAGCTCGTTGATCAAAAGATGGTGAAGGTTTCCTGGCCATGGACATGAGATGTCATTTGATAACGGGATCACATCATTAGGAGAATGATGTGATGGACAAGACCCAAACTGTAAACGTAGCATATGATCGTGTCAGTTTATTGCTATTGTTTTCTGCATGTCAAGTATCTGTTCCTATGACCATGAGATCATGCAACTCCCTGACATCGGAGGAGTACCTTGTGTGTATCAAACATCGCAAGGTAACTGGGTGACTATAAAGGTGCTCTACAGGTATCTCCGAGGGTGTCTGTTGGGTTGGCATGGATCAAGACTGGGATTTGTTACTCCGTGTGACGAAGAGGTATCTCAGGGCCCACTCGGTAATACAACATCACAATGAGCCTTGCAAGCAATGTGACTAATGTGTTAGCCACGAGATCTTGTATTACGGAACGAGTAAAGAGACTTGCCGGTAACGAGATTGAACTAGGTATAGAGATACCGACGATCGAATCTCGGGCAAGTAACATACCGAAGAACAAAGGGAACAGCATACGGGATTAACTGAATCCTTGACATAGAGGTTCGACCGATAAAGATCTTCGTAGAATATGTAGGAGCCAATATGGGCATCCAGGTCCCGCTATTGGTTATTGATCGTAGAGGTGTCTCGGTCATGTCTACATAGTTCTCGAACCCACAGGGTCTACACACTTAACGGTTGATGACAATTAGTATAGTTAAGTTATTTTGTTGGTGACCGAAGGTTGTTCGGAATCCCGGATAAGATCCCGGACATGACGAGGATCTCCGGAATAGTCCGGAGGTAAAGATTGATATATGTGATAATAGTGTTTTGATCTCCGGAAGGGTTCCGGAATTCACCGGAAGGGGTTCCGGATGTTTACCGAAGTGTTCGGGTGCAGCAACACTTTATATGGGCCAAAGGGGTAAAGCCCACGAGGTATTGGAAAGTGCAACAGGAAGTTTTGCTGCTGCCTTAAGCGATACTACCGCTGTAAGGCAGTACTACCGCTCATGTGAAAGCGGTACTACTGCTCGTGAGCGGTACTACCGCTTCTACGCGATACTGCTGGAATCCGAGTTAGACTCTTTCCGTGCGGGCCAAACCGACCTTGTGCGGGCAAAACCGACCTTGTGGAGGCTTTCTCTCCAAGTTTAGACCCCAGGGCTCAACATATAAATAGAGGGGCAGGGCTAACACACGTGATACATGAAGATTTCCCAAGCCATGTGTCGGCAACCCTAACCCTCTAGTTCTCCCGTCATAATATCCGTAGTGCTTGGCGAAGCCCTGCAGAGATTGTTCCTCACCACGCCGTCGTGCTGCCGGAACTCATCTACTACTTCACCATCGCTCGCTGGATCGAGGAGGTGAAGGCGTCATCAAACCGTACGTGTGTTGAACGCGGAGGTGCCGTCCGTTCGGCACTAGTTCGTGATCGGATCGAGGGACGACTTACGATTTGGATCGCGGAGACGTTCGACTACATCAACCGCGTTTCTTAACGCTTCCGCTTAGCGATCTACAAGGGTATGTAGATTCACTCTCCCTCTCGTAGATGCTCATCACCATGGATAGATCTTGTGTGTGCGTAGGATTTTTTTTTTCCCATGCAACGTTCCCCAACACTACATTCATGGCAAGTGGAATTTTTAGATTTGCATCACAAAATGAAAAGAAAAGGGATGGCATGGCACATGTGCAACATTTTGTGAGGACTTGTGCCAAAAATGTGCATCACTGCAAAGATAGCTTGCCCAATTCACAGAAAGGACAGCACCATCATGTTCAGTGGAATTTTCTGCCGCAAAAACATGTACAACATGTTTGCATTTGAGCAAGGATTCAAAAGATACAAATTTCTCCAGATTTAGGATTTAAATCAATTGGAAAAAGATTTACAGAAGAAAAACAGAGGGGGGAACTGCGCTGGGCCGCTTTCGGGCGAATCTGGCCCATCCGCACGCCAGCCCAAGCCTCCGTCCCTCTCTCTCGCGCGCTACAGCCCACGCGCTCGCTACTGCTGGGCCGAGCCCATCTCCACGCGAGCGAGGCAGCGACTGGGCTCGTTCCAGCCTGCCCGCGGTGGCTTGAGCCGCTGACCACGGGGCCCCACCCGTAAGCCTCCTCTGCCAGCGCGCGCGCTACTGAAACGCGAACACTTGACGAACAGAAACAGAGACAGGCGCAACAGGGAAATCCGGCGACCGTGCACGCGCATCCGGCCCACCGGCGACTCGACGGCCTAGCTCTACGGCTAGCCGGGACATCCATGAACACACAGCGCACAGATCTAGCGCTAAGGCCCCAAAGGCGGCTACTTTTCTCGCCGGGAAACACGGCGGCGCCACTGACTACGGTTCTTCAAACAGAAAAAAGGGGGCGACCACTTACGAGCACAAGGTGGCGCCTTGCGTGCCATACGCGCGCGCTGGACGCTCCTGGAGCGCGCGCGCACGGCTCGGGCACGCCATGGCCATGGTGGCCACGGACTGCGCGACGGCGACGACTACGGCGGCGACAGAAAACACCTACGGCTTGAATCGGGAAAGCTAGCGCGCTACGGGGAAGAAGGGCGGTCGTCAGTCACCTTGGGGTGCCTGGAGACGAACGTGAGCGCGCTGTAGAGGAAGGAGTCGACGTCGTCGACGTCGGGGAAGAAGACGGCCCGCGGAGGAAGAAAACGTTGCGGCTCGGGTACGGTGCTTCTGAGGCGCTGCCACCAATTGGGGACGGTGTAGTCGACGTCGAGGGACTCCCACGCGAGCTCCCGGTCGAAGACGAAGCAGAACGGCGGCGAATTTGGCTATTCGCCCGCGGAACAGGGGAGGTTGGCGACGTCCATGGAGGCGGCGGCGGAGGAAATTGAGAGGGGGGAATGGTAGCTAGGGTTGCTGGGAGGTCCGGGGGGCTGCTGTTTATAAAGGGGAGGCCCCCGGCTGGCCGCGGGTCTCCTCGCTCCGCCGTGGCAGCGCGCCGTGAGAGAGGGAGGGGGACCTTGGCCACGCTGGAAAGACAACGAAGGGTAGCCGCGCGATCTGGATCCGATGGCTGAGCTCCACCCCGCGCTGCCGTACCGGTTCGGCAAGTTGGTCCTGCGGGAAAAAGGCTGGGCCGGAAGAACAGGCTAGATGAGTCAGGCCAGAAAGGAACTAGCTGCTCCCTTTATTTATTTTGCAATAAAACAAGGGCAGCAAGGAAAAGGCTAAGGATAAAAATAGCAAAGCTTATTGGAAAATCATATAAAAATATGATTTGGAAACCTTGATTTATGTGTGATTTTAATAAATTGGTTTGAGCCAATTTGGTTGAACTAAAATCACAGGCATTTGAATTAATTCAAATGGGGTTTGAACTACACTTGCATTTTCCAGGAGTGGAAAAATAAAAGCAAGCATGTGGAAAGGAGGAATAAGACAAAAGATTCACATAGGCAAAATTTCAGAATTGGGGAAGGCTTCCTCTTCTATGGAAAATTCCATGAACACCTTTCTTTGACAACAAAGATGGAATTCAAATTGCATTCAAATTTGACACAAATTGGGATTTGGCATTTTATCATCACATGGAATTGCACATTACATCACCATGTCAAGTTTGAGCATTAGGGGAGAAAGCAAAATTACATGGAGAATATGGAAATTGCTCTTGGGCTGTTACAATCCACCCCACCCCGAGACGGAGCCTAGCGCGAGTCCGCGATATCGATCTCTGCCGCGTCAGCCGACTCCAAAGAGGAAGAGAGCAGCAAAGAAGAAACTCGAGCCTTCTGCCAAAAAGAAGTTAGCTTACGAGATGACTGTGGAGGAAAACAATGCCGAAGTGGCTGCCCAACTGCAGGCCCATTTTGGACAGAAACCGCCCCCGCCGCCAAAGGAGAAAATACCTGAGAAAGTCGTACAACACTTTGTGAATCTTGCTAAACCGGCTGTGAAGAAAAGGCGATCAGACTATGAACGCTCTATTAGCAAGTCATTTCATCAACAAAAAAATCAGCAGTCAAGCCTTACAGGTAGTAATAAATGCGGGAAAACTGTTCCCCAGCTCGGAGAACAGGCAGTGCAATCGATACCCCCGCTCAAGGTGAGTACCGAGAAGGCAGTAACCGACGCTAATAGAGATATGGCTAGAGAGATGGGTATCACTGTTGAACAACTCCTAGGCATGGAGGAAGTCCCCACTGTCAATGAGAATGAACTAGCAAGGAAATATGTCCCCGGGGAACCTCTGGTCAGTAAAGACGAGGAGAAGCTTCTATCAACGCAAATGCGCAATTTGCATGAGTGGTACCTGAGAGAAATAAAGGTCGGGCGAGAGAGCATCATGGTGAAAGTCAAGCCAGAGCATTACTACCATGCAAAAGATGTGTGGATTGAAAATGAAGAATTATTTCAGTTATTCAATCAAAACGCACTCGACAAATCTCTCGTCAGTTGCTATTGTTTGTAAGTGATTTCTTTCTGTAATTTAAGTCTCCAGCTCAGCTCGTTCATTGCCTGTAATTATCCTCACTATATTCTTTTGTGTGGTATTATGCAGAATGAAGATTTTTGAAATGAAAAGAGATGGAGTCTATGGCATTGGGTTCATTGACCCAAATACCGTTAATGAAGAGGTGTTAAATAATTTCAAACAAGACACGGAGAATAGCTTGCTAATGTTTTTGAAGGAACTAAATACCAAACCAGAAATAGTACTTCCTTACAACTTCAGGTGAGTGTCACTGTCTTGTACTACAAATTCTATTTTTGCTTACTCGATGTTAAGTGTAGTTAATGAGTTATGCATGCCCGCTTATACAAACGTGTGCGTGTTGGGGAACGTTGCATGGGAAACAAAAATTTTCCTACGCACACACAAGATCTATCGATGGTGATGAGCATCTACGAGAGGGAGAGTGAATCTACATACCCTTGTAGATCGCTAAGCGGAAGCGTTTAATAAACGCGGTTGATGTAGTCGAACGTCTCCGCGATCCAAATCGCAAGTCGTCCCTCGATCCGATCACGAACTAGCGCCGAACGGACGGCACCTCCGCGTTCAACACACGTACGGCTTGATGACGCCTTTACCTCCTCGATCCAGCGAGCGATGGTGAAGTAGTGGTTGAGTTCCAGCAGCACGACGGCGTGGTGATGGTGGTGAGGAACAATCTCTGCAGGGCTTCGCCAAGCGCTACGGAGATTATGACGGAGGAACTAGAGGGTTAGGGTTGCCGCACACGGCTTGGGGAAATCTTGATGTCTCTCGTGTGCTAGCCCTGCCCCTCTATTTATATGTTGAGCCTTGGGGTCTAAACTTGGAGTAAAAGCCTCCTCCAGGTCGGTTTTGCCCGCACAAGGTCGGTTTGGCCCGCAGGAAAAGAGTCCAACTCGGATCCCTGCCGAACCGTGCACAGCCGCGCACAAGCGGTAGTACCGCTCACAAGCGGTAGTACCGCTTGGGCGGTAGTACCGCTTCACGCAAGCGGTAGTACCGCTCGGGCGGTAGTACCGCTTCACCAAGCGGTAGTACCGCTTACGCGGCAGCAAAACTACTTTTGCACTTTCCAATACCTCGTGGGCTTTTATCCCTTTGGCCCATATAAAGTGTTGCTGTACCCGAACACTTCGGTAAACATCCGGAACCCCTTCCGGTGAACTCCGGAACTTTTCCGGAAATCAAAACACTATTATCACATATATCAATCTTTACCTCCGGACTATTCTGGAGATTCTCGTCATGTCCGGGATCTTATCCGGGACTCCGAACAACTTTCGGTCACCAACATAATAACTCAATTATACTAATCGTCACCAAACGTTAAGTGTGTAGACCCTGCGGGTTCGAGAACTATTTAGACATGACCGAGACACTTCTACGATCAATAACCAATAGCGGGACCTGGATGCCCATATTGGCTCCTACATATTCTACGAAGATCTTTATCGGTCGAACCTCTATGTCAAGGATTCAGTTAATCCCGTATGCTGTTCCCTTTGTTCTTCGGTATGTTACTTGCCCGAGATTCGATCGTCGGTATCTCTATACCTAGTTCAATCTCGTTACCGGCAAGTCTCTTTTACACGTTCCGTAATACAAGATCTCGTGGCTAACACTTTAGTCACATTGCTTGCAAGGCTCATTGTGATGTTGTATTACCGAGTGGGCCCTGAGATACCTCTCCGTCACACAGAGTAACAAATCCCAGTCTTGATCCATGCCAACCCAACAGACACCCTCAGAGATACCTGTAGAGCACCTTTATAGTCACCCAGTTACGTTGCGACGTTTGATACACACAAGGTATTCCTCCGGTGTCAGTGAGTTGCATGATCTCATGGTCAAAGGAACAGATACTTGACATGCAGAAAACAATAGCAATAAACTGACACGATCAAATGCTACGTTCTTAGTTTGGGTCTTGTCCATCACATCATTCTCCCAATGATGTGATCCCGTTATCAAATGACATCTCATGTCAATGGCTAGGAAACCTTAACCATCTTTGATCAACGAGCTAGTCAACTAGAGGCATACTAGGGACACAGTGTTGTCTATGTACCCACACATGTATTTGAGTTTCCAATCAATACAATTATAGCATGGATAATAAACGATAATCATGAACAAGGAAATATAATAATAACCAATTTATTATTGCCTCTAGGGCATATTTCCAACAGTCTCCCACTTGCACTAGAGTCAATAATCTAGTTCACATCACTATGTGATTTACATTGTAATGAATCGAACACCCATGCAGTTCTGGTGTTGTTCATGTTTAGCCCTTGGAAGAGGTTTAGTCATCGGATCTGCAACATTTAGATCCGTGTGTACTTTGCAAATATTTATGTCGTCCTCCTTGATGTAATTGCGGATGGAATTGAAACGTCGCTTTATGTGTCTGGTCCTCTTGTGAAATCTTGGTTCCTTGGCTAGAGCAATGGCTGTTGGAAATATGCCCTAGAGGCAATAATAAATTGGTTATTATTATATTTCCTTGTTCATGATAATCGTTTATTATCCATGCTATAATTGTATTGATTGGAAACTCAAATACATGTGTGGGTACATAGACAACACTGTGTCCCTAGTAAGCCTCTAGTTGACTAGCTTGTTGATCAAAGATGGTTAAGGTTTCCTAGCCATGGACATGAGATGTCATTTGATAACGGGATCACATCATTAGGAGAATGATGTGATGGACAAGACCCAAACTGTAAACGTAGCATTTGATCGTGTCAGTTTATTGCTATTGTTTTCTGCATGTCAAGTATCTGTTCCTTTGACCATGAGATCATGCAACTCACTGACACCGGAGGAATACCTTGTGTGTATCAAACGTCGCAACGTAACTGGGTGACTATAAAGGTGCTCTACAGGTATATCCGAAGGTGTCTGTTGGGTTGGCATGGATCAAGACTGGGATTTGTTACTCCGTGTGACGGAGAGGTATCTCAGGGCCCACTCGGTAATACAACATCACATTGAGCCTTGCAAGCAAAGTGACTAAAGAGTTAGCCACAGGATCTTGTATTACGGAACGAGTAAAGAGACTTGCCGGTAACGAGATTGAACTAGGTATAGTGATACCGACGATCGAATCTCGGGCAAGTAACATACCGAAGAACAAAGGGAACAGCATACGGGATTAACTGAATCCTTGACATAGAGGTTCGACCGATAAAGATCTTCTGAATATGTAGGAGCCAATATGGGCATCCAGGTCCCGCTATTGGTTATTGGCCGTAGAGGTGTCTCGGTCATGTCTACATAGTTCTCGAACCCGCAGGGTCTACACACTTAACGTTTGGTGACGATTAGTATAATTGAGTTATTATGTTGGTGACCGAAAGTTGTTCGGAGTCCCGGATAAGATCCCGGACATGACGAGGATCTCCGGAATAGTCCGGAGGTAAAGATTGATATATGTGATAATAGTGTTTTGATCTCTGGAAGGGTTCCGGAGTTCACCGGAAGGGGTTCCGGATGTTTACCGAAGTGTTCGGGTGCAGCAACACTTTATATGAGCCAAAGGGATAAAGCCCACAAGGTATTGGAAAGTGCAAAAGTAGTTTTGCTGCCGCGTAAGCGGTACTACCGCTTGGTGAAGCGGTACTACCGCCGGAGCGGTACTACCGCTTGTGTGAAGCGGTACTACCGCCCAAGCGGTACTACCGCTTGTGTGAAGCGGTACTACCGCTTGTGTGCGGCTGTGCACGGTTCGGCAGGTATCCGAGTTGGACTCTTTCCCTGCGGGCCAAACCGACCTTGTGCGGGCAAAACCGACCCGGAGGAGGCTTTTACTCCAAGTTTAGACCCCAAGGCTCAACATATAAATAGAGGGGCAGGGCTAGCACACGGGACACATCAGGATTTCCCAAGCCGTGTGCCGGCAACCCTAGCCCTCTAGTTCCTCCGTCATAATCTCCGTAGTGCTTGGCGAAGCCCTGCAGAGATTGTTCCTCACCATCATCACCACGCCGTCGTGCTGCTGGAACTCGACCACTACTTCACCATCGCTCGCTGGATCGAGGAGGTGAAGGCGTCATCAAGCCGTACGTGTGTTGAACGCGGAGGTGCCGTCCGTTCGGCACTAGATCGGAAGGATCGTGATTGGATCGCGGGACGCTCGGCGATTTGGATCGTGAAGACGTTCGACTACATCAACCGTGTTTATTAACGCTTCCGCTTAGCGATCTACAAGGGTATGTAGATTCACTCTCCCTCTCGTAGATGCTCATCACCATGGATAGATCTTATGTGTGCGTAGGAAAATTTTTGTTTCCCATGCAACGTTCCCCTACAATGGCACCAGTATTATCACAAAACAGAGTCATTGGGTTAAGTGCACTAGGCACTACTCCAAGATCTGTCATGAACTCCTTCATCCAACACCTTCCTTCGCCGCCTCCGAGGCAGCGATGTACTCCGCTTCGCATGTAGAATCTGCTACCACGCTTTGCTTGGAACTGCACCAGCTAACCGCACCCCCATTAAGAATAAACACGTATCCGGTTTGAGACTTAGAGTCATCCGGATCAGTGTCAAAGCTTGCATCGACGTAACCCTTTACGACGAGCTCTTGATCACCTCCATAAACGAGAAACATATCCTTAGTCCTTTTCAGGTACTTCAGGATATTCTTGACCGCCGTCCAGTGTTCCATTCCTGGATCACTTTGAAACCTTCCGACCATACTTATGGCAAGGCTGACATCGGGTCTTGTGCACAGCATTGCATACATAATAGAGCCTATGGCTGAAGCATAGGGGATGACACTCATCTTTTCTCTATCTTCTGCAGTCACTGGGCATTGAGTCTTACTCAACTTCACACCTTGCAAAACAGGCAAGAACCCCTTCTTGGACTGATCCATTTTGAACTTCTTCAAAATCTTATCAAGGTATGTGCTTTGTGAAAGTCCTATTAAGCGTCTTGATCTATCTCTATAGATCTTGATGCCTAATATGAAAGCAGCTTCTCCTAGGTCCTTCATTGAAAAACTCTTGTTCAAATATTCCTTCACGCTTTCCAACATTTCTATATTGTTTCCAATCAGCAATATGTCATCCACATATAATATTAGAAACGCTATAGAGCTCCCACTCACTTTCTTGTAAATACAAGCTTCTCCGTAAACTTGTATAAACTCGAACGCTTTGATCACCTCATCAAAACGAAGATTCCAACTCCGAGATGCTTGCACCAGTCCATAAATGGATCGCTGGAGTTTGCAAACTTTGTCAGCATTCTCTGGATCAACAAAACCTTCTGGTTGCATCATATACAACTCTTCCTTAAGGTAACCGTTAAGGAACGCTGTTTTGACATCCATCTGCCAAATTTCATAATTGAAAAAGGCAGCTATTGCTAACATGATTCTGACGGACTTAAGCATCGCTACGGGTGAGAAGGTCTCATCGTAGTCAACTCCTTGAACTTGTGAAAAACCCTTTGCCACAAGTCGAGCTTTATAGACGGTGACATTACCGTCCGCGTCCGTCTTCCTCTTAAAGATCCATTTGTTCTGAATGGCCTTACGCCCTTCAGGTAATACTTCCAAAGTCCATACTTTGTTTTCATACATGGATCCCATCTCGGATTTCATGGCCTCTAACCACTTCTCGGAATCCGGGCCCATCATCGCTTCTCCATAGCTCGTAGGTTCATCGTTGTCCAACAACATGACTTCTAAGACAGGGTTGCCGTACCACTCAGGAGCAGTACGCGTCCTTGTCGACCTACGAGGTTCGATAGCAACTTGATCCAAAGCTTCATGATCATCATCATTAACTTCCTCTTCAGCTGATGTAGGCTCTACAGAAACATCTTTCTGTGCTGCGCTACTCTTAGGTTGAAGTAAAGGTTCAACAACCTCATCAAGTTCTATCTTCCTCCCACTCAATTCTTTCGAGAGAAACTCTTTCTCAAGAAACGTTCCGTTTTTAGCGACAAACACTTTGCCTTCGGATCTGAGGTAGAAGGTATACCCAACTGTCTCTTTTGGGTATCCTATGAAGACGCATTTCTCCGCTTTGGGTTCCAGCTTTTCAGGCTGAAGCTTTTTGACATAAGCATCACATCCCCAAACTTTAAGAAACGACAGCTTTGGCTTCTTGCCAAACCAAAGTTCATATGGCGTCGTCTCAACGGATTTCGATGGTGCCCTATTTAAAGTGAATGCAGCTGTCTCTAATGCATAACCCCAAAACGATAGTGGCAAATCGGCAAGAGACATCATAGATCGCACCATATCCAATAAAGTTCGATTACGACGTTCGGACACACCATTACGCTGTGGTGTTCCAGGCGGTGTTAATTGTGAGACAATTCCACACTGTCTTAAGTGACTGCCAAACTCATAACTCAGATATTCTCCTCCTCGATCAGATCGTAGGAATTTAATCTTCTTGTTACGATGATTCTCAACTTCACTCTGAAATTGTTTGAACTTTTCAAATGTTTCAGACTTGTGTTTCATTAAGTAAATATACCCATATCTACTTAAGTCATCAGTGAAGGTGAGAAAATAACGATAACCACCGCGCGCCTCAATACTCATCGGACCACACACATCAGTATGTATGATTTCTAATAAGTCACTTGCCCGTTCCATTGTTCCAGAGAACGGCGTTTTAGTCATCTTGCCCATGAGGCATGGCTCACATGTGTCAAGTGATTCAAAATCAAGTGACTCCAAAAGTCCATCAGCATGGAGCTTCCTCATGCGTTTTACGCCAATATGACTTAAACGGCAGTGCCACAAGAAAGTGGTATTATCATTATCAATTCTACATCTTTTGGCATCAATGTTATGAACATGTGTATCATTACTATCGAGATTCAATAAGAATAAACCCCTCACATTGGGTGCATGACCATAAAATATATTACTCATATAAATAGAACAACCATTATTCTCTGATTTAAATGAGTAACCGTCTCGCAATAAACAAGATCCAGATATAATGTTCATGCTTAACGCAGGCACCAAATAACACTTATTTAGGTTCATCACTAATCCCGACGGTAATCGAAGAGCGAGCGTGCCGACGGCGATCACATCAACCTTGGAACCATTTCCCACGCGCATCGTCACTTCGTCCTTTGCCAGCCTCCGTCTATTCCGCAGTTCCTGTTTTGAGTTGCAAATATGAGCAACCGCACCGGTATCAAATTCCCAGGCACTACAACGAGAGTTGGTAAGGTACACATAAATAACATGTATATCATATATACCTTGTTTGTTGTTGGCCGCCTTCTTGTCAGCCAAATACTTGGGGCAATTCCGCTTCCAGTGTCCAGTTCCCTTGCAATGAAAGCACCCAGTTTATGGTTTGGGTCCAGCCTTGGGTTTCTTCACAGGTGCAGCAACTGCTTTGCCACCCTTCTTAGATTTACCCTTCTTACCCTTGCCATTTTTCTTGAAACTAGTGGTTTTATTGACCATCAACACTTGATGCTCCTTCTGAATTTCAGACTCAGCGGCTTTCAGCATCGCAAACAGCTCGGCGACTGACTTGTTCATCCCGTGCATGTTATAGTTCAACACGAAGCTCTTGTAGCTAGGTGGCAATGATTGAAGAACTCAGTCAGTGATAGCCTCTGGCGGAAGGGGCATCCCTAATTCAGCCAGACGGGTGGAGTACCCAGACATTCTGAGCACGTGATCACTGATAGACCCGTTCTCCTCCATCTTGCAAGTATAGAACTTATCGGAGATCTCATATCTCTCGATCCGGGCATTCTTCTGAAAGATAAACTTCAACTCCTGGAACATCTCATATGCTCCATGATGTTCAAAACGTCTTTGAAGTCCCGGTTCTAAGCCATACAACATTGCACATTGAACTATTGAGTAATCATCAGAACGAGCCTGCCAGGCGTTCACAACGTCTAGAGACTCAACTGGAGCGGGTGGATCACCAAGCGGTGCATCAAGGACATAAGCCTTCTGGGAAGCCGTAAGGATAATCCTTAGATTACGGGCCCAGTCCACAAAGTTACTTCCATCATCTTTCAACTTAGCTTTCTCTAGGAACGCATTAAAATTCAGGGGTGCTACTGCGCGAGCCATGATCTACAACATAAATATAGCAAAGACAACTTAGACTATTGTTCTAGATAATGAGTTTAGTTAATCATATTACTTAAAAACTCCCACTCAAATTGACATCCCTCCGGTCATTCGAGTGTAACATGATCCCAATCCACCAACTCAAGTCCGATCATCACGTGAGTTGAGGTGGTTTCAATGGTGACCATCTTCATGTTGATCATATCTACTATATGACTCATGTTCGACCTTTCGGTCTCTTGTGTTCCGAGGCCATGTCTGTACATGCTAGGCTCGTCAAGTTTAACCCAAGTGTTCCGCGTGTGCAACATGGCTTGCACCCGTTGTATGTGAACGTGGAGTCTATCACACCCGATCATCACGGCGTGTCTCGAAACGACGAACTTTCGCAACGGTGCACACTCGGGGAGAACACAATTTATCTTGAAATTTAAGTGAGGGATCACCTTATAATGCTACCGTCGTCCTAAGCAAAATAAGATGCATAAAAGGATTAACATCACATGCAAATCATAAGTGACATGATATGGCCATGAACTTGTGCTTTTGATCTCCATCTCCAAAGCACCGGCATGATCTCCATCGTCACCGGCATGACACCATGATCTCCATCATCTTGATCTCTATCAACGTGTCGCCATGAGGTTGTCGCGCCGACTGTTGCTTCCACGACTATTGCTAACGTTTAGCGATAAAGTAAAGCATTACATAGCGCTTAATGATTGACACGCAGGTCATACAATAATTAAAGACAACTCTATGGCTCCTGCCAGTTGCCGTACTCATCGACATGCAAGTCGTGATATTCTATACAACACATGATCACCTCATACATCACATATATCTCATCATGTAATTGGCCATATCACATCACAACATACCCTGCAAAAACAAGTTAGACGTCCTCTAATTGTTGTTGCAAATTTTACGTGGCTGCTACGGGTTTGCAAGAACCGTTCTTACCTACGCAAAACCACAACGTGGTGTAGTGATTGCTTTTTGATCTTCTAAAAGAACCCTCTTCATTGAAATCGATTCAACTAAAGTGAGAGAGACAGACACCCGCTAGCCATCTATATGCAACGAAGTTACATGTCAGTTGAAGGAACCTGTCTCGCGTAAGTGTACGCGTAATGTCGGTCCGGGCCGCTTCATCTCACAGTACCGCCGAATCAAATATCAACTAGTAACGGCAAGCAATATGTATACACCCACGCCCACAACTCGTTTGTGTTCTACTCGAGATCTCATCTACGCATAGACCTAGCTCGGATGCCACTGTTGGGGAACGTTGCATGGGAAACAAAAAATTTCCTACGCACACACAAGATCTATCCATGCTGATGAGCATCTACGAGAGGGAGAGTGAATCTACATACCCTTGTAGATCGCTAAGCGGAAGCGTTTAATAAACGCGGTTGATGTAGTCGAACGTCTCCGCGATCCAAATCGCAAGTCGTCCCTCGATCCGATCACGAACTAGCGCCGAACGGACGGCACCTCCGCGTTCAACACACGTACGGCTTGATGACGCCTTCACCTCCTCGATCCAGCGAGCGATGGTGAAGTAATGGTTGAGTTCCAGCAGCACGACGGCGTGGTGATGGTGGTGAGGAACAATCTCTGCAGGGCTTCGCCAAGCGCTACGGAGATTATGACGGAGGAACTAGAGGGTTAGGGTTGCCGCACACGGCTTGGGGAAATCTTGATGTCTCTCGTGTGCTAGCCCTGCCCCTCTATTTATATGTTGAGCCTTGGGGTCTAAACTTGGAGTAAAAGCCTCCTCCAGGTCGGTTTTGCCCGCACAAGGTCGGTTTGGCCCGCAGGAAAAGAGTCCAACTCGAATCCCTGCCGAACCGTGCACAGCCGCGCACAAGCGGTAGTACCGCTCACAAGCGGTAGTACCGCTTGGGCGGTAGTACCGCTTCACACAAGCGGTAGTACCGCTCGGGCGGTAGTACCGCTTCACCAAGCGGTAGTACCGCTTACGCGGCAGCAAAACTACTTTTGCACTTTCCAATACCTCGTGGGCTTTTATCCCTTTGGCCCATATAAAGTGTTGCTGTACCCGAACACTTCGGTAAACATCCGGAACCCCTTCCGGTGAACTCCCGAACTTTTCCGGAGATCAAAACACTATTATCACATATATCAATCTTTACCTCCGGACTATTCCGGAGATTCTCGTCATGTCCGGGATCTTATCCGGGACTCCGAACAACTTTCGGTCACCAACATAATAACTCAATTATACTAATCGTCACCAAACGTTAAGTGTGTAGACCCTGCGGGTTCGAGAACTATTTAGACATGACCGAGACACTTCTACGATCAATAACCAATAGCGGGACCTGGATGCCCATATTGGCTCCTACATATTCTAGGAAGATCTTTATCGGTCGAACCTCTATGTCAAGGATTCAGTTAATCCCGTATGCTGTTCCCTTTGTTCTTCGGTATGTTACTTGCCCGAGATTCGATCGTCGGTATCTCTATACCTAGTTCAATCTCGTTACCGGCAAGTCTCTTTTACTCGTTCCGTAATACAAGATCTCGTGGCTAACACTTTAGTCACATTGCTTGCAAGGCTCATTGTGATGTTGTATTACCGAGTGGGCCCTGAGATACCTCTCCGTCACACAGAGTAACAAATCCCAGTCTTGATCCATGCCAACCCAACAGACACCCTCGGAGATACCTGTAGAGCACCTTTATAGTCACCCAGTTACGTTGCGACGTTTGATACACACAAGGTATTCCTCCGGTGTCAGTGAGTTGCATGATCTCATGGTCAAAGGAACAGATACTTGACATGCAGAAAACAATAGCAATAAACTGACACGATCAAATGCTACGTTCTTAGTTTGGGTCTTGTCCATCACATCATTCTCCCAATGATGTGATCCCGTTATCAAATGACATCTCATGTCAATGGCTAGGAAACCTTAACCATCTTTGATCAACGAGCTAGTCAACTAGAGGCATACTAGGGACACAGTGTTGTCTATGTACCCACACATGTATTTGAGTTTCCAATCAATACAATTATAGCATGGATAATAAACGATTATCATGAACAAGGAAATATAATAATAACCAATTTATTATTGCCTCTAGGGCATATTTCCAACAGTGCGCAGATACCACTGGATCATGCTAATCATTAGAGTTGACGAAGGAAATGTTGAAGTACTGGACTCACTAGGTAAGGACCCTGTAGAATACAAAAGCCTGGTTTTGATGCTCAACAGGTAATTTCAATCATTTCAACATGTCGGCCTCTTTAGTTCATTTTCTGATATATCAAGTAATTAATAACTCCTTTATTCATTTTCTTTGCCGGGCAGGGTTTGGAAAAAGTTCACCAAAAAGATTGTCGGTGTTTGGAAGGAAGAGCTGAAATGGTGACGGACCAAGGTAATTAAGTAGTACTAGCTACGTCCGCGCATCTCTTTAATTCTAGTTTCAATATCATTATCATGCTTGATTATTATCTGATTGAATTCTATTCTCGTAAAGTGTATGAGGCAGGAACAGGGGACTGATTTATGTGCATACTACGTTTGCGACATAATTCGCATTATGACCGAAAGGAGCAGAGATGCAAGACATCTTTGGGTACGTAAACACTATTCACATTTTTTTTATCATGATCTAATATATATATACACACAACTAATATATTCATATTGATCTCCTTCTTTAAAGATGGTGGAGATGCGGGATCGTCTCCTACCAAGGGACCGCATACGAGCACTTCAAGAGGAAATGGCGGGATTTTTGCTTGAGCAGGTCATATCTCCTGACGGCGAATACCATTTCACCTAATGCCTGCATGTAATGATTTGCAAATTGTAGGAGAAATTGTATATACCAAATTGTATATATATATGTGCATGTATGGTCGTACGAGAAATTCTATGATATATGATTGGTTCTACGAGAAATTCTATTGTATATATATGCATAACGTGTACAGTATGTAGTAGCGTAAAATATGTTTGAAATGAAAAAGAATTAAATAGAAAACACAAAATGAAAAGAAAAAATAAACAATAAACCTTAAACCCCTAAACCTTTAGTCCCGGTTGGTGTCACCAACCGGGACTAAAGGTCCCCAGCCCCCGTCGCGCGCTTCCGGCCACGTGGCAGGGACTTAGTCCCGGTTGGTGTCACCAACCGGGACTAAAGGTCCCCAGCCCTCGGCGCGCGCTTCCGGCCACGTGGCCGGGATTTAGTACCAGGTCGTGGCAAACCGGGACTAAAGGTGGGGGCCTGTAGTCCCGATTTATTAGTCCCGGTTGGGGAACCGGTACTAAAGGCCCTTCCCAACCGGGTCTAATGGACGTTTCTGTACTAGTGTTCAAAGCGTGGCTGTTCTAAAAGATGTTGTCTTCTGGATTCATTGTTAATCATGAATGTTAGCCTCACTAAATGTTAAGTTAGCCTTTTATTTGGTACTTCTAATCACTGCCTATGTAATATGAGTCCGTCCCCTTTTTGTCCACTATGAATACATGAACACTGTCCAGCCTTTCGTGTGTGTATGTCGATTATTATTATTTTTGGTTCATCATGGTTAGGTTGAGCTTTCAAGATGTGTCCACCCTGAGAGAGAGACTTTTGGATTCAGAGTTAGGTTACATATGAAGCGTAGGCACGATGGCCAAAACTTCCAATCAATACAACCTATTTATATTTTAGAAAAATTGCTTATTATACTTTGTGACAATCTGCTTCTGATAATTTTTACGGACTTTGTATATTTGTCGCACGCCTCAAGAAATGACCGTCGCGGTCCTTCACTAGCACTCTGGTCAAGTGGTTTTGCTGTTGTGGCAAGCAGGACCGTTAGATTGGCTCCTCCCTCATGCCGGCTGCGCGATTAATCAATGTTAGCGCCTTGTCCTCGTATGCTCGGTTCACGTGTCAGTTTGGCTTAAAATATTAATAGAAGTTTGTTCTTGCACGTATTTCAAACTATTAATAGAAAATTTAAATCACCAAATCTGATTTAAAATATTAGAGAAAAATTCTAAAGCTTTGCCCAAAATTCTTTCCTCCCAAAACACACATGCACGAATTTTGGTTTGGCCAAAATTTTTATTCCTTGCTAATTAACCCAGTTTAATTAGTGGCTAGGTGCATGATTAATTGCTTAGTGACACTGGGGTGTCACATAGCTGTCCTTGAGCTTGGCATTGACCACCGCAACAAAGCCCGGGTAGAGCGAGTCGCAGTAGTTGAGGAACATCGTCGTGACGTCGTACCCCTTATCCAGCTGCTCCCCTGCCCCGGCTTCACCCAGTAAGCCGGCTCTGCTTCTCTCCGGCGTGGCCTCCGCTGCGGCAGCTTGATCCTGGGCACCGGGTCCGTCGAGTCGTCGGAGCAGCCCAATTGAAGAACCGCTAGGGTTAGGCCTCACCAGTGAGTGGCAAGGGGCCCGTGTGCCTCGCTCCCCGCAGTGGCTGCTCGCCGCATTGCCCCTATGCCTCGCTCGCAGCCGCAACGAATCAAGGAACACGGCCTGCCCTCGCTCCCGCGCCGCTCCGCCTTTGCCAGCGCTCGCCGCCACTGGAACCCGTGACGCCCGATTTGGTAACCAAACGAGCAATTTGATGTTAATCAGGGCAAAATTGGGCTTGTTTGGTTCGAGAGCCGCGAGAGCGGAGCGGTTCTGTTCCGTGTTTGTTAGGTAGAACGGAGCTGCTCCTTTTTTTTGTTTGGTTCGTAGAATTGGAGCGGAGTCACTCTAACACCGTTAAGCACCATTAAAACGTCGGCCCAGACGTCGTCGGTTGCTCAGAGAAATGGGCCCCACCTGTCAAAGACAAAAAAAAACAGTCTCCCATCTCTTTCCATGGCAGCTCGGAGAGAGCTCGCCGCTCATAGATGGGCGCGCTCATCTCTCATCCCTGCCGCCACTCCCATCCCCCATTGCTGCGCCAAGGGCAACAACAACGCCGCCGCCTGCCTTCGTGGTGGTGCTCGCCAGAAAGGGGCCGGAAAAGGGACCGGAGCTTGGAGGCAACGAAAGGGGCCGGAAATTGGAGAACAACAGCGATGCGGCGTTGTGATTTAGGGAAGAAGCAGGTCATCCGGTGGTACTCGCCTCGGCGGTCCAGGCATTCGTCACCTCCGTCGACTCCCGCCTCGCGTACAGCTAGTGATTCCCGTTGTCTCCCCTGGCGGTCGACAGGGAGCCGGCGATCCGGTAGGTCCTCGCCGGCGCGGCGACGGCGGGAGAGATCCGCGGCGTCGGAGACAAGCACGCTGTTGGAGGGAGGCACGACATGAAGGCATGCGTGGAAGAGACGAGGGACACCGGAGACGAAGGGGATCGGGGAGAGAGAAGGTGCGACGGGAGCGTGACGGGAACAAACGGGAGCGGTGAGATCCGACCGATTTTGTTGAATGGGATGGTTCCGGATCTTGATGGAATATTCCACCAAATCCACCAACCAAACAAAAAAAAAGTGAGACGGCTCTGCTCTCCTCCTGCTCCCCTCTCGAACCAAATGCACGCTAAAATACCCTACCTATACTTAATTAAATTAATAATGACATACTAAAAATGAATGGTTGAGATTAAAGGAACCTGAGGTTCCCCAGGTACCACCAACGTACCCCACAAACACCATAGCAGAACTCTTAATTCAAATTATTGCTCCACCGATTGTGTTCTGCCTTTGCCTTTTGGCACTGAATGCTTGAAGCCACTAGATATCAAATGCAGATGATATTTGAATTGTTCTCCACTCTTTTTTTTTCATCAATCGTCTGAATCATATAGATGTGTGATGCCCGATGGTTGACATGGTACTTTGATGAACTTTTTTTTTGCGGTACTTTAATGAACTGCACGTAAAGTATGATGATGGTGAAACATAGGAGCTCGGCCTTTGAAGTCTCTCCAATCAGGATGGAAGAAATGAACATGGGATTTCCTCTGGAGAATTTGAGGTTGATTGACTTCTTGTTTTGGTTAGGTTTCCTCATGTGACTTTCCTTGGTTGTGATTTTTTTTTTCTTGGCACCCACTCGTAGCAACATACAGGCATAGTCCTAGTATTCACCTATTAATTCTTCAGAGCCTTTTTTTTATTTGACCTGCGACAACAGTTTATGACAACTTCTATGTGCTCTGCGAGTTCGTTGAATCTTCGGCATGAATTTGTGACAAATTCCATGCGCTCAGCTACTTCGTTGAATCTTAGGCATGAATTTATCAAAAAGTCAGCACCTGTGAAATTAAGGCATTGACCTCACTGGCAATACAATAGATTTCTCCCGGGAACACAAAACATGATGTGGTACGGTTTACCTTCAGATTGCTGCTATTGATCTAGACTGGACTGGACTGTGAAATCAATGTGACTTTTTGTTGAGGATATCCTCTGATATGCAAATGATGCACTTATTCCTTCTATGATGATTCTTTCCAGTGTCTCGTGTCAATGCATGCCCGCGAATTCAGTGGTGAAGACTTTTCTTTGTTTTTGTTTTGACCAGCGACAGCAGTTTGCGACGTACGGCTTCACCGGCGGCGCTCCGGTAAATCTTTGGCATAGATTTAGGGTGTGTTTGAGAGGGCCTTTTGGTTTTGGCTCCTCCAAAAAGCCAAAGTCGGAGAAGCTACTATTTTTGACTTTTCCTCTCTAGAACAAAAATGGCTTTGGCTTTTGGGGAGAAACACTTTTTTTTAAAAAGTATTTGGTAAGGACTTTGACTTTTTTGGAGAGAAGGCAAAGCCAAAAGCCTCCCAAACACACCCTTGCTGGCGAACGGGCGCGTAGCATCGTGGTTCGACGCTCAACCCCGGCTCCGTCGCTTTTTCGCACCCGGGCTCGTCCCCAGGGATTTATTTCCATTTCTCTGCAGGTATGCCTCTCCCGCGATGCATGTTAAGAGGGAGTCGACGTCCCCATCGAACCCTGGAGCCTGGTGCTTTCAGGGATCTATAGCGCGTTCTTCGGAGCTATGTGTAGTTGTAGGTTTGCTTGTATACGGAGAAATGTGTTGGTGTGTATTGTGGTGTGAGTGAGTGAGTTCTGTATGTGAACAGATACTACAACTGATCACGAGCGCACGCGGTCCTACCGTCTCTTTCCTCCTCCACAAGAAAAGCTGTTCTCCTCCCGTCGGCGCCGCCGCCGGTCCGCCCCATCTCCGATGGCCTCTAGGCCATGGAGGTGCGGAGGATCTCGGCCCCCCGCCGGCGGGAGGGACCCCGTTCTCGTTCTTATTAGATTCGGCGTCTTGGTTGGGGCTGTGTGGCGGCGGCGATGTCCCTTGGTAGGAATAATGTCTCCCACGTTCTATCCCCGTCCCGATGGTGTGTCTAGCATCGTCGGAGGACGTGTGGAGGTTTGTCTCCGTCGGATCTCGCGGGATTCGGTCGGTGCTGGTCTTCGGTGGATCTGTTTGGATCCGGTCTTCGTTCGTCTTCGTTTGGGTGTTTACAGGTTTGATCCTTCCGATCTACGACTTTCTTCATCGGCGATGGTTGCTATTCTGATGCGCTGGTCCTATGGGGCCTTAGCACGACGACTTCCCGATTGTCTACTACAACAAGGTTTGCCCGGCTCCGGTGAGGGAGGGGCGATGACGGCGGCGTGCCTTCGGCTCGCTCCAGTGCTTGTAGTCGTCGCTAGGTGGTCCACGGACATGGTTGTAATTTTTATTACCTCTGTTGTTTTTTGTACTGTCATGATTGAAGATGAATAGATTGGAAGTTTCTCGCAAAAAAAAAAACAAAAAAAAACAGATACTACCACTGTACCAGTAAATGAGAGGCAATAATAAAAAAAAAAACACCCTTGCTGAAAAGGCAGCAGCTTTGACTTCACTGGCAATAGATTTCTAAACTAGACATTTATATATATGTACACCTCAACGATGTGCATCCCATCACCTATAGCATCGTAGATCAGCCTGCTGCCATGATCCACACCATATCAGCACCCTTTGTTGTGTTGTGCCTCATTGTTGTTGCTCCTGAACAAGCCACAGGCTCTAGCACTCCGCCGCCGCCACCACCACCACGGAACGACGACATCTCCTCTTGCCTCCTCTCCAATGGCGTCAAGAACTTCTCCCTCCCGGGGTCTCCGAGCTACACGCCGCTCCTCGAATCCACCATGTGGAACCGCCGCTTCGATGTCCCCAGCGTCGGCAAGCCCGCCGCGGTGGTGCTCCCAGCGTCGAGGCGCGACCTCCAAAGCGCAGTTCTTTGCGCGCGCGCTGCCTCGCTGGCGATCCGCGTGCGCAGCGGCGGCCACAGCTTCGAGGGCCTGTCCTACACGACGGAGAACCACGTCCCGTTCGTGGTGATCGACCTCTCGTGCCTGAACAGTGTCCATGTCGACCGGGGCTCGGGCACGGCCTGGGTCGAGTCCGGCGCGACCTTGGGTGAGGTGTACCACGCGGTCGGCCGGGCGGACCGTGCCCTGGCGTTCTCCGCCGGGTCGTGCTCCACCGTCGGCATGGGCGGGCACACCGCCGGCGGCGGCTTCGGGCTTCTGTCCCGAAAGTTCGGGCTCGCCGCCGACAACGTCCTGGACGCGGTCCTGATCGACGCGAGCGGCAACGCGCTGACCCGGGCCACCATGGACGAAGACGTGTTCTGGGCCATCCGAGGAGGAGGCGGAGGGAGTTGGGGCGTGGTGTACGCCTGGAAGCTCCGGCTCGTTCCTGTTCCGAGCAACGTCACTGCGTTCACTCTGCACCGAACCGGTCCGTTGGAACGCATCGCCGAGCTGGTTCACAGGTGGCAGCACGTCGGGGCCGGCCTGCCCGACGAGTTCTACCTCTCCATAAACGTTTCGACTGGATTTGATAATGGTGGTAACCTCTCCATGTCGTTCACCGGCCAAGTTCTCGGGCCAAAGCACGTCGCCCTGTCAGTGTTGAGCCAACGCTTCCCGGAGCTGGGCCTCACCGAGTCGGAACTATCCGAGGTGAGCTGGCTCGAGTCGACGGCGAAGTTTGCGAACCTCAACTCCGTCGCCGAGCTGACCGACCGTCAGTCCGGAGTGGGGCAATACTCGAAGAGCAAGTCCGACTACGTGAAGGCACCGATCTCCATGCAAGACACGATCAAGGTCGTCCGGTACCTATCGAGCGGGCGACAAGGCGGGTACGTCATACTGGACCCCTACGGCGGCGCCATGGCTCGGGTAGCGAGCACCGACACGCCCTTCCCTCACCGCGCCGGGTACCTCTACAGCATCCTGTACGGCGTCACCTGGACGGACAACCGCGCCGACGACGACGGCGAGCTTGTTATTGGATGGCTCAGGTCGTTCTACGCGTTCATGGCGCCGTACGTGTCGAAGCATCCAGTAAGGGCCGCCTACGTCAACTACCTGGACCTTGATCTGGGCAGCAACGACTGGACCAACGCTACCGGAGGGACGTCCAACGACTCCGTGCGTCGCGCGGCGGCGTCATGGGGCCGGCGTTATTTCCTCCACAACTTTGACCGGTTGGTTCGGGCCAAGTCTAAGGTTGATCCTGGGAATGTGTTCAACAATGCGCAGAGCATCCCTCCTTTACAGCAATGAATTATATTACTGGGTAATAAAGAGTGGGTTTTGGAGGAGTATAGTTTCTGTTCTGCAAAAATTTCGACTGCAACTCGCATGATTAATGATTTATATGACTACGTCTCTCGCGAATTTAATCTAGTTCCAATTGCTCCAGCACTTGTGTTCTGTCTCTCCCTCTTGTTGGCACTGATTGCTTGAACACCATGTCCATGAAAGCTTAAGCTGCCACAACACTTAACTCCAATGAATACCGTTTCCCTGAGAGAGCGACGTGCTAGATCTCATGTTTCGAATCATGTTCAAAGACACGCTTGCTTCCAAATCATGTTCACAGACACGCTTGCATTTTTTCAGTCCCATATATTTGGGATGAAGGTAGAAGATAACTAGCTTCTGGTCAAGTGGTTTTGCTGGTGTCGCAAGCAGGATCATTAGATTGGCTCCTCCCTGATGCCGGCTTGCGCGATCCGCGTACTGCTTGGTTCCCCATGCGTCAGTTTGAAACCAAGCGTGTTCGCTCGACATGAAACAAGATGATGGCTGCAGACCTGCAGTAGTCATCATCAAAAGTTCAGAACCTCAGGCTTGGCGTCGTGGGCTAGGCCACACGGGCCTCAGCATTGAGTTGTAAGAATTGGGCTTTCCACGGACCGTACGGAAACTAGTAGGATATCATGGCAAACAAATGCAGACCAACAGGCAAAGGCAGCTTGTAATAAATCAATTTTCTCTGTCCGCAAAAAATCTTTATCATATCCCAGCAATACAAACTAGCACATGCCAGCTTGAGTGGTAGACCACGTTTTCATCTAGCAGGTAGTTCACAGAACAGCAAAGTACCTAGCGGATCCAACTTAAACCTACATCTGATTATAGCCTATATTTAGTAATATGATCTAACACACAAATCAAAACTGCAGGGAGACACGAGCTGCCTTCAAGCAGAGATCATCCTCCAAGTCCGCCGCGTCAGCCGACTCCAACCCACCTCGAGACGGAGCGCAGCGCGAGTCCGTCGCGTCAGCCGAATCCACCCCACCCCGAGACGGAGCCTAGCGCGAGTCCGCGATATCGATGTCCACCGCGTCAGCCGACTCCAAAGCGGAAGAGAGCAGCAAAGAAGAAACCCGAGCCTTCTGCCAAAAATAAGTTAGCTTACGAGATGACTTTGGAGGAAAACAATGCCGAAGTGGCTGCCCAACTGCAGGCCCATTTTGGACCGAAACCGTCCCCGCCGCCAAAGGAGAAAATACCTGAGAAAGTCGTACAACACTTTGTGAATCTTGCTAAACCGGCTGTGAAGAAAAGGCGATCAGACTATGAACGCTCTATTAGCAAGTCATTTCATCAACAAAAAAATCAGCAGTCAAGCCTTACAGGTAGTAATAAATGCGGGAAAACTGTTCCCCAGCTCGGAGAACAGGCAGTGCAATCGATACCCCCGCTCAAGGTGAGTACCGAGAAGGCGATAACCGACGCTAATAGAGAGATGGCTAGAGAGATGGGTATCACTGTTGAACAACTTCTAGGCATGGAGGAAGTCCCCACTGTCAATGAGAATGAACTAGCAAGGAAATATGTCCCCGGGGAACCTCTGGTCAGTAAAGACGAGGAGAAGCTTCTATCAACGCAAATGCGCAATTTGCATGAGTGGTACCTGAGAGAAATAAAGGTCGGGCGAGAGAGCCTCATGGTGAAAGTCAAGCCAGAGCATTACTACCATGCAAAAGATGTGTGGATTGAAAATGAAGAATTATTTCAGTTATTCAATCAAAACGCACTCGACAAATCTCTCGTCAGTTGCTATTGTCTGTAAGTGATTTCTTTCTGTAATTTAAGTCTCCAGATCAGCTCGTTCATTGCCTGTAATTATCCTCACTATATTCTTTTGTGTGGTATTATGCAGAATGAAGATTTTTGAAATGAAAAGAGATGGAGTCTATGGCATTGGGTTCATTGACCCAAATACCGTTAATGAAGAGGTGTTAAATAATTTCAAACAAGACACGGAGAATAGCTTGCTAATGTTTTTGAATGAACTAAATACCAAACCAGAAATAGTACTTCCTTACAACTTCAGGTGAGTGTCACTGTCTTGTACTACAAATTCTATTTTTGCTTACTCGATGTTAAGTGTAGTTGATGAGTTATGCATGCCCGCTTATACAAACGTGTGCGCAGATACCACTGGATCATGCTAATCATTAGAGTTGACGAAGGAAATGTTGAAGTACTGGACTCACTAGGTAAAGACCCTGTAGAATACAAAAGCCTGGTTTTGATGCTCAACAGGTAATTTCAATCATTATCGCACCATGTCGGCCTCTTTAGTTCCTTTCCTGATATATCAAGTAATTAATAACTCCTTTATTCATTTTCTTTGCCGGGCAGGGTTTGGAAAAAGTTCACCAAAGAGATTGTCGGTGTTTGGAAGGAAGAGCTGAAATGGTGACGGACAAAGGCAATTAAGTAGTACTAGCTACGTCCGCGCATCTCTTTAATTCTAGTTTCAATACTATTATCATGCTTGATTATTATCTGATTGAATTCTATTCTCCTAAAGTGTATGAGGCAGGAACAGGGGACTGATTTATGTGCATAGTACGTTTGCGAGAACATTCGCATTATGACCGAAAGAAGCAGAGATGCAAGACATCTTTGGGTACGTAAACACTATTCACAATATTTTTTTTCATGATCTAATATATATATACACACAACTAATATATTCATATTGATCTCCTTCTTTAAAGATGGTGGAGATGCGGGATCGTCTCCTACAAAGGGACCGCATACGAGCACTTCAAGAGGAAATGGCGGGATTTTTGCTTGAGCAGGTCATATCTCCTGACGGAGAATACCATTTCACCTAATGCCTGCATGTAATGATCTGCAAATTGTAGGAGAAATTGTATATACCAAATTGTATATATATATATATATGTGTGTATGTATGGTCGTACGAGAAATTCTATGATATATGATTGGTTCTACGAGAAATCCTATTGTATATATATGCATAACGTGTACAGTATGTAGTAGCGTAAAATATGTTTGAAATGAAAAAGAATTAAATGGAAAACACAAAATGAAAAGGAAAAATAAACAACAAACCTTAAACCGCTAAACCTTTAGTCCCGGTTGGTGTCACCAACCGGGACCAAAGGTCCCCAGCCCCCGTCGCGCGCTTCCGGCCACGTGGCAGGGACTTAGTCCCGGTTGGTGTCACCAACCGGGACTAAAGGTCCCCAGCCCTCGGCGCGCACTTCCGGCCACGTGGCCGGGATTTAGTACCGGGTCGTGGCAAACCAGGACTAAAGGTGGGGGCCTGTAGTCCCGATTTATTAGTCCCGGTTGGGGAACCGGTACTAAAGACCCTTCCCAACCGGGTCTAATGGACGTTTCTGTACTAGTGTTCAAAGCGTAGCTGTTCTAAAAGATGTTGTCTTCTGGATTCATTGTTAATCATGAATGTTAGCCTCACTAAATGTTAAGTTAGCCTTTTATTTGGTACTTCTAATCAGTGCCTATGTAATATGAGTTCGTCCCCTTTTTGTCCACTATGAATACATGAACACTGTCTAGCCTTTCGTGTGTGTATGTCGATTATTATTATTTTTGGTTCATCATGGTTAGGTTGAGCTTTCAAGATGTGTCCACCCTGAGAGAGACTTTTGGATTCAGAGTTAGGTTACATATGAAGCGTAGGCACGATGGCCAAAACTTCCAATCAATACAACCTATTTATATTTTAGAAAAATTGCTTATTATACTTTGTGACAATCTGCTTCTGATAATTTTTACGGACTTTGTATATTTGTCGCACGCCTCAAGAAATGACCGTCGCGGTCCTTCACTAGCACTCTGGTCAAGTGGTTTTGCTGTTGTGGCAAGCAGGACCGTTAGATTGGCTCCTCCCTCATGCCGGCTGCGCGATTAATCAATGTTAGCGCCTTGTCCTCGTATGCTCGGTTCACGTGTCAGTTTGGCTTAAAATATTAATAGAAGTTTGTCCTTGCACGTATTTCAAACTATTAATAGAAAATTTAAATCACCAAATCTGATTTAAAATATTAGAGAAAAA
The DNA here is from genome assembly GCA_039707655.1 of Elymus sibiricus. NCBI lineage: Eukaryota > Viridiplantae > Streptophyta > Magnoliopsida > Poales > Poaceae > Elymus > Elymus sibiricus. The sequence continues at coordinate 492,418 of CM077664.1, read as the reverse complement.
TTCTAAAGCTTTGCCCAAAATTCTTTCCTCCCAAAACACACATGCACGAATTTTGGTTTGGTCAAAATTTTAATTCCTTGCTAATTAACCCAGTTTAATTAGTGGCTAGGTGCATGATTAATTGCTTAGTGACACTGGGGTGTCACATAGCTGTCCTTGAGCTTGGCATTGACCACCGCAACAAAGCCCGGGTAGAGCGAGTCGCAGTAGTTGAGGAACATCGTCGTGACGTCGTACCCCTTATCCAGCTGCTCCCCTGCCCCGGCTTCACCCAGTAAGCCGGCTCTGCTTCTCTCCGGCGTGGCCTCCGCTGCGGCAGCTTGATCCTGGGCACCGGGTGCGTCGAGTCGTCGGAGCAGCCCAATTGAAGAACCGCTAGGGTTAGGCCTCACCAGTGAGTGGCAAGGGGCCCGTGTGCCTCGCTCCCCGCAGTGGCTGCTCGCCGCATTGCCCCTATGCCTCGCTCGCAGCCGCAACGAATCAAGGAACACGGCCTGCCCTCGCTCCCGCGCCGCTCCGCCTTTGCCAGCGCTCGCCGCCACTGGAACCCGTGACGCCCGATTTGGTAACCAAACGAGCAATTTGATGTTAATCAGGGCAAAATTGGGCTTGTTTGGTTCGAGAGCCGCGAGAGCGGAGCGGTTCTGTTCCGTGTTTGTTAGGTAGAACGGAGCTGCTCCTTTTTTTTTGTTTGGTTCGTAGAATTGGAGCGGAGTCACTCTAACACCGTTAAGCACCATTAAAACGTCGGCCCAGACGTCGTCGGTTGCTCAGAGAAATGGGACCCACCAGTCAAAGACAAAAAAAAACAGTCTCCCATCTCTTTCCATGGCAGCTCGGAGAGAGCTCGCCGCTCATAGATGGGCGCGCTCATCTCTCATCCCTGCCGCCACTCCCATCCCCCATTGCTGCGCCAAGGGCAACAACAACGCCGCCGCCTGCCTTCGTGGTGGTGCTCGCCGGAAAGGGGCCGGAAAAGGGACCGGAGCTTGGAGGCAACGAAAGGGGCCGGAAATTGGAGAACAACAGCGATGCGGCGTTGTGATTTAGGGAAGAAGCAGGTCATCCGGTGGTACTCGCCTCGGCGGTCCAGGCATTCGTCACCTCCGTCGACTCCCGCCTCGCGTACAGCTAGTGATTCCCGTTGTCTCCCCTGGCGGTCGACAGGGAGCCGGCGATCCGGTAGGTCCTCGCCGGCGCGGCGACGGCGGGAGAGATCCGCGGCGTCGGAGACAAGCACGCTGTTGGAGGGAGGCACGACATGAAGGCATGCGTGGAAGAGACGAGGGACACCGGAGACGAAGGGGATCGGGGAGAGAGAAGGTGCGACGGGAGCGTGACGGGAACAAACGGGAGCGGTGAGATCCGACCGATTTTGTTGAATGGGATGGTTCCGGATCTTGATGGAATATTCCACCAAATCCACCAACCAAACAAAAAAAAAGTGAGACGGCTCTGCTCTCCTCCTGCTCCCCTCTCGAACCAAATGCACGCTAAAATACCCTACCTATACTTAATTAAATTAATAATGACATACTAAAAATGAATGGTTGAGATTAAAGGAACCTGAGGTTCCCCAGGTACCACCAACGTACCCCACAAACACCATAGCAGAACTCTTAATTCAAATTATTGCTCCACCGATTGTGTTCTGCCTTTGCCTTTTGGCACTGAATGCTTGAAGCCACTAGATATCAAATGCAGATGATATTTGAATTGTTCTCCACTCTTTTTTTTTCATCAATCGTCTGAATCATATAGATGTGTGATGCCCGATGGTTGACATGGTACTTTGATGAACTTTTTTTTTGCGGTACTTTAATGAACTGCACGTAAAGTATGATGATGGTGAAACATAGGAGCTCGGCCTTTGAAGTCTCTCCAATCAGGATGGAAGAAATGAACATGGGATTTCCTCTGGAGAATTTGAGGTTGATTGACTTCTTGTTTTGGTTAGGTTTCCTCATGTGACTTTCCTTGGTTGTGATTTTTTTTTTCTTGGCACCCACTCGTAGCAACATACAGGCATAGTCCTAGTATTCACCTATTAATTCTTCAGAGCCTTTTTTTTATTTGACCTGCGACAACAGTTTATGACAACTTCTATGTGCTCTGCGAGTTCGTTGAATCTTCGGCATGAATTTGTGACAAATTCCATGCGCTCAGCTACTTCGTTGAATCTTAGGCATGAATTTATCAAAAAGTCAGCACCTGTGAAATTAAGGCATTGACCTCACTGGCAATACAATAGATTTCTCCCGGGAACACAAAACATGATGTGGTACGGTTTACCTTCAGATTGCTGCTATTGATCTAGACTGGACTGGACTGTGAAATCAATGTGACTTTTTGTTGAGGATATCCTCTGATATGCAAATGATGCACTTATTCCTTCTATGATGATTCTTTCCAGTGTCTCGTGTCAATGCATGCCCGCGAATTCAGTGGTGAAGACTTTTCTTTGTTTTTGTTTTGACCAGCGACAGCAGTTTGCGACGTACGGCTTCACCGGCGGCGCTCCGGTAAATCTTTGGCATAGATTTAGGGTGTGTTTGAGAGGGCCTTTTGGTTTTGGCTCCTCCAAAAAGCCAAAGTCGGAGAAGCTACTATTTTTGACTTTTCCTCTCTAGAACAAAAATGGCTTTGGCTTTTGGGGAGAAACACTTTTTTTTAAAAAGTATTTGGTAAGGACTTTGACTTTTTTGGAGAGAAGGCAAAGCCAAAAGCCTCCCAAACACACCCTTGCTGGCGAACGGGCGCGTAGCATCGTGGTTCGACGCTCAACCCCGGCTCCGTCGCTTTTTCGCACCCGGGCTCGTCCCCAGGGATTTATTTCCATTTCTCTGCAGGTATGCCTCTCCCGCGATGCATGTTAAGAGGGAGTCGACGTCCCCATCGAACCCTGGAGCCTGGTGCTTTCAGGGATCTATAGCGCGTTCTTCGGAGCTATGTGTAGTTGTAGGTTTGCTTGTATACGGAGAAATGTGTTGGTGTGTATTGTGGTGTGAGTGAGTGAGTTCTGTATGTGAACAGATACTACAACTGATCACGAGCGCACGCGGTCCTACCGTCTCTTTCCTCCTCCACAAGAAAAGCTGTTCTCCTCCCGTCGGCGCCGCCGCCGGTCCGCCCCATCTCCGATGGCCTCTAGGCCATGGAGGTGCGGAGGATCTCGGCCCCCCGCCGGCGGGAGGGACCCCGTTCTCGTTCTTATTAGATTCGGCGTCTTGGTTGGGGCTGTGTGGCGGCGGCGATGTCCCTTGGTAGGAATAATGTCTCCCACGTTCTATCCCCGTCCCGATGGTGTGTCTAGCATCGTCGGAGGACGTGTGGAGGTTTGTCTCCGTCGGATCTCGCGGGATTCGGTCGGTGCTGGTCTTCGGTGGATCTGTTTGGATCCGGTCTTCGTTCGTCTTCGTTTGGGTGTTTACAGGTTTGATCCTTCCGATCTACGACTTTCTTCATCGGCGATGGTTGCTATTCTGATGCGCTGGTCCTATGGGGCCTTAGCACGACGACTTCCCGATTGTCTACTACAACAAGGTTTGCCCGGCTCCGGTGAGGGAGGGGCGATGACGGCGGCGTGCCTTCGGCTCGCTCCAGTGCTTGTAGTCGTCGCTAGGTGGTCCACGGACATGGTTGTAATTTTTATTACCTCTGTTGTTTTTTGTACTGTCATGATTGAAGATGAATAGATTGGAAGTTTCTCGCAAAAAAAAAAACAAAAAAAAACAGATACTACCACTGTACCAGTAAATGAGAGGCAATAATAAAAAAAAAAACACCCTTGCTGAAAAGGCAGCAGCTTTGACTTCACTGGCAATAGATTTCTAAACTAGACATTTATATATATGTACACCTCAACGATGTGCATCCCATCACCTATAGCATCGTAGATCAGCCTGCTGCCATGATCCACACCATATCAGCACCCTTTGTTGTGTTGTGCCTCATTGTTGTTGCTCCTGAACAAGCCACAGGCTCTAGCACTCCGCCGCCGCCACCACCACCACGGAACGACGACATCTCCTCTTGCCTCCTCTCCAATGGCGTCAAGAACTTCTCCCTCCCGGGGTCTCCGAGCTACACGCCGCTCCTCGAATCCACCATGTGGAACCGCCGCTTCGATGTCCCCAGCGTCGGCAAGCCCGCCGCGGTGGTGCTCCCAGCGTCGAGGCGCGACCTCCAAAGCGCAGTTCTTTGCGCGCGCGCTGCCTCGCTGGCGATCCGCGTGCGCAGCGGCGGCCACAGCTTCGAGGGCCTGTCCTACACGACGGAGAACCACGTCCCGTTCGTGGTGATCGACCTCTCGTGCCTGAACAGTGTCCATGTCGACCGGGGCTCGGGCACGGCCTGGGTCGAGTCCGGCGCGACCTTGGGTGAGGTGTACCACGCGGTCGGCCGGGCGGACCGTGCCCTGGCGTTCTCCGCCGGGTCGTGCTCCACCGTCGGCATGGGCGGGCACACCGCCGGCGGCGGCTTCGGGCTTCTGTCCCGAAAGTTCGGGCTCGCCGCCGACAACGTCCTGGACGCGGTCCTGATCGACGCGAGCGGCAACGCGCTGACCCGGGCCACCATGGACGAAGACGTGTTCTGGGCCATCCGAGGAGGAGGCGGAGGGAGTTGGGGCGTGGTGTACGCCTGGAAGCTCCGGCTCGTTCCTGTTCCGAGCAACGTCACTGCGTTCACTCTGCACCGAACCGGTCCGTTGGAACGCATCGCCGAGCTGGTTCACAGGTGGCAGCACGTCGGGGCCGGCCTGCCCGACGAGTTCTACCTCTCCATAAACGTTTCGACTGGATTTGATAATGGTGGTAACCTCTCCATGTCGTTCACCGGCCAAGTTCTCGGGCCAAAGCACGTCGCCCTGTCAGTGTTGAGCCAACGCTTCCCGGAGCTGGGCCTCACCGAGTCGGAACTATCCGAGGTGAGCTGGCTCGAGTCGACGGCGAAGTTTGCGAACCTCAACTCCGTCGCCGAGCTGACCGACCGTCAGTCCGGAGTGGGGCAATACTCGAAGAGCAAGTCCGACTACGTGAAGGCACCGATCTCCATGCAAGACACGATCAAGGTCGTCCGGTACCTATCGAGCGGGCGACAAGGCGGGTACGTCATACTGGACCCCTACGGCGGCGCCATGGCTCGGGTAGCGAGCACCGACACGCCCTTCCCTCACCGCGCCGGGTACCTCTACAGCATCCTGTACGGCGTCACCTGGACGGACAACCGCGCCGACGACGACGGCGAGCTTGTTATTGGATGGCTCAGGTCGTTCTACGCGTTCATGGCGCCGTACGTGTCGAAGCATCCAGTAAGGGCCGCCTACGTCAACTACCTGGACCTTGATCTGGGCAGCAACGACTGGACCAACGCTACCGGAGGGACGTCCAACGACTCCGTGCGTCGCGCGGCGGCGTCATGGGGCCGGCGTTATTTCCTCCACAACTTTGACCGGTTGGTTCGGGCCAAGTCTAAGGTTGATCCTGGGAATGTGTTCAACAATGCGCAGAGCATCCCTCCTTTACAGCAATGAATTATATTACTGGGTAATAAAGAGTGGGTTTTGGAGGAGTATAGTTTCTGTTCTGCAAAAATTTCGACTGCAACTCGCATGATTAATGATTTATATGACTACGTCTCTCGCGAATTTAATCTAGTTCCAATTGCTCCAGCACTTGTGTTCTGTCTCTCCCTCTTGTTGGCACTGATTGCTTGAACACCATGTCCATGAAAGCTTAAGCTGCCACAACACTTAACTCCAATGAATACCGTTTCCCTGAGAGAGCGACGTGCTAGATCTCATGTTTCGAATCATGTTCAAAGACACGCTTGCTTCCAAATCATGTTCACAGACACGCTTGCATTTTTTCAGTCCCATATATTTGGGATGAAGGTAGAAGATAACTAGCTTCTGGTCAAGTGGTTTTGCTGGTGTCGCAAGCAGGATCATTAGATTGGCTCCTCCCTGATGCCGGCTTGCGCGATCCGCGTACTGCTTGGTTCCCCATGCGTCAGTTTGAAACCAAGCGTGTTCGCTCGACATGAAACAAGATGATGGCTGCAGACCTGCAGTAGTCATCATCAAAAGTTCAGAACCTCAGGCTTGGCGTCGTGGGCTAGGCCACACGGGCCTCAGCATTGAGTTGTAAGAATTGGGCTTTCCACGGACCGTACGGAAACTAGTAGGATATCATGGCAAACAAATGCAGACCAACAGGCAAAGGCAGCTTGTAATAAATCAATTTTCTCTGTCCGCAAAAAATCTTTATCATATCCCAGCAATACAAACTAGCACATGCCAGCTTGAGTGGTAGACCACGTTTTCATCTAGCAGGTAGTTCACAGAACAGCAAAGTACCTAGCGGATCCAACTTAAACCTACATCTGATTATAGCCTATATTTAGTAATATGATCTAACACACAAATCAAAACTGCAGGGAGACACGAGCTGCCTTCAAGCAGAGATCATCCTCCAAGTCCGCCGCGTCAGCCGACTCCAACCCACCTCGAGACGGAGCGCAGCGCGAGTCCGTCGCGTCAGCCGAATCCACCCCACCCCGAGACGGAGCCTAGCGCGAGTCCGCGATATCGATGTCCACCGCGTCAGCCGACTCCAAAGCGGAAGAGAGCAGCAAAGAAGAAACCCGAGCCTTCTGCCAAAAATAAGTTAGCTTACGAGATGACTTTGGAGGAAAACAATGCCGAAGTGGCTGCCCAACTGCAGGCCCATTTTGGACCGAAACCGTCCCCGCCGCCAAAGGAGAAAATACCTGAGAAAGTCGTACAACACTTTGTGAATCTTGCTAAACCGGCTGTGAAGAAAAGGCGATCAGACTATGAACGCTCTATTAGCAAGTCATTTCATCAACAAAAAAATCAGCAGTCAAGCCTTACAGGTAGTAATAAATGCGGGAAAACTGTTCCCCAGCTCGGAGAACAGGCAGTGCAATCGATACCCCCGCTCAAGGTGAGTACCGAGAAGGCGATAACCGACGCTAATAGAGAGATGGCTAGAGAGATGGGTATCACTGTTGAACAACTTCTAGGCATGGAGGAAGTCCCCACTGTCAATGAGAATGAACTAGCAAGGAAATATGTCCCCGGGGAACCTCTGGTCAGTAAAGACGAGGAGAAGCTTCTATCAACGCAAATGCGCAATTTGCATGAGTGGTACCTGAGAGAAATAAAGGTCGGGCGAGAGAGCCTCATGGTGAAAGTCAAGCCAGAGCATTACTACCATGCAAAAGATGTGTGGATTGAAAATGAAGAATTATTTCAGTTATTCAATCAAAACGCACTCGACAAATCTCTCGTCAGTTGCTATTGTCTGTAAGTGATTTCTTTCTGTAATTTAAGTCTCCAGATCAGCTCGTTCATTGCCTGTAATTATCCTCACTATATTCTTTTGTGTGGTATTATGCAGAATGAAGATTTTTGAAATGAAAAGAGATGGAGTCTATGGCATTGGGTTCATTGACCCAAATACCGTTAATGAAGAGGTGTTAAATAATTTCAAACAAGACACGGAGAATAGCTTGCTAATGTTTTTGAATGAACTAAATACCAAACCAGAAATAGTACTTCCTTACAACTTCAGGTGAGTGTCACTGTCTTGTACTACAAATTCTATTTTTGCTTACTCGATGTTAAGTGTAGTTGATGAGTTATGCATGCCCGCTTATACAAACGTGTGCGCAGATACCACTGGATCATGCTAATCATTAGAGTTGACGAAGGAAATGTTGAAGTACTGGACTCACTAGGTAAAGACCCTGTAGAATACAAAAGCCTGGTTTTGATGCTCAACAGGTAATTTCAATCATTATCGCACCATGTCGGCCTCTTTAGTTCCTTTCCTGATATATCAAGTAATTAATAACTCCTTTATTCATTTTCTTTGCCGGGCAGGGTTTGGAAAAAGTTCACCAAAGAGATTGTCGGTGTTTGGAAGGAAGAGCTGAAATGGTGACGGACCAAGGCAATTAAGTAGTACTAGCTACGTCCGCGCATCTCTTTAATTCTAGTTTCAATACTATTATCATGCTTGATTATTATCTGATTGAATTCTATTCTCCTAAAGTGTATGAGGCAGGAACAGGGGACTGATTTATGTGCATAGTACGTTTGCGAGAACATTCGCATTATGACCGAAAGAAGCAGAGATGCAAGACATCTTTGGGTACGTAAACACTATTCACAATATTTTTTTTCATGATCTAATATATATATATACACACAACTAATATATTCATATTGATCTCCTTCTTTAAAGATGGTGGAGATGCGGGATCGTCTCCTACAAAGGGACCGCATACGAGCACTTCAAGAGGAAATGGCGGGATTTTTGCTTGAGCAGGTCATATCTCCTGACGGAGAATACCATTTCACCTAATGCCTGCATGTAATGATCTGCAAATTGTAGGAGAAATTGTATATACCAAATTGTATATATATATATATATGTGTGTGTATGTATGGTCGTACGAGAAATTCTATGATATATGATTGGTTCTACGAGAAATTCTATTGTATATATATGCATAACGTGTACAGTATGTAGTAGCGTAAAATATGTTAGAAATGAAAAAGAATTAAATGGAAAACACAAAATGAAAAGGAAAAATAAACAATAAACCCTAAACCCCTAAACATTTAGTCCCGGTTGGTGACATCAACCGGGACTAAGTCCCTCCACGTGGCTGGTGTCACCAACCGGGACTAAAGGTCCCCAGCCCTCGGCGCGCACTTCCGGCCACGTGGCCGGGATTTAGTACCGGGTCGTGGCAAACCGGGACTAAAGTTGGGGGCCTGTAGTCCCGATTTATTAGTCCCGGTTGGGGAACCGGTACTAAAGGTCCTTCCCAACCGGGTCTAATGGACGTTTCTGCACTAGTGAACTGATTTTTGTTACATGTCAGGCTGTCAGTTTAGTGTATGTGTACCATTTAGTACACCAGGTCATTTTCGCTATATGTCCATCATTGAGAAAGATACTTTGACAATCTTTCCACCGGCTCTGGATGTTCAGTGCCACAACTCGAAAAATGCTCCTCATATTAGATCTTCACATCTGACTTTGATTGATAGTTAGATTCACATAACGCCAAACGCCCTCGTCAAAACTTTGTTAAGGTCAGGGTGTTGTCACTCTTTAACTTGTCTCCATAGGACAACCTGTTGTAGATTTAATAGTATATAGAACATGGCCAATAAAGATCGATGCATGCATGATGAAAACTTAGGTGATCTCTTCAATTTTTTTATTTTATATCTGCTTGTTCATTTACTTAGGAGGACTATAGTTCTCGGTGAATTCTTTTTACAGGAGTTTGAAATCCTCAGATTTACAGTTTCTTAGTAAGTTACTATGGAAGTTTAAAATGCCTTTGAAACCTAAAGTTAATATATCATACTATAGATCTATTGTTTTTCAAATATGTGATCAACAGTTTTATAGTACATGATTAAACATCATTTAAATGCATGATGAACATATTTTCTTGAATACATTGTGAATCCTTTTCTAAATACATAACAAGCATTTTTTTTAAACAAATATGATGAATATTGGAAAATTATGCGAAAATATTTCTCAAACACGATGAACATTTTTAAAAATATACTACTAATTCTTTTTTGCAAAAACATGTGGAACATTTTTTAAATGCACTACGAACCTTTTTTGTAAACTTGTTGAACCTTTTTTCCAAAACACGATGAATAATGTTTTTTACACAATGAAAACTATTTTAATTATTTGATGGACCTTTCAAAACACAAGGTAAAATTTTTAATACATGATAAATATGTTTTAAACATTATACCCAAAATTAAGAAGATGATTGTTTTTGCAAAATACTATGCACATTTAAAAATGATGAACAAAAATAAGAACAAGATGAAAAGGGAAAATATTAAAGGAAATTGTGAAAATGATATTTTTTATCACGTATTAACAATAAAATTAAAATAAAAAAACAGGAAATAAAAATGTCATTTTATGATTGGCTAGCTCGCAACATGCATGGATGCATAACTATCTCCTAAAATGGATGGATATCTATAATACCTAAATAGTTCATCCCCACTAACCTATTTCTCTTGACATGCAATGTGTCCACATCATCAAGTAGATTCACCATGTAAAAACTCATTCCACTAACTCTTCATGCACATGCCTCCATTAACTTTGCATGTGCATGCACCCTAACACAAATAAATACATAAAATTTATGCACTCAACCTCACGATTTATAAACGATTTTTATATATAGAAAATCAAATTATGAGTTACCTCGCATTTTATTTTTCTATGCAACAATTTTTTATAAATACACATTTTTAGTTGCTATTATTGTTTTAGGTTTAGCTAGGGTGGAGATGTCTCCACTGTCTTTACTCAACATTGTTTTGGTTCCATATTATCTCGCCAATATATTGTCAAGGAAATAAATTAACAAAACAAAAATCACACTCATTTTTGGATTTTTCATCAATTTTTCTTAGATTTTTACTCTAAACAATATATTTTTTAAAAAAAATCAAATTATACTATGTTTCATAATTTTCTCATGTTTTAAAACATCAAATTATTTCTGAACAGTTCCGCGCCAACGCGCAGGGTATTATCTAGTTTAGTTAATTAGTATATGTTGCCCTGGTGGCTATAAATAGCAAGGATTGCTCTGTCATATTGTCATATGTGGAACACTTGAGATAGTCTGCGGAAATATGATAACCATTTTCGCAATATAAGTCGAAGAAAATTTTCAAACATGATGAGTTTTTTCTATAAACATGATGAGCAATTCTGAATAATATGTTGAAATTATGAGAATATGTGAAAAGATGAATATTTTTCAAACACAATTAACATGTGTGTGTGGGGGGAGGGGGTTATTATTCTCAATGGTATATTTCATGTGAGTACTCATATGTTATTTTTGCTCTAGGTCTACATATAGTAGTATCATAGAGATCTTAATTATTGTCATGCAAGAAACATACTAGTACATTATTTAATATGATACTCAATCCTATGTTTCCTCATAAATTGCATGTCACCTCATCAAAATTGCCTAGTTGGCATACATGATACAACCTATGATACTTCCATTACGAGCAACCTTATAGTACTTTGTTCACGTATGTACTGTTAAGCTTCATCCACTAGTCAACACAACTAAAAGTCTAAACTGATTAAAAGGGCTAGGCAATTCACATATACTGTTCAGCACCCCCTCTCACGTGTGACAAGGAAAGTCAACACGCAGATAGACTCAGAGGTATGGCTCAAGAGGCTCATACGTGGACAAAGGGGGTGGCACAATAATTTTTAGATAAATTGCAAAAGCCAAGACTTGAACTCAAAATCTTAGAGTCTGATACCATATTAAGCTTCATGCACTAGCCAACACAACCAAAAGTTCAAACTGATGAAAGGGGCTAGCCAATTCACATATACACTTAAAGAGGTACGAAGCCTATTTATCAGTGAATTATTTCAACAGGAGTTTGAAATTCACGGAATTACAGTTTCAGGTATTTTACAGGAGTTCGAAATCCTCATACATATAGTACGAGGAAGTATCAAGCAAAGTACGGGGAAGTATCAAGCAAATGCCAGACATTTCGTGCTTCCATGCACCTTATTTTGAAAATTAAAATTTAAACATCCATAAATTTATTAAAGAATCATAAATGTTCACAACACTTGAGTCTACAACCCCCAAGAAAATCAGATGCAAATTCTAAACACACATTCAGAAACAGTAAACATATATCCATCATGAATATTGTCAAAAGAAGACAAAAGCAAAAAATAACACTATTCACATCCGGATTTGTCCTTTTTGTTCCTCCATTTGTGTTACGAGGCCGCTATTTAAAACTTTGCTTGTAGCTAGCTTCATTGATACCCAAATTAACTTGTGAAAACTCTGTTAAGCTCAAATCTGTAACACGCTTGAGGGATCTCTTTCATTTTCCTTTTCTCTCTTTGTTGGCGGTAGTTAAGACGGCATGCACTTGCATGTTACCACGGTCTCTCTTCTCCCACTTGAGTTGGATGTATCTAATGAAGCTGTTAGTTTCCTAATTTCTTATTCTCCATGTCAACTTTACTAGCGTGCATCCGGCTGTTCGTGCTGCAAGTTGCACCGGGTATTCGGCTATATGCAAATTCATACGACGAAGCAGGGGACTAAATCGTAACATGGATACATGATTCATGGCCATCTCTTAGCTATACGTGGCTATAAATACCAACGATTGCTCTATCATATCTTTACATCTTTACATAATAACTAGTAAGCGTGCACGTGCAACACACGTCTCGATTAATACTATAATTCTCCGGCGAAAATTTATTCAACTTCTTTCTCACAAGGTTATACACACTCTATGCGTGAAAACATAAAACCAAAGCCTTATGCTTAAGCACATAAAATAGAGAAAAGGAAAAGGATGAGTAGTGCAGTCAATATCATGACACATATAGTCTAAACCTCAGTTTAGGTTGCCCAAAGAAAATCTGAAGTTCGGTTTTATCATATAGAGTAGAAAATATGCAAGTGAGCAGTGAAAACTTTATAAAAGTTTTGTCATCAAATCATCTATAAACCTTGTATATTTTCTGACTATACATACAAGACCAGCCTGAGCAAATTACTCACGGCAAATCATCTCTTCTTACTGTAAGTTTGCACATGCAATGCACACCTCAATCGTTCAAAACTGATATTCAAATCAGCATAAAATATAAAATAAAATAAAAAGGTTTAAAAATATATGAATTAAATGGATACGCAATGTTGTGATTTTCAGTCAGTTTTTTTTAAGACATCTTGTGGTCATGTTGCATATTGATGTTTAATAAGTTATAAAAGAATTAAACATTTAGCTATGATTAGAAATTAGCCTTGCATTGTGCTTAGTACATGGAGATGCAATCCTACAATTGGTCTTAATATCACTGGAAAACAATTGATAACTAAAATTTGAGAAAAAGATCTTAATATCATGTTGCAAGCAATTGCTAACTAAAATCTGAGAAAAAGATCAAGGGATAAAGTTAGATCAGATATGAGGTTGCTAACCAAATGTTTATGTAAATCTGAAAATGGCCTTGATAATGTATTATGAAATTTCTGGCACGCGATTATATGTTGCAAATACTCAGAACAAATACTTGGAACTCACACTTGACGAATACTAAAATGAAAAATATATATCTCACATAAAAATATGAATAGCATTGAACCAATGTTTAGAAGTAAAATCTTAACACCAACAGATTTTAAGGAGTTTTTTTTACAATCAAAGGAGCTCGGCTATATTGCTCAGGATTATTCTTAGCTTGGAAAAAAAGGCAAGTTCATCCAAAGCAGCATTACGCCACAGCCTCGGGCCGCCAGTAACTTGCGGGGCAGCTTTGCACACAGCTTTGCATAGGAATTAGACTCTATGGGAATGGAAGACAGTAATGAAAAAAAGCCTGGCCCGACTCCTAAAGTCGTACCCCATCCCGGATCTATTTTTGTTTTGTTTTCTTGAGTTTCACATCTCCACCAGTGCCCGAAAATCAGATTCGAAGGGAACATCAGGCCATTGTCCCCCCTTCGCAAGTCATACCCCATCCCGGAGAGCAAGTGTTTCAGCAACCTTAGAGAGTTTGGAATACTCATACGTCTGAGCAGCTTTTGGCATAAATTCACCTCTAGTATGTCTTGCAATTAACCCCGTGGTCACACAAGCATTATCACATGAGTATGCCCCATCAACTTGAACTTTGATAATCTGGGTTCTCCACCTTTCATTTTTGCTTGCTTGGATAGGGGCAATCTTCATACGGAGAGAGCAGGTTTCCTGAACCACATACATAACCCATTTTGTTAGATTTTAAGTGGCCTCACATAGTTTTTGCCTGCCGCCGGGACTCTATTTGTATGTACTGCTGCAGGTGGGAATCTGAGAATAAGAATGAATGTACCACTAAAAAGAAACATGTTTGGTATCTTCCGGCAACAATGTTAGTCCTTACAGAAAAACACAATAAGTTGAGCATTACATTCCTTTGTTTTGATTCTCTATGTTCTCCCTTCTCCTTTGCAAAAAAACGTGGATCTCGTAGTCCGTGACAATTCAAAAAGTAGGTCTCAGTTTCATTTTTAGATGCAATTTTGTACTGAGAAATCGATTTACATGGAGTTTCAATAATAAGTGCATATTTATAATGTCACATTTATCAAATTAAACTTAATACATAAAATCCACTGATGAATCCTTGTTTCAAACTACACATAAGCACCAAAACAGAGTTTGCTCAACTTGGCTAGGCAACGTGTAGGGAGGGGCATGGTGTGTAACATTAAAATCATTCATCTTGTGAACCTTACCTAGGAAGTTTTCTTCTAAGTACGGCACACTGGTCAAGATATACAACAACCTCGTAATAAACATCATCAATGTATATGCTCAGTTAAGAACAGTTTTGGCAATCAAAATCTATCTATCCAAATTTGATACTTGTATCAATATAAGCTCTGCAAATGTGACTAAATTGGTACAGTATTCATTTCTATAGTGGTTAACATAAGCTAACAAGACCAGATTTATAAGAATCAAATTAATGCATACTCATCTTGCCGCTTGCAATTGTTATTTTCATAATACCATCACATAAATTAGATACTGATTGATCCAACCAAGGACAACAACTTGAGCTCTTGCAACTAAATTTACCTGCATCAGATTAGTCACATTGCCGTCATGTCAAATCATAGAATCATAGTATCATAACCAGTTCTAATCCACCATATCAAAAAATAGGAATGGTTCAAACAATCCGATGCAAGAAAGAAACAAGTTGATGCAATTGGTGAGAATCACAATAGAGACTACTCCTACCGTCACAAGAATGGGTAATATCTATTTAAGAGAAAAAACAGGGTCACAAGTTTAGGAATATCCCTAACCTTGGGAGGCAAATGAAGTTCATGGAACTTGATCTGGAGGCAGGGCAATGTCGTTACAGCCTTACAGGTGGTTGACTGGCTGGTAATGCTCAGGTACATGGGGCGACAATCGATTATATCAGCTACCAGAGGTAAAGGGTTGTGGCTGCTCGTGGAGAGGGAGGTCAGGGAGAGGTCGCCATACTCAACTCCAAACGGGGAGGAAGTTATAGGTGAGCGAGATATCGCTTCTCCCTCCGCCGGCCGTGATGCCTACCGATGACCATGTAAACAACCGCGTTGCATGCCGCCAAGGCAACCCGCGATGCATCCGACACCGAGACCACCCAGCATGCCTCGAAACATCCTATCACCGAATCAGGCCGTTGTGCGTCGATATTGATCGGAGCAGTCCTTCGCTGGTGGAGGTGGAGCTGAGGCGCGGGATGGCACTGTTGGATGGTGGAGTGGAGATCGCCGGCAATTGGGCGTCGCAGCCTGGTGAAAACTGGCGGAGTTCGATGGTGAAGTAGCCCCGGGGTCGGCGGCGGGCGGGCTCAGCGGGCGGCGCGGCGCAGCGATCGGTGGTGCAGCAGCCCGCAGGATCGACGGCGGGCGGGCTCAGCGGGCGGTGCGGCGCATCGATCGGTGGTGCAGCAGCCCTCAGGGTCGGTGGCGGGCAGCCGGAGGTGGCTCTCGCATGAAGGTAGGAAGCGGCGTCGAAGGGAGCAATTTTTATCAGGGTAAACATGGATACAGAGCAATTAGCGGAGCGCTATAGAGAATTAGAGATTAGGGGTGTGGGGCGTGAGGTTCCTCTGCGGTGGAGTGTGTTCTGTCGGTATAAATTGCTAAGTGGACGCAAAATAACATATTAAGTAAGGCTGGCCGTTAGATTTAGTTAAGTTAGACTAATCCTGCGGTGGTAATTAAGATGATGTTTGCTCATTTATATGTATATATATATATATATATATATATATTATATACTAGAGATAAAGGAAGGTGCGTTTCTCGATCCGTCATGGTGTTTTTCAAAAAAACCTTCCTTTTTGAGTAATCAACCCGCAGTCCCTCTTTCAGTGAAAAAAAACGGTTCATTTTTTTCTGTCGTTTGTTCTCACTCCCGTGGCCCATCAGCGTAAGCAATGTACAAATCGTTGCAATGGGCTTCCGCTTTGGCCCATGATAAGCGGCCTTTTAGATTAAAATTAACTATTTCGGGAATCGATCTCAGCACCTCCTGTAACAGGACGTGAAGCTACGATAGCCAACTAAGCAACCGTATGTTTGCGATTTAACTCTTTCAGTGAAAAAAAAACGGTTCGGCCCATGATAAGCGGCCTTTTAGATTAAAACTAGAGTTTCCGAAATTCCTTGCTAATAGTGGCTTATGGGTTAGCAACTTGAGAAAATATGGTAACACATTTCGTCTGGTTTCATGATTCACATTCCAGTTGTTGAATAATAATAACAAAAGGGGCTACAAGAAAAGTGAAAAGTTGAAAAAAACAAATACATAATCATGCACCAAGCATGAACCATTTGATATTCTCTGCAATCTCTCAAGCTGATTCTTTTCAAAGAAAGAGAGGCCCGAAACAAAAGAATAGACGTGGCACTAAGATGCTGTCCATACTATTTAGCTATGCTCCTGGCAACCTTATCACACAGCTTTACCATCGGTTAATTTGACTTTTTAGTGGGATTTATTTTGGGTAGAAAGACTTACCATCCAGTCATGAATTTCTTTGAGGCCCAGCTGCGGACCACCTTATGAAAAGCCTATACTGCGGAAAAGAGAAAGAGAACAAAATCAACACTAAGTTGGTCTAACCTTTAAAACCAAGCATGGCTATGTATCAAGAGCATACTGTCTGTGCAAGGGAAGTATCAAAAAGGAAAAGCGTGAATGAACAAGAATAAAGAACATCAGCATTCTACTTTCATCTTTGTCAGATAATGATTGATTCGGATTTTCTGTCAGCACGGCAAGCACCCTAGGCAGATTAGGAATTGCTTAAGGCTCTAACACAAACATTTATGCACAGTATGTTACTTGCCTTCAATTTGGAGATTATAACATCATGATATGTTCCTTCCAGAAAACTAAATGAAACAATTTCTTCTCAAATTTCATCACTAAGCAGATATATATAAATATTAACCTCAAATGCACCAACAGAGTGTGTTGCCTTCTGTTTGGAGATTGTAACATCATGATATGTTCCTTCTGGAAAACTAAATGGAGCAATTCCTTCTCAGATTTCATAGCTGAGCAGATACTATAAATATGACACTCTAAAATAATGCACCAAAAGAGTGATCGAGTTCACCACTAAATTGAGCAGTCATCCAAAAGTTGGCTACAACGCATCAAACACTCGCCTGGATTAACATCCCTTGCCATAGGAACAGCAGATTTAATTAACACAAACAGTCATTCGGAACCTACTTTTGCAGAATCAAGCAAATCCTACAATATGCTGTGAGCTGCCACCGGAATACCAACACAGACCGCATACTAGTTTCAACAGCCGAGCTACAGAACCGAAGCTGCAATAATAGTACGGCAGGGAAAACCCTAGGGGAACGAACAAGTCGTGAAGGGAGGGGGACTAGAAGGGCAAACCTCGCGTCCGGAGGAGGAGAGCGCGGCAGAGGCGGAGGGGGAGGGGGAGGCGGCGGTCCTGTCCAAGTCGTCGTCGCCGGCGCGGGGGACTGAGCCCCCGCCACGGGAGACGGGGATGAGGAGCTCGCGGTCGTGGTCGTGACCGCCCATGGGGCTAAGGCTCCGCGGGGCCTTGTCGTCGCCCATCATCTGCGGGGCTGCGGCCCTCCACGGCGGTCCTTCTTCACCTCCTCCGCCAGGTCCCGCGGCAACCAGCAGAGCCCGCCGCGCGTCCATCACCGCCCCATCGGGACACCACGCTGAGGTCCACCACCACGACATCTGCGGCCACGGCCACCTGCGGGCGCTGTGGATCTACACCGCCGTCCGGAGAGAACCACCCCATTGAAACCCTAGCCACCAAGAAGCAAAGGGGGTGACCAGAGGAAGACGAGATCGACGGATCGAAGCGAATAGAAAGGTAGAGGAGGAGGGGAGCATTTTGGTAGGCAGCACGGCGGCGGAGACCGAGGAAGAAAGGGGATCGGGAGAGAAAGAAAAAGCTCGCCAGTTTGAGAGAGAACCCGCGTGGGGTATGTTTTTATTATCTTTGCCGTCTGCCAAAGGGCTCTTTGCCGTGAACGGGCAGACGACAAAGCGTAATTTTTGGTCGGGCTGGATTCTCTCTCGGAAAAGAATCATCAAATTGGTTGGGCTCGACCTGGCCAGTCATGGTCTGCTCATAAATATCTGGTTCCTTTCTTCCCCAAACCCTAATCCCCAAATCGCAACACCCCAAGCCATGGCGAAACGCGGCCTCGGCTTCTCCAGCTCCAGCTCCGTTGGCCGTTCCAGCCACGTTCTCCTTTTCACACGTGGGTGTGCTACCAAACTGGACGGTGACAACTTTACCACCGCGCGCACCACAACGGAAGCTATGGGATCCATGAATGAAGGTAACCATCTTAATCAACGATCCGCCATCGCTCTCCTACTTCCATGTTATCTGCCCCGAGCTCGACGATTCCCACTTCACCGAAAGCCCGGAGATCTTATGGTCGTCGGAGTACTGTATCCTCTTCCGTATGTTCCTCCACAGTATTTCATCTATAGGGCCGAACATCCCGGGTGCAGCAAGCCGTCGCTTGATCCGCTCCCTCGAGTCGTCCTGTATCTTGCTAGTCAGAGTCTGAGTCCATACCTCGTCAGCGTCGTTCCCGACGTCCACAGCAGGGACTATGTCTTGGCCGCTTTCGAAAGGGATCCGTGTCCACTGATCGAAATACAAACTCCACGTCTTCAAATCCAAAGGGTCTGGGTGGAGCCAACATCTTCTTGCCCCAGATCTGCCTGACTGGACAAATAAGGCTTTTTCCTGATAAGGTGATTGCCTTAGGTGAAGAGGTGGGATATGTGGATCTCTGGAAGGGAATTCTCTTCTGCAATGTGCTTGAAGAAACCGTGACGGCACGTTTCATTCGATTGCCAAACCTACTACCTGACAACCAAGAATACTCCGATGAATGGCCAGCATATGAAATACGTGATGTCACATGCACTGAATCCCCTGATGGTTTCATAATCAGATGTGTTGAGATGCCAATGTACTCTTTGATTCCAATGTTGATCCAACCAAGAATGTGGTAGAACCCGAATGTGATGGTTGGAGGCTTGTGACATGGTATAGGCAGACCTCTTGGAACTATTGGTCCAAGGGGTGTATAGTTAATGTTGATGATGGCTTGCTTCCTTCTCACCTACAGCACCTGCAAACTTCTTACACTAGTAGAAAAAGGGCAATTTGTCCCGGTTCCAGAGGGCCATTTGTCCCGGTTCTGGAACCGGGACTAAAGGGTCGGGACTAATACCCAAAACCTTTAGTCCCGGTTTGCTTACGAACCGGGACCAAAGGCCCTCCACGTGGCGCTGCCTGGGGCGGGGGAGGGAGGACCTTTAGTCCCGGTTGGTAACACCAACCGGGACCAAAAGGCGGCCACGCGTCAGTAGCTCGCAGTCGCTGGGGTTTTTTTTTTTTTTTTGGAAGGGGGGGTTTTGGGGTTTTGCAGGGTTAATTTAGGGGTTTCATATTGTGTTAGCGAGCTAATAGAGAGAAGTGACCTCTCTTTTTCCGTGCTTGGTCGACGCTAGCTACTACACATATAGAGAGAACTCGACGCTAGCTAGTAAGCAAATAAAGGAAACCATTAATTACACAAGATCGTCATGAACATATATAGAGAGAAGTGACATCTCTTTCTTCGTGCTTGGTCGAACAACAAGTTTTCGTATATCTATCCGACGCTGCTACATATGTACAATATATAACATCCCTTACAACCATTTCAATTTCAAATGGTATTCTCCTTGTTCAGGTATGACGTGGTCAAGAAAGAATCCCGCCAATTCCTCTTGAATTGCTCGTATGCGATCATGTGGTAGGAGTTCATCCCGCATCTGCCAGATCTAATTTAAAGAAGGGGTCAATACATATATATGAATGAAACTCAACACAATTGATGGTAATATATAAAATAAAATTGTGAATATTGTTTACGTACTTCAAATTGTTTCTCAGAGGAGGCCCGTTCAGAGGTATAGTAGCGAATGAACTCGCATACGTAGTATCCACATAAATGAGTGTTGGGTGCCTGCAACAAGCACTTTACGAGAATAGAGTTCAATCAAACTGATAAGCAAGCATGCTAATGGTATTGATGAAACTAGAATCAATGAGAGATGCGCGAAACTAGCTAGTACTACTTACTTTGGGGTGTGTAAATCGCAGATCCTTCTTCAGACCCGGAACCTTAGCGGTGAACGTTTTCCAAACCCTGGCAGGCAAAGAAAATGATTACTTGATATCAGGAAATGAACGAAAGTTGTCGATATGGTCCCGGTATTGATTGAACTTACTTCTGGAGCATTGCCTTGAGAGATTGTCGGGTAGGGGCGGGAGGGGGTAGGAGATCGACAACGCTTTTTTTCTAGGGTTTGGGTGGCCTCGAGAGTTGGTCGCCCGGTATATCGAGAGGGGGGTGAACATTTTACCTTAATAACTTAGAAAAAAAATGTTATCGGGGAGGGGGTATATCGACAACGCTTTTTTTCTAGGGTTTGTGTGGCCTCGAGAGTTGGCCGCCCGGTATATCGAGAGGGGGTGAACATTTTACGTTAGTAACTTAGAAAAAAATGTTATCGGGGAGGGGGTATGTCGACAACGCTTTTTTTCTAGGGTTTGGGTGGCCTCGAGAGTTGGTCGCCCGGTATATCGAGAGGGGGGTGAACATTTTACCTTAGTAACTTAGAAAAAAAATGTTATCGGGGAGGGGGTATATCGACCCCACCCCTCATGTCGAAGTTATCGGGGAGGGGGTATATATATCAACAACGACATACATTCCGGAGCCGATGCCAACGTGATGATAGGGGGGCGGGGTGCTCCCGTGGCCTTGTTGATAGATAGAGCCGATGCCAACATTTTCATTTAACAAAAAAACTACCTTCAAAAAAAGACTTGCTTCGCCGCGGGTGCTCGGTGCGACGTGGACTCGGTGGAAAAACTTTATGAAAATGCGGTGGTGGCTGGGCCGGGCGGTTTTCTTTTCCTTCTTCATTTTTTCCTTTGTTTTTTCTTATATGTTTGTTTTCGTTTTCACTCTACATTTTCGTACATATGAAAAACAACGAAGACTTTTTACATGAACATATACACACATATACATGAACATATATACATATACATGAGAAAAAACATATACATGAACATATACACATATACATGCCCGCAACAAAAACCCTAAACGATGACGTGGCGGCACACCATGGGAAAGGGGGGGCTCACTGGGGGGGAGGGGGCGGCGATGGCTGGAGGCCGGCGACGGGGACGAGGACGGCGGCTCAGGGAGGCGACGGGGACGAGGACGGCGGCTCGGGGAGGCGACGGGGACGGGGACGAGGACGGCGGCTCGGGGAGGCGACGGGGACGAGGACGGCGGTGACGGGGACGAGGACGGCGGCTCGGGGAGGCGACGGGGACGGGGACGGCGGCGATGGGGACGAGGACGGCGGGGACGGGGACGAGGACGGCGGCTCGGGGAGGCGACGGGGACGAGGACGGCGGCGACGGGGACGAGGACGGCGGCTCGGGGAGGCGACGGGGAGGCGACGGGGACAAGGACGGCGGCTCGGGGAGGCGACGGGGCAGCCTGGCGGCGTCGAGGAGGTCGGCGTCGTCGGGGGGAACTGCGAGATGAAAATGAAAATTTTCACAAGTGCTGCTTATATACACACAGCATTGGTCCCGGTTGGTGGCAACAACCGGGACTAATGCACCCCTTTAGTCCCGGTTGGTGCCACCAACCGGGACCAAAGGTCTCTTTTCAGCAGCCCAAAGGGCGGGAAGCAGAGGCCTTTGGTCCCGGTTGGTGGCACCAACCGGGACCAAAGGTAGGCATTGGTGGGAGTTTAGTCCCACCTCGCTACTTGAGAGAGCGTCGCACCTGTTTATAAGGCGCGGTGCGCCAGAGGCTTCGAGCTCTTCTCTAAAGCAGGCTTACTGGCCTAACGACTCTGTATCTGCCTGTGGGCCTACTGGGCCTTCTGCGGGCCTGAATCCTAGCCCAATAGGCTGGTTGGGTTTCTAGTCGTATTCAGGCCATGGTGGCCCACTAGGCGGCATTTTTTTTAATATTTTTGCAGTTTTTTTGTTTTGTTTTTTGCATTATTTATTTCTTACCTTTTTTTCTTTATTTCTTTTAATTCTTTTTGCTGTTAGGTCACAAAAATTATAAACTTTCTGTTAGTGCTATTAAAGTTTGCTATTAAAGTTTCTAACAAAAAAATTCTTTATGAAAATTCTTTTTGCTTTTAATGTTTTGAACAAAAAATACTTTGATCGTTTTAGTTGCATAAATTTTATAGTTTGTTTTTTGCATTATTTTAATATTTTTGCAGTTTTTTTGTTTTGTTTTTTGCATTATTTATTTCTTTTCTTTTTTGCTTTATTTTTTTTAATTCTTTTTGCTGTTAGGTCACAAAAATTATAAACTTTCTGTTAGTGCTATTAAAGTTTCTAACAAAAAAATTCTTTATGAAAATTCTTTTTGCTATTAATGTTTTGAACAAAAAATACTTTGATAATTTTAGTTGCATAAATTTTATATAATTTTAGTTTCAAAAATATTTTAATTGATTATTTTTAGTTCTATTATTTTTGATTATTTTATATAATTATCGAAAACTGGATGCACTTCGTGTACAAAATGGACAATCTCTTTCGAAGTATCAGGGTTTCGGACGAAAACTCATCTGTTACAAATGGATTTCATTTTTTTGAACTTATTTGAACTCCAGACTTTTTGTGTGTTCAAAATGCACCATTCAAAGCCACATCATCAATTTTCAACCCTTTCTGACTTCATTTGGTATTTTGCATGCATTTACTGATTTTTTGAGCTAAATGACCCTGAAATTGAAAAGCACTACAAATGAACTCATCTGTTACAAAAGACATTTCATTTCTTCACATGTAACTGCAATGATATAGTTGTGGAGAGAAAGTCTTGACTTTTTCTTCGCTTGTGTCCTTTGCTTATTGCGCCGTAACCATGGATAATCTTCATCGTTTAACAGGGTGCTTGGGTCAGCCTTGACTTTGAAGGGAGGAATTTCATGAAACTTTTCATAATCTTCGGACATGTCTGTCTTGCCCTCCAATCCCACGATGTCTCTTTTTCCTGAAAGAACTATGTGGCGCTTTGGCTCATCGTATGATGTATTCGCTTCCTTATCTTTTCTTTTTCTTGGTTTGGTAGACATGTCCTTCACATAGAAAACTTGCGCCACATCATTGGCTAGGACGAATGGTTCGTCTGTGTACCCAAGATTGTTGAGATCCACTGTTGTCATTCCGTACTGTGGGTCTTCCTGTACCCCGCCTCCTGACAGATTGACCCATTTCCACTGAAACAAAGGGACCTTGAAATCATGTCCATAGTCAAGTTCCCATATGTCCACTATGTAACCATAATATGTGTCCTTTCCCCTATTGGTTGCTGCATCAAAGCGAACACCGCTGTTTTGGTTGGTGCTCTTTTGATCTTGGGCGATCGTACCCATTGTAAGTCAATACAGTCGAAGATGGTCCCCTGGCCAACGAGTACAACTCATCAGAAACAGTGTTGTCACCCATGAGACGTGTTTGCAACCAACTGCCGAAAGTCCTGATGTGTTCATATGTAATCCAGTCGTCACACTGCTCCGGGTGTTTGGAGCGCAGAATATTCTTGTGTTCATCGACATACGGGGTCACCAAGGTAGAATTCTGTAGAACTGTGTAGTGTGCTTGAGACCAAGAATGCCCGTCCCTACATATTATTGAGTCCGCTCCTAGCGTGCCTTTTCCAGTCAGTCTCCCCTCATACCGCGATTGAGGGAGACCAATCTTCTTAAGGTCAGGAATGAAGTCAATACAAAACCGAATGACATCCTCTGTTTGATGGCCCATGGAGATGCTTCCTTCTGGCCTAGCGCGGTTACGAACATATTTCTTTAAGACTCCCATGAACCTCTCAAAGGGGAACATATTGTGTAGAAATACAGGGCCCAGAACGACAATCTCGTCGACTAGATGAACTAGGACGTGCGTCATGATATTGAAGAAGGACGGTGGGAACACCAGCTCGAAACTAACAAGACATTGCACCAAATCACTCCTTAACCTTAGCAGGATTTCTGGATCGATCACCTTCTGAGAGATTGAATTGAGGAATGCACATAGCTTCACAATGGCTAATCGAACGTTTTCCGGTAGAAGCCCCCTCAATGCAACCGGAAGCAGTTGCGTCATAATCACGTGGCAGTCATGAGACTTTAGGTTCTGGAACTTTTTCTCTGCCATATTTATTATTCCCTTTATATTCGACGAGAAGCCAGACGGGACCTTCATACTGAGCAGGCATTCAAATAAGATTTCCTTCTCTTCTTTGGTAAGAGCGTAGCTGGCAGGACCTTCATACTGCTTTGGATGCATGCCGTCTTTTTCATGCACACGTTGCTATTCCTCCCGTGCCTCCGGTGTATCTTTTGTCTTCCCATACACTCCCAAGAAGCCTAGCAGGTTCACGCAAAGATTCTTCGTCACGTGCATCACGTCGATTGCAGAGCGGACCTCTAGGTCTTTCCAATAGGGTAGGTCCCAAAATATAGATTTCTTCTTCCACATGGGTGCGCGTCCCGCATCGTCAGTCGGAACAGATAGTCCCCCAGGACCCTTTCCAAAGATTACTTCTAAATCGTTGACCATATCAAGTATGTGATCACCAGTACGGAGGGCAGGCTTCTTCCGGTGATCTGCCTCACCTTTGAAATGCTTTCCTTTCTTTCGACATTGATGGTTGGTCGGAAGAAATCGACGATGCCCCAGGTACACATTCTTCCTGCATTTGTCCAAATATATACTGTCGGTGTCATTTAAACAGTGTGTGCATGCGTGGTATCCTTTGTTTGTCTGTCCTGAAAGGTTACTGAGAGCAGGCCAATCATTGATGGTTACAAACAGCAACGCATGTAGGTCAAATTCCTCCTGTTCGTTCTCATCCCACACACGTACACCTCTTCCATTCCATAGCTGTAAAAGTTCATCAACTAATGGCCTTAGGTACACATCAATGTCATTGCCGGGTTGCTTAGGGCCTTGGATGAGCACTGGCATCATAATGAACTTCCGCTTCATGCACAACCAAGGAGGAAGGTTATACATACATAGAGTCACAGGCCATGTGCTATGCTTGCTGCTCTGATCCCCAAAAGGATTAACGCCATCTGCACTTAAACCAAACCATACGTTCCTTGGGTCATCTGTAAAGTTGCTCCACTTTCTCTCGATCTTTCTCCACTGCGACCCGTCAGCGGGTGCTCTCAACTTCCCGTCTTTCTTACGGTCTTTTTTGTGCCATTGCATCAACTCGGCATGCTTTTTGTTTCTGAACAGACGTTTCAACCGTGGTATTATAGGAGCATACCACATCACCTTGGCAGGAACCCTCTTCCCGGTGCTCTGGCCCTCAACAGCACCAGGGTCTTCTCTTCTAATCTTATACCGCAATGCACCGCATACCGAGCATGCGTTCAAATCCTCGTACGCAGCGCGGTAGAGGATGCAGTCATTAGGGCATGCATGTATCTTCTGCACCTCCAATCCTAGAGGGCATAGAACCTTCTTTGCTTCGTACGTACTGCCGGGCAATTCGTTATCCTTTGGAAGCTTCTTCTTCATTATTTTAAGTAGCGAACTAAATCCCTTGTCAGATACACCATTCTCTGCCTTCCATTGCAACAATTCCAGTGTGATACCGAGCTTTCTGTTGTCATCTTCGCAATTTGGGTACAACCCTTTTTTGTGATCCTCTAACATGCGATCGAACTTCAACTTCTCCCTTTCACTTTCGCATTCTCTCTGTGCATCAACAATGACCCGGCGAAGATCATCATCGGGCACATCGTCTGGTTCCTCTTGATCTTCAGCTTCCCCCATTGCAGCATCACCGTATTCAGGGGGCGGGTAGTTTTCATCATCCTCTTCTTCTTCGTTGTCTTCCATCATAACCCCTCTTTCTCCGTGCTTGGTCCAAACATTATAGCGTGGCATAAAACCCTTCTCAAGCAGGTGGAAGTGAAGGGTTTTAGAGTTGGAGAAAGCCTTCGTATTCTCACAGACAGTACATGGACAATGCATAAAACCATTCTGCTTGTTTGCCTCAGCCGCTTCGAGAAAATTATGCAGGCCCTTAATATACTCGGAGGTGCGTCGGTCACCGTACATCTAGTGCCGGTTCATCTGCGTGCGTTATATAGTTCTCATTATTGAACAACATATAACTCTCTAGAGCATCTAATTAAATCATACAAGTAAGAACTATCTAGAACAACATATAACCAAAACCATTGCACTATATAATAACAAACAATAATAAAAGTAAGAAAGTTACACAAGTATCTATCTAAATTATACAAGTAAGAACTTTTTTCTTTTAGAAAGAAGATAAGAAGAAGAGGCTAACCACGGTGGTGCCGGCGCCGAGATGGGCGCGGGCGATCGACGGCGGTGAGGACGGGGACGGGACAGGACGGACCGCCAACCTAGACAAATCTTGAGGAAAATGGAGCTTGGACAAGGAGCTTCCAGAGGAGAAAGCTTAAGTATGGCTCGGGCATTTCATCGAACACCTCATGTGCATAGGAGGTGAGCTAGAGCACCACAAAGCTCTCCCCTCGCCGGCCAGAAAAACAGAGCAGTGTGGAGTGCTCTGCTCGCTGGCGGGGGGGGGGGGGGGGGGGGTATATATAGGCATCTCATTGGTCCCGGTTCGTGGCTGGAACCGGGACTAAAGGACCCCCTTTGGTCCCGGTTCCAGCCACGAACCGGGACCAATGGTTGTGGGCCAGGAGCGAGGCACATTGGTCCCGGTTCGTGTCTGGAACCGGGACTAAAGGGTCCAGACGAACCGGGACCAATGCCCCACGAGGCCCGGCCGGCCCCCTGGCCTCACGAACCGGGACCGTTGCCCCCATTGGTCCCGGTTCGTGACTGAACCGGGACTAATGGGCTGGCCCGGCCTGGACCAAAGCCCTGTTTTCTACTAGTGTTATCCCATCCTTTGTGGTGATGATGCTGTTTGCCTCCTCTCCAAGAGTGACCATTTGGATGATGATGGTTGGATTGTCACTGTTGACATGTAGAGGAAAGCAGTGAAAGGGATAATCGAATTTTCTTGTCAGAGATCCATGATTTTCAATTCAGCCATTTCCTGTTCGACGAAGAAATATCCAAAGAGTGAATCAGGTAACTATAGCCATACTTGTCCTTTTTAGAGATACGTTCATGTATCAATTAGCTATGGTGTGGGAAATTTCATTTTGGTATGCAAGGTTCTTATTTCGTGTAGCATATGTTATTATTCAATCTGTAGCGTACAGTAATAGTTCAGCCTTAAATCCTGGTTGTTATTAGTCACTCTGTACGGTAATAATCAAGACCTTAATTATGGTGGTTATTATTCAGCCTGTGCAATATTTGGTAAGTCTTAGATCATGCTGCACAGGTAACTATAGTCTAAAGGATGTGTTACTTTAGGTCCTCAGCATGATCAATCTGTTTTTAGATTTGCACTATCTGATCTGTTCTGGTTTATGGTTAGTTATGACATCATTGTTTTTTTTCCATTGTGCTGAATAAGTGATCATGAATCTAATGGTTTTCTGCTTGATATGCCTTTTAGATGGAGATAGCTCTTGTGAAATATACTCACATTCACGGCAAACCTCTGTTGAGGCTGATGGAACAAAGAGAACGAAATGGTTTAATCGTCTACCACTGGAGGGCCACCATAGTACCTCGTTCAATCCTCATCAGGTCATAGTAACATTCATGAAGCTTGTGATTAGTATTACTTGAAACACCTGCCATATAAACCATATCAGGCGTAGTTGGTCTAAAATCTTGGTATTAATAGTCTTCAAATAGAAATTGTATTTGCATTAGTGTTCATCAAGGTTGTCAGCCATTGCACCTGCTAATGTGTGTATACTTCATGTCCTACTATTGTTCCCTGTGCAGAAACTATAGGCTGATAATATTATTTTTTTGCAGTAATGAGGAAGCATTCAAGCTGTGCAGAAGGCATTCGAAGCATTGATGATATATGTGTCAGTTTTATGGGTTAAAACTTATTTTGTGCTGTACAACTGTTTCCTAATGCATACTGAGCGTATTAGTTGTGCTTATATGCCAAGTTTGTGTTTAAAACTGTATCTTTCTTATCCTATTGTGTAGCATTTTGTGGGTTGCTCCTTCTAGTTGTCTGATGGTTTATGAGTTTAAACATATTACTGTTTAGTACTGTCATACACATATTGCTGTTTTTCTTTTGGCGTCTGCTACGTGTAAGCCAGTTGATTTCCTCGTGGGATCAGCCGCCTGCACGTTTATTAGAGCCGTTAGATATCTAGTGTTTCGTACTTTGGCGATGTCATAACTGTAGCCATGGAGAGCACGAACACACGAGACTGAGGGAGGATTGATATAGTTTGTACGTGAGTATTTACCTGAAAACATAAATTTCTTAATAATTTTTCTTTTAAATGAAGTATTCAAAATAAGATTTCTTTGAACCATCGTATTCCTCATGACAAAATCTTTGGGTTGATATTTCAGCTATCACCACCATCACATCATTGCTTCCATTGTGGTTGTTGCCATCCCAACATCGCTGCTTCCTCATTGTCATCATTGCAGCATCACCGATAGTTGTTGTCGTCGCAGCATGCCGCCAGTTGTTGACATTGTTGTTTGTGCCCATTGCAAAACTTGTGATATTTCAACCCAACAAGTGCAACACTAGTCATGTTGCGACCTGATAAGCCGAGTACCAGTCTGATTGCATGTTCGCCGTTGAGATTCTTGTCGCAATATTGTAGATGTTGCAGACATCATTGTGTAGCATCGGTAGTGTTGCACATCATTTTCCTCATCGTTTGAGATTACAGCATGGCTGTCGTTTAGTCATTGGCGCAACAAAAGCATTGTTGAAGGCATGACGGGTGAGAATAGAGGTGGGGAAGGGGATGAACGGGGCTGGCTTGTCCTTCGCCTCCGTTGCCGTAAACCCGTTGCCTCCACAGCCATGGTTCTCTTTTGAAGATTTGTGTGGAGTATTAAGGAAAGGAAGAAAACAAAGACGAAGGAGGTGCCATGCTTGAGGATAAAGGAACGCGATGGCCTATTGATTTAATCTTCTATCAAAAATTATTGTAGACTATTGCAAAATAATCTTCAGATTAAAACAATGTTTTTTACCGTTCGCAAAAACAAATACATCAATAAATTTATCTTTATCTTTACCTAATTAATAATAAAGGGAGGTGGCTTTCTTGGTCCGTTATGGCTGTTTTGCAAAAAAGTCCCTCCCTTTCTGGTTAATTAACCCGCAGTCCAGTTTATTCCAGGAAAAAAATACGAAAACATCATGTGCGCTGGTGAGAATCTGGCCCTCGTCAATTTCGTCCGTCACCAAAACGAAACCTCCTCACGTGCGCTTGTGGCCCAAGGAATCTGGCCCATCTAATGTTTTCTAGTGAGGCGAAAATAATTGCTGGCGAACGGCCCGTTCTGTTCTGCCTTCAATTGAAGGTTGATTTAGGTACTAAATAGTTTGTCTCAAAAAAAAGTACTAAATAGTACCACCTCGCTCATTTATATTCAACCTACCCAACTTATATTATATACGTCATTGATTTTCCTATATATCAGGAAGCAGAGAAATGAGGAAGGAAAAACAGAGCTAATTAACTCCATGGCCAGTTTAAATCGGGATCGGATATTGACAAAGAAATAAGGAAGGAAAAGAGAGGCAGAGGCTTAATAAACTTTCTATATACACAGAGTGGGCTATAATGCGATGGGCTATTAAATGGAACTAGCAAAATACCCGTGCGTTGCTATGGGCTGAAGACGATAAATACCTTCACCCGTGTCGTGGCAAGCTCGACGCATTACGTAGCTTCATTTCTCCAAATGGCTTGATTCCTACATGAAAGTTTCTTCATATGCAATGTAGCTTGCAAAGCATACCAACAAAAGGATTAAAATGTAGAGATAAGGTATTATCACTTTACAAGAATAATTTTTTGAAACACTTGAAGTATTATTGCACCATGCGGCAACAAATATATAGAAATATCTATGATCAAATTGTATATGATCAAAGGAACATTAATTTTACTTTGCATATTTTGACCATAATACATGTTCCAGTTTCATAGATTGTTTGTTGAAAAAATGTTCAGCTAAGTAGATATTGGATATAATACAATCATCTTAATCTTTGATACAAAAACATATATATCCCTAACACCGGCACCCTTGAACTCCTCAATCTGTTACATCTCCACTACCATAGTACCATATTGTGGAAAACTTCAAGATGGTTTCCTAGAATGCATGGATTAGCCACTTCGTCTGTTAGGATGTTACATGGTTCAATAAACCTACCGACATTACTGTCGCAGCAACTAAAACAGTTCTTTACTTCTGATAGTTATGTTCCTAGTTGTAAACCCCAATTAACCTGTATGGAAAACAAAATAAAAATAAGCAACGTCGGGGAAATTTGGTACCAAATCACAAACAGTGGCAAACTGACAATCAAAGCGCAAGACCGCAATATAAAGGAGCACTAACAAAGAATCTATAAACAAGATGGTGAGAAGAAAACAGAACCACATAAAACATGCAAAATATAACCATGACAATATCAATTCTCCACATGACATGGTTTCCAGTAGTTTGCAAACTGTTAGATAGAAAACTCTGCAATTCTGTAGTTGCGAACAGCTAACTACATGGTGTGAAATTAACTATTACTAGTAGAGTGCCCGTGCGTTGCCACGGGCTCTTGAAATAGTTTGCAAGAGTTACATGTTAAATTTCACACGTACAAACAATATAACACAAACACAATTATTGAATAATTGAAGTCCATTTTTGCAATGTAAATTGATAACAAAAAGAAAGATTAACGACATGTCCATGTAACAAACTGAGCGATGTTCGACCTTGACATCTATTACAAAACTATCAATATCTAGATGATGCGCTTAAGAAATTCTTTCACAATATCAGGAAAGTTGCCTTTAGCTTCATTCCCACGATGTTTTAGCAAGTATAATAAAAATTGTTTTCTCAACTCATATCCATCCTGCACAAACAATATATGTAGTTAGTATGAAAATTTCACGCCGAAGGTCTTAAAACATGTAACGGACAATACTCACCGCGCAAACCGGCTTTGACACGCTCGGTCCTGGCCTGCTAGAGAAAATGGACGGTCTGGTCTGCTAAAATCGGCCTGGAAAATTGTCGGTCCGATCCGGTCTGGTCTTCAACCGGCCCGACCAAGAGGACTGAGAAAAAATGTCACTGCCGCCGCCGTTCGTTCTCAGCGCGCCGACCGGCAGCCCCCGGGTAAACCACCATGTCCCCAAGCTTCCCCTCTCCTTTTCTCTCCTCCCCATGCACCATAGCCTCTCGCCGCCGCTGTCATGCGTGCACCGCTGACTATCTCGAGTTCTCGACCTGGCGCTGGCAGCGTTCTAGCTGCGGGTTTCGCTGCCATGGCAGCGACCGTTTCAGCACAGCACACATGCAGGCCATCAACTGGGGAAAATGGTCGATCGGGTGTGAACTTCGGATCGTGGGAGAATCGCTCGGCCGTGATTTCCGCGCCCAACAAATCAGGTAAGTATTTTTTTTGGAAGGCGTGAGATTTAATAGCCTCCGTCTATAATCACGCACCATGATCCTCCGCTGCCGTTTTCTTTGTTGAAGCACCGTAACAACCTTTCCTAATCGTCTGCGTCTTTATCGCAAGTAAAGGATTAGTGAGGTCAGCTCAGGAGTTAGTTGGGTTACTGGCCGCACCTGCCTGTGTATATCTTGTATAAATGTATACCTCTATAACTGAATATGACTACTTTCAGTCGTGTTGGTGTGTTGTTCACTTTCTGCACTTTTATTCAGTCGAACAGGAAATAGGAAGTACAAGAGAAACATGGCTTGATCCGAAAATCACGGCACCATTTGACAATAAACTGAACGTCATGGTTTTTTTTCATGGTTCATCCGCTAATTATGGCAAGGCCCGAACACAAAAAAAAACATGGGCTCATGAAAAAAACTGCTACGGAAGGTTCATGGCTAACAGCCGCGCACTTGCCCCAGCACATCACCGACCTCATCGCTGGCGCTCCCGCATGTCCACCACCTCGCCACAGCACCTGCACACGCAGCCCACCTCGCCGCTGCCCCTGCACGTTGACGCCGGTGGTTGTTGACCGGTCCAAATGGTGGCTCGATGAGGGACCGAACCAACCCGGACCGTGACACCTTGGCAGCGTCGCCGAGTTCCAGGGTGGTCACCCGGGGACCGATGGTGAAGACGGCGGGCAGGACGAAGGGCAGCTTCTCGGAGCTCTACCAATACCCACGCCTTCTTCACCAGCTTCAAGTCCTCGATGCCCCAGCCGGTGATGGCCAGGTACTACGACGCGTACGCGGCGATGAAGCTCGCCGTTGACCGTTTCGCCGGCTGTACTGTTAGGTTTTCTCTCCTTCTTACCTACATAGGACATAGGCGTGTTGATCGATCAAGAGGAGGGGCGGCGCATGGGCGAAGAGGCTATGGTGAAGAGGAGGGGCGGCGCATGGGCGAAGAGGCTATGGTGAAGAGGAGGGGCGGCGCATGGGCGAAGAGGCATGCGGTGCTCGTGGCCAAAAATGTGGGTCGTTCGAGTAGCGGGAGGGAGGAGGGGATCGCCGGGAGGCGGCGAGATCGGTGGGCAGCGGCGGCGGCGGCGGCGGCGTCCAGGTAGGGAAGTCGAGGTAGGGCGCTGTGTTTTTTTAGGGGAATTGCTTGTGAAAATAACGTGCGACGACGACGTAGCGAGCGGATTCCCTTAAAAAAAGACGTTGCGAGCGGATTCCCTCAAAACTGGCAGGAATGGATACGATTGATGACGGTGATAAATAGTGGTGAATGTTGGCCTAATTTACTATCATCATGCATGGAAACGAATCATCAAGAAAAAGAATACTTCCTATTACTACGCTCATAGGAAGCTTCCTAATCTCTGCTACCAAATAGTTCCCGCCCAAACAAGGAAGGAAAGTTATGGACGTGATGCGGAAGGAAGCAAATGTTATGAAGATTAATTAATTTAGATTTGATCTTTAGAGATTGATTGTGATTGATTCTTTTACATAAAGACATTACTAAATAACTTGCGTCAGCAAGGAAAGTTCTGATCCGTTCAGTTTTTTTCGTTGTGTGAGAGGGTGACGCGAAACTAAACCGGTGGGGTGGGGGGAGGGGACGAAAAAAAACCTGTCGAAATAAACCGGTTGAAAGGTGGGGGTACGATCCTACCAACTGAGACATTAGGAGTAGAGAAAATGAAGCAATGAGTGAAATGGAAAGCAAGTGCAGAATTTCACTAAGGAATCAACTAACGACCGTATGTTTGCGATTTAACTGAGGGTTTTTGGCAATAGTACTATTATTAGGAAAGACAGAGGACGCCACAATTAAATTGTCTCCGCTGGACCTACTCCACCAACCAATACGCGCACCATTAGCGAAACCAGGGACAATCCTCTCGATCCCAAACTGTAAACAAAGTACTTAGTAATTAGCAACGCTGGGTTACACGAACGCTACACCCAATAGCCACTCCACCATGCAGCAATGCTATCCATAATAACGAAAAGATTCTATATGTACCTCTGATTGGATGGCAACTAGAGACGCACGTACACTTATGGACCACGCCAACCACGCTGCTGTCTCCAGCCCAAGGCCAGGCGGGATGCTACAAAGCCTATAGTTAATCCTTTTACATTTTTCACACATTAAATAATCCCACCTTGCTCCCTTACAGAAAATTACACCAGTTTAAATACATCTTTGCATTCAAATCAATAAGCCTCCTTAGAAACAAATGAAGAAAAGATTATGAGCTAATTAAAGGACGAATCGTATCGGCTTAAAGGAAAGATCATGGGTAAACATGTGGGATAATTAAAGGAATGAAGGGATTGTGTGGACTCAAATGAAGAATCGTGGCTAAACATGTGGGACTATTAAAGAAGGATTATGTAGGCTCAAAAAAATTGTGGTAAATAGATGAGATTAATGATGGCATAATTAAAAGTAGAATTGTGGGCTCGATAAAATATTTAAAAAATGAGATAATTAAAGGAAGGATAAACATGTGGGATAATGATGGCATAATTAAAGATAGAATTATGGTATCGATAAAACATTTAAATAGATGAGGCTCGATTAAATATTTAAACCGGTGTTAATGGGCAAAGAAAACCTTGGCGTGTGCGCCCTTCTGCCACCGGGTGCATTGTTGCATGTTTTTGTATACGGGGCAACTAGCGTGTTCTTCGTAGTTAGCACAAAACATCAATTTTTTCGTTCCTACGCACGATCAAAACGGCTTGAGGAGGGCGACAGTGGGCGAGCTCAGCCCCAACGTGGCTCCCAAGGCTCAGGCCCCCGATGAGCTCGCAAACGACGAAGGCCTTGGCGTTGTACGTGCTGTCGACTATGAATAGGTCTCTACAAACCATGACGGTAGGCTAGATCCAGAGACCAACACGGTGGATCGCCTTGACGCAAACGGTGACCAAATTTTTCGGGTGGACATTTGTTTCGAGGGTGTGATTCCTCTAAATTTGTATTCTTGGATTACAACAATTGATCTCTTAGATTGATCTTTCTCATCGTAATGACCAACAAACAACAAGCTAGATATATGAAATCTACTTAACTACGAAGCAATCAACTGGCTACAGTTTAGTGGGAACTCGATGTGGATTCTCTGGATTTTCGAACACCCAAGTTTATAACCTTCGTTGATGCATGCCCAACAAACGATGGGTATTCTAGAAAACCCAAGTTCAAAACCATCATCAACACATGCCCAACAAATGATGGATCGACAATGTTGATGTTAAGCATTACACCCAATCACCTAATGTTTTGATGAAATACTGAATAAGACATTTCTCACATAAATGCCACTAAGACAAGTCGTTGTGTATAGCTGTTAACTTTGTGTTTGACGGTTGTGTTTGGGTATGCGAGGATTTATTTATCCCGTTGCAACGCACGGGCATGTTTGCTAGTGTGCACCAATTGAGATCATCTCTTATCTCAAATTCCTTCTTATCTTGCTCTCTACTACCATAGCTTCCAATTAATGGCTTCATCAAGTGCAGCTGTGTTGGCCGTGCTGGTGGTCGTACTGTTGGCAATGGGATCACCCGCGGCAGAGACGACGCCATGCAAGAACTGCGCGATGCAGTGCAACACGACATGCAGTGGCGCCAACTTCGCCGCGGCTGGGCCGTGCACCGGCGACTGCAGCCCGACCCCGGAGTGCATGCAGAACTGTGTGTCCACGTACCTCCCTAACTGCACGGACGGCTGCTTGAGCAGCTGTCGCAGCGGCTGCCGGGGGTCGTGCGACTGCGAAAGCACCTGCAGAAGCTACTGCAGCACCATCTCCAGCGGGTGCAACACCAGCTGCGCCAACTCGCCATCGTGCAAGACCTGCAAGGACAGCTACACCCTTCAGTGCAACACCTGCTGCACCACCTACTGCAACAACAACCGCGTGTAGTTCATTGGCATCTAATTAAGCATTCTACTACTGAGATTGTCTCACTTTAATTATGTGTGATTGAGTGGTGAAACCGCAAGCTTAGTTTTCTTCATTAAATAATACCCCCTCTGTACCAAAATATAGGTAGTTGGAGTATACTAGTTATACTGTACTCCAACTACCTATAATTCGGTACGGAGGGAGTAATAGGAGTTCATGTATATGTGTGCCTACTTTTTTGCCTTCTCATTCACAAATAATATCTTGAATATGGATGGCTTGTTTGACATTCCCATATTTATTGTGTGCAGTATATTTCTAAAATCTTACCGGTTTGAATTAATTTTCTTCGATGGTTGATAATACTTTTCCCATTTTATTTTTGTTATTTATTCCTATAATTCTTCGGATTATTTCAAAATGGGTTCTTATTTGTAATGAATTTCTTTTCTGAATGGGTTGTACGTGGGTGAAACAACCGCCACATGTCGGTCAAACCACTTTGAGTAGACTATGGGAAGGTGTAGAGAGCAGGAACATTGCCAGGTGTAGCTAAAAGGGGTGTACATGAAAACTCATCCGTGTTATTCTCCTTGATATATTTCACGTGTATGTAGCGCATGACAACCTTGATGTGCTTAAAATGTAAATTATGTAGCATTTAGTTCATTGTCGGTGTGCAATAGGCTTCTCTATCCATCCGGGTTTGGATGTTAAGTGCTACAACTTGAAGATGCTCCTGATCTTAAATCATCAGATCTAGCATTGATTGGTACTTAGCCAGATTTGTTGACCTCTTTTTTTTTATAAAGGGTGGATTTATCTTTACCTAATAATAATAACGGATTTGCTAGTTCTCATCTAGATGAGAACTAGCTAAATCACATCTAATCTGTAAACCATCGATCTTTTGCTTCTAGATTCACGTTTTGTGCAGAGTGCTTGCGTCAAGCTGTTGTCCTGCGGCCTCGCGGCGGACTGTCTGTCTATCTCGCACGTGGTCTCATGGGCCGTTTTGGTTTGTTGGTCTGCGTATGTATTTCCTCTTCCTGTTGTACGTGTCTTTATCCTTGGTCTTGTCCATCCATTTTCTCTTAATCTCTCCTCCTCTCTTTCTGACCATTTTCCTCCCATCTCATTAGTACATTTTTCCTCTTTTTTATGTTTCATGTGTCAATCTAGGTCCGATAGTTTTTTGTTTATTTTTTCCATGGATAACAAATTGGATAAAAAAATGTTTTTTGTTGTTTTTTTTGTTTCTTTCTTTCTTTTTATTTTGTCTTTTATTTTTTCCCTTTCTTTTCAAAATTCATGAATATAATTTTTGTAAATGATTTTATAAAGTTTGGAAACAAATTTTATTATTGATACATGGTGTTGATACATGTTTGTTGTCGCGAGTCGAGTTGTGTTATTTTCAAAAAAAGAATCCTTTTTCCTTCTCACCATATTTATTTGTTTGATTTGAATTTATGTTTTTTTTAAATAGTTTTCTCCTTTTTTACTTTTTACTTTTTACTTTTTCCTTTTTCCTTCTTTATTTGTTTGTAAACCCAGTTGCAAGTCATTCATTGACTCGCAACCGGGTTTTTTTGCCAACCCAGTTGCAAGTCGCTCATCGACTCGCAACTAGAATATTTTTTCGCTAACTCAGTTGCAATTCGCTCATCGACTCGCAACTAGAATTTTTTCGCTAACCCAGTTGCAAGTCGCTCATCGACTCGCAACTGGATTTTATTTTGCAAAACCCAGTTGCAATTCGTCCACCGATTCGCAACTGGACTTATTTTGTCAACCCAATTGTAACTCGCACATCGATTTGCAACTGTTTTTTTGTTGCAAAATCCAATTGTAAGTCGCTTATCGACTCGCAACTGGGCTTTTTTCACCAACCCAGTTGCAAGTCGCACATTTACTTGCAACTAGATTTTTTCTGCAAAACCCAGTTGCAAGTTGTGCATCGACTTGCAACTGAACTTTTTTTGTCAACCCAGTTGCAAGTCCATCGTCTCACAATTAGTTTTTTTGCCAACCCAGTTGCAACTCGCACATCGATTTACGACTGGTTTTTTTTAAAATCCAGTTGCATGTTGCCCATCGACTTGCAACTGGACTTTTTTTGTCAACCCAGTTGCAAGTCGCCCATCGTCTCGTAATTAGTTTTTTTTGCCAACCCAGTTGCAACTCGCACATCGATTTACGACTGGTTTTTTTTTGTAAAATCCAGTTGCAAGTTGCCCATCGACTTGCAACTGGACTTTTTTTGCCAACCCAGTTGCAAGTCGCCCATCGTCTCGTAATTAGTTTTTTTTTGCCAACTCAGTTGTAAGTCACTCATCGATTCGCAACCGGACTTTTTTGTGAACCCAGTTGCAAGTCACCCATCGACTCGCAACTGGACTTTTTTCTTCAACCCTGTTGCAAGTCGTCCATCTACTCGCAACTGAACTTTTTGGAAAAACCCAGTTGCAAGTCGCTCATCGACTCACAACTGAACTTTTTTTTGCCACCGAGGTGCAAGTCAACCATCGACTCGCAATTGAACTTTTTTGTCAACCCAATTGCAAGTCACACATCAATTCGCATCTAGACTTTTTTACCAACCCAGTTGCAAGTCGACATCGACTCACACCTGGATTTTTGGCCAAATCATTTGCAAGTTGCCCATCGACTCGCAACCCGGTTAGCACTAGCTCGCTGTTTTTTTTTTGAACCTACTTGATCTACGTATGTAACATATACAATAATTGTACAATTTGCATTAAACTAGATCGACAACAGCATTTGCTCCACGCCCATACGCAAGCAATATCACTATAAGCAGGCAATCCGGATATTACCGTTCGAAGCTGAACGAAACAGTTCGCAGGCTAATTTTATGAGTTGTTCATGCATCGTTCACAAACTGAATAATTCTCAATCTAAGAAAACCAGTACGGGTTTGTGTTTGTGTTGGGCTGAAGGGTCAACAGCCCAACAAGCAAAAAATCATCAAACAAACAAACAAAAATAAAAAAGAAAAGTTTGTTATGTATTTAAATGTGACGTAATTATGTCACATCTAGATGAGCCCTAAATAGACCCTAATCTATACCTATACCTACTTTATATATATATATATATATATAATATAATATATATATGGGAAAATGCATCCTACTACCGGGTGTAGTTACACCCATGTCTTATATACTATCATGTGATATTATATATACTACTTTATCATTTGGAGTATGTTCATATATTATATCTAAGATACTCCAAAGTGAGTCATATGAAAAAATTACTAGTGAGCCCACGGTTTTTGTTATTTTTATGAAATACGTACATATTTGTACGTAAAAAGAAGTATACTCAAAATACGATACATACTACCTAAAAAGTATTATATATACTATCTAAACGTTCTTATATACTACATACTACACGTACATACTCTCCGATTTGATAGATACTGCCTAGAACGTGCAAAACAAAAATGGGAGTAACTACACCTGGTAGTAGGAAACATTTGTCCTTATATATATATATATTATATATATATATATATATATATATATATATATATATATATATATATATATATATATATATACTAATCTCTACTACTATAAAATAAGCAAACGTTAACTCCCCTAAACACACCCCGCTTACTGTACACAGAAGAAAACACATCAATTGGAGGGTCAAGATCAGCCTACTCAATGGGATCTAACCGTGAACACAGAAAAGTACCCCCTCACGTTGTACGCTACGCAATTTAGGTGGGCGGACGAAACTCTGCCGTCCTTCAGCCAACGCTAACAAAAAGAAAACAAAAAAACACACCGAAACAGCCACATCCGCTCCACAATTTGCGGCGACCAATTTTCCTGTCGCTCTTCAGAGTTGCCCTCCACCGAAACGCACGCGCCGAGGAAACCCGCACCGACGACGCCAGACGACGCCCGCGCCGAGGACGCCAGCACCGACGACGCCGACGACGGCCGTGACATCCGCGACGACGACCTCCTCGCCAACACAGGTGCATGCTTTCTCTTCAATCTTTCAGACGTCGTTGCCCAAACTGCCGCGACCTACTCCGGACTACGCACCGGCGGCGGCAAACTCCTCGGCAACGCTCGTGCAGGCTGATTTGCCAACATGTGAAGATGTTAACAATGACATCCGTTCATTGCTCCTGTTTCTGTTCTGCATAAATAG
The DNA here is from genome assembly GCA_039707655.1 of Elymus sibiricus. Taxonomy (NCBI): domain Eukaryota; kingdom Viridiplantae; phylum Streptophyta; class Magnoliopsida; order Poales; family Poaceae; genus Elymus; species Elymus sibiricus. Next base: position 452,421 of record CM077664.1, on the reverse strand, counting down.
TGAAACCATGGTTAATTCACATTCTAAGATCTATGATTCTCCATGTAATCGATGCAAGAGATGAACCATATGCCGTGACTATATGTTATGAAAACCAAACATAAAGTGCATGAGCAAGTGAAATCATACCACGGATCCTCAGCAGATCTCCATGGTACTGAAAATTTGATACCACTGACCTAACCTACGACTGAAACAAAGCTTTGTAGTTTGCCACAATGCTCTGTCAAATTAATATGTACATATAAAAGTCACACTGACTGTGACCTCTTGGTTCCGAACATTAATCTATATGAATATTATTACAAACTACAGAGCTACATGTTTACCGCCAATGTCCCCTCAAAATCATATGACCATAAGAAAATACACCCTATGCATGAGGCCTCTTGAAAACGACAATTGCGATTGAATCTATTACAAAGTACAGCATTACATTTCGAGGTTGTTGGTTCCATATTCTATATGATGGTCTTGCGCTCCATTAAATATAATGATCTCACATCTTTTTACAGGAGTTCGTATGGGCCCTACCACTCCCAACAGGACCCCCACTCCCAGCAGGACGCGCACCCCGTTCCAGGATATAAGCAACAACCAAACATCAGGTAATGATCATAACCCAGTCACTCAAGTTTGATACGGTATTACAACTGCTGAACTGTGTCATGATTTGCAGACCCAAAGGAACTAAAAAGGCAGAGGGATAGAGAGCGGTATGCAAAAAATAAAGATGAGATTAATAAGAGAAGGCGTGAAGCCTACAAAAGAAAAAAAAATACCACTGAGGAAATAGATGGCCTACGTAACGGAACACCGGCACAGCTGGCTGTATCACAAGGTAATGATGATCAAATTTCATTATCTATGCCCCAATTGAATTGGCATGTAATTATTTTTTCTTCATCTGTAAAGACACTAATGAGACTAAGAATCGAAGGGAAAGGGAGCGTTATGCACAGAATAGAGAGGAAATATTAAAGAGACAACGCCAAACCCGTGAGCAAAATAGAAATATTACTGCTGCTTTCGATGGCAGTAACATTGTGTCGCATATGCCAGCTACTGGACAAGAGGCGGTCACCCAACTGCAGAACATTACTGCTGCTTTCAATGCCAGTAACATCGTGTCACATGTGCCAGCTACTGGACAAGAGGCGGTCACCCAGCTGCAGAACATCACAGGCCCAGATGGTGCATTACCAACTTCAGGACTGTACAATGGAGTCATACAAACTAACAAGGAGAATATTTCTGACAATGATGAATCCGATTGGCTGCACACAAATGATGCGTACCAGATGCAACGAAGTTCAAGAAGAATGACACTCACACAACTGTCAGGGGTTGACAACCCCCAACTCAATACAGTCGTCAATCTACGTACCCCAGGGGTAACTTTTCATGATCAGGGTTAGTTCATCAATTTAATTAAGTTGCTAAATTATCAATAGTTTGTTTCTCCTTTAATTGAGCGCTCTTTTCTTCATTCGATTGAAATATTCTATAGAACTTGATCAACGAATGGAACTAGCATTTGGTTCATATCTTCGGTTCGTCCCTGCTACTTACTCACTGGGGTCAACCAATGTTATCAGGCAACGACCACGGCGAAGATGAGTATGGAATACTGGAGCCCGATGTCCACACCATAAGACTTGATGGTATGCAAAATGGCAGTTTAAGTTTCCTCTACCCCGATAATATGTGTCATAAGCGTAATTTATGGGACCTTGTGCATCATAACTCTGTCCTAATCATGATTTACTAGACTGCTTGGGAGACCGGAACCTTGGAGAAACTGGTGACGTTGAGCCTGATGAAGAAGCTAGGATGTTTGCTATACCAGGTAGATTATTGCTATCATGAGTTATGAATACGACATACGATAGTTATATGGTTTGTGCACAAACTTTAAATAATGCAATTGTCCATTCTTTTCACGATGTTGATTTTGAATCCTACCGGGTGGCACGGCATCATGTTGATGGAACTATCACTAATGAGCATCATGACAGAGTTTACATGAACCTGCCCAAAAATCACCATGTACTTAGAAAAGTTAGCGACTGCTGCCACTGTGGAGCTTTGCGGTTTCAATACGAGGGGCCTGCATTTTGTTGCAGGAAGGGAAACGTTGGTGTATTTACTCCAGAGGTTGATGAAGAGTTGAAACGATTGTTCACAAGTCAAGATGATGAGGATGCAAAATATTTCAGAGAGAATATACGGTATTTCAACTCCCACTTCTCATTCACCAGTCTTGGAGTCACCCTTGATCGTCGAGTCAGCACTACGGCAGGAATAGGTGTATATACATTTCATGCCTGTGGGGGATTGTACCACGCTCTTGATGATCTGTCGTCTGGTGATAATGGCCCTCGGCATTTGCAGCTATATATTTATGATACGGATGAAAACTTCCTTCACAGAGTTAAGAGGTCTCCGAATCTTAGGCTGGATCTCATACGGAAGATTCTGACAATACTAGAACATAACCCTTATGCTCAGGTTTTGAAGAGCCTTGGTGCTGTTCCGAATCTGGATGAATATAGGATCTCACTAAACACAGATATCAACCTCGATCAACGAAGGTACAATGCGCCAACTACTTCGCAGGTTGCAGCAATATGGGTTGAAGGAAGCGACCCACATAAAACCTTTGATAGGAGTGTTGTCGTATATGGTAAAGGAGACCCTGGTAAAGGAGACCGTCCCCTGTATATTAGAGCATACCATGGGTGCTACGACCCTTTGTCATATCCACTGTTCTTCCCACGTGGGGAGATCGGTTGGAATCGTTGGATGCCATATATTGAGTTAGTCGATGACACAAACCAAGTTTCAGTGGATGAATTTGCGCGACAATAGAACCCAGCCTATGATTTTCCTTCAGGTATGATGTTCAAAATTGATTTATATCATATTATTTAAATTAAAACTTATGCAGTCATCCATCTTTCAGATGATAACGTGATTAGAGAACAAGTTGGTCATAACGCACAGCATGAAGAGCAACCCACTGATTTACCTGAAGGTATAGGTCGTCGTTACTACTTTTATTATTCTTTAAATTAAAACTTATGCAGTCATCCATCTTTCAGATGATAACATGCTTAGAGAACAAGTTGGTCATAACGCACAGCATGAAGACCAACCCACTGATTTACCCGAAGGTATAGGTCGTCATTACTACTTTTATTATTCTTTAAATTAAAACTTATGCAGTCATCCATCTTTCAGATGATAACATGCTTAGAGAACAAGTTGGTCATAACGCACAGCATGAAGACCAACCCACTGATTTACCCGAAGGTATAGGTCATCATTACTACTTTTATTATTCTTTAAATTAAAACTTATACAGCCATCCATCTTTCAGATGATAACATGATTAGAGAACAAGTTGGTCATAACGCACAGCATGAAGACCCACCCACTGATTTACCTGAAGGTATAGGTCGTCATTACTACTTTTATTATTCTTACTTATGATTGTACCTACCATAACAATTTGTATGTTGTTAACCAATTTTTAGGTGACGACGAGGATAACCCGGATGAGGATTTTGGTGACGATGAGATGAATCCAACAAAATCAAGGAAATTTGTTAGCGCGAGAGAGTACTATTGCTTCAAGCTGTGTGTCCGGAAGAAGCTTTTTAACATCATCTTGTTCGGGGGGCGCCTTTTCCAACAGTGGGCTGTTGACATGTACATCAAGATTGAGACAATGAGGCTTGACTGGTATTCAAAGCCAGCAAATCAAAAGGTTATACGCGCTGATCTCTACCAGGTAACGTGCTTCTATTTATCACAAAATTTACATTATAGATGCCTCACTCTTTGCTTGAACCTTTATACTAATTGGAGTGAAATATTGTTTTATTATAGGGTCTTGTTGACACCGTCGTTGCTGGCGAGTCACGCGGTTATCGGATTGGCAAGAGAATCGTGCTTCCACGTACATTTCCTGGTGGTGACCGTGACATGCAGCGCAGGTTTCTGGATGCGATGGCAATAGTTCAACGTTGGGGTAAACCGGATTATTTTGTCACGATGACATGCAATCCCTACTGGGAGGAGATAACGCAGGAATTGTTGCCTGGACAGCTGCCACAAGACCGCCCAGACCTTGTGGCAAGAGTATACAGAGCTAAGTAACGAAATATGATGGACTTACTAACTAAGGGTAAGCATTTCGGAGAAGTCGCAGCTTATGTACATGTCACAGAGTTTCAGAAGCGAGGTCTCCCGCATGAGCATATACTTCTAATCATGAAAGCAAAAAGCAAGTTAAGGACCCCAGATGACTATGATCGGGTGATATCTGCAGAGATACCCGACAAAAAGAAATATCCTGTCCTCCATGATCTGGTAGTCAAACACATGTTGCACGGCCCATGTGGTGCACTCCAGAAAAGTTGCCCTTGCATGATAGATGGACAATGTCGATTTCATTACCCGCGAGATTTCTGTGATGCTACATTACAAGGGAAAGACTCATATCCCATCTATAGAAGGAGGGACGACGGGGTTCGAGTAAGGATCAGAGGAGCAGATTTGGACAATAGATGGGTGGTCCCTTACAACCCCTTTCTGCTTATGAAATACAACTGTCACATAAATGTCGAAGCATGCTCGAGCATCAAGGCAGTCAAGTACTTATTCAAGTACATCTACAAAGGGCATGATAAGGCATCATTTGCATTCGAGCAGGATATTATCAATGATGGGGGAATCATTAATGAAATTCGTCAATACAGGGATGCACGCTATATATCTCCTCCAGAAGCTATTTACAGGATTTTTGGCTTTAAAATGTTTGGTGTTAGTCCATCTGTGTTACAGCTGCAGCTTCATTTGCCAAACATGCACACAGTCGCATTTAAGGGTTATGAAAATCTGGAAGATGTTGTCGCTCGCCCATCTTCTTCCAAATCCATGCTTACCGAGTACTTTGAGATGAACAAGAAGTATCCAGCGGCACGAAAATGGCTGTACAGAGAGTTCCCAGAACATTATAGGTGGATTGCCGGTAATAAAAAGTGGCAAACGAGAAGAAGTAAGAGATCACAGATTGGAAGACTGGTGTATGCACACCCTGCTGAAGGAGAGAGGTACTACTTGCGGGTGCTCCTAAGTCATGTCCGAGGTGCCACTTCATTTGATGATTTAAAAACAGTAAATGGCAAGCCATGCACTTCCTTCAGAGAGGCATGTGAGCACTTAGGCCTCATTGAGCACGACAGGACACTGGATGATTGCATGACGGAGGCAGCAACATTTCAAATGCCTTCTGCTCTTAGACGGTTGTTTGCGACTATACTGGTATTCTGTGAGGCAACACAAATCCGTCAGTTGTGGGACAAACATCTACCATCGATGGCTGAAGATTACCGCCGCACTGAGTCGAACGAGGCAACACTTGAGCAGATGGTCCTTAGAGATGTCAGGGATCTGGTGCAATCCATGGGTAAGGATATTAAAATGTATGGACTTCCAGATCTGGTTGACACAGATGGTTCTTCTGACGCCGAGTATAGAGAGGTAACAGAGGAGAGACAAGTCAGAGTGGAACAAGAGCATCTAGATCTATTTAGCTGTTTGAACAGTGAACAACTGGATGGTTTCAACGACATAACGGATCATGTGACGAACCAAAAAAGCCAGATATTCTTTGTTGATGGTCCAGGAGGCACTGGGAAGACGTACCTGTACAAGGCATTGCTTGCGAAGGTCCGTTCGATGGGCCTAATAGCGATCGCAACTGCTACATCAGGTATAGCGGCGTCAATAATGCCTGGAGGCCGGACTGCGCACTCCAGGTTCAAAATTCCAATCAAGCTCACTGACAACAACATGTGTGGTTTCACAAAGCAGAGTGGTACGGCAGAGTTGCTTAAACAGGCCTCCTTGATAATTTGGGATGAAGTTGCTATGACAAAGCGTCAAGCAGTTGAGACGCTTGACAGATCGCTACAAGATATAATGGAATGTCCTCTGCCGTTTGGTGGAAAGGTTGTCGTCTTTGGTGGGGATTTCAGGCAGGTCCTCCCCGTTGTTACACGAGGGACAAGAGCACAGATCACGGCTGCTACACTGTTGAGATCCTATCTGTGGGAGAAGATCCGCAAGATACGCCTCACGCGCAATATGCGGGCACAGGCGGACCCTTGGTTCTCCGAATACCTCCTAAGGATTGGCAATGGAACGGAAGAAACTATTGGTGACGACTATGTGCGTCTCCCTGAAGACATTGTGATTGGTTATACAGAGGACGAAGAACCTATTAACAAGCTCATCGAAGATGTCTTCCCATCCCTGCACACCAATGCTAGGTCGAGGGAGTACATGAGCAAACGTGCAATTCTCTCGACCAAAAACGAGCATGTGGATGACCTGAATGACAAGATGATCTCTAGGTTTCCGGGAGAAGAAAAGGTATACCATAGCTTTGACTCTATCGAGGATGACTTCCAGAATAATTACACGATTGATTTTTTGAACTCCATCACACCAAATGGCTTGCCCCCCCATGTCTTGAGAGTAAAAATCAACTGCCCGGTCATTTTGCTACGGAACCTCGACCCTCATAATGGCTTGTGTAATGGAACACGGCTTATGATCAGAGCCTTCCAGGATAATGCAATCGATGCGGAGATTGTTGGTGGCCAGCATGCTGGAAAGAGGGTGTTCATACCTAGGATCCCTATGTCGCCATCGGAGGACACCCACTTCCCTTCAAGCTTAAGAGAAAACAGTTCCCCATCCGCCAGAGTTTTGCGATGACCATTAACAAGGCACAGGGTCAAACCATCCCGAATGTCGGTATTTACCTTCCCAAACCTGTTTTCTCACATGGCCAGCTATATGTTGCATTGTCAAGGGGTGTGTCCAGAAAGACGACACGGATTTTAGCCAAGCCTAACAAGGAGGTTGATAAATCTGGGAAGAGCACCAAAAACATTGTCTACAGAGATGTTTTAGAGGGGTGAAGCAGGTACGATCTTTTGTGTATTCTTTGCATCTTTGCTTTTGTATCTATATAACTAATTCTGGACCTAACACTTTTCTTTCCTTTTATTTTCAGGTCTTGTTAGGGACAGAGTGTGAAGCTTCCTTTACTTTGCGGTGGAGATGAGTGATACAATAAACCAGGCGCCAGATTAGCCATATTAGGGAACAGTCTATGTTGTGTTCTGTGCTATCTAAATATACTGTAGCGTTCTGTTCTGTTGAAGATGTTCTCGAACGCCAAAGTGTTCTACGGTCTTTGAACCCCTTTCATTTTCTTTCATGTAAAGTTTTTTTGAAAATGTCTCCGGCTGTTGAGTAACTTAACTTATGTTAGCTATGTCATATATTTGTGATGAAAACTGCAAGAATCTATGAGATTTGCAGAATGTAGTGAAGTTGAGATGCATTATTACTACTGTATGAACATACGTCGTTCCCGAATCTGTAGTACATGAGCCCACATGCTTTCTTTTTTCAGAAAGACAATAGAATATTAGATGGCTTTAGGTTCGTTTACCTGAAAATTGGGGACATCAACAGGCGCGGAATCGATTATGGAACCCTTAATCTCCTGCACCGCTGAAGGATCTTGCCGCTGCAAATTGACATCAGGATAACCACACATTACTAAACACCGAGTCGAAAAAACAGACAGTAGAATAGGTACAAGAACGTTCCAAGCAAAGCAATCTTTACCCAGAGGATCCCCTTGACTTGCCTTACAGACTTGACACTGTCTCACATTCTTGGAACGACTTAAAGCACTTCCCTGGCCCCTCCTATCTAGCACGGCCGCTGAGGGTACATTAACTAGCTGGCAAGACAAATGATACAAGAATTATATTTCTATACAGAGAGGTAAACTTTATGTATATAAAAAAAGGTAAGAGAAAGCACACAAAAGAATCGATGAAACGTTCCGATGAGCAGAACCCAATAATTCTGTATAAAAATGTATTACGAAAATAACTCCTTTAATTCTGTATGTGTGGGGTATAAAAAAACAAAAAAAAGCATTGGGCCTGAGATAAACGAGGAAAGCGTGGGGCCTGAGATAACAATCACGATTCCGCAAAATTACCAAAATGCTCTGTGTTACTAAGGAAATTCTTATTACAACATCCACATGATTACTTGAATTGGAAAAAAGCTTACTCTTTTTTACTGAATGATTAACAGCCGCCTCCAGTTGGCGAGCAGGGACCTCCAGTCTCGACCTTTCCGGCCCTGTTGGCCGCCGCGACGCACAAGACACAACTAGGCCGCAACAGCGACGGCGAAGGCAGCGCCCGCGCGGACCCTCTTGACTGAAATTCGAAAATGGGTTTGTTCGAGTTATTGGGTAAAACTAAATTACTAATTCACATGAAGAAAGGTCCATTCTTTTCTTACTGCCGCCAACTAACCAACGAAATTACCAATCTCTGTAAACTCTAGGAAATATGTAGTTGGCAGGAAGGCACGAACAGGAGATCCAACATTGTACCTACATGAAGACCAATCCTACTCACGTACATGATGGAACTGGATGCCGGCTGCACCCCCGTGGCGTCGTTGTCCTGCTGATGTGCGCTCCATCGGCGTGCTCGGGTCGCAGCCTTGACCTCTGCACTGCTGGTCTGCTGCGTGGTTGGGGAAGATGAGAGGTGAGAGAGGGAGCAGGGTAGAGCAAAGGAGAAGAAGAAGAGAATGAAGGAGGGATTCTTACCCATCAGGACGAGGGAGGGCCCCGGCGTCGCGGCGAGCATGCCGGGCTCGAGCGCCCTAGCGTTGCCAGGAGGAGGGAGGGGCGGGGCAGAGCGGGGGCCCGCGCGTCCGACGGCGCTGATGACGAAGGGGAGGGGCGGCCAGCAGAACGCCAGCTGTGGATGGCCCCGGCGTCGCAGGTGGAGGGAGTGGCCAGGCAGAGCGGGGTGGGGGGGTGGGGGGGGGGGGGCGTCCGCCGGCGCTGGTGACGAAGGCGAGGGGCGGCCAACTGGCCCCGTCGGCGCAGGAGGAGGGAGGGGCGGCGCGGAGCAGGGGCCACCAGAGAGCGCCGCCGGTGGTGACGAGGGAGGGGCGGCCACCAGAGAGCGCGCGCCGGCTGTGGATAAGGGATTTCGTGGCCAGAGAGTGAGGGAAGAATGGGAAGAGAGGAGGGGAGAAGTGTTGGGGGCGGTGGAAGTGACTGAGTTTTTTTTGGCAGTGACCTGAGAGCATTTTTTATTAAAAAAAACATTTACCAGAAAGTGATTGTGAGTGAGTGTGGCATTGTCCAAACCTACAAAAAATTACCTTCTAAAAAACATTGTATTTCATAGGGCATGTCCGGTTCACCTACATGTGTGAAATTTTTGTTTTCATCACGGCTTGTTACAGTCATGGACATTTGATGATTTAAAAAAAAATCTATAAAATTGATAAGAAATATATTGAGTTTAAGTTTTGTAAACATGCAGGTCTTCTTGTGGTCTGTGGATGGTAAATTTTATGGAGTACTTCACAGGAGATATTTTGTCTGATACTCCTACACAGGTATTTTGCATTGTGTATCATTTATCTTATCTATGTTGTATCACTATTTAACTCTTATTACTACTTTAATAGGATCATATGACAGATTTTAGAACAAAACTAGCCGTCATTTTAGTGGACTTGGAACTGAATGATGACAATATAAGAAATCGAGACATTGAAGATGACGAAAACAACACAGATCCCACAGATTGTATGATTTTGGAAGGACCACCTGAGAACCTCAAACCATCAAATACATCGTCGGAAGTTGAGCTCTCACAATCATTTATCCTTTCATCGTCTCTCCATCCAACAAACAATGACTTAATAGATGAACTTTGCTTGTTCATCAGTATGATTGATGATGACGATCTACTAGAGTAAGCCATATTGTTTTAGTTCATTTGGTATTCTAATAAATTACTTTGATGTCATTATAATCGAGTGAAATTTGATTTTACAGGAGCGAATGGGTGAAGAGATCTAATCCCTATCCCATTAGTTTAACTTTGAGGCAAATAAAAAACATATTAAGCAATGATGAAGGCATGGATGTTGATTGCTTCAACATGGCAGTACGTATACTAGCGCGCCACGAAGTCCAACTTTTCAGAGACATTCCCTGTCACTACATGGATCTAAATTTTTGTGTAAGTTACTATAATCACATAATACATTTATGCCTCAAAGCACTGATTTTTCTTATTTTTATTTTAGTCGATGTCCTACTATGCAAGAGACTCAAGTCGTCGTGAAAGTGTGAACTTTGCTACGTTGAAACGGTTGTTGGATAGCTGGCCAGACAACAATGAGTATCATATCTCACAATGTGATACGGTAAGTTTTTTAATTTTTCATTCATAGCAGTGGTTTATTTGGTCCTAACTAATATTTCATGTATTGGGATGTTTATTGCAGATTTTATTGCCTTGGGATGTTTTTGGGATATTTCTATTGTTTGTCTTCGATCAAAATAAAAAAGTTGTCTCAATTTTTGATCCGATACCAATACCTAATTTGGGAAAGATTATACTTCAAAATGTGATCAACAACCTAAATCTTGCGCTCCAAGTTGCAAACCCTGCATTCAAAGACGATATCTCTAAATGGGAATGCATAGTTCCTGATGTTCCAACAAACTCACATGGGTATGAATCTTTCAATTCATTAAGATATTAATTGATTTATTCAACACACAGTGTAATATTTTATACATGCAGTGCCTTGTCGGGTTATTTGGTGTTTAATTTCATGCACTCATTATGCGATGGAAAGCTATATTTTCCCATACCCCAGGTGAGTATTTACACAATGCTTATTTGTATATAGATATTGCACATTATTTTGTTATAACAATGTTGTGTAATGCATATGCAGGATGGTTTTGAACTCAGAAAGCAATTTTTGGTGCATATTTTAAAGTATGAAGAGAACGAAGCTGAAAATAATATCCCATCAATTGAACGAACCATCATAGATCGCATCAATAGATGGACCTTCATTGCTTCAAAAGATGGACCTTCAACAGATGCTTAGTTCTGGTTTCTAAAATATATTTTTGTAACAGATTATAATACAATTATTATGTAATCGTGCATTTTATGTGAAGACATGTTTCTGGATCATGTGTTACATGGGCGCTCATATTGTTGGGCATAAGACAGCATGACAGTTGGCTCGGTAAAAAAAACTCGCTAACATAAATATTAGATTCATAATAAATGTTTTTATTACAAATTATCGTACCTGCGTTGGATCACAGATATGTCACCCTTTTGAAAATATATTTTGAGTGACAACATTTTGTGGCCATCCGTTTCTTTTTTGTAAAAAATATTTTAATATTACATCATGTAAACTCATTTTGTTTGAGACGTGCGTTGCACGTGCATGCTTATATATATACTAGTAAAGGGGGAAACGTTTCTTCCCCCAAAAAATTGGTACGTTTTTCGTCCGTCCTCCCAATACAGTTTCGTCCGTAGTCTCTCTCCGTTTCCTACGTCGTCTCAATGTTTTCGTACGTTCGCTCCGGCTCATATCGGGCCACAGAGGAGCACCGCTGCTGCGCTGGGCATTTTTCTGGGCCGTGAGCCACGTTAGGTAAATAAGGCAGCGCTGGGGCAGATAGAATTTGTGACCGCTAAGCTAAATAAATGCTGCTGCTCAGGTAGGTGCGTATGGATGGATGAAACTATTACTGCTGCTCATTGAACTAAGAAACATCGGGGGATGTATTGAACGCCGGGAAGCATCGTGGCGTGCTGGTCACCATGGGAGCGGAAGCAAGCAAGCTCAATTATCAGCCGAAGAAATGATGCACAGCCGTTACAGTTTTTATTTTGAATGGTAGCGTCGCATCTTAGTTTATAAATTAATTGAATTTATATATTTTGAACATTTTATAAAATGTTTATATGCAGAGGTAATTTGGCACTTTGAAGGAAATTTGTTTTTTCGTAATCAAGGTAGTTTTTTATCCAAATACAATTATAATTTTTTGATTAATTTTTTGTGTAGTCAATGAAAGTGGCATATATGTTTCCTTCCTTAATTAGCTTGATCAATACTCCCTCCGTCCCAAAATAAGTGTCTCAAGCTTAGTATAACTTTGTACTAGAGCTAGTACAAAGTTGAGACAGTTATTTTGGGACGGAGGGAGTATATTATTTTTTGTATTTTGCAGTTTGTATCCGGTGAAAACTCTTTTTTTTTCCTCCAAATGTATCTCATGAAAATTTATAGACCAGTTTTACACAATGTATCTAAATAGTATCATTTTTGTTAGTGTGGTAGACTCGCAGAGAGGATCCAAATATTGGTCATCAGTAGCAAAGCTTACGTGGACACTCAATTTTATTTGTGTCTTCATACATGTTTACGTGGGTTGTTGGAGCCGTAATAAGTATTGATCATGTTCTGCGATATGATACATGATGACACAATTTTAATTAACACATGACTAAATGAAGAAGACAGAGAACAACAAAAGAAGTGTTATAACATTAAAAATGTTGATAATGCCATCCGATGGGCACATGCCAGTTGGCATTAAATCACTAGAATATATGTCCCATCACAATGAACTGACAAAAAAGACTACAAATATTATTGCAGTAGCTTACACTCAGTTTATGTCCCTAATTTTGAGAAGATTATCATGCCAACACCTTATTGCTTGCTCCTACTAAGTATTATTCAAATGAAAATGGCTTCATGTTCCTATTGCTTTAGATGGTAGAGATGGCAATCGCCTCGTCGACCTCGACTAACGTGAAAAGGGAGGATGCCCTAGACTGGATGGTGCACTATTATGTCTTCTTAAGGATGCCCGCGTCACGCAGCTATGTGCTCCCCTAGGTCGAATCGTTAGATAGAGGATGTGTAGGAGGCTAGGGCATTATTGGATCCTAGCTAATGCCTCGAGGACATTCTCGACCCTGCTTGGTGTCGTGTAGGTTGTCCACTTATCGATGCTACCGTGCTCCACCACCATGTGAGCCCATCACATTGATGGCGAACAGTCAGGCTTCATGACAGTGATTAGACAAATCTCTACCATTACAATGTATTTCCTGTTGCAACGCACGGGCAATTTTCCTAGTAATAATAAAGCGAGGTGAGTTTCTCCGTCCGTCACGCACTTTTGCACAAAAGCCCCTGAGTTTTATGTGAATCAACCCACACTACACCCATAAGTGCCAGAAAACGTTTCGACACACTTTTGCATAAGACCCCCTTAACTGTTAGTGAACTAGATCCCACCCGTTGTGCCAATGGCGCAAAGGGCAGGAGAATACCAGGTTCTCGTAGAGTGGTAATTTGCAATGAGGAAAACAGCATTCATCATAAAAGCATCCTAAAGCATCAGGATACATACACACTGACATAATTCACAAGTTTGGCCACCTGGATACTTACAGCATTTGCAAGAACATCCTAAAGCATCAGGATACATACACACTGAACAGGAAGTTGGATACAATTAGTTGGTAGGTAAAGGATGTATGAAGAGGTGCAGCTGCTAAAATAGTTTAACCAATCTAAAGATGTCACGATGTATGCACCTATCAGATCTTTAGAATTAGAACTGGTAAAATTATCTTCACTTGAATTCATCCTCACTTGACATGCTATATCACTGGTTGTGTCTTCTACCTTAATGTTTATTCCCTGCATGAAGTGAAGTCAGTTTCATGGTCTGTGAATGCTAGCTTTACACATTATTTAAGTAAGATTGATATATGAAGTGATTATATTATTTATGCGCGTGTAAGAGCAAAGAAAGGATGACATGTTATATGGAATTACTTGTTTGTAATCTGATTGTGATAACTGGTTTTCATAGCAGAGAGCCAACAGTGTGATAACCTTTGTGGCAGCATGTGCAAGGTCACTTAAGGATGACATGCTATATGGAATTACTTGTTTGAAATCTGATTGTGATAACTGATTTTCATAGTAGAGACCAACAGTGTGACAACCTTTGTGGCAGTATGTACATGGTCACTTAATGTAGCAGGCTCATAAGGTAGAGGTTTGCATAGGGGAAATTCTGCTCTGACAGAGAAAAGCTCTGGTTGCTAACTAAAATGCAAAGGAACTAATTATTTATGCTCGTGTTAACGGCAAGGTAAGGATGACATGTTACATGGGAATTACTTCTGTAAACACTGATTGTGATCATTTGTTACCATAATAGGATCAGTTAGTGGATGGACTGAGTAAACATCAATGATAGTTGGAATGAATTCATTTCTAAAATTTCTGTGGAAAGTTCACACAGTATGCAAGGTATATGGTGTGGCTAAGATGTGTGTAAATGTTTTATGGTACAGCTAAAAATGTTCCAGATTCTAGCAGGTAGCTTAGAATCCTCCCAGGTTTGTCTGTTAGGTAAATCTGCAGTCATATGGTGTTTGTACCAGGGAGATAAGCAGATCTGAAAGGGGAGACAAGAATACACAAAGCCATGGCTATGTGTTAACTGTAAATCAGAGGGAGGTATAAGCAGATCTGATGGACGAAGAGTGAAAGAGAGAGAGTGAAACAGAGAGCATACCTTGTAGGAAGATCTGCCAGCAGAAAAGTTGGTGTTGTTCTTCTTGCTTCCTCAAGGAAAAGCTAGATCTGCAGGAAAAAAAATAGGATGAAGCATCCAAATGAAATATTCTTTGTAGAATGAGAAAGGGATTGGCTGTGAGAAAGGGCAAAAGAAAGAGAGTGAGATAGGGGAATGAGCTGACCTGAACTGGAGGAAGAGATGGCTTCTGTGTATGGCAGGTGAGAGAGGGAGTTAATATATAAGATTGTTGGGTGGTGAGGGAAAATTTAACAGGTTAAGTAAAGAAAAGAGCAGCCAAATTTCAACCATGATCAATCAAAGGGGGTACAGGTTAAGTAAAGAAAAGGGCAGCTAAATTTCAACCATGATCAATCAATGGCGCAAATGGCGGGAGAGTACCAGGTTCTCGTTGATTGTTAATTTGCAATGAGACAAAGCGTAATCAGGACACATATTTGAATCCTACAGAATTCATACTAATATAGTGCATAGTCAGTCCTCAAGCATAAGTGCAGGCAGATATACATACTTGAACCCTAGAGAATTCATGCTGACATAGTGCATACTTGGTCCTGAAGCACAAGTGCAGGCAGCAGATAGACATGCTGGAACCTTACAGAATTCACAAAAGCATCCTAAATACGGGGCAAAAAGCGAGAGCAAACCAAGTATTCAAACCACGCATGTAAGATCTATTACAAGAATGGTAATAAAATCCAGAATAGATCAACATACATGAAAGAAAAAACTAAAAACCAATTTTTCTCTCGAGAGCAACATAAACGAGTATCAAATTGCATCGTTGTTCCAGCCATTTGTTCTCAAACTAAACCATTCTAATGTTCTAGACATGCTTACTAAACAGAACACAAATAAATCAGGCGAGTCTCTTATTACCAATTTCAAGTGTGCGCTGATGAACCAAGGACAAACCAATTATTACCAAGTATTATGTAGGTGTTGTAGGGCATTTGTTTTTATCAAATCAACTTGACAGGTACATAGCGAAAATTCCAACCAACATATCTACACAGTACACTGAAAGTAAGAGTGTAAGAGTAAGCAAACTCTCCAAATGAGTGGAAGTTGGCTATCTAATTCTGAAACAATAGTCATCTTCATTTTGGGAGAATAGTATCTGGTTCTGCCGTTGTGCCCATTGGGTCTTATGTCTTGCCATTGCAGAATTACTCTCCCCCCTTTCAAGAGCTCTTCTGAAAGTATCAACTTGGATGTGTTTGTCTGAGGAGGGAACCTAGAATAAATAAACTTCACATTACCAATCATAGTGACAAAAACATACTAAAATAAATTAACCTGAACAAATTAATATCAGTAGTTGTTGTCAAAAAATAATTTAACACGACTTATTATCTTTGTTGGCAAATTAATCAACCTACCTCGGCCATGAACTGCTTCTTCCCTTTGTATGGATCATTCATCAACACTTTCACTGCAATGAGCCATGAACACAAACATAAAAATAAATTGCTCATCTACATCAGAGATTGAACATAATTAAAATCCAAGTTATTGTTTTTCTTATCTACATACCAGAAGTTCAACAGAAATAAAATGAAGCTGTTATTTTTCTCATCTAGATCATAGAGGTTGAACATAAATTAAACCCAAGTTACTATTTTCTAATGGTATTTATAAAATCTACTTGCAAGCAATTGACTATGCACTCCACAAGCATAACTCAAAAATCAGTATATAGTTCAGTCACTCTAGAAAAATTAATACAGTGTAGAGCACATATTAATTTCGAAAGAAAATAATTAAAAAGTATCAAAACTAAAACCTCTTGAACGCCCAGTGCTGTGATACACCATTATCTGATGTTCAACCACCTTGCCATACGAGGAAAAGCGGTCCCTCAAATCATCTAAAATTACAAAGCTTGTAAGTTCTGTCATAACAAAACTGGGTTTGAGGTCATTTATCTGTAACTAATACCTTCATGTTATTTACAAAGCATCAACAAAAAAAAGCACATGCCATAAAAAATTAGATGGTGAAATATAAGCAGAAAATAGTACTATGTTAATTTGGATATTTTATATGCCATTGGTAAGTGTATGGATAGCATAATCGTCAGGAAAATATATATTCTCTGCCGAATGTGTGACCTCACTTAAACATGGATTGGAACTTTTAAACTATCAAAAGGGGTGAAACACTAACATGGAATAGAACACATATGTAGGAATATGCAGACCAACAATTTGTCTTGAGCAATTCAAATAAAAAACTATCAAAAGGGGTGACACAATAACCTGAGAGGGTGAGGCGGCATGGTGCAGATTTGGTTGTCTGAAATAAAGCATTAGCAATTAAAAAAAATTCATCACACGTGGCTAGAGATATGAATGACCAACATATTAAAAGCTCCTTCTTAAAGCTTGCAAGCCAGTAATATAGGTAGCAAACCGTCAGCCAAAATTTCCTAACAAAATAGGATGAGCTCATTTTTTATTTGTAATAGAATTTCTTATCTTTTCCTGGGTGAGCATTTATTTTTTAGTATAGCAAAGGCAATACACAAAGCATAGTCCAGATGCATAGAGAGAGAGAGAGAGAAAGAGAATTAACCTTGGTATTGTACACCAACATGTCCTAAAGATCCTTCCTCTTCTCATCTTCTTTTTCGAATCTGCACACAGCTAGGAAAAACATAAGGATATAAAGCAAAATCAGAGCATCAAAGAAAGGGGAAGATGAATCTAGGATAAAGAAAGAACAAAAACAATTAACTAACACACCTAATAATTTAGAACCAGGGAGTGTGGAAAAGGGGGAATCACCACATAAATAGATCAAGCAAATCCCTCTCATCTTCTGTGTCCTGCACGGAGGAGACAGGCGGCACCTCCAGCAGGTTGTCCAGGGCGGCCCGGCGAAGGGGAAGGCCGAGGACGGGGTGCACAGGACGGATCCGGGCGACGGCGGGGTCCAGGGGGCGGCGCTCGCGGTCCTCAAGGCCATGGCAGCGAGCTCCTTCGGCGTCCATGGCGGTGACCTGCGGCTGAGGGAGAGAAAAGAGATGAGAGGGAGGACGGGGAGAGGAGGAGGCGCGACAAGGGAGAAGTCGGGGCCGTGACCTGCGGGTACAGCATGGCTCCGGCGGCCGGAGCCTTGCCGGACAGGAGGAGGTGCTCGACCCTAAATCACATTTCATTTTTCTCAGCCCCAGCAAATTTTTAAGTTTTTTATAAACTGTACTCCACATACTTTTCACCTGACCAAACGTATCTCCCAAGAGCAGCTAAATAATCACACATAATAGAGAGCAAGTTGTAGGCAAAAATCAAACGACCAAACAACATGATTTGGCTACATTTCACCCAAAATTTTAAAACACCAAAATGGCTCTCAAGCAAAACCAGATAGTGCCAAAAAAATAGGAGGAAGCGGAATCTTGCAAAACATCAAAAAATAGTAATACAAACAATATTTTTTACATTATCGAAAAATGGTAAGGCATTGTTTGGCATACATAACCCGCAATAGCCAAAAATGGTAAGGGAGTGAATAAAACATTTTCTTGCTTGTTTATACAACTTCTTATTCTTAATTTAGACTAAAACATGGAGAAATATGTACTTAGGACTGAGCGATTGAAGACAGAGAGTGGAGATTGAACAAAGACGAACCAAAAAATTAAGAAATAGAAAGTGATCATTACAACTATCTGTTGTTTTGGTATTTTCTGAATGCTCATGGTTTACACCCATAAAGAAAATATGGCAAGTATCCCCTGCTGTAAGTATGGTGAACAGGGCTATAAAATGAAGAGAATCTCTGACTGTGACTTGATTCATTGAATTAAAGCAAAAAAATTGTTTCAGGTATAACCGAACAAAAACTGAGAATGAAAATAAGTACTATGAACATTAATGAAGAGTGAAAATAAGAGGGTTGTCGTCCTACAATAGACGTGATAGCTTACTGAATAACTGAAGAATAAACAATGAAACGAGAGACTGGAAAGTAATTGCACCAATGGAACTAAGGAACTGAACATTGCCTTTCTTGCATGTGCAATTGTAGGTGATGTGTATAGGTTCTTGCCATTCTTTGAGTTTGCATCAGTTGTTGTCAAAGCTGGTTATTCTGAAGATGGCATGTTGTCCTTATTTGATGTGATATTCAGGTATGTCCAATAACTCTAGTGCAACTACCAACAAGACAACTCTCAGGTTGAAGCAAACCATCAGTTTGATCTATGAGAGACACACGGTGTTGCTCATGTCTGAAGAATAACTGCAAAGAAGATAAATTGGGGATCCCATCATTGGCACTTACCTAGCAAAGACCACTCCTCTGGCCTGCGGCGCTTGCATAAATATGGCCAAGGCGATGCCGCTCTGCAGGTGGTAGTATCCAAACGCCAACATCAGCGGCTTGTCTTCGCGAGGTTTGTCGGTGAAGGCGGCATCAGATGGACCTACAAAGCATACAACTGAAAAACAAAACTAATCTGACTTTATAAAGCACAAATAAAGATCTCTTCGGGTAAAACTAAATCCGATTTCATTTTATTAACATCACCTCATGGTTAATAAAACGGCCAAATAAAAGAAGCCTCACCTCATGGTCGCAGCCAAACAACTACTACTCAAAGAGCACCTCCATCGTGCTTCTCATCAGGTAGTTGGTCCACTCCAACGCCCAGACGCGCTGAACGAGTAGCACGATTCGCAAGAACCCTACAAAATGAACAAGTTCAGGGACACGGGCGTGCTAGTGTACAGTGAGTGAATGTGAATACATGATTTTTAATTTGCAGAAGCATATAAATATATTCTGATTACAAAAACGTACCTACACCACAGGCTTCTTCAAACTTCCCAATATCCAAGGACGACAGTGCAACATCTAGTTGTACAGGGTTCTTAATCGTAAGTGACATAGTAAGAAATACTCCAGATTCACAACATAATGAAAAATGAGCGCTGAAACAGAACTAATTCCTTACTCCAGCTCCAAAAAAGAGAGCAGATAATGCGAACTGTCTGTTGAAAGTGGATTGGGAAAGGAACAGGTTGCAGATATAACTCCATCAGTTCAGTTCTCTCAACTCTGACCAAATAGTACAACATCCTTGCTCACTCAGCAAAAGTTGTTCGTAATCACTTCCATCAATATATTACCATATGGAGCTAGTTCACTCAGCAAAAGTTGTTCTAACAACAACAACAACAACAAAGCCTTTAGTCCCAAACAAGTTGGGGTAGGCTAGAGGTGAAACCCATAAGATCTCGCGACCAACTCATGGTTCTGGCACATGGATAGCAAGCTTCCACGCACCCCTGTCCATGGCTAGTTCTTTGGTGATGCTCCAATCCTTCAGGTCTCTCTTTACGGACTCTTCCCATGTCAAGTTCGGTCTACCCCGGCCTCTTTTGACATTATCAGCACGCTTTAGCCGTCCGCTATCTACTGGGGCTTCTGGAGGCCTGCGCTGAATATGTCCAAACCATCTCAGACGATGTTGGACAAGCTTCTCTTCAATTGGCGCTACCCCAACTCTATCTCGTATATCATCATTCCGGATTCGGTCCTTCCTTGTGTGGCCACACATCCATCTCAACATGCGCATCTCCGCCACACCTAACTGTTGCACATGTCGCCTTTTAGTCGGCCAACACTCAGCGCCATACAACATTGCGGGTCGAACCGCCGTCCTATAGAACTTGCCTTTTAGCTTTTGTGGCACCCTCTTGTCACAGAGAATGCTAGAAGCTTGGCGCCACTTCATCCATCCGGCTCTAATTCGATGGTTCACATCTTCATCGATATCCCCATCCTTCTGCAACATTGACCCCAAATATCGAAAGGTGTCCTTCTGCGGCACCACCTGCCCATCAAGGCTAACATCCTCCTCCTCCTCGTGCCTAGTAGTACCGAAAGCGCACCTCATGTACTCGGTTTTAGTCCTACTAAGTCTAAAACCTTTCGATTCCAAAGTTTGCCTCCATAACTCCAACTTTCTGTTGACCCCCGTCCGACTCTCATCGACTAGCACCATATCGTCCGCAAAGAGCATACACCATGGGATATCTCCTTGTATATCCCTTGTGACCTCATCCATCACCAAGGCAAAAAGATAAGGGCTCAAAGCTGACCCTTGATGCAGTCCTATCTTAATCGGGAAGTCATCAGTGTCGCCATCACTTGTTCGAACACTTGTCACAACATTATCGTACATGTCCTTGATGAGGGTAATGTACTTTGCTGGGACTTTGTGTTTCTCCAAGGCCCACCACATAACATTCCGCGGTATCTTATCATAGGCCTTCTCCAAGTCAATGAACACCATATGCAGGTCCTTCTTTTGCTCCCTATATCTCTCCATAAGTTGTCGTACCAAGAAAATGGCTTCCATGGTCGACCTCCCAGGCATGAAACCAAACTGATTTTTGGTCACGCTTGTAATTCTTCTTAAGCGGTGCTCAATGACTCTCTCCCATAGCTTCATTGTATGGCTCATCAGTTTAATTCCACGGTAATTAGTACAACTCTGAACACCCCCTTGTTCTTAAAGATTGGTACTAATATACTCTGTCTCCATTCTTCTGGCATCTTGTTTGCCCGAAAAATGAGGTTGAAAAGTTTGGTTAGCCATACTATCGCTATGTCCCCGAGGCCTCTCCACACCTCAATGGGGATACAATCAGGGCCCATCGCCTTGCCTCCTTTCATCCTCTTCAAAGCCACCTTGACCTCCGACTCCTGGATTCGCCGCACAAAAAGCCTGCTAGTATCAGCAAAGGAGTCGTCCAGATCAATGGTAGAGCTCTCACTCTCCCCATTGAACAGCTTGTCAAAGTACTCCCGCCATCTATGCTTAATCTCCTCGTTCTTCACCAGGAGTTGATCTGCTCCGTCCTTGATGCACTTGATTTGGTCAACATCCCTCGTCTTCCTCTCTCGGATCTTGGCCATCTTATAGATGTCCCTTTCGCCTTCCTTCGTGTCTAACCGTTGGTAGAGGTCCTCATACGCCCGGCCCCTTGCTTCACTCACAGCTCGCTTTGCGGCCTTCTTTGCCATCTTGTACTTCTCTATGTTGTCTGCACTCCTATCCAGATATAGGCGTCTGAAACACTCTTTCTTCTCCTTAATTGCCTTCTGGACATCATCGTTCCACCACCAGGTATCTTTAGCTTCTCTTCTACTTCCCCTGGACACTCCAAACTCCTCTGAGGCCACCTTACGAATGCAAGTCGCCATCTTCATCCACATGTTGTCTACATCACCTCCTTCCTCCCAAGGGCCCTCCTTAATGACCCTCTCCTTGAACGCCTGAGCTACCTCCCCCTTGAGCTTCCACCACTTCGTTCTAGCGACTTTGGCACGCTTGTCCCGCTGGACACGAATCCGAAAGCGGAGGTCAGCAACCACAAGCTTATGCTGAGGGACAACACTCTCTCCAGGTATCACCTTACAGTCTAGGCATGCACGCCTGTCTTCTCTTCTCGAGAGGATGAAATCAATCTGGCTAGAGTGTTGCCCACTACTGTAAGTCACTAGATGTGATTCTCTCTTCTTAAAGAGGGTGTTAGCTATGATCATGTTGTAGGCTAGCGCAAAGCTTAAGACATCTTCTCCTTCTTGGTTCCTGATGCCATAGCCAAAACCCCCATGCACCCCTTCAAAACCTGTGTTAGATGTGCCCACGTGGCCATTGAGGTCTCCTCCTATGAAGAGCCTCTCGCCAATCGGTACACTCCTAACCATGTCCTCTAGGCCTTCCCAGAACTCCCTCTTGGTGTTCTCATTGTGGCCTACTTGCGGGGCATACGCGCTGATAACGTTGAGAACTAAGTCCCCAACTACCAGCTTGACCAGGATAATCCGGTCCCCACGTCTCTTGACGTCTACCACTCCATCCTTGAGGCTCTTGCTGATCAAGATGCCTACTCCATTTCTGTTTGCAACCGTCCCCGTGTACCACAGCTTGAAGCCGGTACCCTCCACCTCCTTCGCCTTTTGTCCCCTCCATTTGGTCTCTTGGACGCAAAGGATATCAACGCCTCTCCTCACCGCGGTATCAACTACCTCCCGAAGCTTACCTGTCAGAGACCCTACGTTCCAGCTACCTAAGCGAATCCTCCTAGGCTCGGCTAGCTTCCTTACCCTTCGCACTCGTCGAGTCAAATGCGAAGACCCTTGCTCAATTTCCACTACACCCGGGCGCCGATGTAGCGCGCCACTAAGGATGCGACGACCCGATCCTCGCTCACTTGCCACCGTATCCAGATCAAGATACGGCGCGCCACCTGGGGGGTGACGGCCCGGCCCTTGCCCATTTTCCACCACACCCGGGTTCCGATGTGGCGCGTCCCTGAGAGGGTTACGACCCAAAAGTTGTTCTAACATGAAGACAAAAATAAGAAAGTATTAAAATACAGAGTGGGATAAATAAATCATAGCATGGTATATCATCATCCAAAAGCAACAATAATTCTAAATTACACACACAATATGGATGCATTCTCGAGTAGGGGTGAAACCGGATAGTCATTGAGGTCAGAGTAGGGGTGAAACCGGATAGGATTTCTGAAATTAGAGTGCGCCAAAAATAATAATCTCAAAGCATAAACAGGAACATCCCACTGTGTTAGAGAGAGAGAGAGAGAGAGAGAGAGAGAGAGAGAGAAAGAGATCACCTTGGTCTTGACCAAACTCTTCCACAAGATTCACCCTCTTCTCTAATTTTTCTGATCTGCACACATTTGTTTAGAAAACATAAATCAAAAAATCGAAATTAGATAATTAGAGACGGGTAACCTTAGACTGGGGACAAAGGTCAAGGGCCGGCATCATGAATTAGAGGGAGGAGCTCAGGTTACTATGGAAAGATGAGAAAAGAGGAAGAAATAAATCACCTGTGTCGGCCTTTCCTCCATGAACTGGGAGTTGTTCTCGAGCTCCACTCCTCTGTAGGCAGTCGCCATGGTGGGGGCTCGAGGGCACCAAGTCGCCATCCCATGTCCTGCCTAGCTTGTGTGCGCCGCCGCAACCCTGCCTGAATGGGAGAGGCCGGAGGAGGAGCAGTAAGGAAGAGAAGAGGACCAGGGAAAGAAGGAAAAAAAGAGAAGAGGAGAGCTGCAGTACGCGGTGCACGCATAGGAGGCTCACGGGCCGATACCGCCATGCCCGTGAGAAGGAACGGCGGGTCGAGGCGCGGGCGGACGGGGAGGTGCTCGGGCGGCCGGCACCAGTGTCGGGTGGGGAGAAGAGGGGGGGGGGGGGGGGGGGCGCCGGCCGCCCTGCTCTCGGGTGGAGAGGGAGAGGTGCGGCCGCCCGCTAGGGTTCCGCGGGTGAGGGAGGAGGACGCGAGCGAGGGGAAAGGGAGAGGAGAGGATGCTTCCCCGCGGGCATCGGGACCTTATCCCTTCCTTCGTTCCTTCGACGCTACAGTAAAGAGGCACTGTTTATAGCAGCCAATGAGCGATTTCGAGCGGACGTGGCCGGCCTGTATGGCCTTATATCCCTTATATCCCATCTGGGTTTATAAGTAGAATTAACCCGCAGTGCATTAATAAGTAGGAAAAAAAAAACGCTTCGTCAAAACACACAGACGTTGCACCCCGTGAGGCAAAATTAAATTACAGCTAGGAATCATGAACAGAGCGAGTAACAGCTTCTGAAGAGATTAGTACTCCCCGGCTGGACTAATTTAGTCAACTTGCTACAATCAAGGCAGGCAATAACTATAGCGATTACTAGCTCACTAAGACTAGCCATAGTGGGGAGTAACTGGACTAGTAACATGACATATGTTACTAGTCTATGTTACTACCTCTATAGTGGAGAGTAACATATATGTGGTGTCATACATTACTTCATTTATTACACTAGTAGAAAACGGGCCTATAATCCCGGTTTGTAAGGCCCTTTAGTGCCGGTTCTACAACCGGCACTAAAGGGGGGGACTAAAGCCTCCCCCCTTAGTCCCGGTTCGTCACGGCCCGGCACTAAAGGCCCACCACGTGGCGCCTGCCGGGGCCGTGTGCTGGGGGACCTTTAGTCCCGGTTGGTGTTATCAACCGGGACTAAAGGCTCCCTTGGTGTTACCAACCGGGACTAAAAATATTTAATTTTTTTAATTTTGGTTTATTTTTCCTTTTAATTTTGTGTTTTCCATTTAATTATTTTTCATTTCAAACATATATTACGCTACTACATACTGTACACGTTGTGCATATATATATAAATCGAATTTCTCGTACGACGACCATTCACATACATATATATATACAATTTGGTATATACAATTTCTCCTACAATTTGCGGATCATTACATATGCAGGGCATTACTGCTTGATCTTGTAATGGTATTCTCCTTTGGGATCTATGACCTGGTCGACCAGAAATCCAGCTATTTCCTCTTGAATTGCTCGTACGCGAGCCGTTGGTAGGAGCTGGCCCCGCATCTCTATCATCTATAATCAGGAGATCAAGATGAATATATTAGTTGTGTGTATATATATTAGCTAGATCATGATAAAAAAATTATAAATAGTGTTCTGGCAAACGTACCCAAAGAGTTTTTTCATCTATGCTCCTTTCAGACGTGATCATGCGAATATTCTCGCAAACGTAGTATGCGCATAAACTATTCCCCTTCTCCTGCCTCATGCACTTTACGAGAATAAAATTCAATCAGGTAATAATTAATCAAGCATGATAATGGTATTGAAACTAGAATTAAAGAGATACACAGACATAGCTAGCTAGTACTACTTAATTACCTTGGGTTGCACCCATTTCAGCTGTTGTTTCCATTGGCCGGGGACCTCTTCGATGAACTTTTTCCAAGCCCTGCCCGCGGGCAAAGAAAATGAATAAAGGAGTTATTAACTAGTTGATATCAGGAAATGAAGTAAAGAGGCAGACATAGTGCGATAATGATTGAAATTACCTGTCGAACATCCCCTTCACGGTTGCGTATTCGGATGGATCCTTATATAGTGAGTCCAGTACTTCAACTTTTCCCTTGTCAACTTCAATGATTAACAAGATCCAGTGAAAACTGCATGCGTACACGTTTTTTTATAAATAAGAGGGCATGTGCATAACTCATCAACTACACTTATTAACATCTAGTAAGCAAAAAATAGAATTTGTAGTACAAGATATAGTAACACTCACCCGAAGTTGTAAGGAAGTAGTATTTTTGGTTGGGTGTTTAGTTGCTTCAAAAACTATAGCAGGAATCTCTCTGTGTCTTCTCTCGAATATTGATCTTCCCATATCGCCTGATTAATCGTATTTGGGTCAATGAACCCAACTCCATAGCGTCTAGTTTTTTTCATTTCATACATCTTCATTCTGCATAATACCACAGAAAAGAATATAGTGAGGATAATTACAGGTAATGAACGAGAGCACATCTAGCTAGCTAGCTAGAGACTTAAATTACAGAAAGAAATCACTTACAGACAATAGCAACTGACGATAGATTTGTCTAGTGCGTCTTGTTGGAATAACTGAAACAACTCTGAAAAATCAATCCACACATCTTTTCCATGGAAGTAATGCTCTGGCTTGACTTTCACCATGAGGGACTCTTCATTGGTATTTGCTATTTTTTGCATGTACCACGTATGCAAATTGTACATTCTCGTTGGTAGAAGCTTGACATCGTCAGGCTTGACCAGAGGTTTGCCACGGACATATTGGTATTTTACTTCCTCCTCTGTAATCCTGGGGATTTCCTCAAGGCCTAGGAGTTGTTCAACAGTGACACCGGCCTCTTTAGCCTTCCTTCTAAGATCGTCGGTTATTGCCGGCCGATCGGCGGTACTCACATGTGTTTGTACAATGAGCGGGGGGATCGATTGCACTGCTTGTTCTCCCTGCTGGGGAACAGTTTTCCCGCTTTTTTTGCCAACTGCTTGGCTCGAGCTCGAGCTCGACTCCTTTTGCCCTGCAGAATATGACTTCTTGATAGACCGCACATAGTCGGAGTCCTTCTGATTGTCAGTCGGTCGAGCCATATCAATAAAGTGTTGTGATACATGCTCAGGTACTTTCTCCTTTGGCGGCGCGAGCGGTTTCGGTGCAAAATGGGCCCTCAATTGGGCATCACATGCGTCGTCGAGTTCCTCCTGAGTCAGGTGGTAAGACAACTTCGGAAGAGGCTTGAGGCTTGGACCATGTTTGAATTTCTTGTCTGTTGTACCGCTAGCCGTCGTAGCTGCGGCCTCTCTCTTCCGCTGTTGCTTAGGCGGAGCACGCTGAGTCGGCTGACTTAGAGGAGGAGGAGTTGGCTGACGCCGTGCCGGACTTGGAGGAGGAGTCGGCTGACGTGGTGCCGAACTTGGAGGAGGAGGAGTCGACTGAAGCGGCGGCGGACTTGGAGAAGGAGGAGTCGGTGGCCTTGGAAAGACGATGCAATCCTTTTTCCATAGAATGATACGATGTACGGCCTCTCCCAGTGTTCTCTCCTCGTCACCTCCAAGAATGTCAAGTTGTAGCTCGTGATATCCTGACATCACTTCATCAACCCCGACACGAGCATAGCCAGCTAGAATGGGATTGCAATGGAAAGTTGCTTCAGGGGGATTTGCTAAAGCATAGCCGTCCGCCACCTTCATGGATAAGTTCTTCACTTTCATGTGTAGCTCACAGTTAGTCCTGTCTTTGATATCATCCACAGGGTAGCTAGCTAGCAGTGCATTATCGATATCGGCCGGGGCGGAACCCACGCTGCTTCTCGGCATAGATGGGACGGTGCTATCCAATGCTGGATCGATCTGCTCATGCTGCCGCTGAGACGCCCTTTCCTGGCTGAGTGAGTCGATCTGCTCCTGCTGCCGCCTGACAAATCGTTCCAACTCCAGGTGCGAGGATATTAGGCCTTCAAGGCGGAGTGCTTCCTCCTTCTTCTTCTGCTCCTCATGCTTCTTCTTTCTCGCACGACTTCTATAGTCGTCGTTCCAATCCGCAAACCCCTCATACCACGGAACAACGCCTTTGCCTCGTGTTCTTCCCGGGTGTTCAGGATTCTTCAGGGCGCGCGTAAGCTCGTCGTTATCTCTGTTGGGCGTGAACACCCCCGATCGAGCTTCTTCTATTGCAATAAGTATTTCGTCTGTCGCTTCGTTAAGACTTGCCTTCACCATAACCAGCCCTGTCTCTGGGTCCAACTTCCCCCCATGCGCATAAAACCATGTCCTGCACCTGGGGGGCCATGTCAATGTAACTGGACTGACCCGTTTACTAATCATCTCTTGCTCAGATTGATGCCACTTAGGCAGGGCCACCTGGTAGCCACCTGGCCCCAGACGATGGTGCCACTTCTTTTTCGCAGCATTAATCTTATTTTTCCTCGACAGTTCCTTAGCTTCTTCCGATTCCTTGAAGTTCACGAAAGCGTCCCAGTGATCTTTTGCCTTCACCAGTGCTCCCGTGAATTCTGGAGTCTTCTTTTTTGATTTGACGTACTTAGCCCATGCATTTTTCTTGAAGGTGTTGAATGCGATCACCATCTTTTTAAGAGCATAGTTTCTGACTTTCTTCAGATCTGCATCTGTCAAATTATCTGATAGGGTGAAATGTTCCATGAGCGTAGTCCAAAGCACATCTTTTGCTCTTTCGTCGACAAAAGTAACTCCTGCTTGATCTCCCTTTGCTGGCTTTCTCCATTCTTGAACGGAGATCGGGATTTGGTCCCTGACAATAACTCCGCATTGATTCTTGAACATGGTCGCATTTTTCTTAGGTTCAAGCGGTTCTCCAGTTGATGTTTTGATGGAATCGATGTTGAACTTTACGCCTTTGTCCAACTTTTTGGCCGGGCCTCGAACTACCCTGTTGCTTGTACAAGATTTGCTCGATCCGGAGGCCTAAAAGAAGAAAGATCAATTCGTTAATACATACAAATCAATTAAGACATGTAATGATCACCGGATGGCTTATATATTAAATATACCTCGCCGGTCATTGTTATTTGAAGAACATTTTCTTCGTCAACATCGTTGTCGTCACCTTCATCTATTCGTTCGTCTTCATCAAACATCATACCCTCACCCGAAGGGTTCAGATATTGCGAGCCGTCATCATGATCATCTGGGCTCGTGGAGCGTATGATGTCGAACACAGCCTCTTCTCCTTCTCTGCCGGTATTGTCCATAGCTTTTATTTAACGAATCCAGAAGAAAGATAAAACAATTTAGTATTCAGAGATCCGAAAGGTAGATGCATGAGATCAGAAAGAAATTGGATCAACTTGTGCACATCCATAATGGGGGCATTCCTGATAATTAATCCCTTAAAGGACTAAGAAAATCTATTGCAAATACAACATTAAAATGTGCAACTTTTGCAAATACTAATTGCTATACATTGGATCAAATGTCAAAATTCCTCAACGTTTTTATATCTAACATTTATCTAGCTATAACTAAAAGTATAAAAAACTAAAAAACATTCATCTAACATTTCTATAACTAAAAGTATAAAAAATTAAAAAATAGAAAAAGAAACACTAATTAAGCATACTTCTATACATCCATTAAAAAACAGAAAAACAACATTATATAAAAAAAATCTATACTAATTAAACACTAATTATATCCATCTAACATGCATTCATACATACATATATACTAGTGAAAAACAACTAAAACATCTAAATAGAAAATGTGTGTGTGTGTGTGTTCATGCATGTGTGTGGGGGGGGGGGGTTCGGGGACGGGCGGCCATGGCGACAGGGGGCGAGGGAGGGGGGGGAGAGGGAGGAACTGAGCTCACAGCGGGGCGACGGCGAGGCGAGGCGAATCGGGGGCAGCGACGGCGTCGGGGCAGGCGGCGCAGCGAGGAGCGGGCGCGCGCGCGCGGGCCGGCGGCGCCGTCGGGGATCGGCGAGGAAGGGCGCGTCCGGAGTAGGGGTCGACGAGGAGGGACGGGCGGCCGGCGTCGGGGGCGGCGACGGCGTCGATCGGGGCAGGCGGCGGCGCGCAGCAGCCTGGCGGCGTCGTCTGTGTTTGACGTCGAGAGAATGGAGAGGATGGTGAATTTTTCGTAAGTGGAGTTATATATATGAGAGCCTTTAGTCGCGTTTGGTGGTTCCAACCGCGACTAAAGGCCACCTTTAGTCGCGGTTGGAGCCACCAACCGCGACTAAAGGTCTCGCTTCCCGCCGCTTGGACTGGATGAAATTCACCTTTAGTCGCGGTTGGTGGCTCCAACCGCGACTAAAGGCCCCCCTTTAGTCGCGGTTGGTGGCTCCAACCGCGACTAAAGGCCTGTTCCTGGCACGGCGCAGTGTGGTGGATGTTTAGTCCCACCTCGCCCAGCGAAGGGCGCTCGCACTGGTTTATAAACCCCGGCGCGGTAGCTCATTCGAGCTCCTCTCTAAAGCAGGCCTACAAGACCTACCATTCGTTCCTGCCCTGTGGGCCATACTGGGCCTTGCGGGCCTGCATCCTGGCCCAACTAGTGGGTGTCTAGTCGTATGCAGGCCGTGGCGGCCCAGTAGGCGGGCTTTTTTTTTACTTTTCAGTTTTTTTTGTTTTCTTCTATATTTATTTTCTTTTGTTTCTTGGTTGTTTTTTGCTTTATTTAGAGTTTCTGAGTGAATCTTTTTGCTTTAGGTAAAAAAAATTATAAACTTTCTGTTAGTGCCAGTAGTTTTCAAATTTGAATTATTTGAAATTTGTGTGAATCACTAATTTGTGAATAACTTTATTTTAAAAAAAGATTTTTCAGTGATTCTTTTTTCTGCTGTTTAATATTAGTGTGTTTTATCATTATATTCAATTTGGTAATTCTTAGGTTATTTAAAAAAAATGAAATGCCTTTGTAACAGACGAGTTTTCGTCCGAAAGCGTGATACTTCGAAAGAGATTGTCCATTTTGTACACGAAGTGCATCCAGTTTTTGCCGTAACCCTCTCAACTTTTTAGCACATGCTATGTGGGTGAAATGATGATACCATGCCAACTTTCAACCTTTTCTGATTGTGATTTGTAGTGCTTTTCAATTTCAGGGTCATTTAGCTCAAAAAAATCAGTAAATGCATGAAAAATAGCAAATGAAGTCAGAAAGGGTTGAAAATTGATGACGTGGCTTTGGACATAATATTTCTTCGCGTTTCAAATGCCAAAACACATAAGTCGGAGTTCTATTACAAAGATTCCCTCCGGTTTGTCCGAAGTGGGACTTTCCAGATATATAAGTCCGGAAACTAACTAGAGAAGCCGGTCACATCCCAGAGTGGGATCTTTGGATATAAAACTTTTTCTTCGCGTGTGTCCCTTTGTGCCGTAACCATGGACAATCTTCATCGTTTAACTTGATGCTCGGGTCAACATTCACTGTGAAGGGAGCAATTTCATGAAACTTTTCATAATCTTCTGACATGTCTGTCTTGTCCTCCACTCCCACGATGTTTCTTTTCCCTGAAAGAACTATGTGGCGCTTTGGCTCATCGTATGATGTATTCGCTTCCTTATCTTTTCTTTTTCTCGGCTTGGTAGACATGTCCTTCACATAGAAAACCTGCGCCACATCATTGGCTAGGACGAATGGTTCGTCTGCGTACCCAAGATTGTTGAGATCCACTGTTGTCATTCCATACTGCGGGTCTTCCTTTACCCCGCCTCCTCTCAGATTGACCCATTTGCACCGAAACAAAGGGACCTTCAAACCAAGTCCATAGTCAAGTTCCCATATCTCCTCTATGTAACCATAATATGTGTCCTTTGGCCTATTGGTGTTTGCTGCATCAAAGCGGACACCACTGTTTTGGTTGGCGCTCTTTTTATCTTGGGCGATCGTGTAAAATGTATTCTCATTTATCTCGTACCCTTTGAAAGTCAATATAGTCGAAGATGGTAACTTGGACAGCAAGTACAGGTCATCTGCAACAGTGTCGTCATGCATGAGACGTGTCTGCAACCAACCGGGGAAAGTCACAGTTTGTTCATGTGTAATCCAGTCGTCAGACTGCTCCGGGTGTTTGGAGCGTAGAATATTCTTGTGTTGCTCGATATACGGAGCCACCAAGGCGGAACTTTGTAAAACTGTGTAGTGTGCTTGCGCCAAAGAATGCCCGTCCAGGCATATTACTGAATTCTTTCCTAGCGTGCCTTTTCCACCCAGTCTGCCCTCATGCCGCGATTCAGGAACACCAATCGGCTTAATGTCAGGAATAAAGTCAACACAAAACTCAATGACCTCCTCTGTTTCATGGCCCTTGGAGATGCTTCCTTCTGGCCTAGCACGATTACGAACATATTTCTTTAAGACTCCCATGAACCTCTCAAAGGGGAACATATTGTGTAGAAATACAGGACCCAGAATGGCAATCTCCTCGACTAGGTGAACTAGGACGTGCGTCATGATATTGAAGAAGGATGGTGGGAACACCAACTCGAAACTAACAAGACATTGGTAAGATTTCTGGATCGATTACCTTCTGAGAGATTGCATTGAGGAATGCACATAGCTTCACAATGGCTAATCGAACGTTTTCATGTAGAAGCCCCCTCAATGCAACCGGAAGCAGTTGCGTCATAATCACGTGGCAGTCATGAGACTTTAGGTTCTGGAACTTTTTCTCTGCCATATTTATTATTCCCTTTATATTCGACGAGAAGCCAGACGGGACCTTCATACTGAGCAGGCATTCGAAGAAGATTTCTTTCTCTTCTTTGGTAAGAGCGTAGCTGGCATGACCTTGAAACTACTTTGGATCCATGCCGTCTTCTCCGTGCATACGTTGCTGGTCCTCCCGTGCCTCCGGTGTATCTTTTGTCTTCCCATACACGCCCAAGAAGCTTAGCAGGTTCACGCAAAGATTCTTCGTCACGTGCATCACGTCGATTGCAGAGCGGACCTCTAGGTCTTTCCAATAGGGTAGGTCCCAAAATATAAATTTCTTCTTCCACATGGGTGCGCGTCCGTCAGCGTCATTCGGAACAGATTGTCCGCCAGGACCCTTTCCAAAGATTACTTTTAAATCCTTGACCATATCAAGTATATCATCACCAGTACGGTGGCGAGGCTTCTTCCGGTGATCTGCCTCACCTTTGAAATGCTTGCCTTTCTTTCTTACGGGATGCCTGCTCTGAAGAAATCGACGATGCCCCAGGTACACATTCTTCTTACATTTATCCAAATATATACTGTCGGTATCATCTAAACAGTGCGTGCATGCGTGGTATCCCTTGTTTGTCTGTCCTGAAAGGTTACTGAGAGCAGGCCAATCATTGATGGTTACAAACAGCAATGCTCGCATGTCAAATTCCTGCTGTTTGTGCTCATCCCACGCACGTACACCTTTTCCATTCCACAGCTCTAAAAGTTCTTCGACTAATGGCCTTAGGTACACATCAATGTCGTTGCCGGGTTGCTTGGGGCCTTGGATGAGCACTGGCATCATAATGAACTTCCGCTTCATGCACAACCAAGGAGGAAGGTTATAGATACATAGAGTCACAGGCCAGGTGCTATGATTGCTGCTCTGCTCCCCAAAAGGATTGATGCCATCTGCACTTAAACCAAACCATACGTTCCTTCCGTCATCTGCAAAGTCCTTCCACTTTCTCTCGATTTTTCTCCACTGTGATCCGTCAGCGGGTACTCTCAACTTCCCGTCTTTCTTACGGTCATCTTTGTGCCATCGCATCAACTTGGCATGCTCTTTGTTTTGGAACAAACGTTTCAACCGTGGTATTATAGGAGCATACCACATCACCTTGGCAGGAATTTTCTTCCTGGGGCGCTCGCCCGCAACATCACCAGGGTCATCGTGGCCGATCTTATAGCGCAATGCACAGCATACCGGGCATGCATTCAAATCCTCGTACTCACCGCGGTAGAGGATGCAGTCATTAGGGCATGCATGTATCTTCTGCACCTCTAATCCTAGAGGGCAGACGGCCTTCTTTGTTTCGTACGTACTGTCGGGCAATTCGTTGTCCTTTGGTAGCTTATTCTTCATTATTTTCAGCAACTTTTCAAATGCCTTGTCAGGTACACCATTCTCTGCCTTCCATTGCAGCAATTCCAGTGTGGTACCCAGCTTTTTCTTGTCATCTTCGCAATTTGGGTACAACAATTTCTTGTGATCCTCTAACATGCGCTGCAACTTCAGCTCCCCTTTTCACTTGCACAGTTTCTATTTGCATCGGCAATGGCCCGACCAAGATCATCAGCGGGCTCATCTGATGCCTCTTCTTCAGCTCCTTCCTGCATTGCCGGCTCAGCTTCTTCCCCCATTGTTGTACCATCGTATTCATGGAACCCATGGCCAGGATAGCTGTCGTCATCCTCTTCTTCTTCATTCTCTTCCATTAGGACCCCTCTTTCTCCGTGCTTGGTCCAACAGTTATAGCCGGACATGAAACCGGACTCAAACAGGTGGACGTGAATGGTTCTTGAGTTAGAGTAATTTCGATCATTCTTACAGCCAGCACATGGACAATACATAAAACCATCCGCCCGCTTGTTTGCCTCAGCCGCAACCAGAAAAGTATGCACGCCATTAATGAACTGGGGAGAGCATCGGTCATCGTACATCCATTGCCGGCTCATCTTCATTACACAACACCGAAAAGACCAAATTAATACAAGTTCATACATAAAGTTCATACACACTTGTTCTCATAAAGCAACATACAAACTCTCTAGCTAAAGCATTTAAATGCAACAACAAATGCGATCAAGATCTCAACTAAGGTAACAATTGATCCAACAACATAGTGATACCAAGCCTCACTATCAATGGCATATTTTTTTAATTTTCTAATCTTCAAGCGCATTGCATCCATCTTGATCTTGTGATCATCGACGACATCGGCAACATACAACTCCAGTTTCATCTTCTCTTCTTCAACTCTTTTCAATTTTTCTTTCAAATACTCGTTTTCTTTTTCAACTAAATTTAACTTCTTGACAAGAATATCTATGTCGGTTGCAATTTCCGGTTCACATACCTCCTAGATAAAAATATCTATGTCAACTTGATGGGCATAATTGTCATAAACGCGAAATGCAACAAATAGTTATAAAAGAGAATATATATACCACATCCGAATCATAAACCGGGCGAGGGCCGACGGGGACGGATATCAAAGTCATGGCACTATGTATAACAAACAATCATACATGTAAGAAAATTATACAATTAACTATCTAAATCATACAAATAAGATTTTTTTTATAAAAAGGATAAGAACGAACAAGAGGCTCACCAAGGTGTGGTGACGGCGACGGGACGGTGCGGGCGATCGACGGTGGTTAGGACGGGGACGGGAAGGCACTAAGTAAACCACACCTACACATGCAAAGTAAGAAGTTAATTTGAGCTCAAATTGCATATAAATCAAATGAACTACCACATATAAATACTCTCAAACTAAAACCCACAAATCACTATACTTATAGAGCATTGCAAGAGCTAATCTAGCAATGAGAGATGAAAGGACAAAGTTGCTAACCTTTGTGAACACTTGGATGGATGGGGTGCCTCCAAATCTTGACAAATTTTGGCAAAAATGGAGGATGAGCTCGAGGAAGAGGAAGAACAAAGGAGGGGAAGAAGGGGAAAAAAAGGAAGGAGTACTGTGATCGGGCTGGCCGAATTCATATAGGGGATCTTTAGTCCCGGTTGGTATCTCCAACCGGGACTACCAACCGGGACTAAAGGGGCTCGTGGGGGCCCCAGCTGACACCAGCCTGCCACCACCCTTTAGTCCCGGTTCGTGTTACGAACCGGGACTAAAGGGGGGGCCTATAGTCCCGGTTGGTGATACCAACCGGGACTAAAGGGGCTCGTGGGGGCCCCAGCTGACACCAGCCTGCCACCACCACATTAGTCCCGGTTCGTGTTACGAACCGGGACTAAAGGTCCGGAACGAACCGCGACTATGATGCCCGTCCCGAACCGGGACTAATGGTCACATTAGTGCCGGTTCAAAACCCGACCGGGACTAAAGCTGCGGACAAAAGGTCCGTTTTCTACTAGTGTTATGTTGTAGACTCATATTGTGTTGGTATGTGTGATGTTACTCCAAGAGCAAGTAACTACCTAAGTTACCACATACATCTCTTTCCTCATTAATTACTTGCCACATCATCTATTTTGCCTAGATATGTGTGATGTTACCACTGATGTTACTCCCAGTATGGGTAGTCTAAAAGAAGCCAACCACGATCGCAAGCGCATGCAGCGAGCTGATACATCATCCGTTGCCTAATCAACATCTACAACAATAAATTTGGGCCTTTTATATGCATGCTAATTCGGGCATGCTACCCCTAATGTAGCGCATGCACCCTCATATAGCGCTCCCATACCCAATGAAAGATCTGCATGCATCAATAATTGGACGGACGCCTTCGGTAATCTTGCTATTAATTACTATCCCGACTAATAATAAATCAAAAGTATTTGAAATTTGTGGCCTGGTTAAAACAACCGGTCGGAGGAAGTATTATACATCTTTTTCTTGCGAGAAAAGTATTATATACATCCTTAAATAGTCCCACCTCGATCTCTTCCAACGAAATCTATCTATTTATATACGCTCACAAGTTGCTTGAAATATCAACAAGCGAATAACGATCAAAAAATCCTGAAGGAATTAGCACCTGGATATTGTGGGCTGCCATGAAAAAATTAAATCCGGGCATAACAAAGGAGGGATTCGTGGGTTGCCATAATTAAAGAAGGAAGAAGGAACCTCATTAAATGGGAATTGTGGGATGCGGCGTTGGAGGGGGATTGTGGGCACAAGAATAAACTTGGATCAAATAAAAGAAATAAGAAGAAGACCTATGAATTGGCATGTTGGTGTGTAGATTGATTATCCGCACCTAAACGCGAAGTAGTCAACGCGCACCGACTATATCAGTGTTGCTTGCATGATAGATGGAGTTCGAGGCAATGAAGGATCTCTAGCAACCGGATTGGAGTGTGAGGCTTCGATGGATTCCGCGAATCAACGGGTGGTGTGGGGCGAGCGACTCCTCGACGTAATTCTTCTCCTACTTCTTGGGGTAGATGGAGACACGCTAGACTAGAAACGCAAAAAATGCATAAATTTTAAGCAAGCCAATGGTGTGTTTCAAACATTCACTTTTTGAGTTAATTTATATAGTATGTAGATGCTTGCCAATGGTGTTTTTCAAACATTCAATTTTGGAGTTTATATAGTATGTTGATGCATATTTTGGATAATAAATTTTAAATTTTAAATTATTACTTTAGTTTTTAATATGCTTTTCATGCATGCAATTAAAAAATAGAAGGAGGGAGAAAGAGAGGACAGGAAGCAGGATAAGCTGCAACATGTCTTGAAATGAAAGACGTGAACCTAGGTGTGTGAGAGAGAAAATAAATAAAATATGGTATATGATGTCAATTTCTCCCGTTGCAACGCACGGGCACATTTGCTAGTTAATTAATAATAAAGGGAGGTGCGTTTCTCCGTCCTTCGTGCGTATTTTGCAAAAGCACCCCTCCCTTTGTGGCAAATCACCTTTGGTTCGCATCTGAAAATTTTCTAGGTCGTCCTCGCAACCGATTCACACCGAGCCATGTAAATGGGCCTTCCTATAGAAATAGGAATCTTATTTATGGGCTGCCGGACACACAAGTGGGCTTGGTACAAACACGTACATTATAAAATTGTTGTGCCGTGGGGAAATATCTCCCGTACCAACGTTTTTTTTTCCGATAAAGGGCGCTTTATTGAACTCAAAATGTAGCATCGAGTGGATACAAAGCATAAAGAGCAACACCCGGCCTCTGCATAGCTAAGATGCACACAGCCATCAAACGAACAGTCTTATAAAAATATAAAAACGACAAAGTGGCAACAGTAAAGCCATATGAGACCGAAACTATGCCTATGTCGACGGAGAAGATGGACCAATTCGGAGATAACCTCCCTGGCCACCCGCTCCAACCGCATACACACCGCCTTGAACAGCGATTGGTACTCCGTTCGGTGCAGCGTAGACCACGTACGAAGCCAGTGCGTACAACGGTAAATAACCTGCATGGGAGAAGAGATTTTGCCATTAAAAACACAATCATTTCTACGTAGCCAAAGCGACCATAGTAAGGCTGACGCTCCCACCCTTATTAGCGTATTAAATGTATTTGGTATTCCATCAAGCCAGTGTCCATATATATTGGCAACACTTGTTGGTGGATACAAATTTGACGCTATTTGGATGACTGACCATGTAGAATGCGTAAACTTGCATTGGAAGAAGAGATGTTTGATTGTCTCATCATGAGTATAAAAACTACACTTCTTACTTCCTGTCCAGTTGCGTCGAGCGAGGTTATCTTTAGTTAGCACAACTCCTCTCCGAAGATACCACATGAAAATCTTAACTTTTAGTGGCATCTTCGATTTCAAGATTTGTTTATTATTGTCCACTGAACTCTCTGTGTGCAAGAGTGCACGATACATAGAATCAACTGTGAAGGACACAGATGTAGTAAGATTCTAGCGAAACACATCCCGCCCTTGTGTCAGGTTAATCGAATCCAAACGGGACAAAAGATGTTGCCATGAGACAAGACGGGGGCCAAACAAATCCCTTTTATGGAAGTTAATTTTCAAGCCTGACATTTGCTCAAAAGCTAAAAGCAAAAGTTTCAGATTTCTTGCCTTATCAAGGTCATGTTCCATAAAAAGAATCGTATCATCGGCATATTGCAAGATAGAGAGTCCCCCATCAACAGATGTGGCACTACTCCTACAATTTGACCATCTTGTTTTGCGCGTTCGATCAAAGTAGCGAGCATGTCAGTGACAATGTTGAATAACATTGGAGACAATGGGTCACCCTGACGTAATCCCTTTTTCGTTTAGAAGTAATGGCCTACATCATCATTGACTTTGATAGCCACACTGCCTCCAGTAATGAAATTTTGGATCCACTCACGCCATCTATCGGAGAAACCTTTTATTCTTAGGGTCTGTTGTAGAAACGACCATTTGACTTTGTCGTAAGCCTTCTCAAAGTCAATTTTTAATACTACCCCACTCATGTTCTTCCGGTGCATCTCGTGAATGGTCTCATGAAGGATAACTACTCCATCGAGTATATTTCTTCCTTGCATGGAAGCCGTTTGGGATGGTCGAACAACATGGTCGGCATCCGCATTGAGCCTATTAGTCGCTACTTTGGTGAATATTTTGAAGCTGACATTAAGGAGGCATATCGGTCTGTATTGTTGGATCCGCATAGCCTCCTTTACCTTGGGCAACAAAATAATCTCGCCAAAATTAAGCCTGGATAGGTCCAGTTGGCCGGCATGAAGGAAATTGAATAACTCCATTAGGTCAGTCTTGATGACATCCCAGAAGTTCTGATAGAACTCTGCGGGGAAGCCATTAGGTCCTGGAGCCTTGTTATGTTCCATTGGAACACCTCGGCTCGCACCTCCTCTTCAGAGAAAGGTGTCATCAGGATATCATTCTCTTCTGCTGTGAGCTTGTGGAATATCATCTGTTTGGGTCTCATCAAGACTGAAATTCCCTTCATCTGGAGCCCCAAACAGAGACTTGTAGTATTTGGTTATGTAACGCTTGAGCTCTTCGTGACCTTCGATCCGTCCCTCATCCTGTTGGAGGCTAAAAATATACTTCTTCCGGTGTTGCCCATTGGCGACCATTTGGAAATATCGTGTATTGCTATCTCCCTCCAAAATGAATTGGGCACCGGATCTTCGGTAACACTTGAGTTCCTCTTCTCGCAATAGACGTGCCATATGCTCATTGGATTGATTTTTTATGTCAATATCCTGTTGAGACAAAGTGCGTGTCTCTGCTAGTTTATCGAGGTTATCAATAATAGTGGAAAGACGCTGCTTTTCTTTTTTATACATACCGCTGGTGTGTTTCGCCCAACCATTTAGGAACTGCCTTGTGGCTCGAATTTCAAAGTTCCATCTCTGGATTGGTGTGCGACCAACGGCGGGCTTCTCCCATACATTCTTAACTATATCCGCAAAGCCATCACGTTGTAACCATCCCAATTCGAATTTGAATGGGCGGCGAGCAGTGAGAGGACTAGCAGAGTTAGAATCAAGAATGATGGGCACATGGTCCGAAAGTCTCTCAATACGCTCTAGGGCACGCACTGTTACCAGAGGGAATTTTAATTCCCATTCGGTATCCATGAGTACCCGATCGAGTTTCTCGTATGTCGGCACCGGCGATTGTTGGCCCAAGTGAACTGTCGCCCCGACATGCTGGCTTCCCGAAGATTCAAACTGTCAATCACATCGTTGAATAAGAAAGACCAGTGAGTGTCGAAATGGTCGTTATTTTTCTCTTCCTGGTACCTAAGGATATTAAAGTCACCTCCAATAAGCATTGGGTGTGGGTTATCCTTTGCCAGGTTTACCAATTCCCGAAGGAAAGCGGATTTATTCTCATCTTGGGCAGCCCCATAGACCGCGACGAGACTCCACGTAAAATTATCAGCTCTGTTTCAAAGATGGAATTTGATTAGTACCACCTCGATCTTTTAGATTCAATACCATCGATTTATATACGTTTCTAACTTATTTGAAATATCAAAAAAAGCTCCTCAGAATAATTAGAACAGGGCCAAGAAGGAAATTAACTTCCAGGAGAGGGATCTTTTTTTTTGCGGGTATCCAGGAGAGGGATCGTGTGGTGTGCCCATGATGGGGCTTAAAGGAGAACGCTGCTGTGCCCCATATGATTGGAGGATTATGCAGCAGGCATGCATGGGTTGAAGGAGAAGGTTGCACCATGATATTTAGATGAGGGATTTGTGAGCTAAACTTTGAGTATGATTGGATTGGAGGATTGGGGCGCCATTCCATGAAGGGATGAAGGAGGAGGTGATATTAGATGAGGGATTGCATGTCATTAAAAAAGGGTTTCGTCCTTGCAGTGATTATTTCAAAAACTTGATTTGAAGCTATGCCCGCTTGGCTATACAGAAAATAGGCTTTCGCCCCCCTTTATAGATAAAGGAATCAAACAAGGTACACGGCCGAACGATACAAGATGGTTACGGTACACGTAGGCTACTACGCGACCAATAGAAAGCATCGGAGAACTAAACACACCACATGCTACAACCTAGTACACCTAGGCTCCACGACAACGCCCTCAGGAGGGAAGACGACGTATAGCGCCGCCGCTGTCGAGTCCGGCCAGACATGGGTCTTCACCCGGGGCCTTGACACGGAGAGAAGAGCCATAGCGATGTCTTCAAGAAGAGAGCGGCACCCACGGGTGTCGACGCCGCCGACTCACACGTGCCATCGATGCCGCCAGGGGGAGAGCGAGGAGGTCTAATCTCCAGATCCAGATCAGGACACCATCCCAGGGGGCCATGTCCGAGCTACCCACCGCTCCGCCACCCGTTGCCCACACAACCCGGGGGAGAGCCACCACCACTACAATGGCGCCCGCCGGAGAGCAACCATGTGGACTGCCATCCAGGGCCGCCGCCTCAGCATCCCTGCCGCCAGATACCGAACGCCACGCACAACACAATGCACTCGACCCCGGTAGGAAGAGCGATGACCCACCATCACTCACAGCCCGGCATCAGTCCCTGAGTCTGGGTAGACGCCTCCATCGTCGGAGGCACCCACACCAACATCCCCAGCCAATCCCTGTGAACTGGGGGGACACAACTCCGGAACTGCCGACGGCTGCCGACGAGCTCACCCAACCCCACGGTCAGGCGCACTCACACAACGCCAGATCCAAGGTCACCGGCGCCGATCTGTGCCATGACGCACCGGTACCACGACCACCACCGACGAGCACTGTACTCGCGAGACAGGCACGACCACCGCCTGCGAGCACCTCCCGGGCCAAGCCCAACCTCACCTACCCGAAGCAAAAGCTCCGATCCGCCCCGGGCTCCGAACAGGCCCACCCAGGCATGAACCCTAGATCTGGTCCATCCCCGAAGCGCGTGCGGCGACTGCCAGCCCCGCGCACCGTCAGAGCAGATCCAGGGGAAGGAAAGCCGCCACCACCAGCCTGCGCCGCATGTGCCACCATCTGCCTGCGCCGCCGCCGCCCACACCGGAGCTGCCCTCAACCCGAGCCGCCCCGCAAGTCAGACCGGCAGGGCCGCAACCGCTAGATTTGGCGGCCGCGCCAAGATCCGTCATTGCCCTGCCGTGCACACACCACCACTGCTGCCGCCACTAGCCCACCATACCGTTGCCTCCACTCCGAGCCACCCGCAGGCTGCCGGCGCACAAGGAGCAGAGGAGCGGGCGAGATGAGCTCCTAGCCGACGCCCCCGCAGGGAGCCGCCACCCTCGCGCCCGCGCCAAACGGCCATATCCGGGAGGGATCCGACCCCGCGGCCGTGGCTCGCCGCCGTCGACCACCAGCCAGCCGCGCCACCAGCCGGCCACCCCGGCCGCGCCGCAGGTGCCGGCCGGTGCGCCACCGCGCCCTGGAGCAGCGCCGCGCCGCTCGTCGATGCCGCCGTCCCGCGCCGCGCAGCTCCGAGGAGAGAGGAGAGATGGCCCCGCCGCCGCCGACGCCGACCGGGCTTTGCCCGGCGGCGCGCCCTGGCGGTGGCGAGGGGAGGGGAGGGGCGGCTGGAACCACTCGCTGGCGGCTAGGGTTCGCCCTCTCGGTCGCTCGCGGGAGCGACGCGAGAGGGGCTTTTTTCTCCGTCCGGTTTGCCAAGTCCGCCCGCTAGGCTATAGAAGCCCAGTTGAGTAGCATTAGCAATAAAAATAATAATTAGTTTCTCTCCTTCCTTGCTTTTTTGTCAGTTTTGTGCATGAAAAACATGTTAACCGTATTTTCCAAATGGCATGGCGTCCAAGCGGAAGAAGAACGACTCCATGATAATTCGTAAGATTAACAAATCACCAAACTAGTTGGTGG
Organism: Elymus sibiricus; assembly: GCA_039707655.1. Taxonomy (NCBI): domain Eukaryota; kingdom Viridiplantae; phylum Streptophyta; class Magnoliopsida; order Poales; family Poaceae; genus Elymus; species Elymus sibiricus. The sequence continues at coordinate 409,944 of CM077664.1, read as the reverse complement.
TCGACGAGACCATCAATGACGACAACTCCATCACTCTGCACCTGGACACCATGAACATGTTGCAGCTCTTTGCTGGCGCCGAACCACCCGATGGTTGATGAGGCTACCAATAATGACAACTCCATCATCGCTCTACAGCGAAACACAATGGGCATGTTGCAACTCTTTCGCGGCGATATTGTCCTACTAAAGGGTTGCGCTGTATATTCCATCCTTTAGAGATGCAAGGCTCAAGACATCCTGACATGTCCGATTAGGATGTAGTAAGGGAGGGGGATTAGACGACGGCAAGAAATTCTCTAGGTGAACCGCCGCAAGGTTGACATCATGCATCTCATCTGATAGCCTCGACACGTTCAATACTAGATTCCTCGTGGATCTTATGCTTTTTCTTCCCGTTGCAACGCACGGGCAGATTTGCTAGTTGATTTAAAATGAAGCATCAAGAGAATACAAACATAATAAGCACATCCGTCTTCTGCATAACTAGGATGCACATAGCCAATACCGACGCTTGCACATAAAAAATGCCAATAAATAGCAAAGTCATATTGGACCAAAGCTATGCGTAGGTGAGGAAAAATAAGAAAAACCTAAAGCGATCAGATCCACGATCGACAAAATACAACAATGACCATATCAGCACCAATCATCTCATGACATCACACGGATGACGAGGTTCTTCAACAGAAATGCCTTCAGAAAGAAGCATGCTCCATCGCCGTGGTCACCAGATCCAACCCCAAGGCCAGAATCTAGGTTTTCACCATGAAGAATTGGTCTGAGCATATCTAAGAAGTGCCTTTAATAGGGTAAGGAAGTAAAAAACATCGCCATTGCCAGGGCAGACCTAGGCTTGCACCCCGAAACTCAATATCGAGTACTCGATTAGCATATCCATCGATGTCACTCATGTGTTGTCGCAACCATTTTTCTGTAATCCCAACAGCCACAAGAAACGTGTGATCATTACTGATGCACAATCACCCCTCTACGTCAAGTCGTTGTCCATAGTTTGCATCTCACTGACCTTTCGATGGCCACCGCAGTGCAGCAAGGCTGCCGCTGTAGGCCGGAGAGGTCATCTCAACATGCGAATCTAGTTGATGGACCGGCCACTCTGACATCCCCACCCAAGACCGGTTGGATCAAGGTGATAGTACCATCGAACGACGGTAACAATGACCATCGCATCCCGAATCATGCCCTGACAGCATCGGCGGTCAGATCTGGCTCATTGTCATGTTCCTTGATCGCCTTAGCAGCACGGCCACCAGGCGAGGCACCTAGAACAAGATGCGAAGGAGCGCTCCACCTCAACCTGTTGTTTTTCGCTGGAAAGTACGCATATCTCCACCGTGATGCGCATGCCCTTCGGGACCAGGAGGAGTCCCGCCGCCGCCAACCACCGATCGGACCTTTGCGTGGACGACACATGCCAGCGGCGGCAAGGGAGAGGTGAGGGGGGCCTAGAGGGGCGGCGCCAGCGAGACACCCGAGTCACCCGATGGAACGACGCGGGTCGCTGACCCCCAAATGAACTTACTCGCCACTGACTTACTCGTCTCCAACCTCTATGCCACCGCACAGCGCGAGCTCCGTGGACTGATGTGGGAGCATCAGTCGCAACACGGTCAAGAGGACCAGCCCAGCAACGCGCCGCCGGTCCACCAGATGACCTGTAACAGCCCGGGATTTCCCCTTAATTAGAAATTGCTTGTTTTTTTCGTTTTGTTTGTCGGTGTTGCTTGCGCTAATAGTATAATATATGTCCCCCTCTTTCTCGTATTGGCTTGCGTGTCCGGACCCACCCCCATGGCACACGACCTGTTGCGGCACAGGGTAATCACCCGATCACCGTCGCAGCTCCCGGCACAGGACCAGCCATCCCCATCGGTGCGAAAACCCATTTATATTTAAATGGATTATTTTATCGGGCGCCGGTCGGCGTTCCCGGATGGGCGCGAAACGTTGTAGACGTCGTCGGTATGCTGCGAGGAGTGCGTGGTTCGAAGTTTCACCTGAATCGGAGTTCGTACGGAACCGGTACGGTCAGAAACGTGCAACGTATGCGCGGGTATTAAAACCAGGGGTATTTTCGTAACTAGCCAGCCCCACCTAGCCTATATATTGCCCCCTCATCTCCCCCCTTGGGCATTAGGGTTTCCCCCTGGAAAATTGCAGCCACCCCCCTGAGCTCCACCAGATCTGCCCCAAAATCCTCGCACACCCGAAACCCTAGCCAGCCCCCACCTCCCAGCCAAATCTGACCGTCAGATCTCCAGATCTGCGGCTGCCAAGCCTCCACGTCGCCCCTCCAGCCTCCTCCCGCCGCCGGGCCCCGCAGGGCCGTCCCCATCGCCGTCGGGCCCGATCTGGGCCTGGGGAGCCTGCCTCCCGCTCAAGCTCCCGCGAGGACGCCGCCTCACCGTCCGGCCGACGAGCCGCGCCGCGCCGCCGCTGCAGCCCCCTGGAAACCGCCATGGCCATGGTGGCCCGTGGAGCTCCTTGTCACCCCTCGCGCCTCGCCCCCTCGGAGCTTTGCCGATGATCGTCGCCGCCTGCCTGCCCTCCACCGCGCCCGGATCTGGCCGTTCCCGCCTGCCCGCGCCGCTCGCCGGACCCCGCCACCTCGCCGGAGACCGGCCGCCGCAGCCGCACCGGCGATGCCTCGTCCCGATCCAGACAAGGACGCCCGCTTGTCCCCTCGCCCGCTCGCGTTGACTGCTGGCTGGGCCGGCGCGCCCAGTAGCAGAGCCGAGCGCGGCCCAGCAGCGCCGCGCGGCCCAGCCCGCCTTCCAGCCGCGGCTCCTCTCCGCCCTATGCGTCGCCCTCCTATCCTCCGCCTGCCTGCCAGTTGGGCCGAGGCCCACAAGGTGAGCACGCCTCCCCTTTCCCCCTTTTTTTTCTTCTGCGGAATCTGTTGGGCTCAGCCCATTATCCGTGTAGCACCCTAGGCGTCTTTTAGTGTGCTAGCGCTCTCTGTGGGGCCCATTTGCTTCAGATTTAGCCCGAGAACGCCTATATGAATTCTGGACATTATAAATTGCTGTTAAATGTTACGATTTGGCAATAGCAATATCTTTTTAACCGTTGCTCGGATGGAGACGCTTTCTACATGTAACTTGCTTAGTTTTTCGCGTAGATTAATAAAATGTTGCCCTTTGCCATGTTTTAGTTTGTTAACATGCTGATCTACTGCTATTTACAGCCCATGCCACCGTAAATGGTTTATTTAATAACTTAATTACCGTAGCTCCGATTAAAATGTTCTTTATATGTAACTTGACTAGAATTGCATGTAGATTATGTTTATGCTATTGCTTGCTGCTGTTACCAAATATAAAATATGGTTTAGGGCAGAACAGTACCAAATGCTATTATTATCGTGGGGTACTTAGCGATATGTAATAGATTGTATTCTCCGTTATGTGATTTCCAGTATTTCCTTCTTCTGTGCTCCCGCGGATACTCTCGGAGACGAATCGAGTTTGCGATCGACTACACCTTCGGAACCCGTCATCTCAACAGGCAAGGGGGGCTACATATCATGCTTTATAACTTTCAGCTTGCATGCCTAGTTTCAGCATAGAACGGTTGTTTGATCCTACCACCTCATATACAAGCCTCCAATTTAAACCCAAAAATCCATGTCCCCACATCCTAGCAAACCTTGTTTGGCCATGTACCTTGCTTGCTTAACCATTGCTTAGTATGCGTAGGAACTACCTGCAGCTTACCCATGTTGCTACCTTGGATTGGGATATCACACTATTATATTATTGTTGAATGATGTGATTATTATGATGTTGACTATATCCGACGAAGGGTGGAAGGTCAGGCTATCCCGCCTCGACGCTTTGTGCCTAACCGCGTGTGGGATTCTATGGGGTCCCCTTGTCTTACCACTACTAGAAAAAACCCTGTTAGTTGCGCACCTATTTTGGCTAGTAATAGCGCACTATAGGTGCGCCATTACTAGCACGCCACTAGTAACAAATACTAATGGCGCACCACTGGTGCGCCATTGGTATCCCAGATAATAGTGGCGCACCACATAGTGCGCCATTACTATGTCCAACAGTGCGCCATTACTATGCCTCCTAGGGGGGCATATTTACCTTCACCTATGCCCCCCAAGTGCGCCATTACTATGCCCCATAATGCGCCACTGGTATTTAGCTTGGTGCGCCACTAATGCTCAATATGGCGCGCCACTACTATGAATATTAGCAAATATTTTTTTTTGATTTTCTGGTATTTGCACAGGTTACAAAATACAATATACAGCACAAAAAAAATATGCACGGAATATACAGTACAATACAGCACCACAATTAGTCAAGTATAAACATCACATAATATATACAATTCATCACATTAGTCTCCGAATTCAAAATAGCGAACAAAGTTCAAATATTAGACAAGTTTAGGTCTCGAGACCGAGTAGCGAGTTTGTCGTCACATTACAAAGTCGATATCGATCATCTAAACTACCATCACATAGAAGAGAGCTGCGGTCACGATGAGCATCATCGCGATGAAACTGGTCTTCGTCCGGTTCCTCCTCCGCTCCCTCCTCTCTCCCGCTAGATAGCGCGCGTATCTAGCTTCCGCCTCCGCCCTAGTGGTGTACCCGTTGTAACTATTACCGCTGAAACGGTGACCTGTCTCCGACACTCCTCCCAGTCGTCGTAGACTCTGGGAACCTCACCCTTATACACGACATACGACGGCATCTGCTCTATGCACTAGACAAACAAAACGTTAGTAGCAATTCACAGATAATATATAAGCAATACATAAGTATGCAACAAAAGGATCGGAGGAAGAGAAAAGCAACACATTACTAGCACGGTTCATGGTCCTAGTAATAAATAGCATCGATTACATATAAGTTGAATGACGTACGACTGTTCAAACTAAGGAGACATACATACAAGTTCATAAAAGTTTATACAACACACAAGCTCTCGTCGATAGTTCAGAACTACATAGCTAGGCAAGCATCAAGACTTTTGACTCGGCTCACGGGCCGGAGCGTGGATGAAGTCGTCGTCTTTCGTGATGGTCATGAATGGGCGATCGTCGTCACCCTGCACTTTTAGTATTGTTTCTATGTCATTGTTAGACAGTTGATTCCTGAGGAAGAACTCCCCTGTGGCACGAAGGACATCTTCATAGATGATTCCTGCCAAGTCCGATTGGATGCGAAAGAATTCTTGTCTGAGGTCGGCGTCTTAGATTTCCGACAAGCGTGTGGCCCAGTGTTTGAGATGTTCTGGTAGCGTAAGCTGCTGCTGGTCCCGTACGAACGCCCGCATGTGATGGAGGGCATAGTAGGCACCCTTCTGACCGCCAGGCGGCTGCTTGACGCAGGGGAACTTTGTTAAGTGCATGAACATGTGCTTGCCGTACTTAGTAACTTCCCTCTTGAAGGTGCCTCCAGATCTGGCATAGCCGGCGAGAACATCATCCAGAACTTTCTTGATATTTTTATAGTCTTGGTTCGACTCACGGTCCGGGTCCAAATACGTGGCCGTGGAATATTTCGGGCTTACGGAGATGAGTGTGCACTGTGTATCATCACTGCACACAACACGAATGTTAGAAGGAAAAGAATGATCGAAATCTAAGAAATCTAATGTACGTTACGGGGCGTGAGGGGATGACTTACTCAGGAAAGTAAGGCACGAGGAAGTTATCCTTATCCTTGTTCACCAGAATGATGCCTTGGAGGTATGTACTCGCGAGTTTCCGGTCCCCAGCGCTGCCCAAGAGCTTGGCACGCATGTAGAAGGGGTCGACTATAACGATGTCCGGGGTCTTGTCTCTAATGATCCTCATCTCCATACTGAGCGAATATAGCCGAATGAAGGTGTAGTGCAGCGGAAAAAGGTTAAACATAGCGAAGATGTCATCAAACCGCAGGAAGATCACATGGCCGATGTTGCTATCGACAAAGCCCTTGCCCTCTGGCACCTTGGCGGTGAACACCGGGTATGCCACATCCTTCTCGGAGAGACGCCGCCTCTCTATAGTTAGAACAGCATCATGCAGACTCCGCATAGGACCGGTTGCAGGATTGAGCATTGCAGTAGGTAGCATCGGCCTACCCGCCACATGCACCCTCCACATGATTCCGTCGGGTCTTGGTGGCCCGTCCTGAGCACGGATCGTCGGTGCCGGCTGGCTCGCACCCTTCTTCTTTCTTTTCCGTCCCTTCTTCTCCTGTAATGGGACCTTTACCTGCTCGGAGACCACCTTCTTGAGTGTGTTGGGGCTGATAATATTTCGCGCCTCGGCTGTCTCAGTCTCGGTGAAGGCGGCAGCTGGAGGCGTCTCCTGAGAACTGAACAGTCGACGCTTGTTGCAATGCATCTCCCCGCTACCAGATGGACCGCGATAGTCTTTTGCAGCAAGGTTGGGTTCTTGAGGAGGCGGGAAAAATTCGTCGAGCTCGCACCCATGTTCGTTCATGAACATATCGACACGGTCAAGTGTATCATTGTCGTTGTCGCTCGGATCCTATGCCATATGCATGTCCGTGGGGTGGTGGCCCGGATCAGCCGACGGCGTTGCGGCGGTCTTGCCATGGCTTGGCGCCGGCACGACTGGCGGTGTTGTCCGTGGGGTGGTGGTCCCCACCCCAAACGAATCTGGCTCTTCGGCCAAAGCAAGGACCAGTTCAAGCAGCCGTGGAGGTTCATCACCTCCTCGTTGTCGGCTCCAGGGGGTCGATAAGGAGGTAACACCTCGTCGTAGCCATCCAGCACCCGAATCAGTTGAACCCTATACACGTTGGGTGGCATCGGAATACCGTGGAACACGCGGTTGCCCGGTTCAATGATTCTGGCCATGGCAACATCGACCAACTCGTCGTCCACGAAGTGCAGGAGAGTGCAAGGAACGTTGGCGGCATCTTGCGAAAACATGTAGGGCATCAGGGATGCCCAGTCAAAGGCAAGGAGATGAAGTCATCGGCCGAGGCTTAGTTACCGTGATGGTGTCGAGCTCGGCTAATGTCGAGGGACCGCCAATGGCGGGCGTGCATGTGACGGAGGGGCCACTTGCTGCCGAGGTGCCGGGAGTTGGCGTATTAAACTCCAATACTGGCGCCGCCGCCGGGGACACCAACGCGGCCGCCGCCGGAGACACCAACGCGGCCGCCGTCGGAGACACCAATGGCGTCGCGTTGTGCGAGTTGCTACCCGTGATGCTGGGAATTAGGGGCACCCCCTGTTGACCGCCCGCAATCCAGTCCTGCAACCCCTGAAGCAACTTAGGGATCATGGCAGTGATCGTCGCTCCCACTTGGTCTTCGACCATCCGTGGAAGCTGCGCCACTTTTTCCCTGAGTTCTTTAACCTCCTGGTCCGAGCTGGTAGTCTTTTTCTCCTTTCGCCCAGACTTATAGTAGTCCGACCATTTCGTGGACAAGCCTTGGCCGGCCACATGACCAGCTGACGGCTTACTGAACTTATCCTTTTTCTTAACTATGTTCAACGCCCTATTTAAACTGTTGTCCCAAGGGGCGACAGACGGGGAGCTCTGAGACCCCGCGCTACTGCTTTCAGTTTCCTGCAGAAGGAACGTGAACCATTTAGAAATTTGGCTTCATTAATTTTAGAATGCAACCATATGGAGCTAATTAAGCGGGGGTGTATTCCTTACCAGAATACGCTCAAGCTCCAACACCTTCGCATCCGTCGTAAGCTCCTTTGTTTTCGGGTCCACCTTGTACCGGGCCCTGATAAAGTTATTGGTCTGCTTATCGGGGTATTTATTGAAGAGGGGCGGTAGGCCTTGCGTGGCACGCTCCGCGTTCTCCTTTTCCCATTTCGGTTCCGCCACTTTGTAACCGCCGGGACCGAGTGTCTTCATCAAACATCATACCCTCACCCGAAGGGTTCAGATATTGCGAGCCGTCATCATGATCATCTGGGCTCGTGGAGCGTATGATGTCGAACACAGCCTCTTCTCCTTCTCTGCCGGTATTGTCCATAGCTTTTATTTAACGAATCCAGAAGAAAGATAAAACAATTTAGTATTCAGAGATCCGAAAGGTAGATGCATGAGATCAGAAAGAAATTGGATCAACTTGTGCACATCCATAATGGGGGCATTCCTGATAATTAATCCCTTAAAGGACTAAGAAAATCTATTGCAAATACAACATTAAAATGTGCAACTTTTGCAAATACTAATTGCTATACATTGGATCAAATGTCAAAATTCCTCAACGTTTTTATATCTAACATTTATCTAGCTATAACTAAAAGTATAAAAAACTAAAAAACATTCATCTAACATTTCTATAACTAAAAGTATAAAAAATTAAAAAATAGAAAAAGAAACACTAATTAAGCATACTTCTATACATCCATTAAAAAACAGAAAAACAACATTATATAAAAAAAATCTATACTAATTAAACACTAATTATATCCATCTAACATGCATTCATACATACATATATACTAGTGAAAAACAACTAAAACATCTAAATAGAAAATGTGTGTGTGTGTGTGTGTGTTCATGCATGTGTGTGTGGGGGGGGGGTTCGGGGACGGGCGGCCATGGCGACAGGGGGCGAGGGAGGGGGGGGAGAGGGAGGAACTGAGCTCACAGCGGGGCGACGGCGAGGCGAGGCGAATCGGGGGCAGCGACGGCGTCGGGGCAGGCGGCGCAGCGAGGAGCGGGCGCGCGCGCGCGGGCCGGCGGCGCCGTCGGGGATCGGCGAGGAAGGGCGCGTCCGGAGTAGGGGTCGACGAGGAGGGACGGGCGGCCGGCGTCGGGGGCGGCGACGGCGTCGATCGGGGCAGGCGGCGGCGCGCAGCAGCCTGGCGGCGTCGTCTGTGTTTGACGTCGAGAGAATGGAGAGGATGGTGAATTTTTCGTAAGTGGAGTTATATATATGAGAGCCTTTAGTCGCGTTTGGTGGTTCCAACCGCGACTAAAGGCCACCTTTAGTCGCGGTTGGAGCCACCAACCGCGACTAAAGGTCTCGCTTCCCGCCGCTTGGACTGGATGAAATTCACCTTTAGTCGCGGTTGGTGGCTCCAACCGCGACTAAAGGCCCCCCTTTAGTCGCGGTTGGTGGCTCCAACCGCGACTAAAGGCCTGTTCCTGGCACGGCGCAGTGTGGTGGATGTTTAGTCCCACCTCGCCCAGCGAAGGGCGCTCGCACTGGTTTATAAACCCCGGCGCGGTAGCTCATTCGAGCTCCTCTCTAAAGCAGGCCTACAAGACCTACCATTCGTTCCTGCCCTGTGGGCCATACTGGGCCTTGCGGGCCTGCATCCTGGCCCAACTAGTGGGTGTCTAGTCGTATGCAGGCCGTGGCGGCCCAGTAGGCGGGCTTTTTTTTTACTTTTCAGTTTTTTTTGTTTTCTTCTATATTTATTTTCTTTTGTTTCTTGGTTGTTTTTTGCTTTATTTAGAGTTTCTGAGTGAATCTTTTTGCTTTAGGTAAAAAAAATTATAAACTTTCTGTTAGTGCCAGTAGTTTTCAAATTTGAATTATTTGAAATTTGTGTGAATCACTAATTTGTGAATAACTTTATTTTAAAAAAAGATTTTTCAGTGATTCTTTTTTCTGCTGTTTAATATTAGTGTGTTTTATCATTATATTCAATTTGGTAATTCTTAGGTTATTTAAAAAAAATGAAATGCCTTTGTAACAGACGAGTTTTCGTCCAAAAGCGTGATACTTCGAAAGAGATTGTCCATTTTGTACACGAAGTGCATCCAGTTTTTGCCGTAACCCTCTCAACTTTTTAGCACATGCTATGTGGGTGAAATGATGATACCATGCCAACTTTCAACCTTTTCTGATTGTGATTTGTAGTGCTTTTCAATTTCAGGGTCATTTAGCTCAAAAAAATCAGTAAATGCATGAAAAATAGCAAATGAAGTCAGAAAGGGTTGAAAATTGATGACGTGGCTTTGGACATAATATTTCTTCGCGTTTCAAATGCCAAAACACATAAGTCGGAGTTCTATTACAAAGATTCCCTCCGGTTTGTCCGAAGTGGGACTTTCCAGATATATAAGTCCGGAAACTAACTAGAGAAGCCGGTCACATCCCAGAGTGGGATCTTTGGATATAAAACTTTTTCTTCGCGTGTGTCCCTTTGTGCCGTAACCATGGACAATCTTCATCGTTTAACTTGATGCTCGGGTCAACATTCACTGTGAAGGGAGCAATTTCATGAAACTTTTCATAATCTTCTGACATGTCTGTCTTGTCCTCCACTCCCATGATGTTTCTTTTCCCTGAAAGAACTATGTGGCGCTTTGGCTCATCGTATGATGTATTCGCTTCCTTATCTTTTCTTTTTCTCGGCTTGGTAGACATGTCCTTCACATAGAAAACCTGCGCCACATCATTGGCTAGGACGAATGGTTCGTCTGCGTACCCAAGATTGTTGAGATCCACTGTTGTCATTCCATACTGCGGGTCTTCCTTTACCCCGCCTCCTCTCAGATTGACCCATTTGCACCGAAACAAAGGGACCTTCAAACCAAGTCCATAGTCAAGTTCCCATATCTCCTCTATGTAACCATAATATGTGTCCTTTGGCCTATTGGTGTTTGCTGCATCAAAGCGGACACCACTGTTTTGGTTGGCGCTCTTTTTATCTTGGGCGATCGTGTAAAATGTATTCTCATTTATCTCGTACCCTTTGAAAGTCAATATAGTCGAAGATGGTAACTTGGACAGCAAGTACAGGTCATCTGCAACAGTGTCGTCATGCATGAGACGTGTCTGCAACCAACCGGGGAAAGTCACAGTTTGTTCATGTGTAATCCAGTCGTCAGACTGCTCCGGGTGTTTGGAGCGTAGAATATTCTTGTGTTGCTCGATATACGGAGCCACCAAGGCGGAACTTTGTAAAACTGTGTAGTGTGCTTGCGCCAAAGAATGCCCGTCCAGGCATATTACTGAATTCTTTCCTAGCGTGCCTTTTCCACCCAGTCTGCCCTCATGCCGCGATTCAGGAACACCAATCGGCTTAATGTTAGGAATAAAGTCAACACAAAACTCAATGACCTCCTCTGTTTCATGGCCCTTGGAGATGCTTCCTTCTGGCCTAGCACGATTACGAACATATTTCTTTAAGACTCCCATGAACCTCTCAAAGGGGAACATATTGTGTAGAAATACAGGACCCAGAATGGCAATCTCCTCGACTAGGTGAACTAGGACGTGCGTCATGATATTGAAGAAGGATGGTGGGAACACCAACTCGAAACTGACAAGACATTGCACCAAATCATTCTCTAACCTTGGTAAGATTTCTGGATCGATTACCTTCTGAGAGATTGCATTGAGGAATGCACATAGCTTCACAATGGCTAATCGAACGTTGTCCGGTAGAAGCCCCCTCAATGCAACCGGAAGCAGTTGCGTCATAATCACGTGGCAGTCATGAGACTTTAGGTTCTGGAACTTTTTCTCTGCCATATTTATTATTCCCTTTATATTCGACGAGAAGCCAGACGGGACCTTCATACTGAGCAGGCATTCGAAGAAGATTTCCTTCTCTTCTTTGGTAAGAGCGTAGCTGGCATGACCTTGAAACTGCTTTGGATCCATGCCGTCTTCTCCGTGCATACGTTGCTGGTCCTCCAGTGCCTCCGGTGTATCTTTTGTCTTCCCATACACGCCCAAGAAGCTTAGCAGGTTCACGCAAAGATTCTTCGTCACGTGCATCACGTCGATTGCAGAGCGGACCTCTAGGTCTTTCCAATAGGGTAGGTCCCAAAATATAAATTTCTTCTTCCACATGGGTGCGCGTCCGTCAGCGTCATTCGGAACAGATTGTCCGCCAGGACCCTTTCCAAAGATTACTTTTAAATCCTTGACCATATCAAGTATATCATCACCAGTACGGTGGCGAGGCTTCTTCCGGTGATCTGCCTCACCTTTGAAATGCTTGCCTTTCTTTCTTACGGGATGCCTGCTCTGAAGAAATCGACGATGCCCCAGGTACACATTCTTCTTACATTTATCCAAATATATACTGTCGGTATCATCTAAACAGTGCGTGCATGCGTGGTATCCCTTGTTTGTCTGTCCTGAAAGGTTACTGAGAGCAGGCCAATCATTGATGGTTACAAACAGCAACGCTCGCAGGTCAAATTCCTGCTGTTTGTGCTCATCCCACGCACGTACACCTTTTCCATTCCACAGCTCTAAAAGTTCTTCGACTAATGGCCTTAGGTACACATCAATGTCGTTGCCGGGTTGCTTGGGGCCTTGGATGAGCACTGGCATCATAATGAACTTCCGCTTCATGCACAACCAAGGAGGAAGGTTATAGATACATAGAGTCACAGGCCAGGTGCTATGATTGCTGCTCTGCTCCCCAAAAGGATTGATGCCATCTGCACTTAAACCAAACCATACATTCCTTCCGTCATCTGCAAAGTCCTTCCACTTTCTCTCGATTTTTCTCCACTGTGATCCGTCAGCGGGTACTCTCAACTTCCCGTCTTTCTTACGGTCATCTTTGTGCCATCGCATCAACTTGGCATGCTCTTTGTTTTGGAACAAACGTTTCAACCGTGGTATTATAGGAGCATACCACATCACCTTGGCAGGAATCTTCTTCCTGGGGCGCTCGCCCGCAACATCACCAGGGTCATCGTGGCCGATCTTATAGCGCAATGCACAGCATACCGGGCATGCATTCAAATCCTCGTACTCACCGCGGTAGAGGATGCAGTCATTAGGGCATGCATGTATCTTCTGCACCTCTAATCCTAGAGGGCAGACGGCCTTCTTTGCTTCGTACGTACTGTCGGGCAATTCGTTGTCCTTTGGTAGCTTATTCTTCATTATTTTCAGCAACTTTTCAAATGCCTTGTCAGGTACACCATTCTCTGCCTTCCATTGCAGCAATTCCAGTGTGGTACCCAGCTTTTTCTTGTCATCTTCGCAATTTGGGTACAACAATTTCTTGTGATCCTCTAACATGCGCTGCAACTTCAGCTCCCCTTTTCACTTGCACAGTTTCTATTTGCATCGGCAATGGCCCGACCAAGATCATCAGCGGGCTCATCTGATGCCTCTTCTTCAGCTCCTTCCTGCATTGCCGGCTCAGCTTCTTCCCCCATTGTTGTACCATCGTATTCATGGAACCCATGGCCAGGATAGCTGTCGTCATCCTCTTCTTCTTCATTCTCTTCCATTAGGACCCCTCTTTCTCCGTGCTTGGTCCAACAGTTATAGCCGGACATGAAACCGGACTCAAACAGGTGGACGTGAATGGTTCTTGAGTTAGAGTAATTTCGATCATTCTTACAGCCAGCACATGGACAATACATAAAACCATCCGCCCGCTTGTTTGCCTCAGCCGCAACCAGAAAAGTATGCACGCCATTAATGAACTGGGGAGAGCATCGGTCATCGTACATCCATTGCCGGCTCATCTTCATTACACAACACCGAAAAGACCAAATTAATACAAGTTCATACATAAAGTTCATACACACTTGTTCTCATAAAGCAACATACAAACTCTCTAGCTAAAGCATTTAAATGCAACAACAAATGCGATCAAGATCTCAACTAAGGTAACAATTGATCCAACAACATAGTGATACCAAGCCTCACTATCAATGGCATATTTTTTTAATTTTCTAATCTTCAAGCGCATTGCATCCATCTTGATCTTGTGATCATCGACGACATCGGCAACATACAACTCCAGTTTCATCTTCTCTTCTTCAACTCTTTTCAATTTTTCTTTCAAATACTCGTTTTCTTTTTCAACTAAATTTAACTTCTTGACAAGAATATCTATGTCGGTTGCAATTTCCGGTTCACATACCTCCTAGATAAAAATATCTATGTCAACTTGATGGGCATAATTGTCATAAACGCGAAATGCAACAAATAGTTATAAAAGAGAATATATATACCACATCCGAATCATAAACCGGGCGAGGGCCGACGGGGACGGATATCAAAGTCATGGCACTATGTATAACAAACAATCATACATGTAAGAAAATTATACAATTAACTATCTAAATCATACAAATAAGATTTTTTTTATAAAAAGGATAAGAACGAACAAGAGGCTCACCAAGGTGTGGTGACGGCGACGGGACGGTGCGGGCGATCGACGGTGGTTAGGACGGGGACGGGAAGGCACTAAGTAAACCACACCTACACATGCAAAGTAAGAAGTTAATTTGAGCTCAAATTGCATATAAATCAAATGAACTACCACATATAAATACTCTCAAACTAAAACCCACAAATCACTATACTTATAGAGCATTGCAAGAGCTAATCTAGCAATGAGAGATGAAAGGACAAAGTTGCTAACCTTTGTGAACACTTGGATGGATGGGGTGCCTCCAAATCTTGACAAATTTTGGCAAAAATGGAGGATGAGCTCGAGGAAGAGGAAGAACAAAGGAGGGGAAGAAGGGAAAAAAAAGGAAGGAGTACTGTGATCGGGCTGGCCGAATTCATATAGGGGATCTTTAGTCCCGGTTGGTATCTCCAACCGGGACTACCAACCGGGACTAAAGGGGCTCGTGGGGGCCCCAGCTGACACCAGCCTGCCACCACCCTTTAGTCCCGGTTCGTGTTACGAACCGGGACTAAAGGGGGGGCCTATAGTCCCGGTTGGTGATACCAACCGGGACTAAAGGGGCTCGTGGGGGCCCCAGCTGACACCAGCCTGCCACCACCACATTAGTCCCGGTTCGTGTTACGAACCGGGACTAAAGGTCCGGAACGAACCGCGACTATGATGCCCGTCCCGAACCGGGACTAATGGTCACATTAGTGCCGGTTCAAAACCCGACCGGGACTAAAGCTGCGGACAAAAGGTCCGTTTTCTACTAGTGTTATGTTGTAGACTCATATTGTGTTGGTATGTGTGATGTTACTCCAAGAGCAAGTAACTACCTAAGTTACCACATACATCTCTTTCCTCATTAATTACTTGCCACATCATCTATTTTGCCTAGATATGTGTGATGTTACCACTGATGTTACTCCCAGTATGGGTAGTCTAAAAGAAGCCAACCACGATCGCAAGCGCATGCAGCGAGCTGATACATCATCCGTTGCCTAATCAACATCTACAACAATAAATTTGGGCCTTTTATATGCATGCTAATTCGGGCATGCTACCCCTAATGTAGCGCATGCACCCTCATATAGCGCTCCCATACCCAATGAAAGATCTGCATGCATCAATAATTGGACGGACGCCTTCGGTAATCTTGCTATTAATTACTATCCCGACTAATAATAAATCAAAAGTATTTGAAATTTGTGGCCTGGTTAAAACAACCGGTCGGAGGAAGTATTATACATCTTTTTCTTGCGAGAAAAGTATTATATACATCCTTAAATAGTCCCACCTCGATCTCTTCCAACGAAATCTATCTATTTATATACGCTCACAAGTTGCTTGAAATATCAACAAGCGAATAACGATCAAAAAATCCTGAAGGAATTAGCACCTGGATATTGTGGGCTGCCATGAAAAAATTAAATCCGGGCATAACAAAGGAGGGATTCGTGGGTTGCCATAATTAAAGAAGGAAGAAGGAACCTCATTAAATGGGAATTGTGGGATGCGGCGTTGGAGGGGGATTGTGGGCACAAGAATAAACTTGGATCAAATAAAAGAAATAAGAAGAAGACCTATGAATTGGCATGTTGGTGTGTAGATTGATTATCCGCACCTAAACGCGAAGTAGTCAACGCGCACCGACTATATCAGTGTTGCTTGCATGATAGATGGAGTTCGAGGCAATGAAGGATCTCTAGCAACCGGATTGGAGTGTGAGGCTTCGATGGATTCCGCGAATCAACGGGTGGTGTGGGGCGAGCGACTCCTCGACGTAATTCTTCTCCTACTTCTTGGGGTAGATGGAGACACGCTAGACTAGAAACGCAAAAAATGCATAAATTTTAAGCAAGCCAATGGTGTGTTTCAAACATTCACTTTTTGAGTTAATTTATATAGTATGTAGATGCTTGCCAATGGTGTTTTTCAAACATTCAATTTTGGAGTTTATATAGTATGTTGATGCATATTTTGGATAATAAATTTTAAATTTTAAATTATTACTTTAGTTTTTAATATGCTTTTCATGCATGCAATTAAAAAATAGAAGGAGGGAGAAAGAGAGGACAGGAAGCAGGATAAGCTGCAACATGTCTTGAAATGAAAGACGTGAACCTAGGTGTGTGAGAGAGAAAATAAATAAAATATGGTATATGATGTCAATTTCTCCCGTTGCAACGCACGGGCACATTTGCTAGTTAATTAATAATAAAGGGAGGTGCGTTTCTCCGTCCTTCGTGCGTATTTTGCAAAAGCACCCCTCCCTTTGTGGCAAATCACCTTTGGTTCGCATCTGAAAATTTTCTAGGTCGTCCTCGCAACCGATTCACACCGAGCCATGTAAATGGGCCTTCCTATAGAAATAGGAATCTTATTTATGGGCTGCCGGACACACAAGTGGGCTTGGTACAAACACGTACATTATAAAATTGTTGCGCCGTGGGGAAATATCTCCCGTACCAACAACGTTTTTTTTTCCGATAAAGGGCGCTTTATTGAACTCAAAATGTAGCATCGAGTGGATACAAAGCATAAAGAGCAACACCCGGCCTCTGCATAGCTAAGATGCACACAGCCATCAAACGAACAGTCTTATAAAAATATAAAAACGACAAAGTGGCAACAGTAAAGCCATATGAGACCGAAACTATGCCTATGTCGACGGAGAAGATGGACCAATTCGGAGATAACCTCCCTGGCCACCCGCTCCAACCGCATACACACCGCCTTGAACAGAGATTGGTACTCCGTTCGGTGCAGCGTAGACCACGTACGAAGCCAGTGCGTACAACGGTAAATAACCTGCATGGGAGAAGAGATTTTGCCATTAAAAACACAATCATTTCTACATAGCCAAAGCGACCATAGTAAGGCTGACGCTCCCACCCTTATTAGCGTATTAAATGTATTTGGTATTCCATCAAGCCAGTGTCCATATATATTGGCAACACTTGTTGGTGGATACAAATTTGACGCTATTTGGATGACTGACCATGTAGAATGCGTAAACTTGCATTGGAAGAAGAGATGTTTGATTGTCTCATCATGAGTATAAAAACTACACTTCTTACTTCCTGTCCAGTTGCGTCGAGCGAGGTTATCTTTAGTTAGCACAACTCCTCTCCGAAGATACCACATGAAAATCTTAACTTTTAGTGGCATCTTCGATTTCAAGATTTGTTTATTATTGTCCACTGAACTCTCTGTGTGCAAGAGTGCACGATACATAGAATCAACTGTGAAGGACACAGATGTAGTAAGATTCTAGCGAAACACATCCCGCCCTTGTGTCAGGTTAATCGAATCCAAACGGGACAAAAGATGTTGCCATGAGACAAGACGGGGGCCAAACAAATCCCTTTTATGGAAGTTAATTTTCAAGCCTGACATTTGCTCAAAAGCTAAAAGCAAAAGTTTCAGATTTCTTGCCTTATCAAGGTCATGTTCCATAAAAAGAATCGTATCATCGGCATATTGCAAGATAGAGAGTCCCCCATCAACAGATGTGGCACTACTCCTACAATTTGACCATCTTGTTTTGCGCGTTCGATCAAAGTAGCGAGCATGTCAGCGACAATGTTGAATAACATTGGAGACAATGGGTCACCCTGACGTAATCCCTTTTTCGTTTAGAAGTAATGGCCTACATCATCATTGACTTTGATAGCCACACTGCCTCCAGTAATGAAATTTTGGATCCACTCACGCCATCTATCGGAGAAACCTTTTATTCTTAGGGTCTGTTGTAGAAACGACCATTTGACTTTGTCGTAAGCCTTCTCAAAGTCAATTTTTAATACTACCCCACTCATGTTCTTCCGGTGCATCTCGTGAATGGTCTCATGAAGGATAACTACTCCATCGAGTATATTTCTTCCTTGCATGGAAGCCGTTTGGGATGGTCGAACAACATGGTCGGCATCCGCATTGAGCCTATTAGTCGCTACTTTGGTGAATATTTTGAAGCTGACATTAAGGAGGCATATCGGTCTGTATTGTTGGATCCGCATAGCCTCCTTTACCTTGGGCAACAAAATAATCTCGCCAAAATTAAGCCTGGATAGGTCAAGTTGGCCGGCATGAAGGAAATTGAATAACTCCATTAGGTCAGTCTTGATGACATCCCAGAAGTTCTGATAGAACTCTGCGGGGAAGCCATCAGGTCCTGGAGCCTTGTTATGTTCCATTTGGAACACCTCGGCTCGCACCTCCTCTTCAGAGAAAGGTGTCATCAGGATATCATTCTCTTCTGCTGTGAGCTTGTGGAATATCATCTGTTTGGGTCTCATCAAGACTGAAATTCCCTTCATCTGGAGCCCCAAACAGAGACTTGTAGTATTTGGTTATGTAACGCTTGAGCTCTTCGTGACCTTCGATCCGTCCCTCATCCTGTTGGAGGCTAAAAATACACTTCTTCCGGTGTCGCCCATTGGTGACCATTTGGAAATATCGTGTATTGCTATCTCCCTCCAAAATGAATTGGGCACCAGATCTTCGGTAACACTTGAGTTCCTCTTCTCGCAATAGACGTGCCATATGCTCATTGGATTGATTTTTTATGTCAATCTCCTGTTGAGACAAAGTGCGTGTCTCTGCTAGTTTATCGAGGTTATCAATAATAGTGGAAAGACGCTGCTTTTCTTTTTTATACATACCGCTGGTGTGTTTCGCCCAACCATTTAGGAACTGCCTTGTGGCTCGAATTTCAAAGTTCCATCTCTGGATTGGTGTGCGACCAACGGCGGGCTTCTCCCATACATTCTTAACTATATCCGCAAAGCCATCACGTTGTAACCATCCCAATTCGAATTTGAATGGGCGGCGAGCAGTGAGAGGACTAGCAGAGTTAGAATCAAGAATGATGGGCACATGGTCCGAAAGTCTCTCAATACGCTCTAGGGCACGCACTGTTACCAGAGGGAATTTTAATTCCCATTCGGTATCTATGAGTACCCGATCGAGTTTCTCGTATGTCGGCACGGGACGATTGTTGGCCCAAGTGAACTGTCGCCCCGACATGCTGGCTTCCCGAAGATTCAAACTGTCAATCACATCGTTGAATAAGAAAGACCAGTGAGTGTCGAAATGGTCGTTATTTTTCTCTTCCTGGTACCTAAGGATATTAAAGTCACCTCCAATAAGCATTGGGTGTGGGTTATCCTTTGCCAGGTTTACCAATTCCCGAAGGAAAGCGGATTTATTCTCATCTTGGGCAGCCCCATAGACCGCGACGAGACTCCACGTAAAATTATCAGCTCTGTTTCAAAGATGGAATTTGATTAGTACCACCTCGATCTTTTAGATTCAATACCATCGATTTATATACGTTTCTAACTTATTTGAAATATCAAAAAAAGCTCCTCAGAATAATTAGAACAGGGCCAAGAAGGAAATTAACTTCCAGGAGAGGGATCTTTTTTTTTTGCGGGTATCCAGGAGAGGGATCGTGTGGTGTGCCCATGATGGGGCTTAAAGGAGAACGCTGCTGTGCCCCATATGATTGGAGGATTATGCAGCAGGCATGCATGGGTTGAAGGAGAAGGTTGCACCATGATATTTAGATGAGGGATTTGTGAGCTAAACTTTGAGTATGATTGGATTGGAGGATTGGGGCGCCATTCCATGAAGGGATGAAGGAGGAGGTGATATTAGATGAGGGATTGCATGTCATTAAAAAAGGGTTTCGTCCTTGCAGTGATTATTTCAAAAACTTGATTTGAAGCTATGCCCGCTTGGCTATACAGAAAATAGGCTTTCGCCCCCCTTTATAGATAAAGGAATCAAACAAGGTACACGGCCGAACGATACAAGATGGTTACGGTACTCGTAGGCTACTACGCGACCAATAGAAAGCATCGGAGAACTAAACACACCACACGCTACAACCTAGTACACCTAGGCTCCACGACAACGCCCTCAGGAGGGAAGACGACGTATAGCGCCGCCGCTGTCGAGTCCGGCCGGACATGGGTCTTCACCCGGGGCCTTGACACGGAGAGAAGAGCCATAGCGATGTCTTCAAGAAGAGAGCGGCACCCACGGGTGTCGACGCCGCCGACTCACACGTGCCATCGATGCCGCCAGGGGGAGAGCGAGGAGGTCTAATCTCCAGATCCAGATCAGGACACCATCCCAGGGGGCCATGTCCGAGCTACCCACCGCTCCGCCACCCGTTGCCCACACAACCCGGGGGAGAGCCACCACCACTACAATGGCGCCCGCCGGAGAGCAACCATGTGGACTGCCATCCAGGGCCGCCGCCTCAGCATCCCTGCCGCCAGATACCGAACGCCACGCACAACACAATGCACTCGACCCCGGTAGGAAGAGCGATGACCCACCATCACTCACAGCTCGGCATCAGTCCCTGAGTCTGGGTAGACGCCTCCATCGTCGGAGGCACCCACACCAACATCACCAGCCAATCCCTGTGAACTGGGGGGACACAACTCCGGAACTGCCGACGGCTGCCGACGAGCTCACCCAACCCCACGGTCAGGCGCACTCACACAACGCCAGATCCAAGGTCACCGGCGCCGATCTGTGCCATGACGCACCGGTACCACGACCACCACCGACGAGCACTGTACTCGCGAGACAGGCACGACCACCGCCTGCGAGCACCTCCCGGGCCAAGCCCAACCTCACCTACCCGAAGCAAAAGCTCCGATCCGCCCCGGGCTCCGAACAGGCCCACCCAGGCATGAACCCTAGATCTGGTCCATCCCCGAAGCGCGTGCGGCGACTGCCAGCCCCGCGCACCGTCAGAGCAGATCCAGGGGAAGGAAAGCCGCCACCACCAGCCTGCGCCGCATGTGCCACCATCTGCCTGCGCCGCCGCCGCCCACACCGGAGCTGCCCTCAACCCGAGCCGCCCCGCAAGTCAGACCGGCAGGGCCGCAACCGCTAGATTTGGCGGCCGCGCCAAGATCCGTCATTGCCCTGCCGTGCACACACCACCACCGCTGCCGCCACTAGCCCACCATACCGTTGCCTCCACTCCGAGCCACCCGCAGGCTGCCGGCGCACAAGGAGCAGAGGAGCGGGCGAGATGAGCTCCTAGCCGACGCCCCCGCAGGGAGCCGCCACCCTCGCGCCCGCGCCAACCGGCCAGATCCGGGAGGGATCCGACCCCACGGCCGTGGCTCGCCGCCGTCGACCACCAGCCAGCCGCGCCACCAGCCGGCCATCCCGGCCGCGCCGCAGGTGCCGGCCGGTGCGCCACCGCGCCCTGGAGCAGCGCCGCGCCGCTCGTCGATGCCGCTGTCCCGCGCCGCGCAGCTCCGAGGAGAGAGGAGAGATGGCCCCGCCGCCGCCGACGCCGACCGGGCTTTGCCCGGCGGCGCGCCCTGGCGGTGGCGAGGGGAGGGGAGGGGCGGCTGGAACCACTCGCTGGCGGCTAGGGTTCGCCCTCTCGGTCGCTCGCGGGAGCGACGCGAGAGGGGCTTTTTTCTCCGTCCGGTTTGCCAAGTCCGCCCGCTAGGCTATAGAAGCCCAGTTGAGTAGCATTAGCAATAAAAATAATAATTAGTTTCTCTCCTTCCTTGCTTTTTTGTCAGTTTTGTGCATGAAAAACATGTTAACCGTATTTTCCAAATGGCATGGCGTCCAAGCGGAAGAAGAACGACTCCATGATAATTCGTAAGATTAACAAATCACCAAACTAGTTGGTGGTCGACGAGACCATCAATGACGACAACTCCATCACTCTGCACCTGGACACCATGAACATGTTGCAGCTCTTTGCTGGCGCCGAACCACCCGATGGTTGATGAGGCTACCAATAATGACAACTCCATCATCGCTCTACAGCGAAACACAATGGGCATGTTGCAACTCTTTCGCGGCGATATTGTCCTACTAAAGGGTTGCGCTGTATATTCCATCCTTTAGAGATGCAAGGCTCAAGACATCCTGACATGTCCGATTAGGATGTAGTAAGGGAGGGGGATTAGACGACGGCAAGAAATTCTCTAGGTGAACCGCCGCAAGGTTGACATCATGCATCTCATCTGATAGCCTCGACACGTTCAATACTAGATTCCTCGTGGATCTTATGCTTTTTCTTCCCGTTGCAACGCACGGGCAGATTTGCTAGTTGATTTAAAATGAAGCATCAAGAGAATACAAACATAATAAGCACATCCGTCTTCTGCATAACTAGGATGCACATAGCCAATACCGACGCTTGCACATAAAAAATGCCAATAAATAGCAAAGTCATATTGGACCAAAGCTATGCGTAGGTGAGGAAAAATAAGAAAAACCTAAAGCGATCAGATCCACGATCGACAAAATACAACAATGACCATATCCGCACCAATCATCTCATGACATCACACGGATGACGAGGTTCTTCAACAGAAATGCCTTCAGAAAGAAGCATGCTCCATCGCCGTGGTCACCAGATCCAACCCCAAGGCCAGAATCTAGGTTTTCACCATGAAGAATTGGTATGAGCATATCTAAGAAGTGCCTTTAATAGGGTAAGGAAGTAAAAAACATCGCCATTGCCAGGGCAGACCTAGGCTTGCACCCCGAAACTCAATATCGAGTACTCGATTAGCATATCCATCGATGTCACTCATGTGTTGTCGCAACCATTTTTCTGTAATCCCAACAGCCACAAGAAACGTGTGATCATTACTGATGCACAATCACCCCTCTACGTCAAGTCGTTGTCCATAGTTTGCATCTCACTGACCTTTCGATGGCCACCGCAGTGCAGCAAGGCTACCGCTGTAGGCCGGAGAGGTCATCTCAACATGCGAATCTAGTTGATGGACCGGCCACTCTGACATCCCCACCCAAGACCGGTTGGATCAAGGTGATAGTACCATCGAACGACGGTAACAATGACCATCGCATCCCGAATCATGCCCTGACAGCATCGGCGGTCAGATCTGGCTCATTGTCATGTTCCTTGATCGCCTTAGCAGCACGGCCACTAGGCGAGGCACCTAGAACAAGATGCGAAGGAGCGCTCCACCTCAACCTGTTGTTTTTCGCTGGAAAGTACGCATATCTCCACCGTGATGCGCATGCCCTTCGGGACCAGGAGGAGTCCCGCCGCCGCCAACCACCGATCGGACCTTTGCGTGGACGACACATGCCAGCGGCGGCAAGGGAGAGGTGAGGGGGGCCTAGAGGGGCGGCGCCAGCGAGACACCCGAGTCACCCGATGGGACGACGCGGGTCGCTGACCCCCAAATGAACTTACTCGCCACTGACTTACTCGTCTCCAACCTCTATGCCACCGCACAGCGCGAGCTCCGTGGACTGATGTGGGAGCATCAGTCGCAACACGGTCAAGAGGACCAGCCCAGCAACGCGCCGCCGGTCCACCAGATGACCTGTAACAGCCCGGGATTTCCCCTTAATTAGAAATTGCTTGTTTTTTTCGTTTTGTTTGTCGGTGTTGCTTGCGCTAATAGTATAATATATTTCCCCCTCTTTCTCGTATTGGCTTGCGTGTCCGGACCCACCCCCATGGCACACGACCTGTTGCGGCACAGGGTAATCACCCGATCACCGTCGCAGCTCCCGGCACAGGACCAGCCATCCCCATCGGTGCGAAAACCCATTTATATTTAAATGGATTATTTTATCGGGCGCCGGTCGGCGTTCCCGGATGGGCGCGAAACGTTGTAGACGTCGTCGGTATGCTGCGAGGAGTGCGTGGTTCGAAGTTTCACCTGAATCGGAGTTCGTACGGAACCGGTACGGTCAGAAACGTGCAACGTATGCGCGGGTATTAAAACCAGGGGTATTTTCGTAACTAGCCAGCCCCACCTAGCCTATATATTGCCCCCTCATCTCCCCCCTTGGGCATTAGGGTTTCCCCCTGGAAAATTGCAGCCACCCCCCTGAGCTCCACCAGATCTGCCCCAAAATCCTCGCACACCCGAAACCCTAGCCAGCCCCCACCTCCCAGCCAAATCTGACCGTCAGATCTCCAGATCTGCGGCTGCCAAGCCTCCACGTCGCCCCTCCAGCCTCCTCCCGCCGCCGGGCCCCGCAGGGCCGTCCCCATCGCCGTCGGGCCCGATCTGGGCCTGGGGAGCCTGCCTCCCGCTCAAGCTCCCGCGAGGACGCCGCCTCACCGTCCGGCCGACGAGCCGCGCCGCGCCGCCGCTGCAGCCCCCTGGAAACCGCCATGGCCATGGTGGCCCGTGGAGCTCCTTGTCACCCCTCGCGCCTCGCCCCCTCGGAGCTTTGCCGATGATCGTCGCCGCATGCCTGCCCTCCACCGCACCCGGATCTGGCCGTTCCCGCCTGCCCGCGCCGCTCGCCGGACCCCGCCACCTCGCCGGAGACCGGCCGCCGCAGCCGCACCGGCGATGCCTCGTCCCGATCCAGACAAGGACGCCCGCTTGTCCCCTCGCCCGCTCGCGTTGACTGCTGGCTGGGCCGGCGCGCCCAGTAGCAGAGCCGAGCGCGGCCCAGCAGCGCCGCGCGGCCCAGCCCGCCTTCCAGCCGCGGCTCCTCTCCGCCCTATGCGTCGCCCTCCTATCCTCCGCCTGCCTGCCAGTTGGGCCGAGGCCCACAAGGTGAGCACGCCTCCCCTTTCCCCCTTTTTTTTTCTTCTGCGGAATCTGTTGGGCTCAGCCCATTATCCGTGTAGCACCCTAGGCGTCTTTTAGTGTGCTAGCGCTCTCTGTGGGGCCCATTTGCTTCAGATTTAGCCCGAGAACGCTTATATGAATTCTGGACATTATAAATTGCTGTTAAATGTTACGATTTGGCAATAGCAATATCTTTTTAACCGTTGCTCGGATGGAGACGCTTTCTACATGTAACTTGCTTAGTTTTTCGCGTAGATTAATAAAATGTTGCCCTTTGCCATGTTTGAGTTTGTTAACATGCTGATCTACTGCTATTTACAGCCCATGCCACCGTAAATGGTTTATTTAATAACTTAATTACCGTAGCTCCGATTAAAATGTTCTTTATATGTAACTTGACTAGAATTGCATGTAGATTATGTTTATGCTATTGCTTGCTGCTGTTACCAAATATAAAATATGGTTTAGGGCAGAACAGTACCAAATGCTATTATTATCGTGGGGTACTTAGCGATATGTAATAGATTGTATTCTCCGTTATGTGATTTCCAGTATTTCCTTCTTCTGTGCTCCCGCGGATACTCTCGGAGACGAATCGAGTTTGCGATCGACTACACCTTCGGAACCCGTCATCTCAACAGGCAAGGGGGGCTACATATCATGCTTTATAACTTTCAGCTTGCATGCCTAGTTTCAGCATAGAACGGTTGTTTGATCCTACCACCTCATATACAAGCCTCCAATTTAAACCCAAAAATCCATGTCCCCACATCCTAGCAAACCTTGTTTGGCCATGTACCACTAGTAGAAAAAGGGCCTTATGTGAGACACATTAGTCCCGGTTTGTAACTGAACCGGCACTAACGTGACCATTAGTGCCGGTTCCAACAGCTAGGCGGGCGGCGCTCATTAGTACCGGTTCGTGGCGAACCTATAGTACCGGTTCGTGCCACGAACCGGTACTAAATAGGTGGTGGCAGGCTGTTGTCAGGCTGGGGCCTAACAGGACCTTTAGTCCCGGTTCGTATAACCAACCGGTACAAAAGATCATCCTATATAAACCCTTCGTCCAGCCCAGCCGAAGCGCTCTGTTTTTCCCCCTCTCTGTTTTCTTCCCCTCTTGCTCGAGCTCACCTCCATTTTTGCCAAAATTTGTCCAAGATTTGAAGGCACCCCATCCATCCAAGTGATCACAAAGGTTAGCAACTTTGTCCTTTCATCTCTCATTGCTAGATTAGCTCTTGCAATGCTCTATAAGTATAGTGATTTGTGGGTTTTATTTTGGGAGGAATTATATGTGGTAGTATTTGATTTATATGCAATTTGAGGTCAATATAACTCTTAGTTTGCATATGTAGGTGTGGTTTACTTAGTGCCTTCCCGTCTCCGTCGTAAGCACCGTCGATCGCCCGCACCGTCCCGTCGCCGGCACCACCTTGTGGTGAGCCTCTTGTTCTTATCTTTTTTATATAAAAAAAATCATGTTTGTGTGATTTAGATATATAGTTACTTGTATAATTATCTTACCCGTACGTTGTTTGTTATACATAGTGCCATGGCTTTGATATCCGTCCCCGTCGGCCCTCGTCCGGGTTATGATTCGGATGTGGTATATTCTCTTTTATAATTATTTGTTGCATTTCGTGTTTATGACAAATTATGCCCATCAAGTTGACATAGATATTTTTATCTAGGAGGTATGTGAACCGGAAATTCCAACCCACCCTATTGTCGAGAGGTTAAATTTAGTTGAAAAAGAAAACGAGTATTTGAAAGAAAAATTGAAAAGAATTGAGGGGGAGAAGATGGAATTGGAGTTGCATGTTGCCGAAGTCGTCGATGATCACAAGATCAAGATGGAGAAAATGCGCTTGAAGATTAGAAAGATTAGAAAATATGCCATCGATAGTGAGGCTTGGTATCATTATGCTGTTGGATCAATTGTTACCTTAGTTGCGATCTTGATCGCATTTGTTGTTGCATTTAAATGCTTTAGCTAGAGAGTTATTTGTATGTTGTTTTATGATAATATGTGTTGTATGAACTTGTATTAATTTGGTCTTTTCGGTGCTGTGTAATGAAGATGAGCCGGCAATGGATGTACGATGACCGATGCTCTGCCCAGTTCATTAATGGCGTGCAGACTTTTCTGCTTGCGGCTGAGGCGAACAAGCGGGCGGATGGTTTTATGCCTTGTCCATGTGCTGGATGTAAGAATGATCGGAATTACTCTAAGTCAAGAACCATTCACGTCCACCTGTTTGAGTCCGGTTTCATGCTCCACTATAATGTTTGGACCAAGCACGGAGAAAGAGGGGTTATGATGGAAGACAATGAAGAAGAAGAGGACGACGACAGCTATCCTGGCCATGGGTTCCATGAATACGATGGTACAACAATGGGGGAAGAAGCTGAGCCGGCAATGCGGGAAGAAGCTGAAGAACAGGCATCAGATGAGCCCGCTGATGATCTTGGTCGGGCCATTGCGGATGCAAAGAGAAAGTGTGCAAGTGAAAAGGAGAAGCTGAAGTTGCAGGGCATGTTAGAGGATCACAAGAAACCGTTGTACCCAAATTGCGAAGATGACAAGAAAAAGCTGGGTACCACACTGGAATTGCTGCAATGGAAGGCAGAGAATGGTGTACCTGACAAGGCATTTGAAAAGCTGCTGAAAATAATGAAGAAGAAGCTTCCAAAAGATAACGAATTGCCTGACAGTACGTACGAAGCAAAGAAGGCTGTCTGCCCTCTAGGATTAGAGGTGCAGAAGATACATGCATGCCTTAATGACTGCATCCTCTACCGCGGTGAGTACGAGGATTTGAATGCATGCCCAGTATGTTGTGCATTGCGCTATAAGATCTGCCACGATGACCCTGGTGATGTTGAGGGCGAGCGCCCCAGGAAGAAGATTCCTGCCAAGGTGATGTGGTATGCTCCTATAATACCACGGTTGAAACGTTTGTTCCAAAACAAAGAGCATGCCAAGTTGATGCGATGGCACAAAGAAGACGGTAAGAAAGACGGGAAGTTGAGAGTACCCGCTGACGGATCGCAGTGGAGAAAATGGACAATCTCTTTCGAAGTATCAGGGTTTCGGACGAAAACTCGTCTGTTACAAAGGCATTTCATTTTTTTAAACTTATTACAACTCCAGACTTTTTGTGCGTTCAGTATGCACCATTCAAAGCCACGTCATCAACTTTCAACCCTTTCTGACTTCATTTGCTATTTTTCATGCATTTACTGATTTATTTTGAGCTAAATGACCCTGAAATTGAAAAGCACTACAAATGAACTCTGAAAAGGTTGAAAGTTGGCATGGTATCATTATTTCACCCACATAGCATGTGCAAAAAAGTAGAAAGGGTTACGGCAAAAACTGGATGCACTTCGTGTACAAAATGGACAATCTCTTTCGAAGTATCAGGGTTTCGGACGAAAACTCGTCTGTTACAAAGGCATTTCATTTTTTAAATAACCTAAGTATTACCAAATTGAATATAATGATAAAACACACTAATATTAAACATAAGAAAAAAGAATCACTGAAAAATTTATTTTTAAAGTAAAGTTATTCACAAACTAGTGATTCACACAAATTTCAAATAATTCAAATTTAAACTATTAAAATTTGAAAACTACTGGCACTAACAGAAAGTTTGTAATTTTTTGTACCTAAAGCAAAAATATTCAGAAAGAAACTCTAAATACAGCAAAAAACAACTCAGAAATAAATACAAGAAAATAAATAAAGCAGAAAAGAAAAAAGAGAAAAAATATAAATAAAAAAAAGCCCGCCTACTGGGCCACAGCGGCCTGCATACGACTAGACACCCAACTTGTAGTTGGGCCAGGATGCAAGCCCGCAGGCCCAGTAGGCCCAACAAGGCATAGCAGCAGAGGTAGGCACAGAAGGCCTGCAATACAGAGGAGCTCGAGACAGCAGCCGCGGCGGGGCTTATAACCTGGTGCGGGCGCCCTTCGGCAAGCGAGGTGGGACTAAACTTGCCCGCACCGCACCTGCGGCAGCGCACCACCTTTAGTACCGGTTGGTAGATCCAACCGGTACCAAAGGGATGTCTTTAGTACCGGTTGGAGCCACGACCCGGTACTAAAGGGGGTCGCTTCCCGCCGCTTGGCCTGGCCAAATTTGACCTTTAGTACCGGTTGGTGGCTCCAACCGGTACTAAAGGTCCATCCTATATAAACAACCCTTATGAAAATATTCACTTCTTCTCTGTTCGCTCGTCTCCTCTGCTTCTTCGATCGACAGCGCCGCCGCCCCCCGTCGCCGCCCCCGTCGCGCGCCGTCGCCGTCGCCGTCGCCGTCCCTGTCGCCGTCGCCGTCCCCGTCCACGTCGCCGCCCCGGCCCGTCCCTGTCGCCGTCCCCGTCGCGCGTCGCCGTCTCGCCGCCGCCCCGACGCCGCGCCCGTCGCCGCGCCCGTCGCCGCCCCCCGTCGCCGCCCCGGTCGCCCCGCTGTGAGCCCCCTGCGCCATGGCCGCGCCCTCGATCATCCGATCGAGCCCGCCCGCACACACACACACACACACAGAGTACACACACACACGTACACACACACACACACACATTTTTCTTAATTATTTTCTGTTTTCTCTGTTTTGTAGTTATATAAATGTTAGATTAATGTTAAAGTTTTAGCTAGATGAATTAGATTAATGTCAATTTGTTAGATGATCGAATTAGATATATTAATGTCAAATGTTAGATGAATTACATAGAAATGTTAGATTAATGTCAAATGTTAGATGAATTAGATATATTAATGTCAAATGTTAGATGAATTAGATATATTAATGTCAAATGTTAGATGAATTAGATTAATGTCCGTTATGTTAAATTTGCATATAGAATTTGCATATAGAATTTGTAT
The DNA here is from genome assembly GCA_039707655.1 of Elymus sibiricus. Classification (NCBI taxonomy): domain Eukaryota; kingdom Viridiplantae; phylum Streptophyta; class Magnoliopsida; order Poales; family Poaceae; genus Elymus; species Elymus sibiricus. The sequence continues at coordinate 380,375 of CM077664.1, read as the reverse complement.
ATAAGAAAAAATGTTACATTTGCATATAGAATTTGTTATCGACGTCAACGATGCCCGGCCCGCATCCTCGCCGTCGACCCGTTCGCGACGACGTCCTGCTTCAGAGGAGCCATGTCCGGGACTGGGCTCCGCCGGGCTGGCACTGGGAGGTGCTACCTTCAGGGGGGCGCCGCTTGGTGAGGAACCCGGCCCCGGGTCCCGTCGACGACCCGGAGCTCCTTTGGTGGCTCCGGGCGCCACTTTCGATAATATTCGAGACGATGTATTCGAGATTATATTCGATGATGCATATGAGCGCCAACTCAGGAAGGCACATCTAGCAAAAACCAGCTCCCAAGCCTGTTGACTCAGACTATGAGCGCCAACTCAGGAAGGCACATCTAGCAAAAAAAAAGAAGGAGTCGAGCTCGAGCTCGAGCCAAGGCGCAGCTGCCAAAAAAAGCGGGAAAACTGTTCCCCAGCTGGGAGAACAGGCGGTGCAATCGATCCCCCCGCTCATTGTACCAACACATGTGAGTACCGACGCGGCCGATGAGCTGGTAATAACCGACGATCATAGAAGGATGGCTGCCGAGGCCGGTGTCACTGTTTATCAACTCCTAGGCATTGAGCCCATGGATAAGATTAGAGAGGAGGACGTAAAACGGAAATATGCCCGCGGCGAACCTCTGGTAAAGCCTGAGGAGGTCAAGAAGCTCCCAACGAGAATGTATGAATTGCATGAATGGTACATGAAAATTGCCAAGACTACCAATCGAGAGTCCCTCATGGTGAAAGTCAAGGCAGAGCATTACTACCATGAGAATGCTCTGTATGTTGAGTTTACAGAACTGTTTCAGTTATTCAATCAAGACGCACTCGACAAATCTATCGTCAGTTGCTATTGTCTGTAAGTGATTTCTTTCTGTAATTTAAGTCTCAAGCTAGCTGTAGTGCTCGTTGATCATTACCTGTAATTATCCTCACTATATTCTTTTCTGTGGTATTATGCAGGATGAAGATCTATGAAATGAATAAAAAGGGACGCTATGGCATTGGGTTCATTGACCCAAATACCATTAATCAAGAGATATGGACGGATGAATGTTATCGAGAAGACACAGAGAAAAGCATGCTAGAGTTCTTCAAGCGCCTAAACACCAATCGAGATATACTACTTCCTTACAACTTCAAGTGAGTCACACTGTCTTGTACTACAAATTCTGTTTTTGCTTACTAGCTAGATGTTAATAAGTGTATAGGGTTTAGGGTAGTTGATGAGTGTTATGCACATGCCCGCTTAATTTATACATGCAAACGTGTGCGCATGCAGATTCCACTGGATCTTGTTAGACATTCAAGTTGAAGAAGGAAAAGTTGAAGTACTGGACTCACTAATTAAACCAGTTGAGGAGTACGAAACCGTCAAGGGGATAGTCAACAGGTAATTTCAATCATTATTGAACTATATGTCGGCCTATTTAGTTCGTCATTTCCTGATATCAACTAATTAATAACTCCTTTATTCATTTTCTTTGCCGGCGGGCAGTGCTTGGGCAAAGTTCATCAAAACGGTTCCAGGCCAATGGAAACAAAAGCTGTATTGGTATCGACCCAGGGTAATTAATTAATTAGTACTAGCTAGCTACCATCTCTTTAATTCTAGTTTCAATACCATTAATTATCATGCTTGATTAATTATTATCTGATTGAATTCTATTCTCGTAAAGTGCATGAGGCAGAAGCCGGGGAATGATTTATGTGCATACTACGTTTGCGAGAACATTCGCATGATGACGATCGAAAGTAGCACATCTGCTAGACAGCAATGGGTACGTTTGCCAGAACACTATTCACAATTTTTACATCATTATCGATATCTAATCACACAACTAATACATGCATATTGATCTCCTTCTTAAAAGTTCGATATGGTGCGGGATCAGCTCCTACCAACGGATCGCGTACGAGCAATTCAAGAGGAAATAGCGGGATTTTTGCTCGACCAGGTCATAGATCCCAAAGGAGTATACCATTACCCGCTACCGCAGTAATGCCTCCATGTAGGAGAAATTGTATATACCAAATTGTATATATACATGTGTATGTGTGAATGGTGGTGCGAGACATTCGATGATATATATATATATGATCGGTTCTACGAGAAATTCTATTTATATATATGCATAACGTGTACAATATGTAGTATCGTAAAATACCAGCAAATGAAAAAGAATTAAATGGAAAACACAAAATTAAAGGAAAAAGAAATCATAAACCCAAAACCCCCTAAACCTTTTAGTACCGGTTGGTGTTACCAACCGGTACTAAAGGTCTTCCACCCCCCGGCGCTGGCTCGTGCCACGTGGTGGCCTTTAGTGGCGGTTCGTGTTGAACCGGTACTAAAGGGGGGGACCTTTAGTCCCCACCCTTTAGTGCCGGTTACAGAACCGGCACTAAAGGGCCTTACGAACCGGTGCTATAGCCCGAATCTGCACTAGTGTACCTTGCTTGCTTAACCATTGCTTAGTATGCGTAGGAACTACCTGCAGCTTACCCATGTTGCTACCTTGGATTGGGATATCACACTATTATATTATTGTTGAATGATGTGATTATTATGATGTTGACTATATCCGACGAAGGGTGGAAGGTCAGGCTATCCCGCCTCGACGCTTTGTGCCTAACCGCGTGTGGGATTCTATGGGGTCCCCTTGTCTTACCACTACTAGAAAAAACCCTGTTAGTTGCGCACCTATTTTGGCTAGTAATAGCGCACTATAGGTGCGCCATTACTAGCACGCCACTAGTAACAAATACTAATGGCGCACCACTGGTGCGCCATTGGTATCCCAGATAATAGTGGCGCACCACATAGTGCGCCATTACTATGTCCAACAGTGCGCCATTACTATGCCTCCTAGGGGGGCATATTTACCTTCACCTATGCCCCCCAAGTGCGCCATTACTATGCCCCATAATGCGCCACTGGTATTTAGCTTGGTGCGCCACTAATGCTCAATATGGCGCGCCACTACTATGAATATTAGCAAATATTTTTTTTTGATTTTCTGGTATTTGCACAGGTTACAAAATACAATATACAGCACAAAAAAAATATGCACGGAATATACAGTACAATACAGCACCACAATTAGTCAAGTATAAACATCACATAATATATACAATTCATCACATTAGTCTCCGAATTCAAAATAGCGAACAAAGTTCAAATATTAGACAAGTTTAGGTCTCGAGACCGAGTAGCGAGTTTGTCGTCACATTACAAAGTCGATATCGATCATCTAAACTACCATCACATAGAAGAGAGCTGCGGTCACGATGAGCATCATCGCGATGAAACTGGTCTTCGTCCGGTTCCTCCTCCGCTCCCTCCTCTCTCCCGCTAGATAGCGCGCGTATCTAGCTTCCGCCTCCGTCCTAGTGGTGTACCCTTTGTAACTGTTACCGCTGAAACGGTGACCTGTCTCCGACACTCCTCCCAGTCGTCGTAGACTCTGGGAACCTCACCCTTATACACGACATACGACGGCATCTGCTCTATGCACTAGACAAACAAAACGTTAGTAGCAATTCACAGATAATATATAAGCAATACATAAGTATGCAACAAAAGGATCGGAGGAAGAGAAAAGCAACACATTACTAGCACGGTTCATGGTCCTAGTAATAAATAGCATCGATTACATATAAGTTGAATGACGTACGACTGTTCAAACTAAGGAGACATACATACAAGTTCATAAAAGTTTATACAACACACAAGCTCTCGTCGATAGTTCAGAACTACATAGCTAGGCAAGCATCAAGACTTTTGACTCGGCTCACGGGCCGGAGCGTGGATGAAGCCGTCGTCTTTCGTGATGGTCATGAATGGGCGATCGTCGTCACCCTGCACTTTTAGTATTGTTTCTATGTCATTGTTAGACAGTTGATTCCTGAGGAAGAACTCCCCTGTGGCACGAAGGACATCTTCATAGATGATTCCTGCCAAGTCCGATTGGATGCGAAAGAATTCTTGTCTGAGGTCGGCGTCTTAGATTTCCGACAAGCGTGTGGCCCAGTGTTTGAGATGTTCTGGTAGCGTAAGCTGCTGCTGGTCCCGTACGAACGCCCGCATGTGATGGAGGGCGTAGTAGGCACCCTTCTGACCGCCAGGCAGCTGCTTGACGCAGGGGAACTTTGTTAAGTGCATGAACATGTGCTTGCCGTACTTAGTAACTTCCCTCTTGAAGGTGCCTCCAGATCTGGCATAGCCGTCGAGAACATCATCCAGAACTTTCTTGATATTTTTATAGTCTTGGTTCGACTCACGGTCCGGGTCCAAATACGTGGCCGTGGAATATTTCGGGCTTACGGAGATGAGTGTGCACTGTGTATCATCACTGCACACAACACGAATGTTAGAAGGAAAAGAATGATCGAAATCTAAGAAATCTAATGTACGTTACGGGGCGTGAGGGGATGACTTACTCAGGAAAGTAAGGCACGAGGAAGTTATCCTTATCCTTGTTCACCAGAATGATGCCTTGGAGGTATGTACTCGCGAGTTTCCGGTCCCCAGCGCTGCCCAAGAGCTTGGCACGCATGTAGAAGGGGTCGACTATAACGATGTCCGGGGTCTTGTCTCTAATGATCCTCATCTCCATACTGAGCGAATATAGCCGAATGAAGGTGTAGTGCAGCGGAAAAAGGTTAAACATAGCGAAGATGTCATCAAACCGCAGGAAGATCACATGGCCGATGTTGCTATCGACAAAGCCCTTGCCCTCTGGCACCTTGGCGGTGAACACCGGGTATGCCACATCCTTCTCGGAGAGACGCCGCCTCTCTATAGTTAGAACAGCATCATGCAGACTCCGCATAGGACCGGTTGCAGGATTGAGCATTGCAGTAGGTAGCATCGGCCTACCCGCCACATGCACCCTCTGTTGGAAATATGCCCTAGAGGCAATAATAAGTTGGTTATTATTATATTTCCTTGTTCATGATAATCGTTTATTATCCATGCTATAATTGTATTGATTGGAAACTCAAATACATGTGTGGGTACATAGACAACACTGTGTCCCTAGTAAGCCTCTAGTTGACTAGCTTGTTGATCAAAGATGGTTAAGGTTTCCTAGCCATAGACATGAGATGTCATTTGATAACGGGATCACATCATTAGGAGAATGATGTGATGGACAAGACCCAAACTGTAAACGTAGCATTTGATCGTGTTAGTTTATTGCTATTGTTTTCTGCATGTCAAGTATCTGTTCCTTTGACCATGAGATCATGCAACTCACTGACACCGGAGGAATACCTTGTGTGTATCAAACGTCGCAACGTAACTGGGTGACTATAAAGGTGCTCTACAGGTATCTCCGAGGGTGTCTGTTGGGTTGGCATGGATCAAGACTGGGATTTGTTACTCCGTATAACGGAGAGGTATCTCAGGGCCCACTCGGTAATACAACATCACAATGAGCCTTGCAAGCAATGTGACTAAAGTGTTAGCCACGAGATCTTGTATTACGGAACGAGTAAAGAGACTTGCCGGTAACGAGATTGAACTAGGTATAGAGATACCGACGATCGAATCTCGGGCAAGTAACATACCGAAGAACAAAGGGAACAGCATACGGGATTAACTGAATCCTTGACATAGAGGTTCGACCGATAAAGATCTTCGTAGAATATGTAGGAGCCAATATGGGCATCCAGGTCCCGCTATTGGTTATTGGCCGTAGAGGTGTCTCGGTCATGTCTACATAGTTCTCGAACCCGCAGGGTCTACACACTTAACGTTTGGTGACGATTAGTATAATTGAGTTATTATGTTGGTGACCGAAAGTTGTTCGGAGTCCCGGATAAGATCCCGGACATGACGAGGATCTCCGGAATAGTCCGGAGGTAAAGATTGATATATGTGATAATAGTGTTTTGATCTCTGGAAGGGTTCCGGAGTTCACCGGAAGGGGTTCCGGATGTTTACCGAAGTGTTCGGGTGCAGCAACACTTTATATGAGCCAAAGGGATAAAGCCCACAAGGTATTGGAAAGTGCAAAAGTAGTTTTGCTGCCGCGTAAGCGGTACTACCGCTTGGTGAAGCGGTACTACCGCCCGAGCGGTACTACCGCTTGTGTGAAGCGGTACTACCGCCCAAGCGGTACTACCGCTTGTGTGAAGCGGTACTACCGCTTGTGCGCGGCTGTGCACGGTTCGGCAGGGATCCGAGTTGGACTCTTTCCCTGCGGGCCAAACCGACCTTGTGCGGGCAAAACCGACCCGGAGGAGGCTTTTACTCCAAGTTTAGACCCCAAGGCTCAACATATAAATAGAGGGGCAGGGCTAGCACACGGGACACATCAGGATTTCCCAAGCCGTGTGCCGGCAACCCTAGCCCTCTAGTTCCTCCGTCATAATCTCCGTAGTGCTTGGCGAAGCCCTGCAGAGATTGTTCCTCACCACCATCACCACGCCGTCGTGCTGCTGGAACTCAACCACTACTTCATCATCGCTCGCTGGATCGAGGAGGTGAAGGCGTCATCAAGCCGTACGTGTGTTGAACGCGGAGGTGCCGTCCGTTCGGCACTAGTTCGTGATCGGATCGAGGGACGACGTGCGATTTGGATCGCGGAGACGTTCGACTACATCAACCGCGTTTCTTAAACGCTTCCGCTTAGCGATCTACAAGGGTATGTAGATTCACTCTCCCTCTCGTAGATGCTCATCACCATGGATAGATCTTGCGTGTGCGTAGGAAATTTTTTGTTTCCCATGCAACGTTCCCCAACAGTGGCATCATGAGCTAGGTCTATGCGTAGATGAGATCTCGAGTAGAACACAAACGAGTTGTGGGCGTGGATGTATACATATTGCTTGCCGTTACTAGTTGATATTTGATTCGGCGGTACTGTGAGATGAAGCGGCCCGGACCGACATTACGCGTACACTTACGCGAGACAGGTTCCTTCAACTGACATGTAACTTCGTTGCATAAAGATGGCTAGCGGGTGTCTGTCTCTCTCACTTTAGTTGAATCGATTTCAATGAAGAGGGTTCTTTTAGAAGATCAAAAAGCAATCACTACACCACGTTGTGGTTTTGCGTAGGTAAGAACGGTTCTTGCAAACCCGTAGCAGCCACGTAAAATTTGCAACAACAATTAGAGGACGTCTAACTTGTTTTTGCAGGGTATGTTGTGATGTGATATGGCCAATTACATGATGAGATATATGTGATGTATGAGATGATCATGTTTTGTATAGAATATCACGACTTGCATGTCGATGAGTACGGCAACTGGCAGGAGCCATAGAGTTGTCTTTAATTATTGTATGACCTGCGTGTCAATCATTAAGCGCTATGTAATGCTTTACTTTATCGCTAAACGTTAGCAATAGTCGTGGAAGCAACAGTCGGCGCGACAACCTTATGGCGACACGTTGATGGAGATCAAGATGATGGAGATCATGGTGTCATGCCGGTGACGATGGAGATCATGCCGGTGCTTTGGAGATGGAGATCAAAAGCACAAGTTCATGGCCATATCATGTCACTTATGATTTGCATGTGATGTTAATCCTTTTATGCATCTTATTTTGCTTAGGACGACGGTAGCATTATAAGGTGATCCCTCACTTAAATTTCAAGATAAATTGTGTTCTCCCCAAGTGTGCACCGTTGCGAAAGTTCGTCGTTTCGAGACACGCCGTGATGATCGGGTGTGATAGACTCTACGTTCGCATACAACGGGTGCAAGCCATGTTGCACGTGCGGAACACTCGGGTTAAACTTGACGAGCCTAGCATGTACAGACATGGCCTCGGAACACAAGAGACCGAAAGGTCGAACATGAGTCATATAGTAGATATGATCAACATGAAGATGTTCACCATTGAAACCACCTCAACTCACGTGATGATCGGACTTGAGTTGGTGGATTTGGATCATGTTACACTCGAATGATCGGAGGGATGTCAATTTGAGTGGGAGTTTTTTAAATATGATTAACTAAACTCATTATCTAAGAACAATAGTCTAAGTTGTCTTTGCTATATTTATGTTGTAGATCATGGCTCGCGCAGTAGCACCCCTGAATTTTAATGCGTTCCTAGAGAAAGCTAAGTTGAAAGATGATGGAAGTAACTTTGTGGACTGGGCCCGTAATCTAAGGATTATCCTTACGGCTTCCCAGAAGGCTTATGTCCTTGATGCACCGCTTGGTGATCCACCCGCTCCAGTTGAGTCTCTAGACGTTGTGAACGCCTGGCAGGCTCGTTCTGATGATTACTCAATAGTTCAATGTGCAATGTTGTATGGCTTAGAACCGGGACTTCAAAGACGTTTTGAACGTCATGGAGCATATGAGATGTTCCAGGAGTTGAAGTTTATCTTTCAGAAGAATGCCCGGATCGAGAGATATGAGATCTCCGATAAGTTCTATGCTTGCAAGATGGAGGAGAACGGGTCTATCAGTGATCACGTGCTCAGAATGTCTGGGTACTCCACCCGTCTGGCTGAGTTAGGGATGCCCCTTCCGCCAGAGGCTATCACTGACAGAGTTCTTCAATCATTGCCACCTAGCTACAAGAGCTTCGTGTTGAACTATAACATGCACGGGATGAACAAGTCAGTCGCCGAGCTGTTTGCGATGCTGAAAGCCGCTGAGTCTGAAATTCAGAAGGAGCATCAAGTGTTGATGGTCAATAAAACCACTAGTTTCAAGAAAAATGGCAAGGGTAAGAAGGGTAACTCCAAGAAGAGTGGCAAAGCAGTTGCTCCTCTCGTGAAGAAACCCAAGGCTGGACCCAAACCAGAAACTGTGTGTTTTCATTGCAAGGGAACTGGACACTGGAAGCGAAATTGCCCCAAGTATTTGGCTGACAAGAAGGCGGCCAACAACAAACAAGGTATATATGATATACATGTTATTGATGTGTACCTTACCAACTCTCGTTGTAGTGCCTGGGTATTTGATACCGGTGCGGTTGCTCATATTTGCAACTCAAAACAGGAACTGCGGAATAGACGGAGGCTGGCAAAGGAAGAAGTGACGATGCGCGTGGGAAATGGTTCCAAGGTTGATGTGATCGCCGTCGGCACGCTCGCTCTTCGATTACCGTCGGGATTAGTGATGAACCTAAATAAGTGTTATTTGGTGCCTGCGTTAAGCATGAACATTATATCTGGATCTTGTTTATTGCGAGACGGTTACTCATTTAAATCAGAGAATAATGGTTGTTCTATTTATATGAGTAATATCTTTTATGGTCATGCACCCGATGTGAGGGGTTTATTCTTATTGAATCTCGATAGTAATGATACACATGTTCATAACATTGATGCCAAAAGATGTAGAATTGATAATGATAATACCACTTTCTTGTGGCACTGCCGTTTAGGTCATATTGGCGTAAAACGCATGAGGAAGCTCCATGCTGATGGACTTTTGGAGTCACTTGATTTTGAATCACTTGACACATGTGAGCCATGCCTCATGGGCAAGATGACTAAAACGCCGTTCTCTGGAACAATGGAACGGGCAAGTGACTTATTGGAAATCATACATACTGATGTGTGCGGTCCGATGAGTATTGAGGCGCGCGGTGGTTATCGTTACTTTCTCACCTTCACTGATGACTTAAGTAGATATGGGTATATTTACTTAATGAAACACAAGTCTGAAACATTTGAAAAGTTCAAACAATTTCAGAGTGAAGTTGAGAATCATCGTAACAAGAAGATTAAATTCCTACGATCTGATCGAAGAGGAGAATATCTGAGTTATGAGTTTGGCAGTCACTTAAAAGAGTGTGGAATTGTTTCACAATTGACACCGCCTGGAACACCACAGCGTAATGGTGTGTCCGAACGTCGTAATCGAACTTTATTGGATATGGTGCGATCTATGATGTCTCTTGCCGATTTGCCACTATCGTTTTGGGGTTATGCATTAGAGACAGCTGCATTCACTTTAAATAGGGCACCATCGAAATCCGTTGAGACGACGCCATATGAACTTTGGTTTGGCAAGAAGCCAAAGCTATCGTTTCTTAAAGTTTGGGGATGTGATGCTTATGTCAAAAAGCTTCAGCCTGAAAAGCTGGAACCCAAAGCGGAGAAATGCGTCTTCATAGGATACCCAAAAGAGACAGTTGGGTATACCTTCTACCTCAGATCCGAAGGCAAAGTGTTTGTCGCTAAAAACGGAACATTTCTTGAGAAAGAGTTTCTCTCGAAAGAATTGAGTGGGAGGAAGATAGAACTTGATGAGGTTGTTGAACCTTTACTTCAACCTGAGAGTAGCGCAGCGCAGAAAGTTGTTTCTGTGGAGCCTACATTAGCTGAAGAGGAAGTTAATGATAATGATCATGAAGCTTTGGATCAAGTTGCTATCAAACCTCGTAGGTCGACAAGGACGCGTACTGCTCCCGAGTGGTACGGCAACCCTGTCTTAGACATCATGTTGTTAGACAACGATGAACCTACGAGCTATGGAGAAGCGATGATGAGCCCGGATTCCGAGAAGTGGTTAGAGGCCATGAAATCCGAGATGGGATCCATGTATGAAAACAAAGTATGGACTTTGGAAGTATTACCTGAAGGGCGTAAGGCCATTCAGAACAAATGGATCTTTAAGAGGAAGACGGACGCGGACGGTAATGTCACCGTCTATAAAGCTCGACTTGTGGCAAAGGGTTTTTCACAAGTTCAAGGAGTTGACTACGATGAGACCTTCTCACCCGTAGCGATGCTTAAGTCCGTCAGAATCATGTTAGCAATAGCTGCCTTTTTCGATTATGAAATTTGGCAGATGGATGTCAAAACAGCGTTCCTTAACGGTTACCTTAAGGAAGAGTTGTATATGATACAACCAGAAGGTTTTGTCGATCCAGAGAATGCTGACAAAGTTTGCAAACTCCAGCGATCCATTTATGGACTGGTGCAAGCATCTCGGAGTTGGAATCTTCGTTTTGATGAGGTGATCAAAGCGTTCGAGTTTATACAAGTTTACGGAGAAGCTTGTATTTACAAGAAAGTGAGTGGGAGCTCTATAGCGTTTCTAATATTATATGTGGATGACATATTGCTGATTGGAAACAATATAGAAATGCTGGAAAGCGTAAAGGAATATTTGAACAAGAGTTTTTCAATGAAGGACCTAGGAGAAGCTGCTTTCATATTAGGCATCAAGATCTATAGAGATAGATCAAGACGTTTAATAGGACTTTCACAAAGCACATACCTTGATAAGATTTTGAAGAAGTTCAAAATGGATCAGTCCAAGAAGGGGTTCTTGCCTGTTTTGCAAGGTGTGAAGTTGAGTAAGACTCAATGCCCAGTGACTGCAGAAGATAGAGAAAAGATGAGTGTCATCCCCTATGCTTCGGCCATAGGCTCTATCATGTATGCAATGCTGTGCACAAGACCCGATGTCAGCCTTGCCATAAGTATGGTCGGAAGGTTTCAAAGTGATCCAGGAATGGAACACTGGACGGCGGTCAAGAATATCCTGAAGTACCTGAAAAGGACTAAGGACATGTTTCTCGTTTATGGAGGTGATCAAGAGCTCGTCGTAAAGGGTTACGTCGATGCAAGCTTTGACACTGATCCGGATGACTCAAAGTCGCAAACCGGATACGTATTTATTCTTAATGGGGGTGCGGTTAGCTGGTGCAGTTCCAAGCAAAGCGTGGTAGCTGATTCTACATGCGAAGCGGAGTACATCGCTGCCTCGGAGGCGGCGAAGGAAGGTGTCTGGATGAAGGAGTTCATGACAGATCTTGGAGTAGTGCCTAGTGCACTTGACCCAATGACTCTGTTTTGTGATAATACTGGTGCCATTGCTCTAGCCAAGGAACCAAGATTTCACAAGAGGACAAGACACATAAAGCGACGTTTCAATTCCATCCGCGATTACATCAAGGAGGACGACATAAATATTTGCAAAGTACACACGGATCTAAATGTTGCAGATCCGATGACTAAACCTCTTCCAAGGGCTAAACATGAACAACACCAGAACTGCATGGGTGTTCGATTCATTACAATGTAAATCACATAGTGATGTGAACTAGATTATTGACTCTAGTGCAAGTGGGAGACTGTTGGAAATATGCCCTAGAGGCAATAATAAGTTGGTTATTATTATATTTCCTTGTTCATGATAATCGTTTATTATCCATGCTATAATTGTATTGATTGGAAACTCAAATACATGTGTGGGTACATAGACAACACTGTGTCCCTAGTAAGCCTCTAGTTGACTAGCTTGTTGATCAAAGATGGTTAAGGTTTCCTAGCCATAGACATGAGATGTCATTTGATAACGGGATCACATCATTAGGAGAATGATGTGATGGACAAGACCCAAACTGTAAACGTAGCATTTGATCGTGTCAGTTTATTGCTATTGTTTTCTGCATGTCAAGTATCTGTTCCTTTGACCATGAGATCATGCAACTCACTGACACCGGAGGAATACCTTGTGTGTATCAAACGTCGCAACGTAACTGGGTGACTATAAAGGTGCTCTACAGGTATCTCCGAGGGTGTCTGTTGGGTTGGCATGGATCAAGACTGGGATTTGTTACTCCGTATAACGGAGAGGTATCTCAGGGCCCACTCGGTAATACAACATCACAATGAGCCTTGCAAGCAATGTGACTAAAGTGTTAGCCACGAGATCTTGTATTACGGAACGAGTAAAGAGACTTGCCGGTAACGATATTGAACTAGGTATAGAGATACCGACGATCGAATCTCGGGCAAGTAACATACCGAAGAACAAAGGGAACAGCATACGGGATTAACTGAATCCTTGACATAGAGGTTCGACCGATAAAGATCTTCGTAGAATATGTAGGAGCCAATATGGGCATCCAGGTCCCGCTATTGGTTATTGGCCGTAGAGGTGTCTCGGTCATGTCTACATAGTTCTCGAACCCGCAGGGTCTACACACTTAACGTTTGGTGACGATTAGTATAATTGAGTTATTATGTTGGTGACCGAAAGTTGTTCGGAGTCCCGGATAAGATCCCGGACATGACGAGGATCTCCGGAATAGTCCGGAGGTAAAGATTGATATATGTGATAATAGTGTTTTGATCTCTGGAAGGGTTCCGGAGTTCACCGGAAGGGGTTCCGGATGTTTACCGAAGTGTTCGGGTGCAGCAACACTTTATATGAGCCAAAGGGATAAAGCCCACAAGGTATTGGAAAGTGCAAAAGTAGTTTTGCTGCCGCGTAAGCGGTACTACCGCTTGGTGAAGCGGTACTACCGCCCGAGCGGTACTACCGCTTGTGTGAAGCGGTACTACCGCCCAAGCGGTACTACCGCTTGTGTGAAGCGGTACTACCGCTTGTGCGCGGCTGTGCACGGTTCGGCAGGGATCCGAGTTGGACTCTTTCCCTGCGGGCCAAATCGACCTTGTGCGGGCAAAACCGACCCGGAGGAGGCTTTTACTCCAAGTTTAGACCCCAAGGCTCAACATATAAATAGAGGGGCAGGGCTAGCACACGGGACACATCAGGATTTCCCAAGCCGTGTGCCGGCAACCCTAGCCCTCTAGTTCCTCCGTCATAATCTCCGTAGTGCTTGGCGAAGCCCTGCAGAGATTGTTCCTCACCACCATCACCACGCCGTCGTGCTGCTGGAACTCAACCACTACTTCATCATCGCTCGCTGGATCGAGGAGGTGAAGGCGTCATCAAGCCGTACGTGTGTTGAACGCGGAGGTGCCGTCCGTTCGGCACTAGTTCGTGATCGGATCGAGGGACGACGTGCGATTTGGATCGCGGAGACGTTCGACTACATCAACCGCGTTTCTTAAACGCTTCCGCTTAGCGATCTACAAGGGTATGTAGATTCACTCTCCCTCTCGTAGATGCTCATCACCATGGATAGATCTTGCGTGTGCGTAGGAAAATTTTTGTTTCCCATGCAACGTTCCCCAACACCCTCCACATGATTCCGTCGGGTCTTGGTGGCCCATCCTGAGCACGGATCGTCGGTGCCGGCTGGCTCGCACCCTTCTTCTTTCTTTTCCGTCCCTTCTTCTCCTGTAATGGGACCTTTACCTGCTCGGAGACCACCTTCTTGAGTGTGTTGGGGCTGATAATATTTCGCGCCTCGGCCGTCTCAGTCTCGGTGAAGGCGGCAGCTGGAGGCGTCTCCTGAGAACTGAACAGTCGACGCTTGTTGCAATGCATCTCCCCGCTACCAGATGGACCGCGATAGTCTTTTGCAGCAAGGTTGGGTTCTTGAGGAGGCGGGAAAAATTCGTCGAGCTCGCACCCATGTTCGTTCATGAACATATCGACACGGTCAAGTGTATCATTGTCGTTGTCGCTCGGATCCTGTGCCATATGCATGTCCGTGGGGTGGTGGCCCGGATCAGCCGACGGCGTTGCGGCGGTCTTGCCATGGCTTGGCGCCGGCACGACTGGCGGTGTTGTCCGTGGGGTGGTGGTCCCCACCCCCAAACGAATCTGGCTCTTCGGCCAAAGCAAGGACCAGTTCAAGCAGCCGTGGAGGTTCATCACCTCCTCGTTGTCGGCTCCAGGGGGTCGATAAGGAGGTAACACCTCGTCGTAGCCATCCAGCACCCGAATCAGTTGAACCCTATACACGTTGGGTGGCATCGGAATACCGTGGAACACGCGGTTGCCCGGTTCAATGATTCTGGCCCTGGCAACATCGACCAACTCGTCGTCCACGAAGTGCAGGAGAGTGCATGGAACGTTGGCGGCATCTTGCGAAAACATGTAGGGCATCAGGGATGCCCAGTCAAAGGCAAGGAGATGAAGTCATCGGCCGAGGCTTAGTTACCGTGATGGTGTCGAGCTCGGCTAATGTCGAGGGACCGCCAATGGCGGGCGTGCATGTGACGGAGGGGCCACTTGCTGCCGAGGTGCCGGGAGTTGGCGTATTAAACTCCAATACTGGCGCCGCCGCCGGGGACACCAACGCGGCCGCCGCCGGAGACACCAACGCGGCCGCCGTCGGAGACACCAATGGCGTCGCGTTGTGCGAGTTGCTACCCGTGATGCTGGGAATCAGGGGCACCCCCTGTTGACCGCCCGCAATCCAGTCCTGCAACCCCTGAAGCAACTTAGGCATCATGGCAGTGATCGTCGCTCCCACTTGGTCTTCGACCATCCGTGGAAGCTTCGCCACTTTTTCCCTGAGTTCTTTAACCTCCTGGTCCGAGCTGGTAGTCTTTTTCTCCTTTCGCCCAGACTTATAGTAGTCCGACCATTTCGTGGACAAGCCTTGGCCGGCCACACGACCAGCTGATGACGGCTTACTGAACTTATCCTTTTTCTTAGCTATGTTCAACGCCCTATTTAAACTGTTGTCCCAAGGGGCGACAGACGGGGAGCTCTGAGACCCCGCGCTACTGCTTTCAGTTTCCTGCAGAAGGAACGTGAACCATTTAGAAATTTGGCTTCATTAATTTTAGAATGCAACCATATGGAGCTAATTAAGCGGGGGTGTATTCCTTACCAGAATACGCTCAAGCTCCAACACCTTCGCATCCGTCGTAAGCTCCTTTGTTTTCGGGTCCACCTTGTACCGGGCCCTGATAAAGTTATTGGTCTGCTTATCGGGGTATTTATTGAAGAGGGGCGGTAGGCCTTGCGTGGCACGCTCTGCGTTCTCCTTTTCCCATTTCGGTTCCGCCACTTTGTAACCGCCGGGACCGAGTGTGTGGACCCCTAAGTTCAATTCCCGCATTTCTTTCCCCCACTGACTCGATTCCATGGTTGCGGTGCTCTCGCACTTGAGCTTGTACTCCTGGTAGTCAGCTTCGCTGATCGAAGGATATGCCTCCTTGATCTTCTCGTAACTATCACCTCTAAGAATCCTTTTCTTCATCGCGCTTCTCCAAGTAGCCAGGGCTGTGCTCATCTTCATGAGGGCGGCACTGTTCACTTTATTCCCTGAGAGGCGTGTGTTTGCGCAGTCACCAGGGAACTTGTATCGCTTGTGCAGCTTCGTGAAGAGGAGGTTGCGCAAATTCGCTCGGTCAGGATTCCTTAGGTTCTCGGTGTTGATCGAGACGGTGCTCCGGAGAATGCACCCGAGTTGTCCGGCGTACCCACCGATTAATTCTTTGGGCGCCGTTGGATGCCCACTAGAGGACACTTGAGTAAATTCCTGCTTGACGGTGCCGAGCACGTTCGGGCGCCGGTCCTTCCGTTGCCTCTTCGATTGGCTGCCATCTGTGCGTTGGCTGCCATCATCAGTGGTGGCATCCTCGGCGGCACCATCGTCAGTGGTGTCATCCCCGATGCCGCTAGGGGTTGTGTACTCGGGATCGGTGTCTTCCACGGCGTCCTCGTAGCCGTGAGGTTGTTCCTCCATCTCCTGGGACAGCTCCCAGAATGGCTTGCCCGAACCGCCGGTCTCATCGTTGTCGGCCATGTTCGCACTAAATAGGAAAAAATGCTACTAGTTTAGGTGTTATTGGATGAGATCAGGGTAGTATCTATTCTTCTCAGATTTAGAGGAAAACTAGAAAAGGCAGGTTTAGTCATGATTAAAACCATGGGCATGGACAGGTAGCTACTAGGAAAGGTAGAATTGCATAAAGGGGATTCTTATTTTAATTTGACTTCACAAAAAAAGAACCTCTTGTTTTACTAGTTGGCAACATAAATTCAAGGAAAAATTCGTCATGACCTTTGCTAATTTCTTGACCTAGGAGTGCCCGTTTTTCGCCGAAACGGAAATGAATCAGCATTTCGGCGATAACGGGCACAAATCCCTGCATAGATATGAACAGCAGCACTGCTAGCAGGAGTAGCAGGAGGAGGATATGAACAGCAACATCAATTATGAAGACATCCATAAAAGGGTATGAACAGCAGCAGCAGCAGGATATGAACAGCAGTAGCAACACGACTAGCAGTAGCAGCAACAATAGGATATGAACAACAGCAGCAGGATATGAACAGCAGCAGCAGGATATGAACAACAGCAGTAGGATATGAACAGCAGTAGCAGCAACAATAGAATATGAACAACAGCAGCAGCTAACTATGTTGATTATGGTACACATATAATTGAATTTTTAAATGTACATCTATATATTTTTGGACCAAAATGCCCAATTAGAAACTGAGAGAAATAATTCAAGTGTGATTAATAGAGGAAGAGGAGAGCATGGAATTGAAATTATCTAGAAATGTGGGAGCTTTTAATTGTTACTAATATCATGATACTTAATGTCTACTTATTCTACAAAGTCCTTCACACATTTTTTCAGTTGTGTAGCTAGGGAAAAATAAGTCAAATCCTAATTGTACTACCACAGTCCACAAAATTACGACATTTCATTTCGTACATAGCTTTGTTCCAAATTTTAAATTTTGAACCACCAATATACTTCTTACAATATTTGAGTTCTAGTGTCAGTGTGATTGTATAAACTAGAAAAATACCCTTTTGAGTACTATTTCAGTATTCAGAGCTAATTGGTAGTTGCAAACTTTCAATCATGGTTAGTTGTGTACTTGAAAGTTATTGTTTTGAATTTTGACTATATAATCAGGAACATAAAGAGGAACGGTACATTTGAGAGATAAAGTGTTTTGAATTTTGGATTCAAGAAACATGACAGGTGCACCTTTGTTTGTTTTTTCATTCAAATAAATTAGTACTATCTATCTACTATGTCCCTTTCTCCTTCACAGAAGTGCCACTGTTATAGTAGTGTTACTGTCAGCCTAGAACAAGAATGGATAACTTCAGTGACAGGGGTGGGTAACTTCAGTGACAGGGGTGGGTAACTTCAGTGGTAATGGGTGGGTAACTTCAGTTATGATATTAATTTAGCTGATCAAGAATGGGCCATTTCAGTTCAAAGGTGGTGTTTTGAACCTTTTTCTTTGCTGGATAACTTATATTCATTTCGATGGACTACAATGTAAACTAGTTGGTAATTATTACAACATTAATTACCAACTAGTTTACATTGTAGTCCATCGAAATGAATATAAGTTATCCAGCAAAGAAAAAGGTTCAAAACACCACCTTTGAACTGAAATGGCCCATTCTTGATCAGCTAAATTAATATCATAATTGAAGTTACCCACCCCTGTCAGTGAAGTTACCCACCCCTGTCACTGAAGTTACCCACCCCTGTCACTGAAGTTACCCACCCCTGTCACTAAAGTTATCCATTCTTGTTCTGTGTAATGGTTTTAGCACAACAAAACAGTTACCCATATTCATTAAACAAGGAAGTAAAAAATAGTTGAACGCAACCTCACAGCGAGATAAATTAATATCAATGTACATGTAACAATACCATGAACAATAACATGTATATAAGCTAAATGATAAATCATCTAAATCATAAACAGAGTATCTTCTGTAAAAAAACACCTAGAGGGAAATGGTAGGCTCAAATTCATTTAGCTGATCAAGAATGGGCCATTTCAGTTCAAATGAGTGGGTGGGTAACTTATCAATATGTGCAAATTCATTGAAAAAATGCAACTAGTTGGCAACATAAATTCTAGGAAAAATTCGGCATGACCTTTGCTATTTTCTTGACCTAGAAGTGCCCATTTTTCGCCGAAACGGAAATGAATCAACATTTCGGCGATAACAGGCACAAATCCCTGCACAAATAGCAACTGCTAGCAACTATAAACATGAATAATCTGCTCAAGATTGATTTATGGTTCAACTGCTAGAATGCAGACCAAATCTTGATCACCAAATCTATAATTCAAACTGAATGCTTAATAATTCAATAAAATAGATAAACACATGGGGATACAACGCAAAATTCTAGTTCAATCACACTCGATACATACACACAGAGTTGTATTTCAATCCAATTTCAGCTGAAATGTTCAATGCAATCATAGCTTTTTTTATACAGCTTTTTTTATACAGTGACATAGCTTTTTTTATACAGGTTTGCCACTTTTTTTTATACAAACCAAATGCAATCAGAAGATTTATACAAAAAATCAAGGTGCAGGGGAGGAGGTGCAGGGGAGGAGGTACAGGCGCACCAGGAAGAGTTGCTTACCTTCCTTCTATAGCCGAAGCAGAGGAGGAGGTGCAGGGGAGGTCGAGGCTGACCGGCGAGGAGGAGGTGAGGAGGGCGCGAGCGGCTGGAGGCCGGAGACGGTGGTGGCCCCAAACCCTAGCGTGGGCGGCGGCTGGAGGCCGGAGACGGCGTCGGCCCCACACACTAGCGGAGGGGAGGGCGGCGGCCGGGGGAGACGGGCGCGGGGGCGCGGGCTCGCCGGAGACGGGCGCAGGGGCACGGGAGGGGAGGATACCCTAATATAGGGTAGAATGATAGCAATGGCGCACCTTTTAGGGGTGCGCCATAAAAATTGGTATAGCAATGGCACACCTTTTAGGGGTGCGCCATAAACATCGGGATAGCAATGGCGCACCTTCTCCTGGTGCGCCATTACTAACTTTTTTTTTTGAATTTTAGTTGCATGTAATAATTTAAGATTTGAGATAAAAGAAAAGGAAAATGCAAATGGAGTGATAAAATCTTATAAAAAATAAGATTTGAGATTATTGATTTATTTCTGATTTTATAAAATTGGTTTGAACCAATTTGACAGAAGTAAAATGACAGGCATTTGAATTAAATTCAAATGAGATTTGAACTACACTTGAATTTTCCAGGAACTGAAGTTCAAATGTAAATTCATGGAAATCAAGGGAAGGCCAAAAAAAGCATTGTGCCAAGATTTAGAATTAGGGGACAACCCCACTTGCATGGAAAATTCATTGAATGCCTTCTTTAACCACAAAGGAGAAATTCAAATTGCATTCAAATGGAGTCCAAAAATGGATTTGACATTTTATCACCACATGGAATTGAACATTACATCACCATGCCAAGTTTGAGAATTAGGGAAGAAAGGAAAAATGATAGGCATTTGAATTAAATTCAAATGAGATTTGAACTACACTTGAATTTTCTAGGAACTGAAGTTCAAATGTAAATTCATGGAAATCAAGGGAAGGCCAAAAGAAAGCATTGTGCCAAGATTTAGAATTAGGGGACAACCCCACTTGCATGGAAAATTCATTGAATGCCTTCTTTAACCACAAAGGAGAAATTCAAATTGCATTCAAATAGAGTCCAAAAATGGATTTGACATTTTATCACCACATGGAATTGAACATTACATCACCATGCCAAGTTTGAGAATTAGGGGAGAAAGGAAAAATGACAGGCATTTGAATTAAATTCAAATGAGATTTGAACTACACTTGAATTTTCTAGGAACTGAAGTTCAAATGTAAATTCATGGAAATCAAGGGAAGGCCAAAAGAAAGCATTGTGCCAAGATTTAGAATTAGGGGACAACCCCACTTGCATGAAAAAATCATTGAATGCCTTCTCTAACCACAAAGGAGAAATTGAAATTGCATTCAAATGGAGTCCAAAAATGGATTTGACATTTTATCACCACATGGAATTGAACATTACATCACCATGCCAAGTTTGAGAATTAGGGGAGAAAGGAAAAATGATAATAATCCTTTTAAACAAACAGAATTAGGGGAGAAAGTCCAAAAATGGATCTTAGTTACTTTTCACAATCTTCTTGCCCTTCTTTCTCGCGGTTGAATAATTTAGCCCCGGAACCCCTTGATTTCTTCTCATGAACGGACGAACGCCTTTAGGTAGGGTGGTCCTGCTTCTTCTTGATTTGTATGGTACTTCATTGTCGTCGTCATCTTCAATCTTCGGGTCGCCATACTTGTCGAAGTCTTGCTCGTTGGCGGCTCCATCCATTCCGATGATGTTCCTTTTGCCTCTCCGCACGATAACACGGCTGGGCTTTGACGGGTCGGTAATGAAGAAGCATTGGTCCACTTGGCTAGCCAGTACCCATGGCTCATTTTTCGCGGTGACGTTTGCGCCCACAGTCTTGGATTTGGCTTCGGGTATAACCATGGTGGTGAAATACCGGTCTTCTTTTATGACGTTCTTGGCCCATCTTACACGGAACATCGGCACCTTCTCTCCAGCGTAGCTCAGCTCCCAGATCTCCTCGATCCTTCCGTAGTATCTGTTCTTGACGTTACCGGTGTAGGATTCCATCGTTACCCCAGAGTTCTGATAATCGCTCTTCATGTCCTTTTCCTCGGTGTAGAATGTGTAGCTGTTGGTATCGTACGCCTGATATGTCATCAGGTTGTGCTCGGCGCCCTGTGACAAGGCGAATATGAGTTTTTCTTCCTCGGAAGAATCCTCATGTAAAGGGTATGATAGAAGCTTGTCCTTGAACCAACGCGTGAAACATGAGTTGTGCTCTTTGAGTACATCTCCGTCCGTCCACTGTTGGCCTCGGTCATTGTATGTCTTCTCAATAGAGGTTTTGTGCTCTACCACCCAAGGATCGACCACGTCAATGTGTTGCAGCGCGACTAGGTTTGCTCTTTCAAAGTCAGCGAGTCGACCCTTGAAGTCGACATGCATTTCGCGGCGACCCTCGCGGTGACCACATCCAGCGAGCCTGCCGAGGTGCCTGTTGACGGGCAGACCAACGGGGTTCTCGATGCCTAGATAATTCGTGGAGAAGGAGATGCACTCTTCGGTCAGAAAGCCCTTGGCTATGCTTCCATCTAGACGTGCCCTGTTGCGAACGTATCCTTTGATGACACCATTCATCCTTTCGAACGGCATCATGCTGTGCAGGAACGTCGGCCCGAGTTGGATGATATCATCCACGATATGGATGAGCAGATGCACCATAACGTCGAAGAATGCGGGTGGGAAATACATCTCAAGTTCGCATAGTATCACCACGATCTCTTCCTGTAGCCTTCTGAGTTGCCTCTTGCCAACCGACTTTCGAGAGATGACGTCGAAAAAGTTGCATAGGCCAAATAGCGTTTCGCGGACGTGCGCGTCCATGATCCCACGCATTGCAACCGGAAGTAGCTGCGTCATCAGCACGTGACAGTCGTGAGACTTCATCCCGCTGAACTTCTGCTTCGCTGAGTCTAGGTATCTGCTGATCTTCCCCGCGTAACCGTAAGGAAGTTTTAGTCCTAGGAGGCAGTTGATAAGCTGCTCGAGCTCCTTCTGACTTAGAGTGAAGCACGTGGGGGGGGCAGTAATATTCGCTCTTCTTGGCTTTTTTGCCTTTGCGACGACTTTCCGTGTCCTCCAGCTCATCATCATCATCATCATCATTAGGGTGGTTTGCATGAAGCTCCTCCCTGATGCCCATTGATAGCAAGTCTGCCCTTGCTTTCGGCCCATCTTTGGTCTTCTCTGGCATGTTGAGCAGGGTAGCAAACAGACTCTCGCACACGTTCTTCGTGATATGCGTGACATCAAGGCTGTGAGGCACACGGAGGATGTTCCAGTACGGCAAGTCCCAGAAAACAGACCTCGTTTTCCATACCTTCAGCAGCGGCTCTGGCGCCTTTCGCTTCTTTCCTGGCGGTGGGCACTCTTTCCAATTTTTCAACAGCTTGTCTATTTCCTCTCCGCTCCTCGTACGTGGGGCTCTTCGGGTTTCGGTTTCACCATCGAACAGATCCTTGCGTTTTCTCCATGGGTCATCGTCGCGAAGCCACCTTCGATGTCCCATGAACACGGTTTTCGAAGACCCGGGATCCCTATCTAGCTGGCGATACGTTGTGTCATCCATGCACCTGGCGCATGCACAGAATCCGTGGACCACCTGCCCGGCGACATATCCGTAACCGAGATAGTCGTGCACCGTCGTGAACAGTGCGGCTTTCATAGGGAAATATTCTCCCGCTACGGTGTCCCACGTATTGGCTGGCGTTTTCCATAGCGTATCTAGCTCCTCTTTCAGGAGCCCCAGATACAGATTGATGTTGTTCCCTGGCTGTTTCGGCCCTTCAATTAGCATACTCATGTGCATGTACTTCCTCTTCATGCACTCCCAGGGGGGATGTTGTACATGCACACAAACACAGGCCAGGTGCTATGTGTGCTGTTCTGGCTGCCAAATGGATTGAGTCCATCGGTGCTCACGACCAACATGATGTTCCTTGGATCCTTCCCAAAGTCTGGGTGCTCGAAGTTCAACGCGTCCCACTGGGTCCCATCCGAAGGGTGACTCAACATCTTGTCTTTTTCCGGATCATTTTTTTCAGCTTCTTCCTTCATCTTCTTCCTATCCGCGTGCCAGCGCATGAGCTTAGCTTGCTTAGGGTCCGCGAAATAACGCTGCAGACGAGGAGTGATCGGAAAGTACCACAACACTTTTCGAGGAGCTTTCTTCCTCTTCTTGTATCGACTGTCGCCGCACTTCGGACATATGGTAGACTCCGCGTACTCGTCCCGATAAATGATGCAATCATTCACGCACACATGGTATTTCACGTGCGGTAAATCCAGAGGACACACGATTTTCTTCGCCTCCTGGAAACTGGTCGAGCACTTGTTCCCCTCAGGAAGACATTCGTGCCAGAATGACATGTTTTCGTCGAAGCATGCGTCGGTCATTTTGTGTTTTACCTTCATCTCCAAATCCATGAGCGCTACTTTCAGGTGGGTATCCTCGGGCCTGCATCCTTCATACAATGGAGTAACCGCGTCTATCTCAAGTTGATTCAGCTTGGCTTTCTCTCGGGCGGCAGCTCTTGCGTTGTTACTCGTCTGCTTGAGAAGCAACTGTTGAAGATGAGGGTCCTGCACCCAGTCCATCGATGGTCCATCGTCGCCTTCTCCGGCATCTTCATCTTCATGATCATGCCCTTCGTCTTGATCTTCTACATGATGATTGTGTCCTGCATCGTGATCATGTCCGGGAGATTCTTCGTCTTCTCGCCCGCCCTCGGCGCTATTGTCCTGCTGCCCTTCGTTATTTCTTACTGTTGCCCGGCCCCCATGGACGACTTCATTATCATCTTCATCATGTTGCCACCGATAGCCATCCATGAAACCACGCACGAGCAGGTGGTCCCGCACCAGTCTGGAATCCGGGTCCATAAGGCTCTTCAGCTTGCATCTTCGACACGGACATCTTATCTCCGTCTCATTCTTTTGAAGCATCTCGGCCTTCGCGAAGCTCAAAAACCTATTCACGATGCCTTCGGTCATCGTGCGGACCATGGTCGCCTGCGGGGTAGAGCAAAACGATATTTTAGAACCAAAAAAAAATTTGGCATGACTTTGCCTAAAAATAGGACAAAAAAGAATGCATAGTGCCAAATTTTCGCCGAAACGGAAATGAATCAACATTCCGGCAAAATATTGGCAACTATCGCATTTCAAATACCGGTACCTGCAAACACAAATATATGCAACACCACAAACATACGTAGATCTAGCTCAATGAGAAAAGTGTAGATCTAGACCATAAAAAGTGTGTACGTTGGAGGGAGAAAAAACTAGATCTACAACATAAAGAAAGCTTTCCCCTTACTTACCTATCAAAAAAAGGGAATTTAACCACTTAATTTGGGTGAATCTATGGTGCAAATGAGGTGAGGAGGAGGAGGCAGCCGAGACCAATTAGCTTGGTAGAGGTGGAGAGAATGAAGTGGGGAAAGTGAGTGTGGTAGGTGGCTCTCAAAAATATCTAGATGATCTCAGGTTACTAATGGCGCACCTCCTCAGAATGCGCCACTAGTAACCAGGGTTACTAATGGCGCACCTGGTGTGTGGTGCGCCATTACTAACTCCCCTAGCCCTTATATAATCCCTCCTCTCTCTCACTTCTCTCTCTCGCCAGACCTAATCCCCCACTGCCCCCGCGCCGCCGCGGTCAGCTCCGCCCCCGCGCCGCCGCCCTAGACGAGGACGTCATCGCTGAACTTGGGCCAGGAGCGGCGACGACGACGGCAACAAGGCTGCGAGCGCCGCTCCTGGACCCAAGCTCGGCGATGACGTCCAGCGCCTCACCGTCGTCTCCACTGAGGAGATCCTCCTCGAGCGCCGCTCCTTGGCCCAAGTTCGTCCGCCACCACCACCTCTCTCGCCGGCCATCTCCGGCCTCATGGTGCCGCCTCCCTTCGCCGTGCCGCTACTGGTGGCCATGGCGTCGGTGGGACGGCGCGGTGGCGCAACCCCGACGCCCGTGTCGCCGTGCGGTGCCGTGGTCGTGCTCTCCATCCTCTCGGTTGATTCCTCGCCGCCGGGACCTGGGAGCGTGTCTGTATTGGATTCTTACTATAATATTGTGCAAAACTATATTGGATTGGGAGCAATGCCTGTACAGATTCAATTGCCAACAGGAGAACCTGGCTGATGCATTATTCTTTTTCTCAACAATTCACAATATTCTTTTCAGTACATGGATTGGGTAAATCTCAATATTTTTTTTTGTTTCCAAATATATTTGTAGTGGTACATTTTTGGTGCGCCATGCCTGATATTGTTAGTAGTGGCGCACCGTGGGTGTGGTGCGCCATTACTAGTTAAAACTAGTAATGGCGCACCACACCCACGGTGCGCCACTACTAGCAAATTTTTTTTTTGAAAAAGAAAATGTTAGTAGTGGCGCACCACACCCACGGTGCGCCACTGGTAAGTCTGGGGAGGGGGGTGTGCCTAGGAGAAACTTAGCAGTGGCACACCAGAGACCAGGTGCGCCATTAGTAATATAGAGATTAGTGGCGCACCCATGTGTGGTGCGCCACTGCTATTTAGCAGTGGCGCACCACATACATAGTGCGCCACTAATGTCTATATTAGCTATAGCCCTTTTTCTAGTAGTGTACCTACCTAGCTCCAAACAGTTCTAGTGGTGGCCCTAGCTGATTTACCATTTGAAACCGTGTGTGCGACTGGTCCGCGGCCAGTGGATTTAAAACAAACCGGACTAGTGGGATGGAATATCCTGTTGGTCCAACCTGTCCGGCTGAGGACCAGGCCCCGGGATGAGGTGATCCGGCAATCCAAACCTGCGACAGACAGTAGAGACCAGTTCGAGAGCGCGGCCGGCTTTTGAGTTGGATGTCGACTCACCGGGGGCCACCCGGAATTGTGCGTTGTTAGTTAGAGGGACAATGACGTTTCGGAACTTCAGGTGCATCACCCACCAAATGGAGACGGGCGTACGTGCGGAGCCTTGTAATGGGCAGTTGGAACACTCCTGCAGGGTTAAATCTTTTCGAAAAGCCGTGTCCACGGTTATGGACGACTTGAGACCTACTCCTTGTTCATAGACAACATCAACGGATATAATGTTAATAACTTGAACAACGTGTGTGTGCCTTGATCGCTTCTTCTTCGTTGGGTGATGAAGGAGAGGACAAGGATAGGATAGGTGTTATGTTTGCGTAAGTAGATGGATAGCAGACTTGTTGGAGGCGCTTCCTCATCGAATGCTTGGCTTCTTATCTTCTTCTGAATAGAACGATAGCCACTCATAAATGCTAGCGCAGCTGCAACCTCAACCACTACCCCTTCTTACCGTGAGAAGTTAGTTATAATGTTGTGATATGTTCTCACCCCCTTCTTCTCTCTTTTATGTATATGTACATATGATCTGGGACTACAGGAGTGTTCCACGACCCAGCTTCCGGATGCTACTACGTTGAGTACTCGATGACGACTAGTTTAGCGGATCCCGGCGGGGAGCCTGGACCCGAGGGTTGGGACCGATGCCTTTTCTCTTTGCCTCTAGGCATTTGATTGTAGGCTGTACTCAGCCATGTATCTTCCGCTGTTGAATTGTATTAAGGCAGTTGTATGCCTGTTGTATGAGATGTTGTATCCTTGTAGCTGTAATGTTGTGATATCATGTTGAAATCCGAGGCATATGACTTCATCATATGTCACGGTGGGTCCGATATGTGCTTCGTCCCCGGATTTGGATGGAAACGTCCAGATCTGGAACAGTACCGCATATCGGGTCTTACATGACCAGAACCAGGGCACCCACCGGATCGACCCACCATGTCCCCTGCTACCTAATGGGGTCGAGCAAAGAGAGGGGAGATTTTTTATTTTTTTTGTTTTTGTGGGTGGGTCTGACATGTATAGCCCAGTCAACAAGCAAGACATTTTTTCTGGGGTCAAAAAATGAGGTGTCAGCGGCAATTCAGTAGTCAACGTGGTCAATACCATTTTGCCGAGTCAGAACCATGAGCAGGGTTAATATCTAAACCATGGGGTTAGTTCAAGGTGTAGGTTGAACGATTTTGAAGTTCTAGGTTGTAAATTAAATAGACTGGTTAGTTCAGGGTTGTAATGTAGATTTTTCTCATTAAATCCAGAAACCATTAATGGATTTTAAAAAAGGAAAATAAGTAAACTGGAATGCTACTAAGGCAAGCTTTGATAAGAGTAATCCAGGCTGCATAGGAGAGCAATTCCCCTCTCCAGCCAGCAATGCTTTTGAGAATTTTATCAACTATGGGTTGAATATCTTCCTTCCTAAGCTTATCATAATGAAGTGGAATACCAAGGTACGGAATGGGAAAGTTTCCTGTAGCACACCCAAAAATACCCAAAAGGTATCTACCTCATTAGCAGAGAGCCCCATGGGAATCAACTCACTATCAGAGTAGTTGATTCTTACGCCAGATACATTATGAAAATAGGAGAACAACCACTTGAGATTAGTGGCTTTCTCAGCATCATTCTCTACAAAGAGGATGGTGTCATCTGCATATTGCAAGCAAATGACTCCTGCAGGGATATGCTCAGGACAGAGCCCCCCCAATGAGATTGTGGGTGCATGGGTGCAAGCCTTGGCTAACATTTTTGTCAAAAAATCTACTACTAAGTTAAAAAGAAGAGGAGAGAGAGGGTCTTGCCTAAGCGCCTTACTGGTAGTGCAAAAAAAAAAACCTTCCAAACCATTAAATTTGACTCCTACAAAGCCCCCATGAGTGATCATTTTGATACAGTTAATTCAATTTTGGCCAAAATTCCTTTTTTCTAGGATTTCTATAAGGAAATCAAGATTAAATTTATCAAAAGCTTTTTCATAATCTACCTTCAAAATCACACCAGCAGAACCGGCCTGATGGACAGAGTGCAAAACTTCATGTCCAGTCACCATACTTCCTAGAATGTATCTGCATTTAATGGAGGCAGTATGATGGCTAGCAGTGAGTAAATTATCGGTCTAGCTAGCTTCTTGGTAAGAACCTTAGTAAAAAAATTAAAACAACAGTTAAGAACTAATGTTGGTGGCACCTTTCTCTTTAGGGATGAGAGAGAGCACAACAAAGTTCAACCTAAAGATATCAAGCTTACGAGAGAGGAAATCCTAAAGATGAGGTCATGTTTAATTATCTCCCGGATTTTTTGGTAACACATAAAAGAAAGGCCATCAGGCAGGTACCCCATCAACATATGAGCGAAAAACTACCTCCTTAACTTCTCCTTCAGTAAAAGGGCCCTCAAGAGAGGAGCTATCATTATCGGAAAGTTTCTCTCCCTCAGAGAAGAAATCAGACTTAAGCTTAAAACCTTTTCTATCTTCTTTTTATACAAATATTTGTAAAAGGAGGAGGCCACATCAATCATTTCCTGAATATCAGAGATGGGGCCATTAGGGCCATCTAACGAATGTATCAGGGTTTCCTCCTCCTTTGATTAGCCACAAGATAAAAGTATATGGTGTTCCTATCCCCTTCTAAAATATCTCTATCCCTGGATATTTGTCTGGAATTAATTTCTTCCTTAGACCAGACCTATGTGAGTGCTTTGTGAATAACCGTCATCCTATCCAGGTCTGCCTCAGAAAGATTACCAGCCTCAGGTTTGACATCTAATTTATCAAATTCTTGTATCAGAGCAGCTTTAGATTTCCTATTAACAACTTCTACATTTTTACTCCAAACTTTGGAGAATTTTCTAAACCTCTTAACTTTTTCCTGCCATATATCTATTGGTTTTTTCTTCTAACAGGTGCACACCATTTTTTCCTAAAGAGTTCATCAAACCCCTTCTGAGGTAGACACCATTTCTCAAACTTATAGCTAGCAGGAATATGTGTAACATTCATGCCAGAGTCCCACAACAGGGGAGTGTGATCAATACACACTCCAGGGACGGCAATCAAAAAGCATAAAGGGAAGTTAGCCTCAAAATCAGTAGTACAAAAGACCCTATCTATGGTGGAGATGATCAAATTGTTTTTGATGATCAAAATCAGTAATATGGCATGCATTCGTAACTAGTGTGTACCGTGTAGTGCACTAGTGCATGCATCCTTGCATGCCCCTTTCGTAATTGCATGTCATGTTGCATGCGTCGATCGTTTATCTTAAATCGTGCATGTTCATCTCTATCTCCAGGGGTTTGCGAGCGTGAGTCCTGTGTGATGCCAATGGATTCTCAGATTTGGCATAAACTTGCATGCGTTGAAAAGCATCATGAGCTCCCACACCGTCATGGACGGAATCCAAGGGTAAAACTTTGTTTAGTCCAATAGGGACCGCCCCCCCCCCCCCCCCCCCCCCCCCCCCAGCCTTTGTAAAATAATGTGAAGAAACCTATTTTTGGGGGCTTAGATTACCAAACATCCATATTTCGTGTTTTGCCCCCCCCCCCCCCACCCCTCCCCCGAAGATCATGTCTAGCTTCTCAACTGAGTGCGTCAACATCATCATATGGACGATAGCCATGTCATCCTATTGGCAACTCGCGGCCCCTTCCCTGCATGTTGGCCGGTCGGCAACATCATGCCATTATTGAGATGCTGGATGTGAGCCAGCAGAGCCTCACCGACCGCTCCTACCCGAGCTTCATGGCGGTCTTGGATTTCATCGTCAACAGCACCGCTGACCAGTGGAAACAGTTCCACCCGTGCTGCGTCAGCAGAGGCTGTCGACGATGCCAGAGTACTGGGCCACCGTGGACCTCACCGACACAGCCGGCCAGCGCCTCCTGACCCTAGCGCTGCGCAACGACAACCTTTACCTCTCGGCCTTCGTCAACCGCTTTGGTGAATGGTTCGCCTTCAGCGGCGAGGAGGCCAAGATCCCGGGATCGACTGCGCTATCCTAAACCGGGAGCTACGTCGACCTCTTCGGCCCCAAGGAGGGCAACTCTGGCCTTGGCTCAGTCCCAGTGAATCGCGTCCAGGCGTTCGCCAACGCCCTACTTCTCGCCAACTACCACTCCGGTGGACCTTCTTCAGTGCAATGGTTAAATACTTATGTTCACGTGGACCTGCTTGTAAGTGCATCCACGGAGCATGACAATATATATATTAGTCACACAAACATTTTATGAGGGTATGGTTTGTTCTTTGTGTCACTTTGTGTGTGCTTAGGGGGGGGGGGGGGGGGGGGCAATAGCCCCATGACAAAAAAAACATGTTTTTTGTGGTCGGAACATGTGACACTGGACAACCACATGTGGCGTCTGGAGCGTGCGGAGTGTAGAAGGATAGAGAGGGGTTTGATGGAATCGTTGATTGTATTACTTGAGCCTCGTGGGCATATATATAGGAGTCCAAAGATCTACCTCAAGTACAAGGCAAGGTAGAATAGAATCCTACGAGAGAGTGCAGCTTTTTGGAGCTAAATTTTTGAAAAATTCGAAAAACATATTTTTAAGTTTCAAAAAAATCTGAATAAAATTACACATGAACATAAAGATGTATACTACATTTCTGGAAATTTTCGTGCTAAAATACGCTTTGGTGCAAGCTACACAAAAAAAAAACAAATTCATGTACTTTAATAGTGAATAGTACAAGTACTATAAATACATGTTTTTGTTATTTTTGTGTAGCTCGTATACAAATGTATTTTACCTTAAAACTTTGCAGACAAGTAATATACATCCATATGTATATGTGTAAATTTTTTAAGATTTTTTTGAAACCTAAAAATTTGATTTTTTTCAATTTTCAAAATCAAGGGCTCCATGGAGCTTGAGCTCCAAACACAATTTCCCCCCTACGATATCGCTTATTTCCTAATACAATCATATATTCAACACGGAGTTCGCTAAGGCGGCGGCGGAGGATGGGGACAGCGCCGGCGGCCGCCTGAGGCTTCTAGACACATATGAGATGTCGTTGTAGAGGCGAATATGAGAAGCACAGCAAAATCTTGGCGTAGAAGGACATGTACTCCACTACGCCGATCGTACAAACGCCCGTCACCATAGCCGATACACCGCTCAGGAAGACAACCCCGAAGTTAGCGGTGGAGATCAGCCCAACCATCACAGAGGCAACAGTGGTGAGGCTGTGAATGGCCCCGATAATCATGGTTGATTGCCAATGTGCGCGGCCTTCTCGCAGGGGCCCCACTTCAACGTCGAAGGAGCTCGTAGTGGGCCTTCGAGCGCGTGGAGGAGCTTTGGACGTGCACTTGTTCTTCGAACGGGTGTGGAGGAACAGCGATCGAGGTTCATCGTAGTGTGTGTGTGTGGTCTGTGGTGTTGGTTGTGGTGGTGGGGGGGGGGGGTAATAGCCGTCATAGCAAAAATATGATTTTTATGGTTAATCAACATGATTATTTGATGAGTTAGGTACACTGTACAACAATACGATTGCAATCAACCACCATTGTGATAGAGATTTAAATAAATAAAATGTCTACATAACATTTACTTTCATTATTATTTAGAGTTATGAGACATGTGTATGATTGATCGAATAGCAGAGGTTGGTTACCTGGAAAAACTTGGAATATCAGTCCATACTAGAGGTGGACGGCGTGCTCCGTTGCGCCCAGCCATAGGCGCATAGTCCATAGGTGATTTTAGGTAGATCAAATCAACAGAGGTGTTATATTTTGGGGAATAGTCGACATGTTCTTTTTAAACGAAAATAGTGAATATGTCGTGTGCTTAGATATGGACGGTAATATGGTACGGGTACTCGTCTAGTCAGATTAGATGTGAATGTGTGGGCGTTTACATGCATGCGCATGCTGATACTGGCGTACCCTGATCAAACTCTTGTATTGGTTCTTGTAAATCCATTATGGATAAAATGAAATTGATAGTTTAAAAATCATAAAACAAACTAAAACTAAAGGATTCAATGAAAGAAAAAGGTATAAGGGTATCTAATGTGTAAGTTGCATAGTTAGAAGTTACATTATATCATGTAAAAAGGGTATAATTTTAAGAAAACCAATAAGCAGTAATTAATTATTTTTCTTTATAGTAAAGAGTAATAAAGTTTTATAACAAAAAGGAAAAAGGTATCTTTTGTGCATGTTGTATAGATAAAATTATATTAAATCATGGAAAATTAGTCTCATTTAAGAAAGCAAATTCCAATATTTATAGTTAATAAAGAGTTAAAAAATATAATAAAATAAAACATAATTAAATTTTATTAAACAATAATCTTTGTGGATTAGAACATCTTTCTTCATTTACTTTACTTTTAAATGAATTTCTAATTGTTTAAACTGTGTAATCTCCA
This sequence comes from Elymus sibiricus, assembly GCA_039707655.1. NCBI lineage: Eukaryota > Viridiplantae > Streptophyta > Magnoliopsida > Poales > Poaceae > Elymus > Elymus sibiricus. The sequence continues at coordinate 348,040 of CM077664.1, read as the reverse complement.
CACACAATGAAAGACCGCAAACAACACAGCTACGCCCCTCCCCTCTAGCTGGGCCGACATGGCATCGAGCATTGTCGCATAAGAAACGGCCACGCAAGAAACACCAACCAAGAAAACTCGACCGCATATGCATCAACCCATCAACACCCGTCGCGGCTGCTCCACGACCAATCCAGTAGGTTACACTGGAATTTGTATTCTTTGCCTTTTGTGTCGTACAAATGCTGGAAAGTGCACAGTCGCTTCGTGTGGCTTGGCCCATTTTAGTTACAAGGTAGAGCAGGATTCTATCTATCGATTTTCTTCCTCGTTTTATTTACTTTTCTTTTATTTTATTCATATTTTTTTTGTTGAATTCAAAACTGTTTTTAAAATTTGAATATTCATAATTCATAAATATAGTTACAAATTTGTGAATATTTTCTAAATTACCTACATTTTTAGTCTTGAATATTTTTAAATTCATGAACATTTTATTAAATTTGTGAAGATTGTTGAAATTCCTGAGCATATTATAAATTCATGAATATTTTAAAATTAACGATTTTTAAATTCAAAAACATTTAATATATTTGTGAATATTTTTATAATTCATATTTTTCTTTTAAAAAAATGGGAAGAGTTAATTAAATTCAATGAACATATTTTTACAATTCTTGAACAAATTTGAAATATCTATAAATTATTTTTACAATAATATATTGTTTAAACTGAAAAACCGGTAGTCAGTTTTTTGGAACCATGAGCCGCCGACATTTTTACATCTTGTTTTCTTGGGAGTAAACATGATATTTTTCTCTAGTGGGCACGTACGTGAGAGTTATGGGTCGGCCCAGATCTTTATAGCGAGCTCCTTCGTGACACCTATGCACCAGCACAAGCAAGCAAGCAAGCACTAATCGCTAAAAAAGGCCTGCAGACCCACACGTCAGTCACCGTGAAGTTTGTGATGGTCTCAGATTTGGTCTAGCCAGCCACTTATAAACTTGAAGAAGATATATGTTGGAAACTAGTGGAAAATTCCACTCTGATAAGCACCCCCATCACGTATAAAGAATCCCATCTCATATATAAGGATCCTTTTGGTGTGGAGATGGATCCATGATAGAGCTCAATTTTAAAGATCCGTTGCGGGTGAAAAACTAGATATCGGCCGATGTCTGTGGGAGGCCCGTGTGAGTGACCACAGGTTGACATGAGGGGTCTGCTATAATCTCATTTCAAATTTATTGAGGGACGTTCGGTACCCAATTCCTTCTGTGGCGTTGATTATTACGACAGTGGGATCGCAACCGCTTTGTGTATGAGAAGCAGAGCAAGAGAAAATACACACCACATATCTTCCCCTACGTAAAAGTTGGTCAATATAGCAAAGAAAATCAGTCAACAACTAAAAATGGTACGACATCTTAATTGCGATACTACCTTTATCTTGTTTTACTAATCCCCTAGAATTGGTTATATTTTGACCATTTATGAAACAGGCAGAGTATAACTTATATTTTATTAGTTAACATCATGGCCAAAATATCACTCAAAATACGAGGGGACTAGTAAACCAATATGACACAACAATAATTATAAAACAGAGGAAGTACATAGCAAAAATAATAGCATTGTAAACTACATTCAAATAGGAATCCGACAACATAATTTTGGGTGACATGCATTAATATTTTGCTAGTCAAATATGTGGACAAACTTTGACAAAATATACGATGGGGGAAGTAGTATGGTAAGTCCATATAATATACAAAACAACCTACGGCTATAACTAATACCTTAAAATGCATTAAAAAGGTAAAAAAAAAACAGTTTTACCCCTCTAGACCGCATCTTTCTATTTTCTCGTATTTCCTTGGCCGTGCCCGAAAACAGGCCACACTTTGGTCAGTTTTTCGCCTAGCGCAGGGGTCTATTTCTTCGTTTCCCTTGTACTATGGGCCTGTTTTAATTTGGGCCGCCGTATGAAGGCACAGACACACACTAAAATATCTCTCGCTTTTTATTTTTGAACCCTAAGATATCTCTCGCTCGAGTTGCTAGTAGGCTACGTCCACAAATAAGCCTCTCAAAAAGAAAATATATGAACCATTTTGCATACGGGCGTGCATGCTAAGCAGTTGCGTTTTTTGAGACCTAGTTTCCACTATTATAGTTTCTCAAAAAAAAATCTATAGTGGAGCTTTAAACATGTGTTCAGTATATACAGATAGATTTCTGAGAAATTGAACTTTTATCTGTACAAATTTATACCTTATCCCTATGGTGTATATAGCTGATTGGATGCTGATTTGTAGATATATCTTCGAAAGATGACTCAAACAATATATTCACAATAACAATCGGTGTTCCTTCACTGTTTGACAAAAATGAAGGGGTAGTAAAAGTAGTAGTCAAAGAAATAACCTTGCATACCTAGTTCATATGGTGATGATATCATGATTAGAATAGAACTAAAAATAATTTACTATTGCTAAAAAAAATTGACGTAGTGGAATCAACATTTCAGAAACAAGCAATTAATTTGGTTAACATAATTCTGAAAAAACTACAGAACTTAAGTCAAAAATGAAAAGCAAGCAACCAACAAACCAAGAAATAATTTATTTAGGAGATAGTAAGTAAAATGCCACTTGAATTGTAGAAATGTTATAGTAGCGTCTCACCTATCCTACTACTGCACAAACCTATACACAATTGTGAAATTAAATTACCACATCTAAACTCAAAACATCGGTGCCTCCTTAAGTTCATACTTCTGAACGATGTATGTGGGTTGTCTGTCCAAAAGTCGTGGCTACTAACTTGCAGATAAAAAAGAAGGGAGGATGCATCATATAAGTTGATCCAAATACACTTGCAAATATAACCATTGTGTCTCACTATAAAAATGATGATCAAAGAAATTATTAACCATATTTATGGAAGCTCTGGGTCCTGAACATTTGGACATGTTCTCATATTTAGAACCTTCAGTTCCTATAATCAAGAATCAATCCAAACCCTTTTGATAGACCATGAATTAAATTTGACTATGTAGTGAGCAGATGTCTGATAGATATCAACATCGTTTCAAGTTCGGATATCTCCTTCCAGGAGAGTAGTCTTCATACATTGTATTTGGAGTTCATGAACTGGATAGTTGACTGTGCATGTCGAATTGTTTCAACACTTTATCAATTTACGTGCTCTGGCTTAGTCCGGCCACTTTTTTTATCCATCCCTATAGATCTTGATTCCGAACTTGAATACTGATTCACCAAGCTCCATCATAAAAAATATTCTTGTCAATGATTTCTTGACCTATTTCAACATCAAATTAATAATTAAATTGATTATAGCAATTTTTTGCAGCAACAGGCGGGCCATCTTCTAGTTATATTAATACTCAAGCACAAAGTACATGTGGACTTTCCCGCAAAAAGTATATGTGGACTAACAAATTGTATGTGTTGCTTACTCACCGTGGCTGTTAGCAAACAACACCCACGAGCGAGCAGTACAACATGGGCAAAGCCCATTACTGTGGCACCGGGACATATGTGGGTCTTGTTTTCATTGCATTTTTCATGCGAGTTTCTACCGTTTTAGGCTGGTTTTTGGTTTTTTATTCTTTTAAACTGCATTTATTTATCTTTTTCGTTTTTTATTATTTTAAAATGAATTTGTTTATTTACTTTTAATTTTTGTTCATTTGTTTTTTTAATTCATTTTCCATGTTCCATCTCATTTATCTTCGCCTCTTTTTTCTACTTTATATTTCCTATTTCTTTCTTGCGGGTTTTTCTTTTACATTCAAGGTTTTTATAAATTATTTTTTGATTCTTTTTATTTTTTACATATTATTTTTATTCTTTTATTTTTATAAATATATTTTATTTTTAAAAAAAAGGTCCGATAATTTTACAAGTCATGAGAAATATTAGAAATTCTGAAGCACTTTTAAGTTTTGTGAAAAAAAAATTCAACTTTTTTCTAGTTTAATAATATTTTTAATTTATTGAAAAAAAATTAATTTTGAAATTTTAAAATTCATGGTTTTTTACAAAATTCTTACAAAATTTGAAACCACATTCATATTTATAGAAGTTGTGGAAACTTTTTGAATTTATGAACATTTTTGAAATTGCATTAACACTTTTGAAATACCATGAACATTGTTTCAAATACACAAACGCATTAAAAAAATCATGAACACTTTTAAAATATCATGCATTTTTAAAATAATTTTCAGGTGGGGTACAACTGAGTTTCAGTAGACCAACGCCTGATGCGCAAAAAGGGGATCGCCCCCGTGTCCCCCGGCAGGGCGACTTGAGCGGCCGCCATCTCCTTCCGGTCAGTGGCTCTTCCTGCTCCGCTCCTCCTCGCTGTCGTCATTAGCCGCTGCCTGGCAAAGCCCGCGCGTGGTGGTCGCGGCAGCGGGGCAACTCGGCTGGTCTCCTCCCAGTGGTGGTTGCTGGCACACCGATAGCGATGGATGCTCGTGGCGCAGGTCGCCTTGACCCTAATGGTTGTGGCCTGGCGCGTAACGGTCCTAGTGTTCTTCTCGCGCCAAGATGGTGTTCTACTTTAATTCATCCCTCATTGATCTGGCCGTTGACGAGTTTTGGAAGGTTCCGTCGGAGATCTCCATTGGGCGCTTGACATCTGTAGATTGCTGGGTCGGATGGGATTCGGTTGTGTGTGCCCTATATCAGCCTGTGCGGCTTCAGGAGGGCTGGATGCAAAGTTTCGTTATTGGTTGACACTATGGGACATGTCGGTATTTCGATTTCCATGGTGAAGAAAATGGCGGAGAATATCATGGTGGTTGAGGTCTGGGGCCTAACACTAGTGGGTCGAGTCTTCGAGGCGATGAGGAATTTGCTTGGTGATTCGAGACTCGTAGAAGCAGCATTGGCAAGTGGAGGCGGCAGGACAGGAGGAGTACAAAGTCTTATCTTTAGTGTGAAAATCCAAGGTATGGCCTTAATTGGTTGGGCCTAGCAATGACCTTCTTGAAGGTAATGTTTTGAGAGTGCAGATTTCTCGAGAGTGAAAACCTAAGATCAATGATCGGGCGACGACGACGCTTGTGCACCGTTTCCTTCTAGGAGGTATCGCTTTTGGAGAATTTGAACTTCAGGTGTTGTCTTGGTGGTGGATCTGTTGCAGCTACACAGAATGCATCACTGTAGCAGGATATTTATTTTTTTTCTTCTTTTTTTTGCTCTTTGTTTTTTGGCTGTGTGCATCGTATGTCATTAGAACATTGCGTTGTTGCAGAGGTTGGGTGTAATTGATATCTCCGCGGAAGCATAGCAAAGTTTAGCCTGGAAATGTCCATATTATTTTTATGAAAGTCTTCAAACATTGCAATCAAGCTATAATTCTCCTGCATATGCCGCACCAAAGTAAGCACATTCATAGTATTTTTCGCATGAATAATAGTCGTTTATTGTTCAGTGGGTGTCTCAACGTTGATCATCGACATGAGCGAGGAAGTCCTTGAGGCAGCGGTTGTAGACACAAGGTCTCTCCATGTGGGCTAGATGCCCAGCCTCTCGAGTCGTAGCGTTGCCTTCTCCCCCAGATCCCTGCACACATGGATCACATAATTGATCTTTAATAATTGTTAATGCATATACTAGTATGAAGGTGTGAGGGTGGTGGTTTCTTACTCTTTTAGACTCATGGCATCCTCTATGGTGAGGAATTTATCATGCTCACCCCATAGCAGAAAGATGTTCTACATGCAAGTCGATCGTCAGAGGCAAGTGATCATCAAGGTAACAGGAAGTGGGTTTTGCGCTAGGTACTTGGGGTTTGTTTTTAACACTATTTAAATGATCATATAACTAACAAAAGCAGTTTTAACATGGTCTCTCCTACCACCTCTTTCTATATAGGATAGGAGGTAAGAGTGTGTAAGGATTTTTGGAGCTCGAGCTCCATGGAACCTGTTTTTTGAAAAATTCGAAAAAACCTATTTTTAAGTTTTCAAAGAAATCTGAAAAAAATTTGTACAAGTAAACAAGTATGTGAGGTGTATGTGTGTAAAATTTCAGAATGAAATACGTTGAAATGGGATCTACACAAAAAAGACAAATTCATGGTATGGAAGGGTGAATAGTATCATATGTTAAAAAACCTTAGATTTGTTTTTCTTGGGCAACCCTCATTTTTTAGTATATCATCCTGAAATTTTACACACTTTTGTCGTATGACTTCATCTATCTCTGTATTTTTTTCAGAATTTTTTGAAATGTAAACATATGAAATTTCACGAATTTTGAGTTTTGCATTTTGGAGGGCTCCATGGTGCTCGTCCTCCACTAGCAATTTCCGGGTAAGAGTATATAATTGATCTGAGGCATTGATTTCCTTAAGCAGTGGCCCTGAGTAATTGTTACATTCTTACCTCCTCTTTTCACATGAAAGGTGAAAGGATAAGAGAGTTACTCTTTCTTTCCTTTTTGCGGGGAAGGATAAGAGTTACTCAAGGCCACAATTTGAGAAAATCAATGACTCAGATCTATTATATAATTTTACCTCACTTGTAGAAACATGAGGTAAAAGAACCTGTATTAAAATTGCTCATTTAACAAAATTTGCAAGATTATGGATCCAGTTGGACATTTATCATTGTTTTCTCTTTCCTTCCCTTTTATCTTGAAAAACATATTGGATCAACGTACTTGTTGTGAAAATTAAATGGTGCTAACAAAACAAGTAGTGGAAAATCAAGATTTGGCGGAACCCGACCATATTGCACTCCGCCACTCCTAGCTTGTGCAGCGCGGCAACGTGGCACCGCGCCTGGAAGCCCACGGAGCGGTTGGGTGACGTCGACGTGGAGCCCCCGAAGTGGAGCAGGTCCGGCACATAAACGTCGTAGCCACCAGGTCATGATGCTGTCGGCGGCGAAGCCGTGCACGAGCACCACTGGGTGCTTGGTCTCCTCCCTGTGCTTGGGCAGCCAGATGTTGATGACCGTACCGGCGTCGTCAATGTCGATGGTGTGCTCACGCAGCGTGGCGCTCTTGGCGACAAAACCTAGCACGTGTTTCCTGTACACTTGCACCCAGTCTGTATCTTGTTCGCTATCGATTGGCTATTTATACAGTCAAAAACTTGTTTTAAGAAAAAGGACCCCAATATGTGGGGAATGTTTGCCGAGGAAGGATTCCAGAGCAAACTATTGGGGTTCGATCCAACAAAGTGTATATTTCGTTCGCTACGAGCGAGAGAATCCGTCTCAGAGCAAAACATGGCAAGTTATACAACATAGAAAGGACACATCTTAAACTAAAATTAGTCACAAGGCCAAGTTGAAAGAAAAAATATTATCTGTAAACATGGCAAAACAAAGGAGGAAGGCCCATGGTCTAACCCCTTACGATGTTGGTCAAAGCCCTAGAACAAGCAAGCCCAAAGATGAGGATTTCGAATGACACCACGCAAAGAGGGCAAGATAACCTCATCCACTTGCATGTGGATCTAGTATATGTTTAAAAGGAGAGTGTAATGTTTGAATATTTCATGCACAATTTTGATATGGCACTTGCTTCACAAACAGGAGTATCGCACGAGAAGGTTCTGAAGTTAGAGTGCGAGCCCCCCATTTCGAAGTGACAGAGAGGTGGGGGAATATTGTGAAGCCTTGGTATCAACCTTGATTTTAAATGTCCTTAAGGACCACCCTAACATAAACAAAGAGAAATTCCCCATTTTCGATGTCGGTCAAAGCCCTAGACCAAGCGGACCAAGTAGATGAGTGTTTCATACAAAATCCCGCGAGGGAGGGCTGAATAACCTCCTCTAATTGAATGTGGCCCTAATATATGTACAAAAGGAGGGTGGGTTCTAATGTTTGAATATCCAATGTCCACCTTAAGTGTGGCACTTGCTTCACAAGCAAGACAATCGCCCACCAAGGCTTTGGACTTAGTGCAAGTAGCCCCCTTCGAGCCGATCGGGGGGGGGGAGGGGGAGGAGCATCTTCCAAATACTTGGGCTCAAACTTTTTTGAAATGTCCTTAAGGACCACTCTAACACAAAAAAGGGAATACCCCATGGTCTACCCCCTTTCGATGCTGATCAAATCCCTAGACCAATAGGGCTCCACAAATGAGTGTTTCGTCTGAAACCGCACGACAGAGGGTTGAATAACCTCCTCCACTTGCATGCGACCCTAATATATGTATAAAAGTGAGGGTGTAATGTTTGAATATCTAATGCACAATTTTGATGTCGAACTTGCTTCACAAACAGGATTATCGTCCACAAAGTTTCTGGAAATAGAGTGTGAGTCCCCCACTTCGAGGTGACATGGGGGCAGAGGGGCTTTTCATGCTACCTAAAAAAACTACTATGGTGTAAATAATTAGATTTCCATGATACCTGCAATATAACTACCATGGTATAATTTATAAAATTGTAATAGTCTAACTGAAAAAATTAAAATGATATGTAAAGTATATTTGACGTAGACACATGAAAATTTTGAAAATGATGCATGAAAAATAAAATTGCCATGTAATTTGGTGTTAACAAATCGCAACAAGATGTATACACTAACAACATCAGTGAATTCATGATTGAAGTATACAAGTCTTGCAAAATCAAATTATTTCATTGTATAATTCACAAAACCGATTGTAAGGTGTTACAAATTTATACGGGTTGTGTACTCCTAGTTGTAATATATATATATATATATATATATATATATATATATATATATATATATATATATATATATATATATAATGAATAGTGTTACTATAGGGATTGACTATTCGTCACCCTGGGTGAGGTATAGTTATTCTTCACCACCCTCTATTTTGACATCAATTAAATTTTGTCTTATTTCATATCTAAAAAGAGAGCGTAAGCAAATATATAATAATCGTAAAAATTATTTTATGTTACGTAAAATTACAAACGTAAAAACGTAGTGTAAAATATACAAAAAATGCAAATTTTTTGGTCTTATGACCTATATTTTTGTTTTCTTATGCCAAAATTTACGTAGTGAATCAATATTAATTTAACTATTTGTATTACAAATGTAACTTATTTATGAAAGGTTCGTAAGATTACCTCGGGTGAAGAATAAATTATTCTGCACCCTGGGGTGATGAATAGTGTTACTATATATATATATATACAGCCGGTCTATTCTGCTAAAATTAGCAGAATAATATTATGTTAACACTTTCAAACTGCATGCGAACACTAAGGGTACTGCATTGCTACCTAAAAAACGCTGCAATCCCGGTAGAAAAGAACTGCATGCACCGTTTGCGCTAGAACTTTTAAACCATTTATCGTAATTGAGCGTATGATATACCGTTGGATTCATATGGATTAGGGGCAACTTTTTTATGTTGAACACTTTTCCCGATTCATCACGGTTTAAGAGCAGTTTCGAAAATGGTGCGGCGACCAACTTTAACAGCGGACGTTTTTTCGTGATTTTTCTCAAACCGTTCATCGGAATGATGCAAATGATATACCGTTGGAAAGATATCGACGAGGAGCTCCTTTTACATGTAGAACAGTCTCTCTAATTCCTTACGGTTTAAGAGCAGTTTTAAAATTACAAATACGCACCCACTCTGTTTTTCGCAGACAGAAATTCGATGGACTATTAATTTTTAACCGTTTGTCGGAATGATGCGTATGATACACCGTTGGATTCGTATGGAGTAGGGGAACAATTTCTATGTTGAACACTTTCAAGATTCCTCACGGTTTTAAAAGAATTTCAAAAACGGTGTGCTGCCCTCATATGGGCAGCGAGCGTTTTTGCGCAATGTTTTTTGATTCACTGATCCGATCAATGCAATTGATACACCGTTGGAAAGGTATCGACGAGGAGAAGATTTTTCATGTAGGACACACTCTCTAATTCCATACAATTTAAGAACAGCCTCGATTTTACTAAAACACGAAACTCGTTTTTTCACGGACCCGGAATCGGCGACATGAATTGCATCCGCCTGGCAACCGCACTGCATTTGTCGGGAGAAAGAACTGCATGCGTTTTTTGATTCATTTATTAGAACTTCGCAGTTCGCTTCGAGGGAAGTGAACCGCGGGCACAAATGAAGTGAACTGCACAATTTTTTAATTTTTTCGCAACATATTTACACAGATGAACTATAAGTGAACCGCACCCCGTGAATTTCATTAGACGGGCGACCGCACTGCTTTAGAGAGAAAACCGTACAACATCAAACGGGCAAGCGAACTGCATGATTTTTTTTATCTTGAACTTGTTTTTTGAACGAGAGTGAATCGCAGAGACGAGGGGCAAGTGGACCTCAAAATTATAAAAAAGTGAACCGTCCCATAAAACGAACTGCAATATATGCAGTTTTTACAGAAAGAATGTGCAATTCACTGTTATCTCTTTTTTTCCTAGTCTTCTCCTGCAATTAACAATAAAGAGAACCACAAAAAAAAACAATGAACAACACTGAAGTGAATCGCACAGCACTATCAACGCACAAAGTGAACTGCACATCCAAAATCCAAAAAAATCAAAAATGTATCCACTCCAGTGCGCTTTTGGATGCTCCTTTCCTCTGTTTTTTTGCCACATGTTATGACCAAGCTGCTACTGACCGGAGCCAATTCGTGATGAGGGAGGAGGAACTGAAGAACACAGGGGCAAACTGCACACATAAATCAAAAGCACGGAGGGGAAGCAGGAACTGAACTACACGTGCCTAGGACCTACCGATGGTCTGCACGCCGGCGCCACCAGGGGCCGCCCTCGCCATGGCCGCGGCTACCACAATCACCTCCCGCGACGGTGCGAGCTTGTCCATGGCAGCCATGTCGCAGACGGAGCTGGAAGAGGCGGGGATGGGGGTGGACCAGCCGGGGAGATGGCGGCGCTTGGTAGGCTTGGCGGCGCTGTTGTGGCCTGTGCGGACGGAGCCGGGGCGGGTGCCAGTGGGGCCACGGCCATTGTGGGCGGAGCCGGGCGGGGTCGGGCACGCGTCGCCGGATGCGGCCTCTCGCTGGAGCTCGGTGGCGGCGGCGCCCGTGGCCGCTTCGTCTCGATCCGGCGGGCGAGATCCGATCCGGCGGCAACATGCTCCGGGAGGCCCGATCTGGAGTCGCACGATGGAGGGACATGCCGGTGCACGACGGAGGAAGGCCGCCTGCTCGCCGCCGATCCCGTGGTGGTTGATCTCACTGGGCCGCGTTTTGTGCGCGGGTCGCCCTTGACCAGATCCATGTGGGGCGGGGTGGGGCACTTCGGTGCTGTTGTTGTCTTCCGGCGCGGCGGCGGGGCAGATAATCGGTGGGAGGTGGGGGTGAACGAGGGAGGCTGTGGGGCATAGAGAGGAAGAATGTAGACGAGATCGGGGGAGGAGTCAGGAATCGGGGGGTGGGACGAGAGAAGTGGGGGTCGTGGGCTCTAGTTAGCAGAAGAAGGTGGGTCGGGATGGAGCCTGTTAGCAGAATAACAAATTCTTTGTTAGTAGAATAAGACTTAAGGGGTGTTAGTAGAATAGACCCACCCTATATATAGGGTGGGTTTATTCTACTAACACCCTTTAAGACTTATTCTACTAACAAAAGAAATTCTTATTCTGCTAACACTTCACCAGTGCAAAAAATCACCCGACGCGAACTACTGGAAAAAAAATAAAAACCCGGAGCCCCACCCCCACCTTCTTTATGTTCCCTGCGCACCGCACCGACCCACCTTCTTCCTCGCAGGATCCACCCCCCAAACCCTCCATGTTCCTTCGGCCGATGCGCCACCACCGCCGCCAGGGCCCCTCCCCGTGCCCACCCGACCGACGAGTGAGTCACAAGCGCCGCCCCACCACCTACCTTCCCCACGTTCCCCGCCTCCTAGTCCCCGCATCGGTCTCGCCAACGACCGGATCCAAAAATCCCCTGATCTGTGCGACGGCTGGATCCGAGCAGCCCCGCTTCCCCATTGCACGTCAGATCAGGGGCCGACACCTCCCCTCCCAGGCCGTTGTCCGTCGGGATCCAAAATCGCGAGCTCGCGCATGGGGCGTCCACCGGGCGTGGATCTGAGCCATGCCTCGCCTCCTCCCAGCCCTCTGTGTAGATCGACAGATCTCTGGCTGCTCTCCGGCAACGGATTCGGCCGCCCCCTGACCACCGCACCGCGGACGATGGCCTCTATCCAGAGTTGCTCCTGTGTGTGCAGTTCCCGAAGAGCGCGCGTGCAGTTTTTTTGGTGGTGCGATGCTGCTCTCTTCTTCATTCGCCCCGCGCCCTGCAACCCATCTCCTCCACCACCTCACCGGCTTCGTTGAACATGAGGAGTTGCGGTTCGGTTGCTGCACATGAACATGGGATCCGAGGTGGTGCTCACTATATTTTTGCTGCAGGTTGTTGACACACGGTGCGGTTGGCCAGACGCATGCTAGCAGTTTACAATCGGAGTATTGTAGTTCACATTTAGTATTTTTGTGGTTCAGAATTGTTGTGTTTTGCAGGATAGCATAAAAGCAGAAAAAGGCTGCTTTTGCATTTCACTTTTTCATTATTGGCTGATGATTTACTTGAATTTTTTGAAATCAAGTGTAGTACAGGTCGGTAATCTGGTGTGCTTGTGATGGCTACATGCCACCAATGTATTTCTAAACCACTTTGCAGTTCGTTTTGATTTTTGCGAGCGGTTTCCGAGGCGTTTTGGTGGTTAGTAGTTTACTTTGTGAAAATCTCTGTGTACAAATAATGCGATGCAGTGCACTCTATTTTCTGCCCTGCGGTTCACTGTTGTTTGTAAAAAAATGCAGCTCACTAGGATCGATCACACAGTTCTTGTGCGTTTAGAAGAATCTGATACAAAAACATAGTTCACTAGAATAGATCATGCAACTCTGATACATTTAGAAAAAGTTAAAAAAAAGATGTTGTTCACTACCATGGAACATGTAGTGCAGATGATCCCGTGAAACCCTTGTGCAGTCCGCTTTGACAAACATTGTAGTGTGTTTGCCCGTCAAATGAATGTTAGGGAACAAACAAAAAAATCATGCAGTTCACTTCGGTTTGTGCCGCGGTTCACTTTCCCTCGAAGCGAACTACGACGGTTTGATAAGAGAACAAAAAAAAATGCGTGCAGTTCTGTTTGCCGATAATGTAGTACGGTCGTCCATCGGATGCAGTTCACTTCGTCGATTTCGGGTCCGTGAAAAAACAGAATTCCGCGTTTTCCTAAAATCGAAGCTGATCTTAAACCGTAAGGAATTAGAAAGTGTGTTCTACATGAAAAATCTTCTCCTCATCGATACCTTTCCAATGGTGTATCAATTGCATCGATCCGACGAGCCGATCTAAAAAATTTGTGCAAAAACGCTCGCTACCAATATGAGGGTAGCACACCGTTTTTTAAATTCGTTCAAAACCGTGAGGAATCTTAGAAAGTGTTCAACATAAAAATTGTTCCCCTACGCCATATGATTCCAATGGTGTATTATACGCCTCGTTTCGTCAAACGGTTAAAAAGTTCTAGTTTGTCGATTGTTCGGCCGCGAAAAACAGAGTGGCTGCAATTTTGTAATTTCAAAACTGATCTTAAACCGTAAGGAATTAGAGAGAATGTTCTACATATAAAATGAGCTCCTCGTCAATATCTTTCCAACAGTATATCATTTGCATTATTCCAATGAACGGTTTGAGAGAAATGACGAAAAAACGCCCGGTGTCAAAGTTGGCCGCCGCATCGTTTTCGAAACTGATCTTAAACCATGATGAATCGGGAAAAGTGTTCAACATGAAAAAGCTGCCCCTAATCCATACGAATCCAACGGTATATCACACGCTCAATTCCGATAAACGGTTAAAAAGTTCTAGCGAAAACGGTGCATGCAGTTCTTTTCTACCGGGATTACGGTATCTTTTGACTAGCAGTGCAGTATCCTTACCAGACGGTCTATTCTGCTAACATTAGCAGAATAATATTCTGCAAACACTTCCAAATTGCATGCGGACGCTAAGGATACTACACAGCTAGTCGAAAAACACTGCAATCACCGTTTTCGATATAACTTTTTAACCGTTTAGCTGAATTGAGAGTGTGATATACCGTTGGATTCGTATGGATTAGGGGAAACTTTTTCATGTTGAACACTTTTCCCGATTCATCACGATTTAAGAGCGGTTTCGAAAACGGTGCGGCGGTCAACGTTGACAGCGGGTGTTTTTTCGCGATTTTTTTTCAAACCGTTCATCGGAATGATGCAAATGATACACCGTTGGAAAGATATCGATCAGGCGCTCCTTTTATATATAGAACATTCTCTCTAATTCCTTACGGATTAAGAGCAATTTCAAATTTCCTAAAATCCAGCCACTCTGTTTTTCTCGGATGAACAATCGAGAGAATGAAACTTTTTAACCGTTTGTCAGAATGATGCGTATGATACACCATTGAAAATGTATGGAACATGAGAACATTTTCCATGTTGAACACTTTTCAAGATTCCTCACGGTTTTGGACGAATTTTGAAAATGGTGTGCTGCCCTCATATTGGCAGCGAGCGTTTTTGCGTAATTTTTTTTGATCTGCTTGTTGGATTGATGCAATTGATATGCCATTGGATAGGTATCGACGAGGCGAAACTTTTTCATGTAGAACACACTCTCTAATTCCTTACGGTTTATGAGCGGCTTCGATTTTAGTAAAATGCGGAACTATGTTTTTTTCGCGGACCCGAAATCAAAGAAGTGAACTGCATCCGATGGGCGACCACACTGCATTATTGATAGACAGTACTGCATGCGTTTTTTATTTACTTGTCAAAATGTTGCAGTTCGCTACGGGAAAAGTGAACCGCGGCACAAACCGAAGTGAACTGCACGACTTTCTTTATCATCTTATACCTATATATAACAACGAACTACGAGTGAACCGCATCCTGTGAACTTCTTTAGACGGATGACCGCACAGCTTTAAACAGAAAACCGCACTGTATCGGGGCAAGCGAACAACACGATTTCTTTTATTTTTTTCAACTTTTTTTTGACCGAAAGTGAGCTACAGAGACAAAGGCAAGTGAACCACAACACTATCAAAATACTCTACTATCAATGAGTTAACTACAGAATACATATGGGTGAACCTTTTTAAGATCAAAGAAATTCGTTTCCACAAAGCGGACTTCTTCTACATATTTCACGCAAGAAGTAGGCAATTAAAAATTATTACAATCAAGCTCCTAGTAATTAGCACAAATAGCCTTCAAATTACATTGTGGATC
Organism: Elymus sibiricus; assembly: GCA_039707655.1. NCBI lineage: Eukaryota > Viridiplantae > Streptophyta > Magnoliopsida > Poales > Poaceae > Elymus > Elymus sibiricus. The sequence continues at coordinate 332,783 of CM077664.1, read as the reverse complement.
CACTTTTCCCACGGGGCCCTGCGAAAAAAATGCAGTGATCTGCACGGTCGCACCGCAGAGGTGTAGCCCGTATCTAACAAAAGAACTGCACTTGTGTGCCAACCGAGCCGCACTAGGTAACGATGAACTGCAAAAATTTACAAAAAATCCGTGTTTGGAAGTGAACCACAAGGAGCCCCAGGGCCGGCTCGTCGTCAAGAGGGGAGTGATACGTCCTAAACGTATCTATAATTTTGCTTGTTCCATGCTTCTTTTGGTGACTTTGCTATATGTTTGATGCACTTTCATATCCTTTTACAACATATTTGGGACTAACCTACTAACCTAGTGCCCAGTGCAGGTTTCTGTCTGTTTTTGTCCGTGCATTGCAGAAAAAGGTGAAAAATCAATATTGCCGGAAAAATCCCAAAAAAATCCAGAAATTCTTATTCGTCGGAAGACTCCAGAAGCCCGAAGGGGGGCCAGGTGGGAGCCACACCCTGGCCAGGCGGCCACCTGGCGCGGCCAGGGGCTGGCCGCGCCCCCAGGCCGCCTGGCCAGGTGGGCCACCCCCTGGTGCCCTACTTTCGCCTACATTTACCCCTTGCTCCGAAAACCCTCAAGGAGGACTCTTTTCGCCATCTACGCCACTGTTTCGCCGCCATCGCGATCCCGAGATCGGGATCAGCAGAAGTTCCTGTCCCGGCACCCTACCGGAGGGAGGATTGATCTCCGGAGGCCCCTCCTTCACCATGCTTGCCTCCGAGATGCTTCGTCAGTAGTTCCTCCTTGGACCTAGGGTTCATGGCAGCAGGCTAGTTGATGTATTCTCTCCAATCTTGTGCTTTAATGTTGAGTCATTGTGAGCTGCCTATCATGATCAAGGCATATTTGCTATAGTTTCCATGTTGTTATGCTGTGTTTGCTGGGATCCGATGGATTATGAGATTATGTTCAGATTGTGGACGTAATATATTTTGATCTCTTTTATATTGTGTTCTTGAGTGTTCTTGCATGTTCTCCGTTACAGTTTGTTGCTTTGGCCAAGTAGTAGATTGTAACTCCAAGAGGGAGCGTTATGCTAGATAATGGGTTCATGCCTCCTGATGTCCGGCTTGAGTGACAGAAACATGGGACTAGGGAATGTGCTGTTGCCATTAGGGGTAAAACATCGGTGCTTGTGACTGTGTGTCACAAGGATTGCTTACATTACGCATAAGAGTGTTAATGCAATCGTCCGTTGCTTTGAGTTTGTAACATTATTTGTGGCTCGCGACTTAATACCAGCGAGATGTTCTGGATAGATATCTCAAGGTGGATGATTAGTAAGTAGATGCTGATGAATAAACGGTCTACTTGTCTTGGTGTAATGCCCACATGATTGAACCTTGCACTCTCTGCTAGCATAATTAGCATTGCGGTGCATTCATAATTCTGTCAATTGCCCAGGTGTAATTTGTTCACCCAGCATAGCTTTTATCATCTTTTGGGAGAGAGACATCACTAGTGAGCGCCATGAAGCCCTGGTCCATATCACCATTGTAAGTTTACACCGCTGCTATTTACCGTTTTCCTTTTCTTCTAGTTGCACTTTTATTTCCTCTTGCGTTTGACCCTTTGTAAACAACAAGGCCGGAGAGATTGACAACCTCTCTGAACTCGTTGGGAGAAAAGTTACTTGTGTTCTTGTGTGCAGGTCCAGGCAAATAATTTCCGGTGCCGTTGCAGGGGAGCACTTTATCCCCGTCAACAAGCTAATTTCTGGCGCCGTTGTTTGCCACCTTCTTGTCGTCTCCGGAATCCTCGGGAGACATAAACCTTGGTATCTTCACTGAGGGAAATTTGCTTCTATCGACAGCATAACCTTCCACTTGGGATAACCAACGAGGAGGTGTTATCTACACCCATCAAGCTAATTTCTGGCGCCGTTGCCGGGGATTCCAAGCTTCAAGATTGGGGAGTTGCACACTACCTTTTACCTTTGCTTTTTAGTCTTGTTAGTTTACCTTTCAGTTTTTACTTTTGCTTGTGTGTCCTTTATCAAAAAGTCCAAAAAAAAAATTAGTTGTCTAGTTTACCTTCTTGTTCTAGTTTGTTTGCTTTGCTGCTGCTAGCATGGGTTCTACTGAGAATACCAAGCTTTGTGACTTCACAAGTCACAACAATAATGACTTTATTTGCACTCATATTGCTCCACCTGCCACCTCGGCAGTTTCTTATGAAATTAAACCTGCTTTGCTCAATCTTGTCATGAAAGAGCAATTTTCTGGAGTTGGAGAAGATGCTGTTTTGCATTTGAATAACTTTGTTGAAATATGTGATATGCAAAAGTATAAAGAAGTAGATGGTGACATTGTTAAGCTCAAGCTTTTTCCTTTCTCCTTGAGAGGAAGAGCTAAAGAGTGGCTTCAGTCCTTACCTAGGAATAGCATAGATTCTTGGGATAAATGTAAGGATGCTTTTATTGGGAAGTACTATCCCCTGCTAAGATTATTCAATTAAGGAGTAACATTATGAACTTTAGACAACTTGATAATGAATATGTTGCTCAAGCTTGGGAAAGAATGAAATCTCTTGTTAAGTATTGTCCCACTCATGGACTGACTACTTGGATGGTTATGCAAACTTTTTATGCAGGATTGAACTTTACCTCACGAAATTTGTTAGATTCGGCCGCGGGAGGAACCTTTATGTCCATTACTCTTGGTGCTGCTACAAAACTATTGGATGATATGATGGCAAATTATTCTCAATGGCACACCGAACGGTCTCCAACAGGTAGGAAGGTAAACTCTGTTGAGGAGATCTACTCTTTAAATGAAAAGGTTGATATGATTATGTCTATGCTTACTAAACAAGTGTCTATTGATCCTCATGATGTTCCTTTGAATTCTTTGGTTGCTTAAGAGAAAGAGCAAGTTGATGTTAATTTTATTTCTAGGAACAACTTTAATAATAATGCTTACAGGAGTAACTTTGGTAATAACAATCCTAGGCCTTTCCCTTCCAACAACTCTTATGGGAATTCCTATGCAATGTGTAAGGCCCGATATGCGGTACTGTTCCAGATCTAGACGTTACAATCCAGATCTGGGGACGAAGCGACATATCGGTCCCACCGCGACATATGACACTGCCATATGCCCCAGATTTCCAACATGATATCACAACATTACAACTATAAGGATACAACATCTCATACAACAGGCATACAACTGCCTTAATACAATACATCAGCGGAAGATACACGTCTGAGTACAGACTACAGTCAAGTGCCTATTGGCAAAGAGAAAAGCATCGCCCCATAACCACACGGGTCCAGGCTCCCCGCCAGGATCCGCTAAACTAGTCGTCGTCGAGTCTCCACGTGGAACGTCGATCACCGTACCTGTCGTCGATGGAGAATCCCTGAAAGCGTTTGGGGTAGTATCATGAGTACAAAAGTACTCAGCAAGTAAAGATAGGCCACCAAACCAGCGTTTGACTCATCACTCGTCATTCTAGGATAACTAGTAGTTCACGGAAAGAAAGGGGTAAGTGGTGAGCTTGCTGCCGCACTAGCATTTATGAAGTGGCTAACGTTCTAAAGAGTAAGATGAGAAACCAAGCATTCGATGAGGAATCGCCTCCAACAAGTCTGCTATCCACCTACTTACGCAATCATAACACCTATCCTATCCTTGTCCTCTCCTTCGTATTCCGACGAAGAAGAAGCAGTCAAGGCACACACACGTTGATCAAGTTAATAAGTTATGATTCAGTTGATGTTGTCTATGGACAAGGAGTAGGTCTCAAGTCGTCCATAACCGTGGACACGGCTTTTCGAAAAGATTTAACCCTGCAGGGGGGTGCCAACTGCCCATTACAAAGCTCCACATGTACGCCCGTCTCCATTTGGCGGGTGATGCGCCTGAAGTTTCGAAACGTCAAGTCCCTCTAACTAACAACGCACAATTCCTGGTGGCCCCCAGTGAGTCGACATCCAACTCAAAAGCCGGCCGCGCTCTCGAATCGGTCTCTACCATCTGCCTCGAGTTTGGATTGCCAAATCACCCTAGCCCGGGGCCGGGTCCTCAGCCGGACAGTGTGGACCAACAGGATATTCCATCCCACTGGCCCGGTTTGTTTTAAAATCCACTGGCTGCAGACCAGTTACGCACGCGGTTTTCAAATGGTAAATCAGCTTGGGCCACCACTAGAACTGTTTGGAGCTAGGTAGGTAAGACAAGGGGACCCCATAGAATCCCACACGCGGTTAGGCACGCTCGTCAAGAGACACAATACCCGGAACTCGGATCCTAGGTGACTCGAATGGAACAAAGCGTCGAGGCGGGATAGCCTGACCTTCCACCCTCGTCGGATATAGTCAACATTATAATAATCACATCATCAACAATAATATAATAGTGTGATAGCCCAATCCAAGGAGTAATAGGAGAACATTCGTAGCATCCTATGCATACTAAGCAGTGGCTGAGCAACGAGCAAAGTAACATAGCAATACATGGTTTGCTGGGAAGGGAAGTGGCTGTATGGGTTTATGAAAAGCTGTAATCATGTGGTAGGATCAAACAACGAAGCTAACCTAGACTAGCATGCAAACAGCTAGTTATAATAGAATGGATCATAAGTAACGAGTCCTTGCCTGTTGGAAAGGCGGGTTCCGAAGGTGTAGTCGAACGCAAACTCGCATCGTCTCCGAGAGTATCCGCGGGATCACAGAAGAAGGAAACACTGGAAAGCAAGCAACGCAGATGCATTCTATTACTACGGAGCAATCACAAGCAAGCAATAATCAAGAAGGCAACACAAGGCACGGCACTATGATACGCATCTACCGTCGAGAGCGGTTACTAGCAAGTTAAGTGAAGTATCAGTCACACACGACGATACTGCACGTTTAACATCGGTTCAAGTTGTTTAGCTACACAACATGATTAAAGGGTTGTTAACATGGCAACTCACACAATCATGGCAAGAAGGGTGAAGTATAAGTAAACTATCTATGCTAGTCAATTTAAGTGGGGTAACAACCTAAACATGGCACATCACTAAGTACCCCACGATAAATAATGATTTTATTACTGTTCTGTCCTAAACCATATTTTATATTTGTTAACAGCAGCAAACAATAGCATAATCATGATCTACACGAAATTCTAGTCAAGTTACATATAAAGAACATTTTCATCGGAGTTACGGTTATTAAGTTATAAAATAAATCATTTACGGTGGCATGTGTGGTAATTAGCAGGTAAACAGCATGTAAACAATTGCAAACATGGCAAAGGAGCACATTTTATTAATCTACGCGTAAAACGGAGCAACCTTCATGTAGAACACTTCGCCATCCGAGCTACGGTTGAAAAGATATAGCCATCGCCAAATTGCATCTTATTCTGCCATTTAAATAGTCCAGAAATTATATTAAACCTCTCTGGCCCGAATCTGCTACTGTTGGGCCTAACAGGGGCGAGCGCAAGATATTAAATAACGCCTACGGGCGCAAAACAGCAGCAGAGTATACTGGGCCAAGCCCAACAGCAGTGCAACAAAAGTAAATAAAAAGGGAAGGGGCGTCCTCACCATGTGGGCCGAGGCCCAGCAGACTGGTGGGCGAGGAATAGCGAGCTGCTCGCCCACGGGCGGAGCAGAGGCGCGGGAGAGTTGGGCCGCTGGGCACGCCGGCCCAGCTGGCGGGTCAACGCGGGGCGACTGGGCCTTGGGGGCGCGCCGGCCCAGCTCGCTGGATCGAGCGAGGCGCTCGTCCTCGTCGCGACGGCCGACGGGGCCTGGCCGTGGGGCGCGCAGGCTGGGCCGCGGTCGGGAGGGAGTTGGGGCACGTTGGCAGCCGGCCCAACTGGCGCAGAGGACGGGGACGCGCCGGCTTCGTCCCTGGATCGAGCGTGGCCACGGCCACCGGCGGCGAGGCGAAAGCGGGGAAGCGCGGGCTGGCGCGAGGGAGGTCCAGGGGGGAGCGGATCCGGGCGCGGCGTGGGCAGGAGGTCGCCGGCGAGCGGGTTGGGCGATGCGGCGCTCGAGCTCGGGGAGGCCGAGCTCCTTCTGCCATTAATGGCGGCCGGGCTGCAAACACAGAGAGAGAGAGAGTTGAGGGAGGAAGAGGAGAAGAGAAACGGGGAGAGGAAGGAGGAAGGAGAGGAGGGGGGCGCGCGGCGCGGCTCACCGGAGAACGGCGGCTTGCCGACGACGCGGGGCGGCAGGGAGGAGCACGGAGGAGCTCCACGGGCACGGGGCGGCGGCAGCAGGGCCCGGACGAGGCAGGAGGCTGGCTGGGGCGACGTGGCCGTGATCTGAACCGCAGATCGCCAGATCTGACGGCCAGGATCGCTTGGGGCTAGGGTTTCGGGTGTGGAGAGGGATGTGGGGCAGATCTGGTGGAGCTCAGGGGGGTGGCTGCAATTTTTACATGGGGAAACCCTAATCTTCATGGGGGAGAAGGGGGTGCTATTTATAGGCTAGGTGAGACTGGTTTTACGCAAAACCCCCTGATTTTATTACCCGCTCCTACGTTGCATGTTTCTGACCGTACCGGCTCCGTACGATCTCCGATTCAGGTGAAACTTCGAACCACGCGCTCCGCGCAGCGAGCCGGTGACGACTACCACATTTCGCATCCATTCCGAGAAAGTCCACTGACGCCCAATAAAATAATCCATTTATTAAATAAATGGAGTTTTCATTCCGTTGGCGAAGTCTGGTCTTGTGCCGGAGGTTGCGATGGTGATCGGGTGAATACCCGGTGCAACAACAGGTCGTGTGCCATGGTGGAAAGGTTCGGACACGCATGCCGGTACGAGAAAGAGGGGGAAATATAATCACCAATTAATAAATTGGCGAAAAATAAATACTACAAACAATACAGACAATCTACAAAATAAAATAACAAGCAAAATTTTAATTAGGAGGAAATTCCGGGCTGTTACACAATGCTTATCCTAACACCAAAAGTTCTACCTTTGAACTTGAGAGCATGCTTAAAGAGTTTATCACTTCTCAAAAAGCTTTTAATAAAAATGTAGAGAAGAAATTAGAGAAGTTAGATAGTCTCTCTTTGAAGGTTGACAACATAGCTCATGATGTTGAGATGCTTAAGATTAGAACCTCACCTTTAGAGGATGAGAAGGTCAAACCTTTGAACTCAATTCAAGTTCAAATAGATGAACACTATAGAATGCTAGCCCAACTAAAGGCTAGATGGGCTAGAGAAAGGGAGGAAGAAGACACTACTAGAAAAATGGCTATAGGTAATATTTATAGTAGTGGCGCATTATAAAACAAATGCGCCACTATTAACTAGCAGTGGCGCATTGAAAAAAAATACGCCACTACTATGGAGTTAGTAGTGGCGCATTTTTTTACAATGCGCCACTACTAAGGATGGGCCGGCCTAGACCAGCTTAGCAGTGGCACATATTGAAAAATGCGCCACTACTATGATAGATAGTAGTGGCGCATTTTTCAATATGCGCCACTACTAAGCGCTTAGTAGTGGCGTATTATCAGAATGCGCCACTACTAAGCGCTTAGTAGTGGCGCATTATGGTAATGCGCCACTACTAAGCGCTTAGTAGTGGCGCATTTTGGTAATGCGCCACTACTAAGGACACAATATGCACCACTAATAACCTGGGCTGACCCTTATCCTTTCCACCCCACCTACCACCTCCGATTCCATCCCAATCTCCCCCCTCCTCCACCAAGTAGATCTGGTCATTTTCCTCCTCCTCCTCCCCACCTCATTTCTTCCATTGTTTCACCCATACATGCAATTGGATCTACTTTGTTTGATATATATGTAAGTGGAAGCTTTCCCCTACTCAAGGATGTACTAAATCTCACTTGTTTTCTTCTCCTCCAACTACCTATGCATGGTTGTTGTATTGTATGGTGACATATATGTGAACCTTTTTGCTATATGGATGAAATGATTGTGTATGTGAAGCTTGTGTGTTGTATTGATGACGTGGAAATGAGTTGTTTCACCCATTCTTGCAATTGAATCTACTTTGTTTGATATATATGTGAAGCTTGTGTTGTATTGATGACGTGAAAATGAGTTGCCAATGTTTTGCCGAAATGTTGATTCATTTCCGTTTCGGCAAATTTCTGGCGCACTCTCCGCATGCTCCCATGCATTATTAGGGAAGGTCATGCCGAATTTTTCCGGCGACGACCATGCATGCATTTGTGTGGTTTTAATTATCTTGCTCTCTGTGCCGTGCAGGCGACCATGGTCCGCACGATGAGCGAAATCATCTTGGCTAGGTGGATGCAATGTGCGACGGACGACATGGTACGGAATAACATGACAAATATAAGATGTCCGTGTCGAAGATGCAAACTGGAGTGCGTGACCGAGCTTGGTTCCGGAGTATTGCAGAACCACCTAATGCGTAATGGTTTCATGGATGGCTACACTCGGTGGATAAGTGATGAAGATGGTGAGGAGGACGTCGATGGTGGGGCGCCAGGAAATGAGGAAGGGCAGCAAGACAACAACGGCGAGGGCGGGCGAGAAGACGAAGAGCCTCCCGGACATGATCATGAAGAAGATGCCGGAGCAGATCATGAAGATCAAGATGCCGGCCATGAACATGAAGACCAACAAGATGCCGAACATGAGGATTCAAGCTGGGTGCGGGACCCTCATGTTCAAGCACTGCTTGGCAAGGAGGCGCGTAACGCCAGAGGTGCCGCTAGAGAGAAAGCCAGGCTGGCGCAACTCGAGAAAGACGCGGTTACGGCGTTGTATGAAGGATGCAACGACGGGGATACCCGCTTGAATGTAACGCTCGGGGCTCTGGAGATGAAGGCAAAACACAAATGGACCGACGAAAGCTTCGACGATAACATGGCATTCTGGCACGATCGTCTTCCGAAGGGGAACACGTGCCCAACTAGTATTGCTGAGGCCAAGAAAGTCGTGTGCCCTCTCGATCTACCGCACGTTAAATACCACGTCTGCATAAATGATTGCATCATCTATCGGGGCGAGGACGCGGAGAAAACCACATGTCCGGTGTGCGGTGTTAGTCGATACAAGAGAGGGAAGAAAGCTCCTAGAAAAGTGGGATGGTACATTCCGATCACTCCTCGTCTGCAGCGGTATTTCGTAGACCCTGAGGAAGCAAAGCTCATGCGCTGGCACGCGGAAAGAGAGAAGCCAGAAGTCGTTGACCCGGAAAAGGAGAAAATGCTGAGGCACCCTTCAGATGCTAGCCAGTGGAAAGCATTGGACCTCCAATACCCAGAATTCGGGAACGATCCAAGGAACCTCAGGCTGGGTGCGAGCGCCGATGGACTCAATCCGTTTGGCAGCCAGAGCAGCACACACAACACCTGGCCCGTCTTTGTATGGATCTACAACCTCCCTCCATGGAAGTGCATGAAGAAGAAGTACATAACAATGAGTATGCTAGTTCAAGGGCCGAAACAACCAGGTACAGACCTCAATCTGTATCTGCAGCTGTTGAAAGAGGAGCTAGACACGTTATGGAAAGACAGAGCCAATACGTGGGACGCCGTCGCACAAGAATATTTCCCAATGAAACCCGCGTTGATCACGATGGTGCAAGACTATCCCGGAGACGGATATTTCTCAGGGCAAGTGATGCAAGGATTCTGTGCATGCGTTAGGTGCATGGATAATACAATGTATCGCCAGCTAGAGAAAGATCCCGGGTCTTCGAAAACCATGTTCCAGGGGTCTCGAAGGTGGCTTCGCAAGGATCACCCGTGGAGAAAACTTGGACATCTGTTCGATGGGAGCGAGGAGCTCCGAGCACCCCTGGCTCGGAGGAGCGGCACAGAAATCGACAAGTTATTGAAAATTTGGGAAGAGTGCCCTGTGCCAGGAAAGAAACAAAAGAAGCCTGAGCCGTTGATGAGGGTATGGAAAGCGAGGTCTGTTTTCTGGGATTTGCAATACTGGAGTCTCCTCTGCACGCCTCATAGCCTTGATCTCATGCATATCACAAAGAACGTGTGCGAGAGCTTGGTTGGCACGCTGCTCAACATGCCGGAGAGGACGAAGGATGGGCCAAAAGCAATGAACGACTTGAAATTTATGGGCATAAGGAAGGAACTTCACCCCCCTAGTGATGACGATGAGCCGGAGGAGGAGGAGGAGATGGAAACGCAAAAAGCTCATCGCAAGGAAAAAAGGTCATCAAGAAGACCGGTATTAATCACTGCCCCGTGGCGTGCTTCACTCTAAGTCAGAAGGAGATCATGCAGTTTATGAAGTGCCTCCTAGGAGTCAAATTTCCAAACGGCTACGCGGGGAAGATAAGCAGATACCTAGACGAGGCGAAGCAGCGTTTCAGCGGGATGAAGTCTCACGACTGTGCCGTGCTGATGACGCAGATTCTCCCGGTTGCGATCCGAGGGATAATGGACGAGCACGTCCGTAAAACGCTGTTTGGCCTCTGCAACTTTTTCGACGTCATCTCTCGGAAGTCGATTGGCGCGACGCAACTCAAAAGGCTACAGGAGGAGATCGTGCTGATACTATGCGAGCTTGAGATCTATTTCCCGCCCGCATTCTTCAACATTATGGTGCATCTGCTGATCCATGTCGTGGAGGATATCGTCCAACTTGGGCCTGCGTTTCTGCGCAGCATGATGCCGTTCGAAAGCATGAATGGACACATCAAAAGATACGTTCGCAATAGGTCCCGTCCAGATGGAAGCATAGCAAAGGGCTTTCTGACCGAAGAGTGCATCTCTTTCTGCACGAATTATCTAAACACCGAGAACCCTGTTGGTCTTCCCGTCAACAGGCACTTTGGGAGGCCCGATGGGTGGGGTCACCGCGAGGGAAGCCGCGCAATGCATGTCAACTTCCAGGGTCGAGGCATCGACTTTGAAATAGCAAGCCTAGTCACGCTACAACACATAGAACTGGTCGATCCTTGGATAATAAAGCACAATAATTTAATCAGGAAGAAGTACAGTGACCGGGGCCAGCAGATAACGGAGCGAGATCTAATCAAAGAGCACAACTCCGGTTTCATGAGTTGGTTCACGGACGAGCTTCGTGCTAATCCCCCGCAAATGAATGCTTCCGAGGAGGAAAATATCATATTCGCCTTGTCACAGGGCGCCGCGCGCAACCTGATGACCTATCAAGCATATGATATCAACGGCTACACATTCTACACGGAGGAAAAGGACAAGAATTGCGATTACCAGAACTCAGGGGTAACGGGGATATTCTACACCGATGACGTCAAGGAAAGATTCTACGGAAGGATCGAGGACATATGGGAGCTCGACTACTGTGGAGAGAAGGTGCCGATGTTCCGTGTGAGATGGGCCAAGAGCGTCGTAAAAGAAGACCGGTATTTCACCACCATGGTTATATCCGAAGCCAAATCCAAGTCTGCGGGCGCAAACGTCACCGCCAAAAATGAGCCATGGGTATTGGCTACCAAAGTGGACCAATGCTTCTTCATTACCGACCCATCAAAGCCTAGCCGTGTTGTCGTGAGGAGAGGCAAAAGGAACATCATCGGAATGGATGGAGTCGCCAACGAGCAAGGCTTTGACAAGTACGGCGACCCGAAGATGGAAGATGACTACACCGCTCAGGCTAGATACACCACAACCCTACCGAAGAAAGGTCTCCCGTTCAAGAGGAAAAGTGAAGACGTCCCGGGCCTAAATTATTCAACCGCGACAAAGAAGGGCAAGAAGAAGATCGTGAGGAAACGCTAGCTAGCTAGCTAGCTCCGAATTTATGGTACTATTTTGTAATTTATGATCACATTGTGTATGAATGGATTTTCCTTTTATCGTTTGACAATATTTTCAGAACAACTTCCATCATATATAAAGTTGTTCCATTTATGAGTCTCCTTGTGAATTGTAATGTGCTAGAAGTTAGTATATGAATAAGCTAGGGATCAACATCCATTTTGCAAAGTCACATGACATGGTGACATTTAAAATAATAAGGATAGGCGTGGCGCATTTCAGCAAAATGCGCCACGCATAAGGCCCTTATGCGTGCGCATTTTGCTGAAATGCGCCACTACGGAGGCTCTTATGCGTGGCGCATTCTGTTAAAATGCGCCACGCATAAGGTCCTTAACCTCACCGGCGCCTTCCCCTCGCGCGCGTACACACCCATTCCTCTCTACCAGCGCCCCTCGAACCCTAGCCGCCCCTCGCCGCCCCTCCCCTCCCCACCTCTCTCTGCGCCGCCGGCCACCACCGGAGGAGCCCCCGCCATCGAAGGAGCCGCCCCCGCCACCGGAGCCGCCCCCGCCATCGAAGGAGTCGCCCCCGCCACCGAAGCCGCCCCCGCCTCCAGTGCCGCACACGCCTCCGGACGCCACCGCCCAGCACCGCTCCAGCCGCCACCGCTACCATCCAGCACCCCTCCTGCAGCACCCCTTCCGTGACAAGGTTAGAACCCCCTCCCCTGTTTTCTCTGCTGCAGCCTGGTGCCATGAGGTGTAACACCTCAGGTGTTTAAACCATGAGTGTCAGGGGGATGACCCCCCGGGTAGGCAACGGAGCCCGGATCCCTTTCGGAAAAATCATCGGAGCAAGACAAGTCCCTCAGGCCGGCTTGCCACGCACGCCGGCTCCCCAGCGCGAGCCGGCTCGGCACGGCGACCCGGCCTGGCCGGCTGGCCCATGCCGGCCAGCCGCGAGGCGACGAAGCCTTAGCGACGAAGCAAGCGTTGCTACAGCGCTCCTCCCTTTACGCTGACAGAGCAGGCGAGGCTGCAGCTTTTCCTCGCACCGCCGCCCGAGGCGGGAGGTGTCAGGGAGGCGTGCTCCTGTAGAAACGGCGGCGCCGACCTCCCTCTGACGATGGACAAGACCTCGTACCCAGACTGACAAGAGACAAGACCCGCCACAGTGCCCGGCGTCAGGCAGGTGCGGCGCACCTGGCGTCCCGGCTGCCCGACGACCCGGCGACCCGGTGACCCGGCCACCGGATCCCGGTCAATGACACCAGGGGCCCGCGCTTCTGGTGCGTTACCGTTGTAACCCTGGGGGTCGGCCTATAAGACCCCCAGGGAGGCCTCCAGGTAGAGGGGTTCGCTTGAGTTGGATTCAGTCCGATTTAGTTCAGTCAGCTCAATTCTTAGCTGACGTTAGCTTCCACTGCACCCACAAACACTTTGACAGGAGAGGCAGAACGGTGGCCTAGCCCCTTCTCCCTCCTCCGTCCAAACAGCTCCAGGAGCAACTCTGTAACCTCTGTGCATATCAGCTCACACGGCAGGATTAGGGGTATTACCTCTCTGGAGGGCCCCGAACCTGGGTACGTCTCGTGTCTCGCACTTGCTCGTGTCAACCTCGCCTCCGGAACCCACCGGCGTCCTCTCGCGCCCTCACCTCAAGCTATCTATGGCATCTGCCGTGAATCACGCACCCCCTGCGAGAATACCACGACAGTTGGCGCCCACCGTGGGGCAGCTCGCGGTGCCGGCCGGAGTCAAGTTCTGGACGAGGCCCTTCACCAGCTCCGGCGAGCGCATCGTGCACGGTTTGGTCCGTGCACCCCGCACGCCCAATCCGGCCGGCTGCAGCGCTGCGCTGGATGCGGACGTCGCCTGCCCCGCAGGCTGCTTCATCGTTCCCTTCGGCGCGCTGCGCGTCTTCGTCGCGCTCGTCCCCGACGTGTTTCCCGACGAAGTGCGCAACTGCACCGACTCGCCTATCCCCGTTAGCTGCGCCGTCTCCGATGACGTCGCCGCTCTCTGCGTTCACGAGGAGGTGCTAACCATCGGCACCAGTTCCGGCTCCCCGCGCGCCAAGGAGAAGGCTGCCGCGGCCGCCGCCTTGGCTGCAGCTCCGCCTCGCCGGACTGACCCGCTTCACGATACGATCCGGAGTCTGCAAGCCTCCATCACGCCTGACGCCGACACGGCTGCTGCAGCGGCCCAGCTCAACGAGCGCCGCCAGCATCTGCTGCTCGAGGCCACGGAGCTTGCGGCAACCCGGCGCCAGCTGGAGTCCGCCTAGCGAGAATTCGACAGCGCGCACGGCCTCACTCCGCCTGCCGTCGAGCCCAGCCGGGTCGCGGAGGTGCGGATCCGTGGGGGCGCACTCGAACGCGCGCTAGGCGCAGCCAGACCCGTCTACGACACCCCCGTCAAGAACATGCGCGCGGCGCATGCCGCGATTGCTGATCTCGAGTTCCTGGAGGGCGAGGAGCTGCTGCAGCAGCAGCAGCGCATCCGCGACCTCATCACCGCGGCGAACAAGCAGCCGCAACGCTTCGACCCGGCCCAGCCATCCGGCTCCACCTCGAGAAGAACCGGGGACCCGGAGAGGGCTCTCCGGGATGCGCGGCAGACGTCTTCGCATGCCACTAGCACAAGCCGCTCTGGCCGGCACCGATCCGGTCGGAGCCGGCACAACCGCGCCACCACCGATGGAGACGGCAACGCTGGCGAGACGGCCGGCGACGGCCGGGTTCAGCAGCCAGAGCCTCCCGTGCGGCCGGCTCGGCGGCCCGAGCCGGCCCCGGAAGCTCCTGCTCCCCGCGGTCCCGTGGCCGACCGAATCGGCCTTCGCGTTCCCGTGGCTGACCGGCTCAGCCCCCGCGAGCCCTACGACGAAAGCGACGCCCGTCACTGCATCGATCGGCTGGCGCGCTCCACGGCCCTGGAGGAGGAAAGCTCTGTTGGCCCGGCGTGCTTCGGCCCCCGCATTCGCGAAGAACCCTTCTCCAAAGGCTTCTCGCTGCCCCGCGACTCGCCAAAGTACACCGGCGCCACCAAGCCGGAGGACTGGCTAACCGACTACACCACAGCTGTCGGCATAGCCGGCGGCAACCGGCGTGTGGCCGTCCGTTACGTCCCCCTCATGCTGCTCGGTTCGGCCCGGACGTGGCTTAACAGCCTCCGAGCCGGCAGTGTGAACTCCTGGCTGGATTTCAAAGACGCGTTCGTCCGCAACTTCACCAGCACCTACAAGCGACCCGGCAAGCCTCGCTAGCTCTCCATGTGCGTCCAGAAGCCGGGCGAGCCCCTGCGCGACTTCCTCACGCGGTGGACGGAGCTTCGCAACTCCTGCGAAGGGGTCCACGAGGTCCAGGCCGTCTAGTACTTCATCGACGGATGCCTAGACGGCACTTTGGTCAAGCACCGACTGGTGTGCGACGAGCCGGAGACCCTGGCGGAGCTCCTGGTTGTGGCGGACAAGTACGCTACGGCCGGCTCCGCAATGAATATGAAGGTCACGATCGACCCGGACGGCAGGCTTCTCCCGGCCCAGCCGGCTCCCGCCAAGCCGACTGGCGACAGCAGCCAGCGCCGGCAAGACGGCAACAACAACGGAAAGCGCCGGAACGACCAGCCGGCACCTTGCTACGACAACCGGCAAGTCACCGCCGTGGAGAGGGAGCAGCCGGCCGAGCAGGGCGCCAGCCAGCGCCCGCGCACTGGCAAGGCCGTCTAGCAGCCCAAGCTGACCTTCGAGCAGATGCTCGACGCCCCCTGGAAAAACCAAAGCGGCGCGAAGCCATCGACGCACACGCTCCGGCAGTGCAGCTTCACGCAGCGCTTTTTGAAGGGCAACCTTCCACCCCCGCCGCCTGGAGCCGGCCCGCAGCAGCCGCCGCTCCCGCCGCCTCCACCGCCATCTGGCGCCCTTGCCGACAACCCTTTCCCGCGCCTGGACGCATCCTACGTCGTCTTCACCAGCGAGGGGGATGACAAGCACGCCAGGCGCAAGCACGCGGCCGAGGTGAACGCCGTCGTCCCTCCGGTTCCCCAGTACATGCACTGGTCCGACCGACCGGTGAGCTGGACCCGGGAGGATCACCCGGCTGTCATGCCCATGCCAGGCGGCTACGCCCTCGTGCTCGACCCCACCCTCGTCTCCGAGAAGCGCACCTACCGCTTTTCACGGGTGCTGATCGACGGCGGCAGCAGCATCAACATCCTGTACCGCGACACGATGACCAAGCTCGGCATCGAGGCGCGACAGCTGGAGCCGACCCGGACGGTGTTCCACGGCATCGTGCCGGGACTCTCCTGCTCCCCGATCGGCCGGATCCAGCTCGACGTCCTGTTCGGCTCCAGCAGCCATTTCCGCCGCGAGCCGATCTGGTTCGAGGTGGTCGACCTGGCCAGCCCTTACCACGCGCTGCTGGGCCGGCCCGCGATGGCGAAATTCATGGCGGTCCCCCACTACGCCTACCTGAAGTTGAAGATGCCGGGTCCCAAGGGCCTCATCACCGTCGTCGGCGACTACAAGAAGTCCCTCGAGTGCGCCAAAGCCGGCTCCCAGCTGGCCGAGTCGCTGGTTATCGCCGAGGAGAGGCGCCAGCTCGACAGGATCATGGCGCTGGCTAACGCGCAGTCGGCTGTGCCGGCTACGCCCAAGCCGGCCGACGAAGCCTCCTTCAGCCCGGCCAAGGACACGAAGCGGGTCCCGCTCGACCCGGCCGACCCCAGCTCCAGCAAGTACGTCGTCGTGGGTGCCGGCCTCGACAGCAAATAGGAAGGCGAGCTCATCGATTTCCTCCGTGAGAATCAGGATATCTTTGCATGGTCTCCCAAAGACATGCCGGGTGTCCCGAGGGAATTCGCCGAGCACAAACTTCACGTCCGCAAGGACGCCAAGCCGGTCCGGCAGCCGCTACGCCGTTTCTCCGAGGAGAAGCGAAGAACCATTGGCGAAGAGATCGCCCGGCTGCTCAAAGCCGGGTTCATCATGGAAGTATTCCACCCCGAGTGGCTGGCCAACCCGGTCCTCGTCCTGAAGAAAAACGGCACTTGGCGCATGTGTATCGACTACACCAGCCTGAACAAGGCGTGCCCCAAGGACCCGTTCGCTCTGCCCCGCATCGACCAAGTCATCGACTCCACAGCCGGCTGCGAGCTCCTGTCCTTCCTGGACGCCTACTCCGGCTACCACCAGATCAAGCTGGACCCGGCCGACGCCCTCAAGACGTCCTTCATCACGCCCTTTGGGGCGTACTGCTACATCACCATGTCGTTCGGGCTGAAGAACGCCGGCGCCACCTTCCAGCGTTGCATGCAGAAATGCCTGCTGCCCCAGCTCGGCAGAAATGTGCACGTCTACGTCGACGACATCGTGGTGAAGACCAAGCAGCACCTCACGCTCCTGGCCGACCTCAAGGAAACCTTCGCCAACCTGCGCCGGTTCCGGATCAAGCTCAACCTGGAGAAATGCGTCTTCGGCATGCCGGCTGGCCAGCTCCTCGGCTTTCTCATCTTGGCATGCGGCATCGAGGCCAACCCGGAGAAGATCAAGGCAATCGAGCGCATGCGCAAGCCGACCCGGCTGCACGACGTCCAGAAGTTCACCGGCTGCTTGGCCTCTCTCAGCCGGTTCGTCAGTCGGCTGGGAGAGAGGGCCCTGCCCCTGTATCAGCTGATGAAGAAGACGACGGCGTTCGAGTGGAGCGACCAGGCGGACGAAGCTTTCCGCGACCTCAAGCGCATGCTGTCAACCGCGCCCGTCCTGGGCGCGCCGGCTGAGAAAGAGCCACTCCTGCTATACATCGCCGCCACCTCTCGCGCGGTCAGCACGGTGCTGGTCGTCGAGCGCCCTGAGGAGGGCAAGGTGCAGCCGGTCCAGCGTCCGGTGTACTACCTGAGCGAGGTACTCTCCGCCTCCAAGCAGAATTACCCCCACTACCAGAAGATGTGCTACGGTGTGTACCTTGCCGCCAAGAAGCTGAGGCAGTACTTCCAAGAGCACGCCATTACCGTGGTGAGCACGGCCCCCATCGGCGAGATCATGGGCTGCCGGGATGCCTCTGGCCGGGTGGCCAAGTGGGCCATCGAGCTAGCCGGCCACACGATCCTCTACGAGCCGCGCACCACCATCAAAACCCAAGCACTGGCCGACTTCCTCGTCGACTGGACCGAGATGCAATACCTGCCGCCGGCGCCAGAGTCGACTCACTGGCGCATGTACTTTGACGGCTCCAAGATGCGCAACGGCTTGGGAGCCGGCATCGTGCTGTTCTCCCCCAAGAACTATCGGCTGCCGTACGTGCTCCAGATCCATTTCGCCGCCTCCAACAACGTCGCCGAGTACGAAGCTCTCGTGCATGGCCTCCGGCTGGCCAGGGAGATCGGCATCCGGCGCATCCTCTGCTACGGCGACTCGGACCTGGAGGTGCAGCAAGTTTCCGGCGATTGGGACGCCAAAGACGCCAACATGGCCAGCTACCGTTTCCTAGTCCAGAAACTCTCCGGCGGGTTCGATGGTTGCGAGTTCCTCCACGTCCCACGCGCCGACAACGAAGCGGCCGACGCCCTGGCCAAAGTAGGCTCCACCCGGCAAGCCATCCCGTCCGGCGTCTCCCTCGAGCACCTGCGGAAGCCGTCCATCAAGCCGTCGGCCGAGTCGGAGTCCATCTTCGTCCCGGACGATCCCAGCGCGCCCCCACCCGACCCTGGGATTCCCGGCCCAAGCTCGGGGACTGCCAGCTCCAGCCCGGGGACTGCCGTCTCCGGCTCAGGGGCTGCCTTCTCCGGCTCGAGGGCTGCCGTCTCTGGCTCGGGGGCTGCCATCCCGGATCCCATCCCGGCGGCCGTCCTCACGGTGGTGACGGCACCCTCCTGGGCTCAGCCAATCCTTGCCTTCTTGGAAGACGGCGAACTTCCCATCGGCGAAACTGAAGCCCGGCAAGTGCAGCGGCGCGCGTCCGCCTACAACATCATCAACCGCGAGCTCGTCAAATGCAGCACGACGGGCGTGTTCCAGCCCTGCGTCGAGCAGTGCAAAGGGATCGAGATCCTCCTCGACATCCACCAGGGCGAGTGCGGGCACCACGCCGCCTCGAGATCCCTGGTGGCTAAAGCATTCCGGCACGGTTTCTACTGGCCCACGGCCCTGCAAGACGTCGAGGAACTGGTCCTCAAGTGCGAGGGCTGCCAACGCTTCAGCAAGCGCAGACGCCAGCCGACTTCGGCCCTCTAAACCATCCCGATCACATGGCCCTTTGCCGTCTGGGGACTCGACATGGTGGGGCCCTTCAAGACCGCCCGAGGCGGCATGACGCATCTCCTCGTCGCCATCGACAAATTCACCAAGTGGATCGAGGCCAGGCCGATCAAGAAGCTCGACGGGCCCACGGCCGTCCGATTCATCAAGGATATCGCGGTTCGCTACGGCGTGCCGCACAGCATCATCACCGACAACGGCACCAACTTCGCCAAGGGCTCGCTGGCCCACTACTGCTCTGCATCCGGCATCCGGCTCGACTTGGCCTCCGTCGCACATCCCCAGTCGAACGGCCAGGTCGAGCGGGCAAACGGCCTCATCCTAGCCGGCATCAAGCCGCGACTCGTCGAGCCGCTCGTGCGCTCACCCGCCAGCTGGCTCGACGAGCTGCCGGCCGTCCTCTGGAGCCTCCGGACGACGCCGAACCACTCCACCGGGTTCACCCCGTTCTTCCTCGTCTACGGAGCTGAAGCAATCATTCCAACCGACGTCGAGTTCGACTCGCCCCGGGTGACGATGTACACCGAAGCCGAAGCAAGAGAAGCACGCGAAGACGGCGTCGATCTGCTCGAGGAAGCGCGCCTCTTGGCCCTCAGCCGGTCCGCCATCTACCAACAAGGCCTGCGCCACTACCACAGCAAGAAGATCAAGCCCTCGCGTTCCGCGAAGGCGACCTCGTACTTCGGCTCGTCCAGTTAACAGCCGGCCAGCACAAGCTGGCCTCCCCCTGGGAGGGCCCCTTCATCGTCAGCAAGGCTCTCTGCGACCGGAACCCGTACTACCTCATCGACGCGCAGAAGCCGAACAAGCGCAAGCGAGATGCAGCCGGCGAGGAGTCCAGCCGGCCCTGGAACGTGGAGCTCCTCCGCCCGTTTTACAGTTAAACTCGTCTATGTATGTATCACCATCTTTTGGACTTAATCAAAGCAGGCAGCTCCCCCGTTTTTATTTCTCCCGCCGAGTCGCCGCAGCCGGCTCGGGGGCGCGGGGGCTCCCTTTTTTTCGCTTTATTCTGTGTCTACACACAGCCATGTTTTTTCTAATTCCCCCACCGAGTTGGCGTAGCCGGCTCGGGGGCTCGGGGGCTAGCCGGCTAGACCACGCCCCGCTTCTTTCCTTAGTCCGTATCGAAGCGTACGAGCCGCCAAAGCCCTCTCTTCGCTAGCCACAGCCGGCTCCCGGCTGTCCGGCCGGCAAGAGCCAAAGGCCGGAAGCATCGTTACGCAAGAACAACTTAGGGAGACAGCCCGGCACGGCCAACCCGGCTTAACCCGTTTTCTCTCGCTTGTTCGCCGCACGACCGGCTGCGCGCCAGGCGGCCTCGCCGCCTGCCGCCAGCCGGCCCAGTGGGTGTTTCACTCGCGCTCAACGTCCGAAAAAGCCTAAGTATTGTGCGTTCGCTCTCAAAGCCGAGTTCCCGTCCTAGCCACAGTCCGCAACCCGGCTGTCCGGCTAGCGGGAAGGAAGCCCAAAGAAACGACAAACAAGAAAAGGCCCAAGGCCGAACAACAGAAAGTGAAACCACCACGACAGTTTGCGCCAAATCGCAGGCAAAATTTATATACAGCATGGGCCTTCGGCCACCAGTTCATTACATGAAACTACACCCCCAGTGGGTGGACCTGCTACCTAACAAAAGTTTGAGTACAGGAAGGATAAAAAGATAAAAGCAAAGGCCCTAAGCGGCACCCGCGTCGTCTCCGGCCGGCATCGGCTCAGCCGAGGTGGACGCGGCCGCCGGGTTGGGCTCAGCGCTCTCCGCCGTCCTCTCGGCCGTGGCGTCGTCGTCCGCGTCGGTCTCGTCGTCGGCGTAGGCGCCCGTCTCGACCGAGCTGCCGTCCGGGTCATCGAGCAGCAGGCCAAGCGTGTCGGCAGGGAGCTCCTCGCCATCTTCCGTCCGCTCGACGACGAACTCGTCGTGCGGGGCGAACGTCGCCCAGCGATCCGCCGCGCCCGCGCCGCCAAGTCCTCCTCCGCGCCGGCCCACTGCGCCGCCAGACGGTCGAGGTCCATGCCCGGGTACCACGGCACGACGAAGCGCAGCGCCGTCTCCGCGCCGGCCCGGGCCGCGGAGGCCCTCCACGCGCCGAGCCGCTCCACCCCGGCCTCCAGCCACCGCGCCAGCCGGGTGACGCTGTTCGGCACCACCGCGCTTGGCCAGAGGCCGCTCGCCATGCTCAAGCCGGCCTCGAACAGGCGGTGCATCTGCCCCTCCACGGCCCGAAGACGAGCCTCGCCGGCAAGAACAAGCTCCGAGAAGGACCAGGCGGCGTAAGCATCGATCTCCGCCCCCAGCTCGCGCTGCTCGGCCCGGTGGGCGTACACGACCGCATCGGCCGCCTCCTGTGTCTCCGGGAAGACTCCTGGCAAAGGAAAGAAACAAATCAGTCAAAGGATGCAACTTGCCGGCTACGCCAGCCGGCCCAAAGGAAGAAATGGTACTTACGGGCGAAGGTCTCGTCAAGGTGCTGCGCCTCGCCCAGCATCCCGTTCTCCCGGATCGACGACGCGCGAGCCGGGGCCTCGAGATCCTTCTCAAGCCGGGTGATCTTCCTGCTGGCGTCCGCTAGCTCCTCGGCCACCTTGCCGCGCTCCTCCGCCAACCGGCCCAGCTCCGCCTGGTGGGCCTCCTCCGCCCTGGCCTTCTCGGCCACCAACCGGTCCACCTCGGCCTGGAGCCGGTCGCGGTCGCCGACGGCGAGGTCACGCTGCTGGCCGGCTTCGGCAAGCTGGCCTCGAAGGCCTGGCACCTCGGCCATGACGGCTGTGCGACAGGTTTCTTGGTCAGATACCGGAAGCAAAGACTAGAAGGAAAGGTCAAAGCTCTAAGATTCGACCCGGCTGCTCCGCAGTCCGGCCCGAATCTCGGGGGCTACACCTAGTGGGTGCGCTGGCGCGCACCCACTGAAGGCACGCAGACATACCTTGGACCCGGCACAGCTCCTCCTCCTTGGCGGCGAGCCGGGTGTTGACCTCGCGGTACCGATCCCGGAGCCGGTTGAACGCGCTGGCCCGCAGATCGTACAGATGCTGCGCGCAGACAGAAGATTAAAAGGAAGCAAAGGACAGCCATAAGATTCGACCCGGCTGCTTCGCAGCCCGGCCGAACCTCGGGGGCTACACCCAGTGGGTGCGCTGGCGCGCCCCCACTGATTCAACAATCCAAACAGACACAGAAGAAAAGCTCACCGCGATCGCCTGCTCCAGCTGCCGTGCCCGGTCCTGCTCCTCCCGGACGAAGGCCTGCAGGCGCTCGCCCCGACCGCGAAGCTGCGAGCGCAGGGCGCCCGCCGCATCGTCCTCCCGGGTCCGCGGCCCCACCATGGCCTCGCTGGAGCTCGCCCACGGCTGCTAGAGTGCGGTCCCGGCGCCGGATCCGCTTCCACCCGGCCGCTCGGGGTTCGTGGCGGTTTGGGGCGGCACGACCACCAGGGTGCCGGTACCTCCTGTCGCGGCCTCCGCGGCCGGCGTCGGCTGCGCTTGGCCGGATGGCGCGGAGTCCGCCTCGCGCCTCTCCCCGCCGTCCTCGCCCCCCTCCGCCGGGTTGGCCTGGGGTGGCGTGTCCACGGCAATCTCCTCATCGACGTCCGACCCGTCGCCGGCCGGCTTCGCCCTCCTCTCCGGCTCGCCCGTTCCCTCCGGTTGCGGCTCAATGACCGTCGCCGTCGGCGCCGAGCCCCTCTCCATCTCCGGCCAGGCTGGATCCGCGGTAGGCCTGGCCCGCTTCGCGGAGGCCCTCTCCCACGCCTGGGCCGAGGCCTCCTGCATCGCCTTCTCGGCCTCAGCCCGGTCCCGCCAGGCGGCACGCGTCGCCGCGTCAAGATCTTGGCCGGACTGGCGGGCCTCGATCTCCTCCTCTGCGGTCCGGTCCGGCTCGCGGTCGATGGCGCTGCTCCGGGTCTTCCTCCAGACGGCCTCGGCCGCCGCGGCCTCCGTCGCCGCCACCGCCAAGTCAAGAGCCGACCTGTACACGACGAATTCGTCACGGCGAAGGCATAAGGAATAAAAAAGATAGACCGCAAGACAACAGTTGGCGCCCACCATGGGGCTCGCTGCTGCTAGAATCGCGGTCCGGGCGAGACCTTCTTCGTCACCACCACCGCGACGCCGGCCGCCGGTCGCGGCTCCTGCGCTGCTCCGCCCTTGGCCGTCTTCGTGGTCGTCGGCTCCGGCCTCGTCTCGGCCACACCTCCGCGCGTGGATTTGCTGGCCACCTCCGTCCATGTGCGTGCATGCTCTCGTGCCCAGCTAGCTAGCTAGCCAACAGAGCCAATCGATTCAGCTACGTATGTGCTAGCTAGCCAACAGAGCCAATCGATTCAGCTACGTATGTGCTAGCTAGCTTGGTTCGTATTCGCGCAGGCGGCCAGCCACGCTCCGTCACCGCGCGATGTGCATTCACGGCACGGACGTCCTCCGCCGCGGCTCGCCTCGAGCGCCTCCGCTTGCCGCATCCTCCCCGTCGGCCTCGACACCATCCGCCTCCCGTGCCTTCCTCGAGCTCGCCCCGGCGTCCCCCGCGCTCGGCTGCGCCTGCTCTGCCCCGCGGCCGGCTCGCCGCTCGCCGGCTCGGCCTCCCCCGCGGCCGGCTTGCCGCTCGCCGGCTCGCCGCCCGCCTCGCCCAGCCAGCCTCCCGCACGCTGGCTGGCCCGCTCCGCCCGCACGGCCTCGGCCGGCTCCGGCTTGCCGCCCGCCGGCTCGCCTCACCGCTGCCCGCCCACCCGGCCACGGCCGTCGTCGGCTGCTCCGCCTCCGCGCACCCCGGCCCGGCTTCTCCGCCTCCCGTGCCGGCTCTGGGTGGCCGCCCCGCGCCCGTCGCGCCACACCCGTGTCCCGCGGCCGGCGAGCACGCCCCGCGCCTCCCCAAGCTGGAGCCCCGCCTCCCCTCGTGCGGTCGGGCCAGGCCGCGTCGCCTCCGCTCCGACGGCCGGCTCCGCCTCCCACGCGCGCGGCCTCCTCGCCTGGCCGCCTCCGCCTCGCGCCGCACCCCGCCTGCCGGGTCGCCGGCGCCATCCCCGGTCCCGCGCGCGCCGGCTGCTCGCCGCTCTAGCCGGCCCCGCGCTCCGCCTGCCGGGTCGCCGACGCCGCCCCCGGCCTCCGCGGGCGCCGGCTGCTCGCCTTCCCCGGCCTCCGCGCGCGCGCGGCCGGCTGCCCACCACTCCGACCGGTGCCCTCGCCAGCCGGCTGAGGCAGAGAAAAAGAAAAGGAGGAGCCGGCTGGAAAAAGTGAGAGCCGGATGCCCAGCCGACACACACAAAAAAAAAGGAGAGCCAGCCGGCTGAAAAAAAAAGAGTGTAACCGGCTGGAAAGATCAGGCCGGCTGGATATATAAAAAAAGGGTTCTGCCAGCCTGACCGTACTGCTACCCGGCTGCTAGTGTTTGGTCCGGTTGCACCCGTCCTGCTGCCTGTCCTGGGCGCTCCTCGACCGCCCGGAGGCTCGGGTCGTCTGCCGACGGACACCTCCGACCCGTCTACGTCAAAAAAGCAATGTGAGCTCCTCGTCCGCATATCTCTGCACCGCGCGCAAGAACGGATAACCCCGAGCGACCCTCGGGGGCCACCTCCGCTCTTTTCCAGTTGCGTTGCTGTTCACCCCGGCGCAGCTAGTCTTGGCCCGGAGGCTTGCCGTTTGGCCCCATTCGTTTTCCCCGCAGACGGCTTAGTAGCGTGTACGGTACCAAAGGCCCACTCTTCGTCTTAGCTACAGACCGCACCGCGGCTGTCCGGCTAGCGAGAGCAAAAGCTGGAGGTCAGCCCACGCGAAGAACGTCCGGGGAGAAAACGGCCTGAGCGACCCAGTTGTTTACTTTATGAGTATCTGCTCGGTCGAATCTGCTCCCAGAGTCCGAGTACTATACGCTCCACTCCGCGGCCCACTCTTCGCCTCAGCTACAGACCGGCTCCCGGCTGTCCGGCTGGCAAGAGCAAAAGCCAAAGGGCGGAGGGGACACGAAAAAGACTGAAGGGGGCTCGGACAAAACCGAGTCGGCACCCTCTGCATAAAACTTGCGCTGCCAAAGCTAAATATTTGATATATCTGCACTGCCTAACTTTGTCTTTCGCATGATCATTTCCATGGGGAACCCCCCCTCCTCGCCCGGAGGCTCGAAGGCTACACCCAGTGGGTGCGCCGGCGTGCCCCGCAGAGCGTGGCGAAGCCGGCGACCTGCAGCACGGTGTTGGCGCCGAGATGGTGCGGCTGCAGCCCGAAGAAGTCGAGCCACGCACGGAATAAGAGACTCGCGGGGAGGCCAAGCCCGCGCTCGAAGTGCGAAAAGAAAACCACGTGCTCGCCCTCCTGCGGCTCCGACACCCTCTCCGGGCCCGGTGCGCGCGCGAGCAGCACCTCCGCCGGCGACAGCCGCTTCGTGCGGCGGAGGTACCGGATGTTTTGCTTCGTCATGATGGAGCCCTCCCAAGAGCCTTTCGGCAGCGCCATTGGGAAGGGTTTTCCGCGGGCGTCGAGATTCGGCGATGAGAAGGAGGAGAGGAGGAAAGCGGCGCGCTGCGGGCTTCGGGTCGCGGCGCGCGGCAGGTGTGGGTGTGGCGCATGGAGGCGGCAGCTTCGCTCGGGCGCGGCGGAGAAGAAGAGGAGGCAGAGGAGGAGCGAGGGGCAGGGGTGCGAGCGCGAGCGTCTCCGTCGCACTCCCCCTCCCTTTCGTTTTATAACCGCGCAAAATCGTGGGGGAGTGGGATCGTCTGCGCCCGCAATCCCCACTACCCTGCACCGTGCGCGCGTGTTCCCCACGCACATTAACTGCGCGGGGAAGCGCAATCGCCAATGGTCGCCGCAGTTAATCCCCGCGCGCGGGCCGAGGGCGTGTCGTGGCGGGCCCGAACCACAGTCACGTCCCGTCGCGTGCGTGGGTTGGCAGGCCTCGCCCGCTGCAAGGCTGCACGTGGCAGCCCGTCGAGCTGCGGCGGGCGCGAATTGGCGTACGAAGCAAGACTCATCTGGCGGGCATTTCCATTTCCCGCCCAGGCCAGGGTGCCGCGACCCGGTCCCCGGAAGCCGGCCCCCAGCGGGTGTTTCCAGCGTCCACTGCCGCGGAGCCGGCGAGCGGCCAAGCGAAGCCGCCCGGCCGGACTCCGGTGCTTCGTCAACAAACCGGCTCCTCAAGGGGTAAGCTGCAAAGGCCCCCCTGCCTGAAGCCGGCGAACCTTCACAGCTTCGGGGACTACTGTCGGGGGGATGACCCCCGGGTAAGCAACGGAGCCCGGATCCCTTTCGGAAAAATCATCGGAGCAAGACAAGTCCCTCAGGCCGGCTTGCCACGCACGCCGGCTCCCCAGCGCGAGCCGGCTCGGCACGGCGACCCGGCCTGGCCGGCTGGCCCATGCCGGCCAGCCGCGAGGCGACGAAGCCTTAGCAACGAAGCAAGCGTTGCTACATCGCTCCTCCCTTTACGCTAACAGAGCAGGCGAGGCTGCAGCTTTTCCTCGCACCCCCGCCCGAGCCGGGCGGTGTCAGGGAGGCGTGCTCCTGTAGAAACGGCGGCGCCGAACTCCCTCTGACGATGGACAAGACCTCGTACCCAGACTGACGAGAGACAAGACCCGCCACAGTGCCCGGCGTCAGGCAGGTGCAGCGCACCTGGCGACCCGGCCGCCCGGCGACCCGGCGACCCGGCCACCGGATCCCGGTCAATGACACCAGGGGCCCGCGCTTCTGGGGTGTTACCGTTGTAACCCTGGGGGTCGGCCTATAAGACCCCCAGGGAGGCCTCCAGGCAGAGGGGTTCGCTTGAGTTGGATTCAGTCCGATTCAGTTCAGTCAGCTCAATTCTTAGCTGACGTTAGCTTCCACCGCACCCACAAACACTTTGACAGGAGAGGCAGAACGGTGGCCTAGCCCCTTCTCCCTCCTCCGTCCAAACAGCTCCAGGAGCAACTCTGTAACCTCTGTGCATATCAGCTCACACGGCAGGATTAGGGGTATTACCTCTTCGGAGGGCCCTGAACCTGGGTACGTCTCGTGTCTCGCACTTGCTCGTGCCAACCTCGCCTCCGGAACCCACCGGCATCCTCTCGCGCCCTCACCTCAAGCCATCTCATGGCATCTGCCGTGAATCACGCACCCCCTGCGAGAATACCACGACAATGAGCATTGCACTAACCAAGTTTTCATGATCATTTGCATGCATAAATATGTGCATTAGTTGATTTGATTGCATTTGAATCAATGAGAATCAAGAAAAATGGCTAAGTGTTAAGAAGCTAGAAAAGGGACAAAATTTAGAGGGTTAAAATTCCATTTCTAGCAAGAATCAGCCCTTGAAACCTTAAGCAAAGTTTTAGAGAATTTAAAATCCAACAACCTTGATTTTGGAAGATTTTTGAGTTCAATGGAAAAATTTGGAGAAAAACAAACTCAAACTTCAGCCAAGTTTAAACTAAACTGAATTTTCACAGTTTCCTCAAAATACCCAAATGTTCAGAAGCTTGCATTCCAAAATCCTTTGAGTTTTGGACCAAACTTCAATTAACAAAGTTGTAGCTCTTACTTTAATCTACAAAGTTGCTTTGGGCCAAAATTTGAGTGTAGTTCAAAATTCGAGTGAACATTCGAGTTGAAAATCGTCGAAATGAAGCACCATAACTGAATCCCACGTTTCAGTTTAAAAACTCGAACTTCAGTGCAACATATTTCAAAAACCGTGGGGATTCAGACCAAAGTCCCAATATAAAAGTTGTAGGCCTTAGGTTTATCTAAAACTTTGTAATTGGCGAAAATTTGAGTACAACACAAAAATATGGAGAACGATCGAGTTGAAAAATCGACAAACAAACATTTGGGGTGGGTAACTTCAGTGACAGCGGTGGGTAACTTCAGTGACAGGGGTGGGTAACTTTAGTGGTAATGGGTGGGTAACTTCACTGACAGGGGTGGGTAACTTCAGTTATGATTTTAATTTAACCAGACTTGTTTAGAAAAATTAAGACTACAAGACCTGCAGAGGTTGCATCCTGTAGAATAGGATGCCATTTTGATAAAAGCATCCTGTTGCATATGAATAAAAAATAAGCTGAGGCATTAAGTCATTTCAAGATCTCATCATTGATGAACTGAAAGAAAAAGTTGTCGCACTTAATGGCAGAAAAATTGCTATCTTTGTTAGTGCCTCCCGTTTGTTAACACCAATAATATTTCTTTCCCCTTCACTTGTGTAAATTGTGATACTCCTCTGTTGCTTTTCAAGAGATCCTTGCAGATGTTCATTTTGACTGAATATAACCATGTTCATTTTGACTGAATATAAATTGTTTTTGTTCAGTTTGTACATGTTCATTTTGTTCCAAGGCATATACTTATACGGAGTACAATATTCATTTTGCACATAAAAGTGTGTAGTAGCTACTCTAGCTACTCCTATACTGAACCTATCGACTCTAGGTACTACATGATCAACACATGATCTATCTACTCAAGGTACTCCATGGTTTAAATAAATGGCTTTATTTATTTATTTAAATGGCCGTATTTATTCCTGATTGTGTGATTTAATTGTGTCATTTCTATGGTCCTAGTGGTTGGTGTATTAATAAGGAAACCTATATGCTGGTTGTGCCTATATGTAGGCCTTTTTTTTGTGCAGGGACAAATAATTATCCCCTTTCTTCCGAAATGTTGATTAATTTCCATTTCGGTTGAGAATGGGGCACTCCTAGGTCAAGAAAATTAGCAAAGGTCATGCCCAATTTTTCCGTGAATTCGTGCATGACCTTTGCTAATTTTCTTGACCTAGAAGGTGCCCGATTCTCAACCGAAACGAAAATTAATCAACATTTATAGGCCTAAGTAGTTGCATAGTGCTAAGTATTTGCATTTATTAATTGTTTGTTTATAGTGCGAACATGTCGACCGAAGCCGGCCCTTCCGAGCCCCATCAACGCAAGGAATTTTGGGAATTATCCCAGGAGATGGAAGCGGAAGAAGAATCACCTCGGGGCAACGAGGACTATGAGGAGGACGTAGAGGATGCGTTCGATTATGAGGAGGATGCGGAGGAAGAGATGGAGGAGGACGCAGACGGTGGGGAGATGGGGAACACCGAGGATGGCGCCAGCGAACACACAGATGGTAGCCAGTCGAGGAAGAGGAAGAGGAAACCGAACGTCGTCAGCACCATCAGGCAAGAGTTTACTGTTGTGACGGCCGGTGGGATTCCTGTTCAGCCCGAACGTTATGCGTCAGGGTACGGCCGTCAAGTCGCGGCCATCCTCCGGAACACCGTCCCGATCACCACGAGTAACCTAAGGGCTCCTGGCAATAGTCATTATTGCCAGCTCCTCGTCGACAAGCTGCACACACGATACAAGTTCCCGGATCCGTTCAATAACAAAAATCTCAAAGGGAATAAAGTAAACAAAGCCGCCCTCAAGAAGATGAGCACCGCCTTGGCCAGTTGGAGAGTCCGGGTGAAGAATGCGATTTTTAAAGAAAATAAAAGTTGGGAGGAGCTCAAGGAGAAAGAGCCGCTCATCGACGAACCTACCTACGACCTTTTCAAGGCCAGGTGGGAGTCCGAAGATGCCAAGGCCGCGAGTGATAAGGGGAAGGAGATGCGGAAGCTGAACATAGGTAACCATCGTCTCGGAGCCGGCGGTTACAGAGGTTCGTAGCCGAAATGGGAGAAGGAGGATGCCGAGCTTAGAGCTGCGGGCAAACCTAACCCCTTCGACAAATACACGGATCCGCAGACTAAAAACTTTTTGAGGGCCCGATTCCATGTGGACAAAGCAACCTCGGCTTTAGTTTCCAACGATGATAAGGTGAAGGAGTTTGAGGCTGCTGTGGTAAGTAATTTACCACGGATCTAGTCGATTGCATTCTAGTTAATGAAGTCCAATTTCTTAATGTTTCACATTCTTTCTACAGGAAGAGCAAATCGAAATCGCTAGTGCGTCATCATCTCAGGGCGTCTCCGCCTCCTCATCGCAGGGGTCGTCGGTGAGGGCCGGCCCGTGGGACACCCCTTTTAACAGGGCGATGAACAAGGTCAAGAACATTGACCCATTGTCGAAGAATCCAACGTCAGCTGGCCGTGTGGTCGGCTTTGGTGGGTCTATGAATTGGTCAGAGTATTATGGAAAAGAGGACACGATGACGCGCAAGGCGAGAAAGACCGAAGAGGCGCCAAATAGCGCTTATGTTCGTGGACTGGAGGAGACAGTGAAGCAGATTCCGCAGCTTGTCCAGGACGAAGTGGCAAAGACGATGACCTCCCTCCTTCCTTCCTTGTTGGAGTCGATAGGGAATTGGCAAGCAGGTGGTCGACAAGGTCCGTGTCCGATTCCCAGCATGGTCAGCAGCCACTCGGGCACTAATGCGGCGCCGGTGACTAACGCACCCGCCGTATTGGTGACTCCGGACGCCATCACCGCGGCGGCGCCGGACGTGGTGACTCCTCAAGCCACGATCGCGCAACCGGAGCTTAATGCACCCGGTAGCCAGAATAGGGCGGCCGACGCCACGGCAGGCAGCAACCACTCCGTCTCTTGCATGTCCGCCGTCGGCGGTGTCTCGTCATTGGCCGACCTCGACGCCCTCAAGGTAACTATAAGCGTCTGCAGCTCAACCGACGACTTCATCTCCTTGCCTTTTACTGGCATCTCTCTGACGCCCTACATGCATATATGTCTTTCGCAGGAAGACACTCCATGCGTTCTACTACAAGTCGTGGACGGCGAGTTGAAGGATGTTGCCAAGGGTAGAATCATTCAACCGCAATACCGGATGATCCACAATAGGCCGATTGCATCGGACATGCATAGGGTTGAAGTCTCTCTGGTGATTCCGGGCTACGAGAGCGTTGTACCTCCCACCAAACCCCCCGAATTAGATGAGGAAGAGACGGCAGTCCTCAGTAATTGCTACGGCATCATGTGTCTATGGCCGAAGAGCCAAATTCGTTTGCTGGCGGCGGGGGGCACCACACCACAGACAACAACGGCAGTCGGCGTGCCGGTGCCACATGATCCCATCGGCGCACAAGACGATGATCTTGATGATGACATCAACGCCGACCAGTTCATCAACACTTCGTTTGACGATGGTGCCTTCATGCCTCATGTTGAAGAAGCCTACCGTGCTGGGGACGCTCGCGATCCACCTGGTCCCGCGGCGAAACCCACTTGCGCCGTGCGTCTCTTCGCTTCTTCTCAGGAGATGTCTCCTGCAGCTTGCGCCTTCACCGAGCCTCAAGACGCCACCAACAGATTTATTATCAGCCCCAACACACTCCATAAGGTGGCCAGTGAGCAGATAAAGGCCGGTGACTGCAGCAAACCGGAAAAGAAGAAGGCACGAAAAAGAAACAAGAAGGGCGCTTCGAGCAGCCAGCCTTCGATGCCGATCCGGGCTCAGGACGGGCCACCAAGACCTAAGGATATTATGCGGGAAATTCATGTGGCAGGTAGGCCGATGCTAACGAAGGATATGCTCACGTGTGCAACTCCGGATATGAGAAGTCTGCATGAAGCTATTCGGACAATAGAGACGAGACTTCTTGGAGAAAAAAATCCCTCGTACCCGGTTTTCATGGCCAAGGTGCCACTTAACATGGGCTTCAGCACCACGATCCCCGCGGATATGATAATCCTGCAGTTTTCTGAAATCTTCAATTTGTTTCACCTGAAGCGGCTGGACCATAGCCTTGTCCGCCTATTTTCGCTTAGCATGGCTATGACTGTCAAGAGAGATCAGACCCCGGGCGTCGTGATATTGGACCCCTTCTACATGCGTGAAAGCGTCGTGATGGACGACGGGGACGCGTCTCTCGCTTCGGCGTACATCAAAGACTTCATGCTACAGAACGCGACCAAGGATTTATTTCTCATGACCTACTCTCCCAAGTAAGTCATTCGCTCGCCACCGTAGCATATGCTTTCTTAGCTTTCCATTGTTCTTTTCCAACATTCCTTTTGAATTGTTTTATGCAGTGAGGATCAAGACTGCGTGCTCATCTGCTTTTGGCCGAAACACTTGCATGCTCTCGCCGGCTACAAACTAGAGGTAGGCAAGATCGTGAAACAAAAGTGCAACAAGTCCGGCGTGAACGTGTTCAACCACGTAACGCAGTTCGCCTGCATCAGGCAGCCGGCTGGCAGTGTGAGGGATGCCTTCTACGCCCTCCATCACATGCGGGCGATCGTACAGGACCAACGCAACCTTACGCTGCCAAGTCATCTCAAACCGTGGGACGAAAGCAGGGCGAGAATCACTGATGCAGATATTAGATGGGGGTTCTTTCAGATCCAGGGTCAGGGTGGACGCGGTCCGGGCCGGTCCGGTCTTTGACCGAGCCTTGCTTTGGACCGGCCGCGGCCGGTCCGGACCGGACCGGACCGAACTGTCGAGCGGTCCATTTTCTCAAGACCGGACCGGCAGCACCCCAGCTCGGTGAGGCCCGAGAGGACCGAATGGACCGGCTGCTGGATCGATTCATTTGAAGCGTACGTGCAAGCTAGCAGAGTAGCAGGCACTGGCAGTTGGATCGATTTATTTGAAGCAGTACGTGCAAGCTAGCAGAGTAACAGGCAGCTGGATCGATTCATTTGTACGTGCAAAGCTAGCCTCAAGCACGCAAGCACACAGCTTAATTGATGAACAGTGCCGTAGCACATGCACGCCTAGCCGGACGTACGTGTACGTACGCGAACTTGGCTTCACTAGCGACGATAGGATTGATCGATCTCGACGGGAACCCTCGGCGTCTCGGCGAAACACTGTGATACTTGGCGACAGAAGAAACGGATCTTTCTTTGTTGCTTTTTCTCTGGTACAGATTACAGGGGGCTACGTACAGAAGACAATGAACAGGAGACTCGCAGCTTCGCTTATTTCACTAACTGAAGAAAATCTTAACTGACGAAACTGAACTTTAACAGCTCGTCTGACGAAACTGAATTTTAACAGCTTGTCTGATGAAACTGAACTTTAACACCCGAGCACCTCGCCGCCGTGGACGTGCAGTTACTCGCTGAGCGCGCCGTTCTCGGCGAACTTGAACACCACTCGAGGTTCACCTCGACGGCAGCTCCCACGTCGCCGGGCACGCCCTTCACGGTTGTCCTGTTCTCGATCGGCGGGTACGCGGCCAACTCAATCCAGTTCATGCCGCGGTGGATGGTCAAGTACAGGGGCTGTCCAAGTACAACGCCGTGGACATGGACGGCGAGGGTGTCCGGCTCGACAAGGAGCAGCATCCCCGAGCTCTCTCCATGGCCGGAGGGGGAGGAAACGGGCGACGGCGCCGGCTGCAGTTCTCGGTCCGCTCGGTCGGACCGGGTGAAATCCGGACCGGACCGGTGGTGTTTTCGGGCCGAATTATACAGACCGGACCGGCCAAATATGCCAGCGGGCTGGGACCGTTCGGTCCGGTCCTTTGCCTTGGTACCACCGAGGGTGATGGTCTTCTGGATGGTGTTGTCGGGGTTGCCGGTTTTGCCGGTTTTGACTGGGTCGCCGAGCTTTTCAGGGTCGGCGTCTTTGTCGTTTTTGGTGACGTCCTTGGCGGGCTCCACTAGATTGGTCATTGATACGTCTCAAACGTATCCATAATTTTTGCTTGTTCCATGCTTGTTTTGGTGACTTTGCTATATGTTTTGATGCTCTTTCATATCATTTTACAACATATTTTGGACTAACCTATTAACCCAGTGCCTAGTGTCAGTTTCTGTCTGTTTTTGTCCGTGCATTGCAGAAAAGATGAGAAATCAATGTTGCCGGAAAAATCCAGAAAAATTCCAAAAATTCTTATTCATCGGAAGACTCCAGAAGCCCGAAGGGGGGCCAGGGGGAGCCACCCTCTGGTTTGGCGACCACCTGGCGCGGCCAGGGGCTGGCCGCGCTACCTGGCTGCCTGGCCAGGTGGGCCCACCCCTGGTGCCCTACTTTGCGCCTATTTATTCCTTTCGTTCCGAAAACCCTCGGGGAGGACTTCTTTTCCACGTTTACGCCACTGTTCCGCTGCCATCGCGATCCCAAGTTCGGGATCAGCCGAAGTTCCTGTCCCGCCACACTGCCGGAGGGAGGATTGATCTCCGGAGGCCCCTCCTTCACCACGCTTGCCTCCGAGATGCTTCGTGAGTAGTTCCTCCTTGGACCTAGGGTTCATGGCAAAAAGCTAGTTGATGTATTCTCTCCAATCTTGTGCTTCATTGTTGAGTCCTTGTGAGCTGCCTATCATGATCAAGGCATATTTGTTATAGTTTCCATGTTGTTATGCTGTGTTTGCTGGGATCCGATGGATTATGAGATTATGTTCAGATTGTGGAAGTAATATATTTTGATATCTTTTATATTGTGTTCTTGAGTGTTCTTGCATATTCTCCGTTACAGTTTGTTGCTTTGGCCAAGTAGTAGATTGTAACTCCAAAAGGGAGCATTATGCTAGATAGTGGGTTCATGCCTCCTGATGTCCGGCTTGAGTGACAGAAACATGGGACTAGGGAATGTGATGTTGCCATTAGGGGTAAAACAGCGGTGCTTGTGGCTGCGTGTCACAAGAATTGCTTACATCACGCACAGAGTGTTAAGGCAATCGTCTATTGCTTTGAGTTCGTAACATTAGTTGTGGCTCGCAACTTAATACCAGCGAGATGTTCTGGATAGATATCTCAAGGTGGATGATTAGTAAGTAGATGCTGATGAATAAATGGTTTACTTGTCTTGGTGTATTGCCCACATGATTGAACCTTGAACTCTCTGCTACCATAATTAGCATTGCGGTGCGTTCATAATTCTGTCAATTGCCCAGCTGTAATTTGTTCACCAAGCATACGTTTTATCGTCTTTTGGGAGAGAGACATCACTAGTGAGCGCCATGACGCACTGGTCCATATCACCATCATAAGTTTACACCGCCGCCATTTACTGTTTTCTTTTCCTTTCAGTTGCACTTTTATTTCCTCTTGCGTTTAAACTTTGTAGACAACAAGGACGGGGAGATTGACAACCTCTCTGAACTCGTTGGGAGCAAAGTTAGTTGTGTCTTGTGTGCAGGTCCAGGCCAAACAAGTTGCTGGCACAGTTGCTTGTTAACCACCTACTTGTCGTCTCCGGAATCCTACGGGTTCGATAAACCTTACATTCCCACGTGAGGGAAAATTTGCTGCTATCTACATCATCATCACCTTGCACTTGGGGTAACCAATGAGAGGTGTACCTACACCAGCAAGCAGTCATGTACACCTGGAACGGAGCGACATGTCGTGTCGGGGTTTCGCTGCTGTCGCAACTTTCGCACCCGAGTGCGTCGTCGTCGTCGTAGCTGGTGCAGTTAACGATGGCCACCTGGCAGCGGGAGGCGCAGTCGACGATGTCGGTCGCTGCGTGGGTGGGTGCTTCGATTCTTGGAGATCCGGCGTCGAGCGGGGTCGATGCCGATGTCGTTGCTGGTGTAGATCTTGGCCCCACGTGTGGCGAGCGGGCTCGATCCGTGAGGCGGAGAGTGCCCCACCGGTTGACGTAGATCCGAAAGCCTCAGAACGCCAGATCCGTGCCTGTATGCAGATCGACGAAGATCGACTGCAGGATCGGAAGGTGCGCGATGAAGCCCAGGGAACCGAATAGAGCGGACTCCACCTTAGTCGCCGAGTTGTCGAGTGTCGTGGTCGAAGTCGCCGAATTGTCGATTGCTGGTGACGAAACCCAGAGACCTTAGATCCAACTTGCGTCTTTCCCACCGACGGCACCAATTGACGCGGGTGGACCGAATCCCATGGTAAGGTCACTAGGGTTTCGTGAGGAGAGAAAGGTGCGTCGTTGGTGATCTCGTCGGCTAACAGGACACGGGATTTTACCCAGGTTCGGGGCCCTTGTACGGTAAAACCCCTACTCCTGCTCGATTGATTATATGGGAGAGGTGTTTACAGCGGTGGTTCCGGCGAGATTGCTCAAGCCAGAGGTGATGATGCGAGATTGGGTTGTCCTGAGCTGTCACCCCTCCCAGCCTTTATATACTAGGCTGGGTCTCGGGGAGTCCGACTCAGGGTACAGGTAAGTTTCTATTCTAACTTGTCTTGCACTCCACGTATTAGTCGCCAGGTCAGTGCAGCCGATGAGTCCGCAATTGGACATGATAGGCTTTAAACAGGCTTGATGAAGCTTCAGGTGGCCCGCCGGTCTTGACACGCGCTGGGTATGCTCACGGTGGGGACCCGCTGGGTATGGCCACGTCAAAACACTGTGGGGCCATTTTGCCGCTGGGCCCAGGCGGTGCGGCACGTGGCGCGGCAAAAGTGGGCTGCAACCCCACTACGCCCACGACGCCTCGGCGACTGCTCTGGCTACCATAAAACGGGACTGCGCGAGATGCGGCAGGCACCCCTGTCTTCCTCCTCACGCATGAGTCCTCGGTTTTCTGCATCTCGACTCCTCGCCGACAGTTCTCTTTCCCCACGATCCCCTCGCGTTTCGAGCCATGGCTGGCCAGAAATCAACCAAGAAGAAAGGAGGAAAAGCTAAGCAGGCGGCCACGCATGCTCTGCCGGGGTCCAAGCTGACCTCCAGCAAGAGTATCTCCGTCGTGATGCCGATGGTGGCCACAGACCACAATGAGTGGGGACCCACCAGGATCTCTCATGCGGCCCCTCCTGAGGTTAAAGCCTCTCCTTCGCTCCTCCCCTTCTTCTTGCACACCATCTTCTGCGGCCTGGTGCCGCCTTTCTCCGCCTTTTTCTGTGCCAGTCTGGAGCACTACCATATCCAAGTGCTCCATCTCCAGCCAAACTCCATCACCATCCCTCACCGTATTCGCTTATTTGTGCAAGTCGTATCTCGGCGTGAAGCCATCAGTAGCGCTCTTCAGGCACTTCTACAGCTTGAGGCTGACCGCCGAAGACCAGTGCTCAGGATGCGTGTCCTTCCGCATCTTTGATGGCGTGATGCACGAAGAGGGTGGATGATGGGTTCCGAACCCGTTGGGTCCTAATGGATCCCCGCCGCGCTCACCCATGCTTCCAGGCCCCGGAGGCCCCTCCTGAGAAACATTCCGGCTGGGCGCAGGCACCGCTGACGGGCCCTGAGATGGACACCGTGCTGGAGGGGTTGCGCACCCTTTTCGAGGAGAAACCGACGGCGGCCATGGTGGCCCGGGACTTCATCGGGCGGAGAATTGCCCCCCTTCCGGATCACAAAGAGCCGATGTGGAGCTACTAAGGGTCCAAGGACCGGATGAGGCTGGCCCGCGAGCCCCTTCCTCCTGCGATTGCCGGGAAGTTTATGGCGATACTCTTCGGGAGGCGCCAAGTGCCGGATCCCTCGGAGGATGCCCGTCCCCTGTTTTGCTTTAGTGATGGAGGGGAAGCAGCGGAAGAGATGCCTCTGTTTAATGAGCAGGGGCCGGTTTGGGCCGGGCCTGAAGGACCCCGCTTCAGTCCCTCCGTCGTCGAACCGCCGCCGGGAGCTCCTCCCTCCGAGGGGGTAAACGGCGACCAACGCGCAGCGAGCAGACGGCCGAGGCGTCCTCCAGCGACAGTGACCACAGCGTTGGGGGCGACTTCACCGAGGACGGTGGTGATGATGATGGCAGCGACGGGGAGGGGTAGAGCGACCTCGCCACGACGTTCTCTGAGAACAAAAGCACAGGGAAGGACGGGGACGCGGAGGAGGTGCTCGGAGGCCTCGGCGCCATCGTGGGCCATCGTGGCAAGACTTCTGCCGAATCCCTGAGGAAGGCGGTGGCGGGCCTTCCGGAGGCGCCTAGGGAGAACACCGCCGAGACCCCAGGAAGCAGCTCAGGCGGCCCACGCCCTCCGAGTACCCCCAGTTGCCGTCTCCTTCTTGGCAGGAAGCGCCAGGGCCCTCCGGCCCGGTAAGTTTCTCTCGCCGAGCTGGGCTGCGCATTTCTGTTTTGACCGTGAGCTTGCTTATGGTGTTTTTTCCGCAGGTCCCCTGCCCCGCCAAAGAAAGCGAGGGAGGCGGCCCCTGAGCCTTCCAAAATGATGCCAGCCGTGGCTCCCAGCCCCCGGGCGTCTGCCGCGCCCGAAGTTCAAGAGGGCGAGATACCCGGAGCTGCGTCGACGTCAGATGTTGCAGCCATGGCCCCCCTCGTTCGCGCCGAAGAGGCTCCTCGGGCATCTGAGCTCCTGAAGGAGTCGAACCCTCAGGAGAAGGGCGACACCGCCAAAGGGACTGCGCATGTCGACAGCGCTCACCCCGAGGAGGCTCTATCCGTCCTGAGGGAGGCCCAGCGTCAGTTTGATGCCGCCGTGGAGAAGATTGGGGTGTTGTTTAGCAGCACCTCACTT
Organism: Elymus sibiricus; assembly: GCA_039707655.1. Taxonomy (NCBI): domain Eukaryota; kingdom Viridiplantae; phylum Streptophyta; class Magnoliopsida; order Poales; family Poaceae; genus Elymus; species Elymus sibiricus. The sequence goes on along the minus strand of CM077664.1, from coordinate 294,573 downwards.
GCTGCGTCCGTGATGGGTGACAAGCTGGCGGAGGTGGCGACCCACGAGGCCGCCCTACGCGAGCTAGTGGCCTCTCGGGAACGGGACCTCCAAGCACGGGAGGACGCCGTGAGCCTTCTCGAGGCGTCCGCCACTCAACTGGGGCAGGATTTGGCTTCCCGCGAGGAGGCAGTCGCCTCTCTGGAGAAAGAGGTTGTCAAGCGCGAGGACCACCTCCGGACCCGCGAGGGGAAAATCCAGGAGGAGACCGCTGCCCTGCAGACCGAGCGCCTGCGACAGGAGAACCTGGCCACCCGCCGGCTTGAGCATTTGCAAGCGCTGCGGACTCTTCTGAAACGCGTCTGCACTGTCCTTGAAGAGCTCGGGGGTGAGGTCTTTGAGGTTGGCGAGGAGGCGGACGACGCTCGCTGCTTGCAGGTCTTCCAGGAGATGGCTGGGGAGCTGGAGACGCTGCTGAAGGAGCTGGAGGGCGTCATCGACGACAGGAATCGTTCGCTCCTGAACACAGCGGCCACATGCGTCTTCTCCAACGTCCGCCTCACGGTCTCGGCGGTCGACCTTCGTGCGCTCATCATCGCCGTTCCCTCTGAGGCCTCAGAGGCATTGACCCAGGAGGTCAAAGAGTGCGTGGACGCGCTAGTCCAGGGCTTTTGCCATGGCGCCGATGGCGATGGAGAGGCCTAACACAGCGGCGACGGCAATGGCGGTTCATGTGGGATGGATGCATCCCCTTATCTGTAGTGTGAACATATGGCCCTGTGGGGGTGTAAAAACTCTGTGTTTGATTTGATTGCCGAGTACCTTGTTGCCTGGCGCAGTTTTTGCTTGTCGTAAGTGTTAGCCCCCGAGCGTGGAGAACGTGAGGGAAGGCTTGTGAAGCCTCGGGAGGCAACACTCTTGAAGCGACTTCAAGGAGTGACGTTCACGAAGCTCCCATGTCTTGTCCCTGCATGGTGAGCGTGCTCACGAGTAGTTACGCATGCGGCAACGTTGTGCGCTTGTAGATTCGCCCGCTTGGGTTGCACGAGGAGTTCGAGTACCAAGGACCTTAGTGAGGTGTCGTGCGTGGGAGCGGGCCCACGAGAGAGAGCTCGATCACTCTGGGTTTTGCTACCAAGGACCTTGGTGAGGTGACGTGCACGGAACAGGCCCACGAGACAAAGCTCGATCGCTTTGGGTTTATTGAGTACCAAGGACCTTGGTGAGGTGTCGTGCATGGGAGCAGGCCCGCGAGACAGAGCTGGATCACTTTGGGTTTATTGAGTACCAAGCACCTTGGTGAGGTGTTGTGCACGGGAGTAGGCCTGCGAGACAGAGCTCGATCACTTTGGGTTTCGCAGAGCTGCTGGGACTGGCCACGAGCACAGGCATCCGGATCCAGCCCCCGCTCGTGGGGTGCACGAGGGAGAAAATACAAGCGCGAAAGGCTCAAGAAGTAAAAATTGCCCTCAAGAAGCAAAATTTGTGCTAAAGCGAGTCTGGCCAGACAAGATTTTATTTCTGAAAAGTACTTAAAGATGTTCGATACATTTAGAAAAATCAAAGGGAAGATACAAATGGTTGCTGCCGGCGCGATGCACGGAGCGCCTTGAGGTTGAGTCGGCCCGTCGGCACCCCCAAGGTAAAATCCGCCGTGCCGGAGCACGAGCCTTCCACCGGAGGTGGGAAGGGAGCTCTCACGACCACTGGGGGTTCGCTATGTAGAGAGTCTCCGAGCGTGTACAGCTCATGGACTGCCCGTGCTGTGCCGTCATGGGGGGGGGGACTTTCGATAGGTAATCCGCGGATTAGGCTCCGGGTCGCCGTTGTGCGTTCCCGACCGTTCAGGGGCATGATGGGGGCGCGCTACGCAGGGCGCCGCCTCCTACTGAGGGAGGGTGCACCCAGCGAGAGGCTCGATGGCCTCGGGGGGTGCGGTACCTTGCAGCTTCTCCTTTCCCTTGGCGCGAGTCCCGGAGGGCTGCAACTTCTTCTTGAGGGACGGGGCCTCAGGAGGTTCCGCGGCGTCCTCATCAACGGGGTAGGTGGCAGCAGTGACCTTGTACGCGTCTTCCAGGGAGCACAGGGCGTCCTTCTCGACGCAGCGGATGGTGATGGTGCCGCTGCAGCCGGGGAGCTTGACGGTGTTGTAGGCATGATGAGTCACAGCCATTAACTTGGCGAGCACTGGATAGCCAAGGATGGTGTTGTAGGGCAGGCCGATGGGCGCCACATCGAAGATAACCTCCTCAGTGCGGTAGTTCTCACGGGTCTCGAAGGTGACGGAGAGGGTGATCTGCCCGAGGGGCAGGGTGGTGCCTTCAGTTACTCCTGAGAAGGGTCTTGTAGGCTTCAAGCGTTCATAGGGCAGCTGGAGCTTCTCCAAGGCTTCCACAGAGAGCACATTGAGCCCAGCTCCTCCGTCAATGAGCGTCTTGGTGACAGCGATGTTGTTCATGGTTGGGGTGCACACCAGAGGGATGGTGCCCACAGTCTTCATGGTCTTGGGGTGGTCGTTGGAGTCGAAGGAGATTGGGTACTGAGACCACCTCATGGGTCGGGAGGCCTCAGTCCTCGGGAGGGCGGCATTGACCTCACGAGCCAATTGCTTGAGGCGCCGATTGGAGGGAGGCGCGAGGGCCCCGTCGAGGATGCATGCCAGGCCCCGAGGCTCTTGATAGCCCCCGTCATGCTCGTCAGGAAGGTTGTTGTCGACGGGGAACACTTGTGTGGCGTTGGCTTGAGGGTTGCCCTGCTGCGGGTTGCGCCAGCCCTGGTTGTTGCCGCGGTTGCCGTTGTTGTTGTGGTTGTCTCCCCAGCGGCCGCGGCCGCCGCCACGGCCTCCGCCACCACGGCCACCACGGTCGTTGCACCTTTCATTGCGGGCGTCGTGGAATTGCTTGATCTCCTTGCACTCCTTTGTGTTGTGGGAGTGCATCTCATGAAGGAGGCAGTAGGGTCTGCCGTCTTCTTCGGCTTCCTCATCATCATGCTCGCGCATCCTGTCAGGCTCAGCGGCAAGCACTGCAGGGCCCTTGCACTTGACGTCCTTGGCCTTGTTCTTGGAGGTGTCCTCACGAGGGTCAGGGTCGTCGTGAACCGGAGGACGACAGCCTTCCTCGGCCCTGGCGCACTTGTCTGCCAGGTCGAACAGCTTGACGGTGGAGGAGAGGTTCTCGTAGATGGCCAGCTTCTCGCGCATCCTGATGTCCTGAACACCCGCAGAGAAAGAGGAGATGATAGCATCGTCAGAAATCCGGGGAATCTGGTTGCGTACCTGATTGAAATGCTGAATGAATTTGCGGAGTGGCTCTTCAAGGCCCTGGCGAACAGTGCGCAAGTCATTGAACGTGAGGGGCCGGTCGTACGTTCCCTTGAAGTTCGTGATGAACATCTTGCTTAGCTCGTCGCAGCTGGAGATGGAGAGCTCTGGACGGTTCATCAACCAGGTGCGAGGAGTGTCCTGCAGGGCGATGGGGAACCAGTTGGCCATGGCCTTGTTGTCACCGCCTGCTGCGCGGACGGCCAGGGTGTGGAGATTAATGAACTCCGTGGGGTTCGCCTTGCCGTCGAAGTGGGACGGTAGATCTGGCCTGAATTTCGGGGGCCCCAGCACTCGCCTGAAGTCATCGGTGTAGGCGGGAGCGCCCTTGCAGATGCGGATGTCGTCGGCGGTTGGCGTGGTGGAGTTGGAGCGGCGATGTGCAGCGGCGTCGTTGATGGCGCGGTTCTGGCGGTCGAGCTCCCGGATGATCTGGCAATTGTCGTTGGAGTTGGCGTGGTGCGGCACAGGATTGCCTCGCGAAGGAGCAGGATCGGGAGCCTGTACGCCGCGGTGCTGCCTCGCGTCGCCTCCCGCCGGAGGTGGTGGTGGAGGTGCAGGCGCGCCTTGCTCCCCACGCACTCCTTGTTGTGCTGATGGAGGAAGAGCGGCGCCGACGAGCTGAGCGAGGCGCGCGTGCCACTCGTCGCGGCCGGCGTCGGTGGGCTTGTACTGCAGGAGCTCGTGCGCCATGAGCAGCGCGTCGGTCGGTGAGGGTTGTTGATGGCGCGATGCGGAGGTGTGCGGCGGAGCGTGAGCACCTTGCTCCTGCTGCGCGGAAGGGTGGTTGGAGGAGGCCTCCTGCTCTCCCGCTTCAGGCCCGTCGACAGTGGGTTCCTCGCAAGCGCGGGCGTTGGCGGCGGTGCTGGGTCCGGCGCGGCCCCTGCCATGGCCGGTGTGGCCGCCGCAAGCTCGGTTGGCGCGCGTCTCAACCATGTTGATGTCGAGGTTGGAGATGCGAAGATGAAGCCCCTACCTGGCGCGCCAAATGTCGGAGAGATTTGTCCAAGGTAAATCCCCCAGAACCCTAGTTCGAACACTGGGGGCTTAGCTTCGCGATCTCGAGGACGACGATGGTGAGGACGGCAAGATCTGCAGGCACACAACACGACCAACACAGCCAAACACGAGGAGCTACCCAGGTTCGGGCCACCATGGAGGTGTAAAACCCTACTTCCTGCTTGTCTGGGATTGCTTCGGTGGTGATGATAGCAGTGAGCTACAAGTTGGAGATCTGGAATGGCCGATCCCTTTCTACAGTGCCCTAGCTAGCACTTACATAGTTGCCTTGGTCCTCTTCCCCCACAGCCTGGTGGGAAGGATTGCCACATCGAGACAATTATGGAGGGGGCAGGCCCTGCTCTTATCCTGACTAAAGCTCCCTGTCTTTGCTAAAGCAAAACCGCTCTGGTGGTAGTCGTTCCCAACTTGGCTTCGTCTTGCCCCGAAGTGGTCCATGCGGCATGGCGTAGCTTGGACGCGAAGAAAGCTTGCGTGCCCTTGTCTCTCTTGCGGAGATCTTCATACTTTGAAATGAATAATGCCCTCAGCAGGCAGATGTCCTTGGGAAGCCTTGGTCACGCTGCCTCTGGAGGTCTGGCCCTCCCGAGGATAGGGCTTGCGGAGGAGTCTTGATGCGAAGCGCCTGCCGATGTCGATCCTCTCACGAAAGGGGCTTCTTGAAGGTGAATATTCCTGAGGGGTAATCTTGAGTCTTGCTCTCCCGAGGCGTACCCTGGGCTCAAGGCATGGCCCAAGATACCCTGGTTTCCAATGGGCCGACAGCTAGCATAATAAATAACATTTAATTTCTTATCAACTCTTTGTCCTAAAACAGCTCCTACGGCAAAGTCACTAGCATCACACATGATTTCAAAGGGTAAATTCCAATCAGGTGGTTGAATAATAGGGGCACTATTAAAGGCCTTCTTAAGGATCTCAAAGGCTTCCATGCAATCGTCATCAAAAGCGAATGGAACATCCATTTGAAGAAGATTAGTAAGGGGTCTCAAGGTTTTAGAAAAATCCTTAATAAACCTCCTATAGAAGCTAGCATGACTGAGAAAACTACATATACCTTTGATGTCCTTTTGATAGGGCATCCCTTCAATAGCTTCGATTTTGGCTCTCCACTTCAATTCCTCTCTGAGAATTTTATAACCAAGAACAATGCCCTTGTTGACCATGAAGTGGCACTTCTCCCAATTCAGTACAAGGTTAGTCTCCTCACATCTCTGCAAAACTTTGTTAAGATTGTGGAGGCAATTGTCAAGTGAAGTCCCATAAACAGAAAAGTCATCCATGAATACTTCCACAATCTCTTCCAAAAAACCATTAAGAACAGAAGACATGCAACGTTGAAAAGTAGCAGGAGCATTACATAAACAAAAAGGCATACGTCTATAAGCATAAGTACCGTATGGACAAGTGAAAGTAGTCTTCTCTTGGTCTTGAGTGCGGACAGGAATTTGGGAGAATCTAGAATTTCCATCAAGATAATAGAAGTGAGTATTCTTGGATAATCGCTCAAGCATCTGATCAATAAAAGGCAAAGGATAATGATCCTTCTTAGTAGCTTAGTTCAATTTCCTGTAGTCAATGCACATTTTATAGCTCATTATTATTATTATGAACAACATTCATGCCTCCCTTCTTAGGAACACAATGCACAGGACTTACCCACCTACAATCAGCAATGGGATAGATGATACCTACTACAAGAACCTTTAATATTTCATTTGTCAGCACATCCTTCATATTTGGATTGAGCCGGCGTTGAAGGTCAACAACTGGCTTCGCATCAGGCTCAAGATTGATGGTGTGTTGACAAAGAAAGGGCCAGATGCCTTTAAGATCGTCCAAAGTATAACCAATGGCACCATGGTGCTTACGAAGTGTTTCCAATAAGCGCTCTTCTTCATATCCTGAAATATTAGAATTGATAATAACAAGATATATTTTCTGTTCATCTAAATACGCATACTTGAGTGTGTCACGAAGACTTTTAAGATCAAATACTGGATCTTCTTTTGGGGGCACAGGATTCACCAAAGTTTCCACCAGCAGGTTATGTTTGAGGATGCACTAGTAAAGAAAAGCTCTTCTATGGCGTGCAAAAAAACGCCTTGCTGGCGTAGGCACCGGACGCCAGCAATATGGCGCCAGTGATAAGGAAAACTGCTGACGTCGAGTACCTACGCCAGCACCAATATTAATACTTATGGCGTGCGAAATAGTGCCACGCCAGTATTTTTAATTTCTGTGGATTAGAAATAATTCATAAAATATTGGTTTCCCTGCCAAATAACAGCATATATAATTCTATTCAGTTCAACAACATAAACCACAGTATGAAATAGAGAGAACATACAATTCATCATAAATCACAGTACGATATTATTGAATCAAGACGTACTTATTCATACAAGTTTAACAAACGAGCTAGCTAGAATTGACTTGATGTTGCTAACTAGGTTTTTCCTTGTTCGGATCGAATCCATCTGTTAACAAAGCAATCCTTTTATCTCTCTTCTCCATTACCTGCTTAAGCAGGTCTGTGTCTTGCTTAAGCTGGTCCGTCTCCTGCTTCAACTCTCTAACCTTTTTCTCCATAGACTTAATGATCTCGACATTACACGTCGCAACATATAGCATCGCGTCCACCCCTTCCTCGGGGGAAGTCCAATGGATGACATCGGGAATCACATTATCAAAAAATTGACGAAAGTTCCATTGTAGCTCTGACAATGCAAGTATAAAACGTACAAGTTAGTAATATAGTATAAGTCTAAATCCATCTACAACTACAAGTAAATCTAGCAATACACAAAGACTACAAATTAAGTTTAAATTCAGCTACAACTACAAATAACTCTAGGTCTAAATCCATCTACTAGTACAAGTAACTCTAAATCTAAATTCATCTGCAACTACAAATAACTCTAAGTCTAAATCTATCTACAAGTACAAGTAACTCTAAGTTTAAATTCATCTACAACTACAAATAACTCTAAGTCTAAATTCATCTACAAGTACAAGTAACTCTAAGTCTAAGTTCATCTACAACTACAAATAACTCTAAATCCATCAAATTGCACCTTGGAAGGCGGCGAGCGAGAGGGGTGCGTCGATGGACAAGGGGATGGGCGAGTCAGCGACGGCGGAGGGCGGTGCAGGCAGGGTCGAGGACGAGTTGGCGGCGGCGGAGGCGGTGCAGGCAGGGTCGAGGACGAGTCGGCGGCGGCGGAGGGCGGTGCATGGAGGGTCGAGGATGAGTCAGCGGTGGCGGAGGGCGGGGCAGGCAGGGTCGAGGACGAGTCGGCAGGGGCAGAGGGCGGTGCAGGGAGGGTCGAGGACGAGTCGGCGGCGGCGGAGGGCGGTGCAGGCAGGGTCGAGGACGAGTCGGCGGTGGCGGAGGGCGGTGCAGGCAGGGTCGAGGACGAGTCGGCGGCGGCGGAGGGCGGTGCGTTGAGGGGCGACGACGGATCGGCGATGGGCGCTGGTGGCGACGACATGACGACGGTCGGAAAGTGTGATGCCGCTAGAATTAGGAAAGTGTGATGCAACTAGAATTGCAAGTTTTACCGACAGAGTTGGTACTAGCATGTCGGGTTGTGTGGACGCCAGCAATTATACCATTATCTACGGCGTGGCATAATATTCAACGCCACCATATATATTAGCCGGGGGAGGGAACCTGGTCCCACCTAATGCTGGTGTTGCCTTTCATTTCCATGCCAGCAATAAGGACATAATGCTGGCGTATAAAAAAGTGAGACGTCAGCACTATTTGAACAAAATAACACTGGCGTGGATTAAATTTGGCGCGCCAGCAATTAAAGTTGGGGATAAGCTTTTTTCTATTAGTGATGGCTTGCTGTCTGAGGAAGATATCCTCTAATTCATTTCTTTCCTGTATATGCATGTCATTCTCGTGGTCCTCCATGAATTTCTGCAAAGGATCGTTACGAGGAACAACAATAGAAGCAATTTCTTCAATAATTCGATCATCATTGGGTAAATCCCTAACATGACGCTTCTTAGTGAACTTGGAAAAATTAAACTCATAAGGCTCACCAGCAAATTTGACAAAAACTTTCTCTTTCTTAAAATCTATAACAACTCCACAAGTATTAAGAAAGGGTCTACCAAATATGATGGGGCAAAATTTATCTTGCACTGAACCAAATATTAGGAAATAAGTAGGGTATTTATCGTTACCACAAAGGACTTCAACATCTCTTACAATTCCTATGGGAGAGATAGTTTCCTTGTTCACAAGCTAGATGATCACATCAATATCTTCACTTTCACACGGTGTAATTTCATTCATAACTTCTTGATAAACTGAAAAGGGAATAGCCCTTATGCTAGCTCCCATATCACAGAGTCCATAATAATTGTGATCACCTATCTTGACAGAAACAGCGGAGACAGCTGTAACTGCAGCCTTATTTATAGATATACCAATTTTAGAAGCAGCAGAACAAAATAATACAGATACTTCCTCAACATCCTCGGTGATAAGGTCTTTAACTAGAACCACCTGAGGATCTACTTTAATTTGCTCCTCAGATTCACTAGACATTCTTTCACTTTTATTAACCGCACTAGTGACAAAAGAGTACTTTATCATTCTAACTGGACAGGGTGGTTTTTCAAAAAGCACTGAAGGTAAAATAGACTCGGTGGTGTGAACTTGTACCTCTTTATTGGAGAGCGAACTATCGTTCTTTACTTGTTTAAAATGCTCGTGGTACTTGTCCCACTCCACCTTAGGAACATTAATATGAGAGGCAAAAATCATACAGAAATCAATAAGGAGTTGAGACTCAAGTACAAGCTTAGCACTAAACCTATTAAAATCTTCAGTCTCAACAAAGGATTAATGCAATCATAATCACAATTTATACCTGACTCTTTAGCTTTGTCGATCTTTCAATCTTCAGCATTACGTTGAATTCTTTCAATAAGATCCCATTTAGTATAAGTCTTCTTGTTTGTAAATGATCCCATAGAAAAAGCATCAACTAAATCTTTGTCATGACGAGAAAGCCTTGCATCAAAATTTGTAATAATAATATCCTTGGGAAGCTCATGATTAGGGCATTTAAGCATTAGTGATTTCAATCCCCCCCAAGTTTGAGCGATGCTCTCTCCGTCTCGGGGCCAAAACTTATAATTATAATTTATATCTTCATGTATTTCATGAAGAGGGTAATATTTAGCATAGAAGAGAGACACAAGCTCTTTCCAATCCAATAATTGAGAATCATCAAGAAGCCTGTACCACTCCCAAGCCTTATCTTTTAATGACAATGAAAATAATTTCCTCATGATTACATTTCTTTTGTAAGACCCGATATGCGGTACTGTTTCAGATCTGGACGTTTCCATCCAAATCTGAGGACGAAGCACATATCGAACCCACCGCGACACATGACACTGCCATATGCCCCGGATTTCAACATGATATCACAACATTACAGCTACAAGGATACAACATCTCATACAACAGGCATACATCTGGCATGATACAATACAATAGCAGAAGGTACATGACTGAGTACAGCCTACAATCAAATGCCTAGAGGCAAAGAGAAAAGGCATCGGTCCCATAACCACTCGGGTCCAGGCTCCCCGCCGGGATCCGCTAAACTAGTCGTCGTCGAATCTCCACGAAGAAGCGTCCGGAAGCTGGGTCGTGGAACACTCCTGTTGTCCCAGATCATATGTACGTATACATAACAGAGAGAAGAAGGGGGTGAGTACATTATGGTACTCCTCAAGTTAAGCAACATATCAACAACTCTCTATAACTAGCTAACTCATGGTTAGGTGGGGAATAGTGGTGAGGTTGCAGCCGCACTAGCATTTATGAAGTGGCTAACGTTCTAAAGAGTAAGATAAGAAGCCAAGCATTCGATGAGGAATCACCTCCAACAAGTCTGCTATCCATCTACTTACGCAATCATAACACCTATCCTATCCTTGTCCTCCTCTTCGTATCCCAACGGAGAAGAAACAATCAAGGAACACACACGTTGATCAAGTTTTAAGTTATGATTCAGTTGATGTTATCTATGAACAAGACGTAGGTTCCAAGTCGTCCATAACCGTGGACACGGCTTCTCGAAAAGATTTAACCCTGCAAGGGTGTACCAACTGCCCATTACGAGGCTCCGCATGTACGCCCGTCTCCATTTGGTGGGTGATGCACCTGAAGTTCCGAAACGTCAAGCCCCTCTAACTAACAACGCACAAATCCGGGTGGCCCCCGGTGAGTCGACATCCAACTCAAAAGCCGGCCGCGCTCTCGAACTGGTCTCTACCGTATGACTCGGGTTTGGATTACCAGAACACATCACCGTGCCTGGGTCCTCAGCTGGCCATTTTGGACCAATAGGACATACCATCCCACTGGCCCGGTTTGTTTTAAAATATGTTGGCCGCGAACCAGTCACACACACGGTTTTCAAATGATAAATCAGCTTGGGCCACCACTAGAAATGTTTGGAGCTAGGTAGGTAAGACAAGGGGAAGCCCATAACATCCCACACGCGGTAAGGAATGCTCAGTCTTAGAACCAATACCCGGAACTCGGATCCTAGGTGACTCGATTGGAACAAAACGCCGAGGCGGGATAGCCTGACCTTCCACCCTTCGTCGGATATAGTCAACATCATAATAATCACATCATCCACAATAATATAATAGTGTGATATCCCAATCCAAGGTAGAAACATGGATAAGGTGCAAGTAGTTCCTACGCATACTAAGCAATGGTTAAGCAAGCAAGGTACATGGCCAAACAAGGTTTGCTAGGATGTGGGGACATGGCTTTTTGGTTTAAATTGGAGGCTTATATATGAGGTGGTAGGATCATACAACCGTTCTATGCTGAAACTAGGCATGCAAGCTGTAAGTTATAAAGCATGATATACAACCGCCCTTGCCTGTTGAGATGACGGGTTCCGAAGGTGTAGTCGATCGCAAACTCGAATCGTCTCTGAGTCCATCCGCGGGAGCACAGAAGAAGGAAACACTGGAAAGCAATCAACGCAGATACAACTATTACTACGGAGCAAGCACAAGCAAGCAATGATCAAGAAGGCAAAACAAGACACAACACTACGATATGGAACTACCGTCGGAAGCGGTTACTAACAGGTTATGTGAAGTATCGGTCACACACGACGATACTGCACGTTTAGCATCGGTTAACGTTGTTTAGCTACACACCAAGGTTAAAGGGTTATTAACATGGCATTTCACTCAAACATGACAAGAGGGTGGAGCATGAAATAAAACTACCTAAGCTAGGCAATTTATGTGGGGTAGAACCCTAAGCATGACATATCACTAAGTACCCCATGACAAACAAAGGTTTTATTAATGTTCTACCCTAAAGCATATTATTAAGTTGTTAACAGCAAGCAAGATCAGCATAATCAAGATCTACACGCAATTATACTCAAGTTACATATAAAGAACACTTTAATCGGAGCTACGGTTCAAAAGTTACAAACAAAGGAATTTTTATGCACATGCTGCCAACATCACGAAGCCTACTTAAGAGCAACAAAACACCAAGCTACATGTTGCAAACATGCACAAAAAGGATATGCACTTACAGTAGGCTGAACAAGCAACACAATTCATATAGAATTCAAGTTCATAGCCATCAAGGTTAAATTAATATGAGCCATGCAAAAAGACAATTTATGTTACTGTTTTAGGACTTAGGGAAAAACAGAGAAGACGGTAACAGACATATTATCACGCTCTCTAAACAGCAACAGAAAGACTAGCAAACTAATTTTAACATGACCATGCAATACATCAATGGAAAGCTAACATGATGCACATCATTTCATATGTAGCACATTTGGTCAAAAGACCCATGGATAAATAGATATTAAGCATGCAAAACAGCTAAATGATATTACTGACTCAGAAAAACATGCTGTGACACAAACATTAAGTAGTCATGTTGTGAGCTCAATATAATCATGCAAAAACTGACTATGGATCTACAACTGTGATCTAGCAAAGTTGGCAAGTTTTAATAATTTCTGCAGATAAGATCAGGATGCCCACTTCAAACAGGATTTGCAACATGCATTTGAATTCAAAGAAGGCAGCAAGTTACACAAACATCTAGAGCACATCACATAGATCAATTTACATATAGGGTTCAACTCCAACCGACAAACAGATCACTCGCACACGACGACGCAAAACAGGTAACTGATACTGGCAGCAAAGACTTAGTAAAAATGAAGGGAAGGAGGGAGAGCTCACTGGCCCGAGGCCATGGCGGGCTGGCCGGCCGTGGGCGGTGACGGTGAAGGCACGGGAGGCCGGGAGAAGCTCGCGGGAGGCCGGGGTCGGGCTCAGCGAGGCCGAGCTGCGGCCATGGCGCGGCGGCGCAGTTCCTGCGGGGAAGAGAGAGGAAGGTGAGAGGAGGGGAAGAGAGGGAGGAGGAGGAGGAGAGGGGGCGCGTGGAGGAGAGGAGGTCGCCGGCGGCGGCGGCTCGCCGGCCGGCCGCGGGGCCCGAGGGGAGGAGCCGGGCGGCGCTCGGGAGGCGGCTCGGCCCAGATCCGGGCTAGAGCGGGACGCGGCGGTGCCGAGCGGGCCCGCGGGGCCCGGACGAGGCAGGAGGCTGGCTGGGGCGACGTGCTGGCCTCCGGAGCCCTCGATCTGAAGATCCGATGGCTCAGAATGGCCTGGGGCTAGGGTTTCGGGAGAGAGGGAGTTTTGGAGGCAGATCAGAGATTTGCTAGGGGTGTGGCTGCAATTTTCCCAAGGGGGAAACCCTAATCTATTGGGGGGAGTTGGGGGCGCTTATATAGGCTAGGTGGGGCTGGCAGATTACGAAAACACCCATTGTTTTAATACCCGCGTCTACGTCGCGCGTTTCTGACCGTACCGGCTCTGTACGAACTCCGATTCAGGTGAAACCTCGAACCACGCGCTCCACCCAGCGCACCGACGACGTCTACAATGTTTCGCGCCCATCCGGGATCATCGACCAACGCCCTATAAAATAATCCATTTAAATATAAATGGGGTTTTCGCACCGATGGTGATGGCTGGTCTTGTGCCGGCAGTTGCGACTGTGATCGGGTGTTTACCCGGTGCCGCAACAGGTCGTGTGCCACTATGGAAGGGTCCGGACACGCATGCCAATACGAGAAAGAGGGGGGAAATATATTTCACCAATTGCTCAATTGGCGACATAAATATTACTATTAACGCAAGCAACACCGACAAACAAAGACGGAAAAAAACAGGCAATTTCTAGCTAAGGGGAAATCCCGGGCTGTTACATCTTTGTACACCTGCGAGCTTAAATAGAGCACATAATTCTGCAATATATACGAGGTGAGTACCGGGATGGAAAGTTCTATCTCCTACGTAACGATTACCCATGACAAGATCAATAATCCCCGTAGGTATTTTAAAGGGGACAACTTCAGTAGGTGGAGGACCCTTCTCCAGCACAGGTGTGGTGGGGCGGACTCCCACAAACAGCGAACCAAGAGCAAAATTTTCCATAAGGAGGCAAAGTAACAAACAGGAATAAAGAAAAGACAGCACCTTACGATGAAAGGTTTCCTTACCAATTCCACTTACCAATAGCGCTACACTCCCCGGCTATGGCGCCGGAAAAGAGTCTTGATGACCCACAAGTGTAGGGTATCTATCACAGTCGTCCTTTTGATAAGTAAGAGTATCGAACCCAACGAGGAGCAGAAGGTGTTGACAAGTGGTTTTGAGCAAGGTTTCACTGTAAAAGATGCAAGGTAACTTGATAGGGATTTTTGTGATAGCAGATAATAAATAATAAGCAATAAAGACAAAAAAGTAAATAAGTGCAGCAAGTGGCCCAATCCTTTTAAAGACAAAGGACAACCCGAAGGTTTTACTTATGAGGGCTAAAAAGCTCTTGAGGACACACGGGAAGTTCAGTCAAGTTACTTTCGCCATATACCACTAAATAACATTCATTGTTTCGATAAGTGTTGTGTGGGTGAACCTATGCTAGTGCACCGTCCTATCCAAGACAAATGCACACTTATGATTAAACCCCTTGCAAGCATCCGCAAATACAAGAAAGTAATTAAGGTAAACCTAACCGTAGCTATAAACTCTATGATCCTACACTCCCTTTGCAAAAGTGTGCAAACTGGGGTCAGGTTTCTGTCACTCCGGCAACCCACCATAAGCAATCTTGATACACAATACATTCCCCTAGGCCCTTGAAAAGTGAAGTGCTATGTAGTCGACGTTCACATAGCACCACTCGAAGAATAGCACCACAACTTAAATATCAAACCAACAAATATTACTTCAACATTATATGACAACTTGCAACAAGACTTTTCCCATGTCCTAAAGAACTAAAGGAACTACTCACAAGACTTAAAAGAGATCATGATGAGAGGTGATAAATATATGATGAACAATATGATCATACCAAGGATTTACCAACAAAACTTAATAGCATCAACCACAACAAGGTAATTAACACTGATAAAGTGATTTGAGTGATTAGCACAAGATACAACCCTAATTGCAGAGTTAGGGTGAGATGGGATGGAGATGGTGATGGTGCTGATGTTGGGGATGATGTTGATGATGATCTCGATGATGGTGATGACGGTGACGATCTCCCAATCCGGCAGAGGGTTTCCACGGCAGAATCTGGCTTCCCTTCATGCCCTGCTGGCAACCCCAATCACCGCAGAAAACCAAGATGCGCAGAAGGAAGAAATCCAGAGGCATCAGGAGCAGATAATCAAGATTCGGCAGGAGATTGAAATCGAAAACAAGAACCTTGCAGAAGCCCGGAGCCGGCTGAACCAAGACGCCCAACGTATGGAGACCGAAGAAGCACTGCTGAACTCTGATGACCCACAAGTGTAGGGAATCTATCATAGCTTTTTCGATAAGTAGGAGTGTCGATCCCAACGAGGAGTAGAAGGTAAAGACAAGTGAATTCGAGCAAGGAGCAACTGAAAATACTGCAAGATAACTTTTTATGGGTTTTTTGTAATAGTTAACTGGAAAATAAAATAGCAAGCAAAGTAAAGAACAATAAAGTGCAGCAAGTGGCCCAATCCTTTTGAACACAAAGGATAAGCCGAAAGGTTTTACTTATGAAGGCTAAAGCGCTCCTGAGGACACACGGGAGAAATAGTCAAGTTACTTTCATCATACTCCGCCAAATAACATATATTGTTTAGACAAGTGTTGTGTGGGTGAACCTACGCTTGCACACCGCCTAAACTAAGACAAGTGCACTCTTACGGTTTAACCTCTTGCAAGCATCCGCAAATACAAGAAGGTAATTAAGGTAAACCTAACCATAGCCATAAACTCTAGGATCCTACACTCCCTTGCGCAAAAGTATGCAAACTGGGGTTTAGGTTTCTGTCACTCCGGCAACCCACCATAAGCATTCTTAATACACAATGTCTTCCCCTAGGCCATTGAAAGGTGAAGTGCTTTGTAGTTGACGTTCATGTAGCACCACTAGAAGAATGACACCACAACTTAAATATCAAACCAACATATGTTACTTCAACATTATATGACTACTAGCAACAAGACTTCTCCCATGTCCTCAAGAACTAAAGGAACTACTCACAAGACATAAAAGAGATAATGACCAGTGGGGATAAATATATGGTGAACAATCTGACCATACCAATAATTCTCCAACAAAACTTAATAGCATCAACCACAAAGTAGTAATCAACACCGGCAAAGTAGTGAGGATGAATTGTACAAGATACAACCCTAATTGCAATGGTAAAGAGATATGGGATGAAGATGGAGATGGTGCTGATGTTGGTGAAGATGGTGATGATGATCTCGATGATGCCCGTCATGGTGATGATGACGATGATGACGATCTCCCACTCCGGGAGAGGTTTTCCCCGGCAGAATATGGCTGCCAGAGAGGTCTTCTTCTCTCTGCTGGTTTCCGCCTCGCAGCAGCGGCGAAAAGCCGATCTGATCCCCCTTCCTAGATTTTTAAGTCATCTGGAGTATATACGCGAAAGCGCGGCCAGGGGGTGGCCGCGCCACCTGGTCACCTGGATGCCAGGTGGCCCCCCTCCGGGGCTTCTTCTGGCTCCCTGCATCATGTCTTCCAAAAATACTTTTCCCAAAGTTTCATCTTGTTTAGAGTTGTGGAAGTATGCCCTCTTGATGTGTGCTCTTCCGGCTGTTTCTTGACTCTGCTGGCTGGCTACGGAAAAACTATAAACTATGTGAAACAGGGCAAACCTTCATAAGAGATGCATCATAATGTGAAATATATCAATGAATAAGGATGAATTATGATACAAAATAGTGATGCAAATTAGACGTATCAAACTCCCGCATGACGGAATTCACTACTATGTAGCAGGGAAGGCATGCAAGCCGTATGTCACATGGCATGGTCGGCTAGGCACTTTTCCAAACTCCAGAGGGGCCTCAACCACATCCGAGAGAAGGAGCCGAAGGGCCTATCATACCTGCCGTCACACCCCAATTGACTAGAGCCGGTGCACCGCCCAACCTTCACCAACAGCCAACATCACCCCAGCCGGCTCGTTTCCACACTCCGCCGGGTCACTTCAATAACCCAGTGGAGAATGTGCTAACCGCCACCCAGTACCTATCGAACATCCCCATCAACGGAAACTCCCCCGCTGAGGACGTGGCTTGAGCGGCGGTCGCCATGCTGCAGAATGCCGTCACACAGTAGGCCCAATATTCTCACGGATTCTCGTACCTACACGGAACCCCCTACGCTAGTCAGAGTATATAAGTCGGCACGCTGAATCGCCAGCTCCCGCAAAGTCCAGTAGCCACCGTCAGCAGAGGACACAACTATCGGCTCAACGGCGAGATAACCAAGAGCCACAACACACATTGGGGGTTGTTGTTCAGCCTAATGCTGCAGCTGCCATAAACCATGAGCGCAATCTCGAGCCAGCGGTCTAGCCTCCACCGCAGGTCCCAGCCCTCGGCTTCGTCGGTCGCACAATTCGAACCCAATGCCTTGGGCCGGATCTATGAAACGCACGGCTGCCACCTGACTTCAAAGGACCTCGCAACATTCCGAACTATACAACAGACATGGAGCCGGTCGCTTGGATCGAAAGCTATGAACTGGCGATGGACATGCTGGAGATTAGTAATGGGGTCTGTGCCAGATACCTCACCATGATTCTAGAATGACCGACTCATACTTGGCTTAAGAACCTGCCTATCAATTAAGTCAACTAATGGAGAGAGCTGAAGCAGAAATTCATCAAAAACTTTCAAGGCACATGCAAGCGTCCCACTACTATCATTGATTTGGAACATTGCGTGCATAAGGAAGGAGAGGCGGCCCACCATTGGGCGCGTTGGGTCATGGAGATCATCCACTCTTCGGATAGTATCACGAGCCATACTGCTATCCTGGTGCTAGAGAAAAACTGCAGATTTGAGCCCCTAACTCATAAACTCAGCCGTATCAAGAGAATGGTCCGAGACATGGGTTAGCTCATGGACGTGGTCACCAAGTACGCCGAATCTGACAAAACCAAGGATGGAGACTCTGATGAGGATAAAGCCGGGAAAGGGGAAAAGAGCGGCGAAAAGGGACAACAGAATGGAGGAAACCAGAACCAGCAGAATAATGGCAATGGAAACTCTAACGGCAACAAGAACAGACGCAGATTTGACCAAAATGGCTCCGACCTAGTCGACAACACCAATACCGTCTCTAATAAGCAGAAACAGGTTGGCAACTTCCGGAAACTGGGGCAAGGCTTTCGCCAAAATTGCTACGAGCAAGCTCTCAAAGGGTCATGTACCAAACATAGTCAACCCGGCCGTCCGGCAAATCACTCCTGGGAAGATTACTTCTACAAGCAATAATTTAAGCGTGGAGGTAGTAACAACAATGGAGGCAATGGTGGAGGATATCAAGGCCCCCTGGAGCAGGAGGAGGAGCCGGTTATCACGGCGGAAATCGGGGAACTAAGAATCACGGAGCCGGTTTTCAGGGTGGAGGTTTCCAGCGACAAGGAAATCAAGGAGCCGGTGAAGGACATCAGCACCAAGGAGACGGCGATGGACGGCAAGTCCAGTCCGGCCTAGCCGGATTCCAAGATAACCCCAAAGAACTCAACAACAACGTCTTGTATCATGTTTTCACAACCAGTAAATGTAGAAGGGATAGGAAAACCCAACAACGGGCCGCCATGGACGTGGCGGTTGAGCCAGCCTGGCCTGGATGGCTGAATTGGTCTGAACAACCGATTACATGGAGCCGGGAGGATCACCCCCCTAGGGTGGAGAACCCAGGTTCCCTGGAGTTCGTGGTAGCACCTCAGTTCGGAGGGTACACTTTATCAAAGGTCAACGTATTGTACTATGACACTTTCCGCCGAATGAACTTGACAGACAAGCAGCGGAAACCCTCCACTACTGTTTTCCATGGGATCGTTCCTCGTAAATCAGCGCAACCTATTGGAAAAATATATCTGGAGGTGGCATTTGGGAACTCCAAAAATTACAGATCAGAGACCCTACCTTTTGAAGTGGTGAAGTTCCGAAGCCCGAATCACGCTTTGTTCGGCAGGCCGGCTTATTTCAAATTCATGGCACGCCCCTTGCTATATATACCTCAAGCTCAAGATGCCGGGTCCCAATGGAACTATAATTGTTGAGGGGAACAGAGCCATATAACCCGAAATTGGTACCTGTGGCGCACCGCACGGATCGCTAGAGGTAGGTTGACATACCTCTGGCGCGCATACGTTCTGTACGCCAGCGGTAACATGCCGTATCGCTGGCATACAGACCGTCCGCCAGCGGTAGACCTTACCACTGGCGTACGCGTGTTCACCAGCGCTAGCTAAATTCCGTACGCTGGCAGTAGGCTTTCTCCTACTAGTGATCGCTCTTGAATGTGAAAAGCAAGATGCAACATATGCCGAGTAAGCATGCGCGGAACAAGATCCGACCACATACACAGATAGAGTGGACCCGGTTGACACAACTCCCCAAAAGAAGCTGGCTCTGTAGTTTTCTCCCAAATTCAAGGCAGCTGAGGACAAAAAGCAGGTGGATCTCGTCCCTGGTACCCCATCAGAGCAGCTCACCGATGGGACGGGTCTGTCTGACTCATAGGAAAGTGCACTCATCGAGTTCATCCGTGAGAACCGGGACATCTCCGCATGGAAATTTTCTGACATGTTGGGAGCCCCGAGAGAACACGTTGAGCACCTCCTTAATATAGACCTCAAGATGAAACTAGCGAAGCAATCCCTCAGACGTATTAATGATGAGAGGCGAGGCGCCAATGGAGGAGTGATAGCCCGGCTCCCAGCAGCCGGGTTCGTTGTTGAAGCTTTCCACCACAAGTGGATAGAAAATCCCGCCCTAGTCTTGAGGAAGAACGGAACTCAGCGCATGTGTGTTGATTATACTAATCTGAACAGAGCCTGCCTCAACGACCCTTTTGCTTTGCCCTGCATCAATCAGATCATTGATTCAACTACCGGCGGGGAGTTCCTGCGCTTCCTCGACATGTACTCCGGTCATCGCCAGATAAAGATGGCTGACAGAAACCGGGTCCCATCACAACCACAAAATCAAGAGTCAGACTCTCAAGGAGGGGATCTTAGTGCTCTGCTTGATAAAGAAACAAGACGGTATGCACAAGTTATATCCGCCATGGGAGGGACCGTTTGTGGTTAAACAAGAATATACACAACAGGTCCTATTATCTGGTTGATATACGAGAGCCGGCTGCCACGCGCACAACTGACGAAGAAACTCCCAGGCCGTGGAATATTGCCTAGCTCCGTCCTTATTATACCTAATAGACTAGTGATGGGTGTAGATAACACCTCCTCGTTGGTTACCCCAAGTGGAAGGTTATGATGTAGATAGTAGCAAATTTCCCTCAGTACGATACCAAGGTTTGTCTCCCGTAGGATTCCGGAGACGACAAGAAGGTGGCAACGGCGCCGAGTTGACCTGGACCTGCACACAAGACACAATTAACTTTGCTCCCAACGAGTTCAGAGAGGTTGTCAATCTCTCCGGCCTTGTTGTTTACAAAGGTTAAAACGCAAGAGGTAATAAAAGTGCAACTGAAAGAAAAGGAAAACAGTAAATAGCAGCGGTGTGAACTTATGATGGTGATATGGACCAGGGCGTCATGGCGCTCACTAGTGATGTCTCTCTCCCAAAAGACGATAAAAACTATGCTGGGTGAACAAATTACAGCTGGGCAATTGATAGAATTATGAACGCACCGCAATGCTAATTATGCTAGCAGAGAGTGCAAGGTTCAATCATGTGGGCATTACACCAAGACAAGTAGACCGTTTATTCATCAGCATCTACTTAGTAATCATCCACCTTGAGATATCTATCCAGAACATCTCGCTGGTATTAAGTTGCGAGCCACAACCATATGTTGCAAACCCAAAGCAACGGACAACTACATTAACACTCTATGCGTAATGTAAGCAATCCTTGTGACGCGTAGTCACAAGCGCCGCTATTTTACCCCTAATGGCAACAGCTCATTCCCTAGTCCCATGTTTCTGTCACTCAAGCCGGACATCAGGAGGCATGAATCCATTATCTAGCATAACGCTCCCTCTTGGAGCTACAACCTATTACTTGGCCAAAGCAACAAACTGTAACGGAGAACATGTAAGAACACTCAAGAACACAATATAAAAGAGATCAAAATATATTACTTCCACAATCTGAACATAATCTCATAATCCATCGGATCCCAGCAAATACAACATAACAACATGGAAACTATAACAAATATGCCTTGATCATGATAGGCAGCTCACAAGGACTCAACATTGAAGCACAAGATTGGATAGAATACATCAACTAGCTTGCTGCCATGAACCCTATGTCCAAGGAGGAACTACTCACGAAGCATCTCGGAAGCAAGCATGGTGATGGAGGAGCCTCCGAAGATCAATCCTACCTCCGGCAGGGTGCCGGGACAGGAACCTCTGCTGATCCCGATCTTGGGATCGCGATGGCGGCGGAACAGTGGCATGAACGTCGAAAAGGAGTCCTCCCTGAGGGTTTTTGGAACGAGATGGATAAATAGGCGCAAGATAGGGCACCAGGGGGGTTCCACCTGGCCAGGCGGCCAGGGGGCGCGGCCAGCCCCTGGCCGCGCCAGGTGGCCGCCTGGCCAAGGGGTGGCTCCCCTCTGGCCCCCCTTTGGGCTTCTGGAGTCTTCCGATGAATAAGAATTTCTGGAATTTTTTGGGATTTTTCCGACAATATTGAATTTTCACCTTTTTCTGCAATGCACGGACAAAAACAGACAGAAACTGGCACTGGGCACTGGGTTAATAGGTTAGTCCCAAATATGTTGTAAAGGGATATGAAAGTGCATCAAAACATATAGCAAAGTCACCAAAACAAGCATGGAACAAGCAAAAATTATAGATACATTTGGGACGTATCAACTAGCTACCATATCATGTATTTGTTGTCTATTACTATCAATAAAAGACATAAGTCGGCCCTTTGTGCCGGCTCCCTCTTTTCATCTCTAATTGATTATCGCTATGTTGTTCCTGGGGATGGTTTTTACCACTAACTTGGAACCGGCCCATGAGCCACTTATATATTTGTTCTTGCCTGTGTAGCTTGATGCAAACTCGCGCTTATATGACCTAACTATGCCATAGCAAATCAATCAAATGCCGGCTCCCTAAAAAAGGCCGACTGATGACGCTGAATTTGTTACAGGAATACGCTAGAACAAGTCATGCGATGCCGGCTTACAGAGAAGTTCGTGCTTACGCGCATACATGTGATTGACATTACTTTTTCATAAGTCAATCAGAAGCATCCTATTTATGGAGCCGGCTGACCCTGAACTTATCTGAACTAGTTTGCCGAGTTATATCATGCGCACGACCGGCTTCTATATGAGCTATTAAAAAGCAAGTTACCATTAAAGACTTGCAAATCATACTTAAGCATAAACAACACATGTTTCCCACAACTCATAAAGCATGTCTTGACAAAAGTATGGGACATCACCAAGAGACTACTTGATGTTTTCTCCTATTACAAGCCGACTCCACGGCTGAATAAATGTTCTTGAAATATTATGAGGCCAGAGGAGCCGAGTCTTCGGTCGTCGCTTCACCAGCCGGCTTGGGAGCTTGGTCTCCTTCGCCTTCATCACCAGCTTCGCTGGGAATCATGCTTAAAAGCTGTGAAGCCGGGTCTGGACGGTTCTTCTTGGCAACAGTTTGTTTCAAACTTATTGCCGGAGGAGCCGGCATCGAGCGCTTCTTATTTCGCCCGTCATAACCCGGTTAGAATGATTCCAGTTTCTGCTCATCTGCAATAGTTGTGGCATAATGTCGGGTCTCCTTCGTCACTTGACTGAAGTCGTCTTTGAAAAATTGGGACCCGTCGACCTTTAGCTAGGGGAACCCTTTTGCAAGTACCTCTGGCTTCATCTCCGGGTGGTAGGCTTTGCCAAGCGCCAATGAGCGCATGACTCCCTTGCAGTAAGATGACTTTTTTACCTCTTCTACCCAAGCCAGCACCTTCGATAACTCATCGAGCATCTCAGGTATCGGCTGCAGGATGTTGATCTTCTGGACGGCTTTAATAGCTTGACAGACGCCTTTATAGAGCCACCGAACCAAATCCATTATGGCTGAGAGCTTTCGTCCAGAGGGCTCCTCTGCAATACTTATCTTCTGCACCTGCACATTGAGAGTGATGAGCAGGATGACAACCTAAATCTCTAGAGCCAGCAAAAAACGGACTGCTGGTTACTTAATGGCAACTTACCAAATATTGCCTTGGTCACCTTGTGGACACTTTGGGTAAGCATGGACAGGTTGTCCTCTACCTCCTTAAGCTTTCCCTCGGCAGCCTCAGCACGCTGGGTCAACAACTCTTCTTTTTGAGCATAGCCGGCTTTTGTATTGTCTAGCTCATCAGATTTTTTCTTCAGTACCACCTGCGGCTAAACAATCTATTTCTCTGCCTCCAGTCGTTTGCTTTTTTTGGCAGCAAGGTTATTCTCCAGCATCGAAACGGTCTCGCCGGCTTCCATGGACACGGCCTGAAAAACAATCACGAAATTGAACATATGATCTCCATATACCCTATATTTAGTCCCAGCATGATGCTCGCATACAAGCCGGCACTTGGGGGCTACATGCTGTCTTTTTAATCTAGCAATTTGCATGACCCCACATGCCATATCATGCACATACCGGCTCATGGGGGATACATGATCGATTTTACGTCCTAAATTTTTTCTACACATGACCCGGCATGCATGAAATGCACAAGTCGGCTCATGGGGGCTACATATGTATACATGACAAAGTAAAAAATGTGTACCTCATATTGCTGCTTCATCCTCACGGCAAGATCGTGTTGTTGATCGAGCGGCCTCATCTGGTCCTTATAAAGGTCTTGGAAGGGCACACCGTTCATGGTGGCCAAGACAGGCCGACTTCACTACAGGAAACAAGATTCTTGCCTACAGCCAAGGGCTTTGCCGTCAGCCGGGGCAAAAGCTGACGACAAATGTCAAGCTATAGGCAAACTGGAGCTTTGCCGTCAGCCATAGCAAAGCCGTCAGCTGGCTGGCGGTAAAGTAGCCGCATGTTGACGGCAAAGATAAACTGACGGCGACGATGGCCCCGGGCCCACCACGTGGTTGTGGGGATAATGGGTTGGCTCTTTGCCGTCTTCCAGCTGACGGCAATGGCCCTTTGCCGTCAGCTGTGGCCATTGCCGTCAGCTGGAAGACGGCAAAGAGCCAGCACCGTTAATTGCCCCCGTCTCTCTCTCTTTCTCTCCCATTCTCTCTCTCTCGCCCGCCCCTCTCTCTCACACACCCTCTCCCGATCCACCAGCCGCCGTCGCCGCCCCCGGATCCAGCCGCCACCGCCGCTCCCCGCCCCCCCCATCGCCGCCGCTCCCGATCGAGCTCGTCGCCCCCGGATCCATCTGTCGCCCCCCCCCCCCCCCGACCGCCGCCGGTCACCGCCCCCAACGACGCCGGGCTCGCCGGCCGCCGCATCCCTCGACGCCGGCCGCCACTCTAGTGGTCACCGGCCGACCCGGTGCTTGCAGGTGTAGATACACCCTCGTTGGTTACCCCAAGTGCAAGGTGATGATGATGTAGATAGCAGCAACTTTTCCCTCACGTGGGAACGTAAGGTTTATCGAACCCATAGGTTTCCGGAGACGACAAGTAGGTGGTTAACAAGCGATGGCGCCAGCAACTTGTTTGGCCTGGACCTGCACACAAGACACAACTAACTTTGCTCCCAACGAGTTCAGAGAGGTTGTCAATCTCTCCGGCCTTGTTGTTTACAAAGGTTAAACGCAAGAGGAAATAAAAGTGCAATTGAAAGGAAAAGAAAACAGTAAATGGCAGCGGCGTAAACTTATGATGGTGATATGGACCAGGGCGTCATGGCGCTCACTAGTGATGTCTCTCTCCCAAAAGACGATAAAACTTATGCTAGGTGAACAAACTACAGCTGGGCAATGGACAGAATTATGAACGCACCGCAATGCTAATTATGCTAGCAGAGAGTGCAAGGTTCAATCATGTGGGCATAACACCAAGACAAGTAGAACGTTTATTCATGAGCATCTACTTACTAATCATCCATCTTGAGATATCTATCCAGAACATCTCGCTGGTATTAAGTTGCGAGCCACAACTAATGTTACGAACTCAAAGCAACGGACGATTGCCTTAACACTCTGTGCGTAATGTAAGCAATCCTTGTGACACGCAGTCACAAGCACCGCAGTTTTACCCGTAATGGCAACAGCACATTCCCTAGTCCCATGTTTCTGTCACTCAAGCCGGACATCAGGAGGCATGAACCCATTGTCTAGCATAACGCTCCCTCTTGGAGTTACAATCTACTACTTGGCCAAAGCAGCAAACTGTAACGGAGAACAAGCAAGAACACTCAAGAACACAATATAAAAGAGATCAAAATATATTACTTCCACAATCTGAACATAATCTCATAATCCATCGGATCCCAACAAACACAGTATAACAGCATGAAAACTATAACAAATATGCCTTGATCATGATAGGCAGCTCACTTGGACTCAACAATGAAGCACAAGATTGGAGAGAATACATCAACTAGCTTGCTGCCATGAACCCTAGGTCCAAGGAGGAACTACTCACGAAGCATCTCGGAGGCAAGCATGGTGAAGGAGGGGACTCCGGAGATCAATCCTCCCTCCGGCAGGGTGCCGGGACAGGAACTTCTGCTGATCCCGATCTTGGGATCGCGATGGCGGCAGAACAGTGGCGTAAACGTGGAAAAGAAGTCCTCCTCGAGGGTTTTCGGAACGAAAGGAGTAAATAGGCGCAAAGTAGGGCACCAGGGGTGGGCCCACCTGGCCAGGCGGCCAGCTCCTGGCCGCGCCAGGTGGTCGCCTGGCCAGGGGGTGGCTCCCCCCTGGCCCCCTTCAGGATTCTGGAGTCTTCCGATGAATAAGAATTTTTGGAATTTTTCTGGATTTTTCCGGCAATATTGATTTTTCACCTTTTTCGGCAATGCACGGACAAAAACAGACAGAAACTGGCACTGGGCACTGGGTTAATAGGTTAGTCCCAAATATGTTGTAAAAGGATATGAAAGTGCATCAAAACATATAGCAAAGTCACCAAAACAACCATGGAACAAGCAAAAATTATAGATACGTTTGAGACGTATCACCCGGCCACTCCCTCCTCGCTGCCAGCACATGCCCCCTCCAACATCCTCTCTCGTGAGCCCCCACATTTTTTGTGTTTAATTAGTTAGTTAGTTAGTTAAGGTAGAATCTTTTAGTTAGTTAGTGTAAATTTGTTAGTGTAAATCTGTTAGGTAATTTAGTTAGTTAGGTTAGTGTAATTTGGTTAATTAGTTAGGTTAGTGTAATTATAGGTTCGTGTAAATCTGTTAGGTTCTTTAGTTAGTTAGGTTAGTGTAATTAGGTTTGTTAGTTAGGTTAGTGTAATTATAGGTTAGTGCAAATCTGTTAGTTAGTGTAATTAGGTTAGTGTAATCTGTTTGAATCTATTAGTTGTTAGTTGTTAGCTAATAAAAAAAGAAAATAAAATGAAAGAAAAGAAAGAATTTGTTAGTATTAACTGGTGACTATTATAGTATATGAAAAAAGTAAAAAAGTAAGAAAAAGAAATGAAAGGAAATAAAAGAAAGAAAAGAAGAAAGGTTGTTAGTTCTTACATGTTAATTAGATTTTAGGTATAATAAGATGTTAGTTTTTTAGATGTTAATTTCATTTTTGTTTGAAGGCATTTATTTCTAGTTATTTATTATATGTTATTTATATATGGTATACGATATATATATATATATATATATATATATATATATATATATGTTAGTTTATTAGTTAAAAGCCTTGGGGAGAATCAGGGTTGTTGCTTCCCCCTCTCCTAGTTTCACCCTACCGATAGTCGTACGTAGCTAGTTCCTTCCTGCTAAACTCATGAAAAGTCGCGTAACCAATATGGGTCTCTCGTTCGAAAGGGTTCCAGTTATAAATATGCATTCATTTGCATATTTATAATTGGATTCTTCGAATTGTCCAACGTTATCCATGGACAGCCCGAGTATGTGTAGATTGGGTTCATTTTCCCATGCTTTCCTCCCGATCGGACACATGATTTCGTCAGTGCCACCTTGTTGTTCTCCGGGTACACATCCTCTCGGTTTGTTGCCGAGATGTGTATCAGGAAAACAGCGGGGCGGTGCTGCCGAAATTTTGCGTCGGATCGGGAGGAGAGCATGGGAAAATGAACCCAATCTACACATACTCGGGTGGGATTAGGACCTATCTTTACCTATTAGCTGGTTGGTGCATATGACGTATCACATGTATTAAACATAATTAAAAATTGGACGTAATTAATTTGACATATACTTGATTAAATGACTAATTAATTATATGCCTTGTTGTGTGTGTACTAGCTAGCTAGCCAGAATGAATGATCGTGCGTGGATGTACACTGGTCACCCTAGTCAGAAAGGTATGACAGATGAATGGTTGACCAAGACCGAGGACTTCCTAGAAACCGCATTTAGTGCTGGCCAACCAAAAACATGGTGCCCCTACACTAGATGTAAGAACTATTCACGACAGACAAAGGATGGAATGGGTGAACACCTACAGAAGTCAGGTTTCATGCCTGACTATACCTTGTGGTTATATCATGGTGAGTCGGCCCAACGTGACAGACACGAGGTGGTGTGTCAGCGCATCGAGGATTGTGGTACAGGGATCGAAGACATGGTCAATGACTTCAACGATGCTCGTCATGAGGACGATGAACTGAAGGAAACTTCGAAGGCCTTTTATGCCATGCTGGAGTCTTCAAAACTCCCACTAAACGAGCACACCAAGCTTTGTCAGCTAGATGCCATCGCACAAGTAATGGCTCTTAAGGCCCAATTCAACTTGAGCAGAGATTGCTATGATGCGATGATGACCTTATTCGGGCACTTTCTACCCGAAGGTCATATTATGCCTACAAACCTATACCACTCAGACAAAATCCTCGGTGCACTCAAGATGCCCATTGAGCAGATACATGCTTGTGAGAAAGGATGCGCCTTATTTAGGTATGAGTATGCGGATGATAACTATTGTCCAGTCTGCAAGTCCTCCAGGTATGTTGTCGTACACAACGGTCAATATGAGAAGATGCAGAGCAAAATCCCCGTAAATATTCTTCGGTATCTACCGATCTTACCAAGACTTCAACAACTTTACATGCTTGAAGAATCAGCCCAACAGATGACATGGCACAAAGATGGAATTAGACGTGCTAAAGATGAATACGGGAATATGATGTTGACCCACCAATCGGATGGTGAAGCGTGGAAGAAATTCGATGAAATACATAAAGATGGTAAAGCTAAAGACCCAAGGAATTTTAGACTCGCCCTCGGCCTCGATGGGTTCAATCCTTTCGGTATGACGGCAGCCCAATATAGTTGTTGGCCCGTATTGATCATGCCCCTCAATCTCCCCCCAGGAGTCCTTATGCAAAGAAAGCACATTTTCCTGACATTGATAGTTCCGGGGCCCAACTATCCTCGGAAAAATATGAATGTGTACATGCAACCGCTGATGGATGACTTGAAAGAAGCTTGGGAGAATGCGATCTGGACATACGACGCAGCTAGCAAAACAAACTTCCAAATGTATGCTTGGTTGATGTACTCGATGCATGACCTGCCGGCGTTTGCACTTTTCGTTGCTTGGTGTGTGCATGGAAGGTTCCCATGCCCGCAATGCAAGGCAGCTCTTAAGTTTCATTGGCTACCGGAGGCTCACAAGTATTCTTGCTTCGACTTGCATAGAAAATACCTGCCTCCTAACCATGAATTCAGAAAAGACAAGAAGCATTTCATCAAAGGGAAAGTTGTCGCGCACGAGGCACCACCTATGATGACGGGCGCACAGATTCTTGATCAGTTAAACTCACTGGAGCCTGATCCTTATCGTCTAGGGTATTTCTTGGGATATAATTTGGAACACGCCTGGACCCACAAGCCATGCTTCTGGGATCTCCCCTACTTCCCAGACCTTGCTCTTCCACACAACATTGACGTGATGCAAACTAAAAAGAATATGGGTGAGGCCCTTTTTGGCACATTGTTCGGCACTGAAAAGGGCAAAGATAATGTTAAGGCTAGAGTCGATCAGGAGAGTCTGTGTAATAGGAAGTCACAGAACATGCGACAACCGAAAGGAAAGAAGAATTGGGAGAAGCCAAAGGCCTGGTTCAATCTTAAAAGGGAACAAATGAGGGAAATCCTCATGTGGGTGAAAATAAAGTTGATGTTCCCCGATGGGTATGCAGCGAATCTAGCGAGGGAAGCAAGTCTTGAAAAATTGAAAATCTTTGGGCTAAAGAGTCATGATTGGCACATATGGCTTGAGCGGATAATGCCGGTGATGTTGGGCGGCTACATCCCCGAGGATGAATGGCTAGTACTGGCAGAGCTGAGCTATTTCTTCCGTGTTCTTTGTGCTAAAGAACTATCGCCTGTTGTGATAGAAGAGATGGAAAAACTGGCGTCGGAGTTGCTCTGCAAGTTAGAGATGATCTTCCCACCGGGTTTCTTTAATCCGATGCAGCATATGATTTTGCATTTCCCGACCGAGGCAAGATTGGGGGGTCCTGTGCAAAACCGTTGGTGCTATGCAACTAAGAGAATGCAGTAGACGCTTCGAGCAAAATGTAAAAATAAACGGAGAATTGAAGCATCGATGGCCAAGGCATTCATTGTTGAGGAGGCGGCAAACTTCGTGACAGCACACTATGATGCCACTATTCACAGTTTGCATAATCCAGCGCATCGGTACAATGCTGGCGACCCAAGTGACGTGAATCCAAGTTCAACCTCTTCAAAGGGAACCTCGCACCTTCTGGTGTTATGAAAACAAAGATGTTGACAGTCGAGGAATGGGGCACAATTACGTTGTATATCTTGAACAACTTAACAGATGTGCGGCCGTACATCGAGTAAGTGATCGGTACATATTGTTCCGCAACTTCTCACGAGTTTTGTGTCTAACTTCTATTATTCACATTAATTGATACAGTCGATTCGTCGCGCAATTCTCGAATGGAGTGGCGATCGAAAAAGACTCCATCGAAGAGATTAATCTTCTTGAAAAGCACGGAGGCGGCAGTCCCAGTTTCATCTCTTGGTTTAGACAAACGGTACTTCTTATATAATATATAGGCGATTTCATTTCTTCGTCTTAGTTTTTACTAATACACCAAGCCTTTCCACTTAAACTTGTAGGCTAATTCAGAGTCAATGGACACTGAATTGAGACAAGTCACAAATGGTTTTAACTTTAAGGTCCATACATATGATAAATACGACATCAACGGGTATCGCTTTTGTACTGGTAGCAAAGAGCAATCTATGCCCGGTCGAAAAACAACAAATTCCGGTGTGTCCGCTATAGAAGGAGAGGAGGAAAAGAAAGAAGAGAAGACGAAAGAGGCAAAAAAGAAAGAAGAAGAAGAAGAAAATATCTTCTTATTCTTCCTTTTTCCCTTCTTTCTATTTCTCCATCTTCTTCTTCTCCTTCTTTTCATCATCTTCTTATTCTTCCTCTTCTTCTCCTTATTCTTCTTCTTATCCTTATCCTTCTCCTTGTTCTTCTTTTGTTGTTGTTGTTCTTCTTCTTTTTTATACTTATATCTTATAAACATCAAAATCACATTATTAGATTTTAAAGCTCAAAAATGACATAATTAGCTTCGTTAGATCAAAAATGACATATAATTAGCTTTTAAAAGCTCTAAATTGACATTATTAGCTTTTCAAGGTAAAAATGACATAATTAGCTTAGTTAGATCAAAATTGACATATACTTAGCTATTAAAGCTCAAAAATGACATTATTAGCTTATAATGCTCACAAATTACATTATTAGCTTAGCTAGATCAAAAATGACATATACTTAGCTTTTAAAGCTCAAAAATGACATTATAAGCTTATAAAGCTCAAAAATTACAATATTAGAAGAAGATAATAATAATAATAATAATAATAATAAGAAGAAGAAGAAGAAGAAGAAGAAGAAGAAGAAGGAGAGGAGGAAAAGAAAGAAGAGAAGAAGAAAGAGGCGAAAAAGAAAGAAGAAGAAGAAAAGATCTTATTCTTCCTTTTTCTCTTCTTTCTTTTTCTCCATCTTCTTTTTCCCCATCTTCTTCTTCTCCTTCTTCTTTTCATCATCTTCTTATTCCTCCTCTTCTTCTCCTTATTCTTCTTCTTCTCCTTATCCTTCTTCTTGTTCTTCTTTTGTTCTTCTTCTTCTTCTTTTTTATACTTAGCTTATAAACATCAAAAATCACATTATTAGCTTTTAAAGCTCAAAAATGATATAATTAGCTTAGTTAGATCAAAAATGACATATACTTAGCTTATAAAAGCTCTAAATTGACATTATTAGCTAATAAAGGTCAAAAATGACATAATTAGCTTAGTTAGATCAAAATTGACATATACTTAGCTATTAAAGCTCAAAAATGACATTATTAGCTTATAATGCTCACAAATTACATTATTAGCTTAGTTAGATCAAAAATGACATATACTTAGCTTTTAAAGCTGAAAATGACATTATAAGCTTATAAAGCTCAAAAATTACAATATTAGAAGAAGAAGATAATAATAATAATAATAATAATAATAATAATAATAAGAAGAAGAAGAAGAAGAAGAAGAAGAAGAAGAAGGAGAGGAGGAAAAGAAAGAAGAGAAGAAGAAAGAGGGGAAAAAGAAAGAAGAAGATGAAAAGATCTTATTATTCTTCCTTTTTCTCTTCTTTCTTTTTCTCCATCTTCTTCTTCTCCTTCTTCTTCTTTTCATCATCTTCTTACTCTTCCTCTTCTTCTCCTTATCCTTCTCCTTGTTCTTCCTTTGTTCTTCTTCTTCTTCTTCTTCTTTATACTTAGCTAATAAACATCAAAAAGCACATTATTAGCTTTTAAAGCTCAAAAGTGACATATTAGCTTAGTTTGATAAAAAATGACATATACTTACCTTATAAAAGCTCTAAATTGACATTATTAGCTTATAAAGGCCAAAAATGACATAATTAGCTTAGTTAGATCAAAATTGGCATATACTTAGCTATTAAAGCTCGAAAATGACATTATTAGCTTATAATGCTCACAAATTATATTATTAGTTTAGTTAGATCAAAAATGACATATACTTACCTTTTAAAGCTCAAAAATGACATTATAAGCTTATAAAGCTCAAAAAATACAATATTAGAAGAAGATAATAATACTAATAATAATAAGAAGAAGAAGAAGAAGGAGAGGAGGAAAAGAAAGAAGAGAAGAAGAAAGAGGAGAAAAAGAAAGAAGAAGAAGAAAAGATCTTCTTATTCTTCCTTTTTCTCTTCTTTCTTTTTCTCCATCTTCTTCTTCTCCTTCTTCTTTTCATCATCTTCTTATTCTTCCTCTTCATCTCCTTATTCTTCTTCTTCTCCTTATCCTTCTCCTTGTTCTTCATTTGTTATTCTTCTTCTTCTTCTTCTTCTTTATACTTAGCATATAAACATCAAAAATCACATTATTAGCTTTTGAAGCTCAAAAATTACATAATTAGCTTAGTTAGATCAAAAATGACATATACTTAGCTTATAAAAGCTCTAAATTGCCATTATTAGCTTATAAAGGTAAAAATAACATAATTAGCTTAGTTATATGAAAAGTGACATATACTTAGCTATTAAAGCTCAAAAATGACATTATTAGCTTATAAAGGTCACAAATTACATTAATAGCTTAGTTAGATAAAAAATGACATATACTTAGCTTTTAAAGCTCAAAAATGACATAATTATCTTATAAAGCTCAAAAATTACATAATTAGCTTAGTTAGCTTTTAAATGACATATACTTAGCTATTAAAGCTCAAAAATGACATTATAAGCTTATAAAGCTCATTCTTCTCCATCTTCCTCTTATTTTTCTTCTTCTCATTCTTCTCCATCTTCTTCTCCTTAATTCTTCTTCTATACTCTTTTTTTCCTTCTTATTCTTCTATTCCTTCTTCTACTTTTTCTACTTAATTAAGTTAGCTTCATTTAGTTTACTTCATGTTTTAGTTAGTTTCATACATAAACTTCCTTTTGGATTTCTTCATTTTCATAACTAACATGATTATATTTCCATTTTGCAGATTTGGCTATATGCATGGATGGATGCTTGCTTGCTTTCAAGTGTGTTGTACATATTGTAGGATGTAGGACTTTGTACAATATTGTCTTGTGGAACTTGTGGTCTTTGGAGTTGAAGTTGGTATGCATGCACTTGTGGTCTTAGTAGAATTTTGTGATGCACTTGCGGATTGCGATCCATATGTATATATATTGTGCTGGTTGTGAACTAAAGATTAGATGTTGTGGAGATTGTGTTGCTTCTGTACACTGTGCTGGGCTGGATATTTATACATATTGCTATTATTTTTCAAATTCGGGAAATTTACAGAAAATAAACAAAAAAGAAAGAAACATGGGACTTTGCCATCGGCAAGCTGACGGCAAAGCGGACACGTGTCGCCCACCTTTGCTGTCTGGTGGCAAAGCAGTGACCATTTGGTCATTTTGCCGTCAGCTTTGCCCCAGGCTGACGGCAAAGTTGTCTGCACGGCCTACAGCCCGGCCCAGCCAAACTGACGGCAACGTACTGGCTGACGGCAAAGGCCTGATAGCCAGGCCTAGCGTGAGCTATTTGCCGTCCGCTGAGCACCAGGATGACGGCAAAGCGCCGACAGGCGGGCCTAGGGTCATCCGCTTTGCCGTCCGCTTTGTCTGTGGCTGACGGCAAAGTGCTGGCATGTGGGGCCCAGTTTCAGCGGCTTTGCCGTCCTCTTAGACACTGGCTGACGGCAAAGCGCGCCGTTAGCCCCTGACGGGGTTAAGTCATCGGCGGCGCCGTCGGCTGGCTTTGCCGTCAGCCAGCCTATTTACACTGACGATAAAGGCTTTACCGTCAGTCGATTTTAAGCTGACGGGAAAGTCGTCCTTTGCAGACAAAGTCGTTGACAACTGCTTTGCCGTCAGCTTTCCTATGCTTTGCTGACAAAAAAACTGCTGTTTCCTGTAGTGCTTATAGACTTGCTATCCACAACCTTCTTGGCCAGAACTGTCGAAGTATCCGACAGCTTAACATATTGTGCACCGGTGCAGACAACTTCTTTCGTATCTTCAGGCCCAGAAGGGGTTGGACTCACTGCTGGAGCCGGCTCTTCCTATGTCACTTGTGAGGCCGGGTCCTCCACAGTTGGAATCATCCCCGGTACCGAGGATTCATCATAAATTTTCTCGGTTTGAGACATAGTCCCATAAACCGGCCAGAGGACTTGGTGGGTTCGGCGGCCTTGGCTAGGACATCATCACCAGTTGGTTCACCAAAGTCGGTTTTCTCCTTGAGAACGGCCTTGGTGCTGTATGAAACAAAGTGACAAAGGTCAGCCATCCATTCATTTAAATATAGAGGAGACATAGTAGAAACGTACCCCTTAACAACTCTGAAGTCAGGAGAACTATCGTCCTCTGACTCCGATGATGAAGGGGAGTCAGTACGATATTGTGGGTCGCTTGGATCCTGAGGCTTCCGGAAGGGAGGCCTTTGACGAACGCGGTGGAGCTCTTTATCCAAACCCGGCAGTAGGGGATCTTCATAATCCGAACTTCGGGTCCTCCTCTTTTTGCTTTGTTCTTCCTGAAAAAGACAAAATGATGACTATAAGACGAAATGTGGACAGGGAGTGGACCAAAAAAGGTACCTTTTTCAGTGCCAGCCGGGTCATTCGACGTTCCAGTACCTCACTATCAGAGTAAGGCGGCCTATTTTTCTCCTTCTGAATATTGCCGGCATGGACGTTCTCGCCGGCTTCGCTTTCGTCCTACGATTATCAAATGTTACAAAGAGTTTGCAAAAAAATTCAGAAAGGGCAAGTATAGCATACGTCTCCACTGCTTGATCCGTCCTCATCTTCATCCTCCTCGTCGTTCTTCTCCCTCTTATCCGTCTCTTCCTCGAAAGGTGGTGAGGGAGCTTGGGATATCACCCACCAGGGGTCTGACATCTGAAGGATAAAAGACCAATTTTGATAAATATCCGGCTTTGATAAAAAGAAAATTCAACTAATCTAAAGATTGAAGACAAGATAGGAAAGTTACCGGAGGAACCGGGTTGTTGATACTGAAGGGAGCAAGGCCAATGAGGCTAATCTTCTCCTTTGTTTGTCCAAGAATTCTCTTGGCGGCCTTAATGACTTCAGCCGGCTCTAGGTCCTGGTCTGAGAATCTCATGCCATCTGCTGACCCGGCATAGTCATACATCAGCTTGGTGCGCAGACTTTGAGGCTGGACCCTCCATTCGATCCAGCACCGGGTCAGGTCTGTAGCCAGCAAACCATGAGCAATTAGAGCCTTGATCCGGCTAAAGACCGGCTCTAGTTTTTTCCTGTCAGCATCGTTTGGCCAGGAGTTGAGAGTACTAGCGTATTTGAGGCGGCTCTCGCGATAACCCGACAGCGGAGTTTGGCCTTCTGGGCTGGTGTCCATGCAGTAGAAGTAAGATTTCTGCCAGTTCTTGGCATGACTCTGGAGCTTCATCGCCGGGTAAATGCATTTGGCCCGCCTTTGGATCGTGATACCCCCGCACTCAAGGGGAGGCCCTCCACTGCTTTCAGTTTGCTTATTGCAGTAAAAATACGCTGTAAACAATGCAATGGTAGGCTTCATCTGAAAATATACTTCACAGAAAACTGTGAAGTTGCTGATGTTCAAGATAGAATTGGGAGCCAGATCCTGTAGATGCAGTCCATAGAACCCTAGCAAACTTCTGATGGAACGGGATCCGGGAGGTCGGAAACCCCGGCACAAGTGATCGGCAAACACCACGACCTCTCCGTCCCGAGGCTGTGGCCGGGTCTTCTTGCCTGGAGCACACCATTCAATTAATTCTTGGGAGGGCAGAAAGCCCTCAGTCACTAGCTCTTGTAGCATGAGCGGGGTTATGTGGGATTTAGCCCAGTCTACGGTAACAGTGGCCCTGGTCTTGGGAGCCGTCTTATCCTTAGCATCCTGCTCAGTTTCCTTGCTGGATTTCCCGTGCGGACTATAGCTTCCAGTCTTCTTGCCCTTCGCTATGAACAGCAATGGCGGAGAATAAGCTCGCCGCTGCCGATAATGGCGAAATCAGATTTGCGGAAACATAAGCGTTAAGCAAAATGAACACGGATTTGAGGACTTCGCAATGCTCAAACGTCAAGTTCGTTACGATGGGTTATGATTACCCGGGTTATCCTATGCTATGACTTAAGAAAAATTGATAGGTTCCTATGAACAGTTTTTGTTGTGATATGACAAGAATTACGGATCTGAGTGCTAGGTTAATAGGAAAGTAAAATAGCCTTGCTACTAATCAGATTGAGGAATGACGCGATGAACACACAGGGATCTGCCAATACTCGGAAAAGAAGGTGAGATGACGTTGGCTCGTATGGAAGCGGCGAGAGTATCTCTAAAGTGCTAACCAAAATGGATCTAAAACGACTCCCGCAAGCCTCAAGAACAGTAATGGCGGAGAATAAGCTCGCCGCTGCCGATAATGGCGAAATCAGATTTGCGGAAAGAGAACTTACGGATCTGGTAAGCGCGAATAACGGGGTCCCATGGTTCGTCGGAGTAGCGCCAACGGCAAATGGTGGATCAACCCTAGGCGCACGGTGGTCTCCCTCACCGGTGACGACGAGTTCAGGCAGAGAGTGAGGAAGATGAGAGAGATAAGGGAATGGCTGCGCCAAGGAGATGCAGAATAAGGAGGAGAGGTCCTCTTAATAAGCAGTCTGTTTCCCTCGAGTAGCGCGGTACTCGGAGCATTTAATGGGGATCTCTGATTCCCGAGGAGAGATTGATATGATTGCTTTTTAAATGTTGTCTCCTCGATTCCCGCAGTGACGATTGCATGCAGAGTTCATCTCCAACAGATATGCCAGTTAAAGCGAATGCGGGAATCATGGGTTACGGGATACGAGGATCAAGGAATAAATCCGGCTTATAGAAGGCCGGTTTACTGAAGACACAGCCGGGTCGTTGCCAACACATTTGGTGGAAATGTAGGAGCCAACGGTTTCTTCATGAAGATTAGCGTAAAACAGGCTTCACCCCAATCTGGGGGCTAATGTCGGGGGGATTATCTGGCACCAGACCCGACATTTCGTACGATGGATCAATAATACTCAAAACTGAAGTATGGGCCTGGGCCGGCTCGTAGAAGACAAGGTCCAGGAGAGACTCGGTGTTCAGCCGGGTCTAACAAGAAGCAGAGGACCGACGATGCGCTAAGGAAGGTGTCCATCTAAACTTGGAAGGCAAGAAGGATGTCAAGGATTAGAATAGGACTCCGCTTTTGTGTGTGAGTCAGACTTCTTGTAAAACCCAAGGACCCGACGTGTATATAAGCCGAGTCCCTGGAACGCCAAAGGGCAAACAATCTTAGACTCCCTCGAGGCATAGTTAGCGATTCCGCACCCTTATAATCGAGATCGCCACATATAGTAAAGAAAAGCAGGAGTAGGTCTTTACCTCATCAGAGGGGCCGAACCTGGGTAAATTCCTGTGTCTCTCCCTTCGATCTACTCTCTCCTAGAATCCATCCGGTAGCAAAGGCCCCGCACTATGTTCTCGGATGAGGACATCTTCCGCGTTTTTCATATGACATCCACCCCCCCTGGCCACGGCCTCAGGTCGCTTGGAAGCCTGGGGCCACCCCCTAGGCCCCCCTTTGGCCTATATATCCCCGGGGAGGAAGAATTATCACAGAAGTCATCGTTGTTCCGCTGCCACCTCAAAACTTTGATCTAGGTCTGCTCTAGCCCTGTCCTGGCACCCTACCGGAGGGGGAGATCATCACCGGAGGCCTCTTCCTCACCGTGCTAGCCTCCCGGACGATGCATGAGTAGTCTACCCTTCGACCTTGGGTCCATGGCAGTAGATAGATGGTTGTCTCTCTCCTTTGTGCTTCAGTAATTAGTCCTTGTGAGCTGCCTATCATAATCAAGGCACTTTTATGTAATTGCTATGCTGTGTTTGCTAGGATCCGATGGATTATGAGATTATGATCAAATTGGTCATGCTTTATATATGATATCTTTTGATATGTTCTTTCAATGTTCTTGCATGCTCTCTGTTATATGTTGTTACTTTGGCCAAGTAGTGGCTTATAACTCCAAGAGGGAGCGTTGTACTCGATGGTGGTTTCATGCTTCCTCGCGTCTGGGCACGAGTGATAGAAACGTCTAAGGCGGTGGATGTGATGTTGCCACTAAGGGTAAAACAACGGTGTTTGTGGCTATTTATGCTCATAGCATCTATCTGTTGCCTTTGCATATTAATACCAGCGAGATACACTGGATAGTGGTCTCAAGGTGGACTCTCAGTAATAGATACTGCTGGATAGCGATCTATGTTTGACCTAATGCCTACATCACTACTAGGAAACTGGCTAGAGATAGAAATGGATTCTGTGGCGCATCCAAAATGGCATGCTCCACAGAAATATTTTTGTGGCGCATGCAAACCAATGCGCCACAGAAATGTGGTATTTCTATGGCGCATTAGAAAACAGTGCGCCACTCAATTCTTTCTGTGGCGCATTAGGGCCCGTGCGCCACAGAATTATGGGGGGGACCCACCATGTGCAAATGTGGTCGACTTTCTGTGGTGCATATCACCACATGCGCCACAGAAATGTGATGTTTCTGTGGCGCATATGCTGGCATGCGCCACAGAAATGTGAGGTTTCTGTGGCCCATATGCTGGCATGCGCAACAGAAATGTCTGCGGGACCAACTTTCTGTGGCACATATGGCACCATGCGCCACAGAAACCTTACATTTCTGTGGCGCATTATGCTATATGCGCCACAGAAAGTGGC
This sequence comes from Elymus sibiricus, assembly GCA_039707655.1. Lineage (NCBI taxonomy): Eukaryota > Viridiplantae > Streptophyta > Magnoliopsida > Poales > Poaceae > Elymus > Elymus sibiricus. Next base: position 255,694 of record CM077664.1, on the reverse strand, counting down.
CAACAGATCTACTATTTAAAGTGCACAACTCTCTAGCACCACCACCCCATTTCCATACCTCCTCCACCCTAGCTCTTATTCCTCCTCCCCCCACCCCATTTTGTCCATACTTTCCTTCAATTTTAGTTGTTTAACCTATTTGGGTTGATATATTTGTAAAGGGAAGCCTCTCCAACACTTACTTTCCTCCTCCACATCTCTTTCTCCACTATTTTCTCTCCAAACACCACTCTCTCTCACCGCGGTCTCGTCTCGGTATCGAATCTACTAGGTGAGTAGTTGGAGGACATGCATATGCATGTTTTGTGTGGCCGGCGGGCGTCGGCGCGGTGTGTATGCATGTTTTGTAGGTGGATCTTGTGTGTGGTGCATGAAAGCATGTTTGCATGCGAAGAAGCTTTTTGTTGTTGCTTGCGTCGGCGTGGTGCATGGATGTTTGCCGAAATGTTGATTCATTTCCGTTTCGGAAATTTTTTGCACTACCCATATGTCCTATTTTTAGGAAAGGTCATGCCGAATTTTTCCGGCGACCATGTGCATGTGTGTGTGCATGATGTGGTTCTAAAATACTCTCTTTTGCTCTATGTGTACCGCGCAGGCAACCATGGTCGTCACGATGAGCGAAGGTCGAGTGGCTAGATACAAGAAAGACGCGAAGGCCGGCATGATTCTGAACAACAGGACCCAGATAAGATGTCCATGTCGAAAATGCAAACTCCGGACCTAGATCGACCCTGATTCCGGACAATTGGAGGAGCACCTGCTCAGGCGCGGTTTCATGCGCGATATCAATGGGGCCCCGGCAGGACATGGTCATCCTGACGAAGGAGATGCCGGCGGACATCATCATTATGAAGAAGGAGATGCCGGCAGACATCATCATCATGAAGAAGGAGATGCCGGCGGACATGATCATCATGAAGAAGGAGATGATGCCGGAGTAGATGGTGGTGGAGAAGACGCGAACACACAGACGCTGCTAACTTTGGCCTTGCGGGACCCTCATGTTCAAGAACTGCTCCTCAAGGAGACGAGCAACGCCAGAGCTGTAGCCAGAGAGAAAGCCAAACTGGCGCAAATGGAGATAGACGGGATGACTCCATTGTATCCTGGGTGCCGGCCCGAGGATACACGCCTGAATGTAACGCTTAAGGGTCTGGAGATGAAGGCGGAACACAAATGGACCGACGTGAGCTTCAACGCTAACATGGAATTCTGGCACGATCGTCTTCCAAAGGGGAACACATTGCCAAGAAGTATCGATGAGGCCAAGAAAATCGTGTGCCCCCTCGACCTACCGCACGTTAAATACCACGCCTGCATCAATGACTGCGCACTTTATCGGGACGAGTACGCGGAGAACACCGCATGTCCGGTGTGCGGCCAAGGACGATACAAGAGAGGGAACAAGAAAGTTCCTCGAAAAGTGGTATGGTACTTTCCTATCACTCCCCGTCTGCAGCGGTATTTCGTAGACCCTAAGGAAGCATAGCTCATGCGATGGCATGCGGAAAGGGTGAGGCCCGAGGATGATCCGGAGAAGGGCAAGATCCTGACACAGCCTTCAGACGCTAGCCAGTGGGATGCATTGGACATCGAAGATGATTTCGGGGCCGATGCAAGGAACCTCAGGCTGGGTCTGAGCGCCGATGGACTCAAGCCGTTTAGGAACCAGAGTAGCACGCATAGCACCTGGCCCGTGTTTGTATGGTCGTACAACATCCCCCCTTGGCTGTGCATGAAGCAAAGGTACATACACTTGAGTATTCTTATTCAGGGGCCGAAACAACCAGGTATCGACATGCATCTGTATCTCGGGCTATTGAAAGAGGAGTTGGCCACGTTGTGGGATACGCCAGCCCGTACGTGGGACGCCTATGGTAAAGAATATTTCCCTCTGAGAGCCGCGTTGCTCACAATGGTGCAGGACTATCTTGGTTACGGATATTTAGCGGCCCAGGTGAACCACGGACACAACGTATGTGTCAAGTGCATGGATAAGACCCCGCATCTCTAGCTACCAAGGGATCCCGGGTCTTCGAAAACCGTGTTCCAAGGGACTCGAATGTGGCTTCGCATGGATCACCCGTGGAGAAAACGCGGAGATCTGTTCAATGGTAAAGACGATCTCGAAAGAGCACCACGTCCGAGGAGCGGCGAAGAAATCGACGAGCTGTTGAAAAACTGGGAAGAGTGCCCTAAGCCGGGAAAGAAGCGACCGAGGGCAAACCCGCTGTTGGGTGTATGGAAAGCGATGTCTGTTTTCTGGGACCTGAAGTACTGGAAGATCCTCCACACGCCCCAAAGCCTCGATGTCATGCACATCACGAAAAACGTCACCGAGAGTCTGTTTGGCACTCTGCTCAACATGCCGGAGAGGACCAAGGATGGGCCGAAAGCAAGACATGACCTAAAATTGCTTGGCATCAAGAAAGATCTTCAGTTCCCCGATAGTGATGATGATGATGATCAGATGGAAGGGACTCAAGGTCACCGCAAAAGGGTTAAGAAGAATGAGGTGGTGCTTCGCGCTGCTTGCTTCACTTTGAGTGAGGAAAAGCTCGAGCAGTTGTTCAGGTGCCTCCTAGGAGTCAAAGTTCCTCACGGTTACTCGGGGAAGATAAGCAGATATCTGGACGAAGCGAAGAAGAGGTTCAGCGGGATGAAGTCTCACGACTGTCACGTGCTGATGACGTAGATACTTCCCATTGCGATCCGAGGGATAATGGACGAGCACGTCCGTGAGACGCTGTTTGGCCTCTGCAACTTTTTTTACGTCATCTCTAGGAAGTCGATCGGTGTGAAGCATCTCGACAGGCTACAGGAAGAGATCGTGGTGATACTATGCGAGCTCGAGATTTACTTCCCGCCCGCATTCTTCGACATCATGGTGCACCTTCTGGTCCATGTCGTGGATGACATCATCCATCTCGGGCCGACATTCCTGCACAACATGATGCCGTTCGAAAGGATGAACGGTGTCACCAAAGGATTCGTTCGCAACAGGTCCTGTCCAGATGGAAGAATAGCCAAGGGCTTTCTGACCTACGAGTGCATCTCCTTCTGCCAGAATTATCTAAGCACCGAGAACGAGGATGTTGGTCTGCCCACCAGGAAGCACCTCGGCAGGCTCGCTGGATATGGTCACCGCGAGGGCTACCGCTCACTTCATGTCGGCATCGCTGGTCGACGTGCCGATTTTGACAGGGCACACCGAGTCGCGCTACAACACATCGAATTGGTTGACCCTTGGATGGAAGAGCACCAAATCTTAATCGAGCAGAAGTACATCGATCTGGGCCGACCGAGGAAGATGGGGGACGTAACCAGAGAGCACAACTCCAGCTTCACGGGTTGGTTCAAGAAAAGGCTACTGGATAATCCACCGCAGACGCCTTCTACGGAAGATCAAAAACTCATATTCTCCTTATCACAGGGCCCCGCGCACAACCTAAGGACCTATCAGTCATACGACATCAACGGTTACAGATTCTACACCGAGGAAAAGGACAGGAATACCGAATATCAAAACTCAGGAGTAACTATACTATCCTTCGCCGATGACGAGGCCACTGTCAAGGAAATATTCTACGGAAGGATTGAGGAGATATGGGAGATCGGCTACTGTGGGGAGACGGTGCCGATGTTCCTTGTCAGATGGGCCAAGAACGTCGAAAAATAAGGTCGGTATTTCACCACCATGGTTATACCCGATGCCAAATCAAAGAACGCCTCCGCGAAAAATGAGCCATGGGTACTCACTAGCCAAGTTGACCAATGCTTCTTCATTACTGACCCGTCAAAGCCCAGCCGTGTTTTCGTGAGGAGGGGCAAGAGGAGCATCATCGGAATGGACGGAGCCGCCAACGAGCAAGACTTCGACAAAAACGGCGATCCGAAGATCGAAGAGGAATTCGACAAGTACTTCGACATGCCTACCACTAGTAAAGTAAGAAGGAAGACCACCCTACCTACTAAAGGTTGTCCGTTCACTAGAAGAAATCCCAAGGTGCCCGGGCTAAAGTATTCAACCGCGACGAAGAAGGGCAAGAAGATTGTGAAAAGATGCTAGCTAACTCGGAACCGAGGCATCACACGATCGAGATGACGTGACTTTTTTTGTGTATGCACATGTGTGATCGAGATGACATGCATGCATATATTTAGTTTGACCAAAACTATGTATCATGATATTGATGTGTGTGACAAGCATATATATGATTCGGGATTTTTCTTTTGACTAAATTAATTGTCTACTCACAAATGTGTATGTTTTTGCTTTAAATATATCCGTAACATAATTAAAAAGATTTTTAAAAAAGAAAAAGAAAATCTGTGGCGCACCCCATCCATATGCGCCATAGAATTATAATTCTGTGGCGCAACCCCCCCCCCCCCCCCCCATATGCGCCATAGAATTATATTTCTGTGGCGCACCCCATCCATATGCGCCATAGAATTATAATTATGTGGCGCACCCCCCCCCCCCCCGATATGTGCCACAGAATTCTTTAACTTAGCCATATCGACCGGTTCGGCCCCTCTCTCCTTCCCCACTCGCGCTTCCACTCTCTCCTCTCCGGCGACGACGACGAACCGTAGCTGCCCTCTCCTCTCCGACGCCCGACGACGAAGACGAGCCCCGCTGCCATCTCCTCCGCCGGTTCATCCCCAGGTATTTCCCGGCCGCCCCATCTCCGTCGCGCTGCAACCCTAGAACTGCCACACTGTCCCGTCCCCGCCCCCTTCTCCTCCGACGAGTAACCCTAGAACTGCCGGCGAGGGTTCTACGACTCTACGACCCCGTCCGCCCCCGTCCGCCCGCACTCTACGACCTCCCGTCGTTCAAGATGTATGTGTTTTTTTCACCAGCAGGGGCATGTATGTAGCATTGCTGTGCACGAATTTAGTTGACTGATGAGAGCTAGTTTGGTACATAGATTATTTTTCAGCTAATCATTTAGCTATTCACTGATCAGGATCTCTTCGCTTCGAATTTCCTCTTGGTTTTTTAATTGTACATGTATAACATTATAGTCTGTTTTTAGTTCAAATTAGTTTCACCTAGTTCTACCCATACTGTATCTCATATCTCTTATTATAGAAGGTATTTTTTATAAATGATATTCTTTAATCTACCTCACAGATATCCAAAATGAGAGTAGTTGTGTTAGTCTATCTCTTTGTTTTTTCTGATACACAACATTTTCTTTTCAAAATATTCTCTTTTTCTCATGTCTCTCACCACATTTTCTCTTGTGTCATCAGAATAACTGTGGTGTGCAAGGGGGTAGGAACTTTTAGGCTTAGGTGCATTTTCTTCTGATTCATGTTTAGTTTCAGTGTTAGTTGTCATTTTCTTTAGTTAGGGTTCTCTTGTAAGGTCCTCATTTTCTTTATTTTATTTCAGTCAATTTCAATATTTCATTCTTTACATTTAGTCATTTTTTAGAATTTCAAATCATATTTATTTTTAGTGTTCAGTATCCCTAATGATCAGCACACAAGTCTGAGCTTTCAGTTTTTAGTCTTCAGATTTTACTCTTGAGATTTCAATATAGTGTCAGTATTCAGAGTCTATTTTGTCTTGCCATTCTAATTTTTTATCTCAGTCTTGTCATTCACATTTGTTGCCTTCATTCTTAATTTTCAACCTCAGCCAACCACAGTGCATATGATCTTAGCCTTGTCATTCTCATGTAAGTTTTCAGTTTCCAGTTTCAATCTTCTCTATTTCTCATTATGTAAGTTTTAGTTTCAGTCATCTTTAGTGCATGTTTCTTTTAGTTGTCTAGAGTTTCTGAATTTTTTCTTTCCCAGTCTCTCTTTGTCATATTTTTCATTCTAAGTCTCACTATAGTATTTTTCATTAGTTTCCTCTCAGTTCAGTCGTCAAGTCTAAGTGTGTATTTCTAATGTGTTTGTCCTTGTCTCGATTCGTTTTCAGTTACTCAGTCCTCTTCTTCAGTTTTGCACTTCATCATCTTTAATTTTACACTTATGTTTCATCATTTCTTTAGTCTCTCAGGTCAGTCATCTTCTTTGGTTAGTCTTCAGTTCAGTTACCTTGACATCTCCTGTGATCCTCCAACATTTGTTCAGGTAACTTGACCCTTGCAATGGTCACTATGCTGTGTTATGGTCACTATGCTGTGTTGTTATCAGCTTGTTATGGTCACTATGATGTGTTATGGTCACTATGCTGTTCAAGTATATGCTTATGCTGGGCATTGCTATCAGCTTGTTATGGTCACTATGCTGTGTTGTTTGATTATAGTGTTGAGAGTTGCCCGTTTCTCCCGAAGTGTTGATTCACTTCCATTTCGGTTGAGAAATGGGCACTCATAGGTCAAAAATAGAGCAAAGGTCATGCCGAATTTTTCGGTCGATTTTTGTACTAAGTTTTTACCTCTTTTTTATGAAGTGCAAACATGTCGGCCAACGACGGTGCTGGCCCTTCTAAGACCGTCGAAGAACAAGCCATAGATGCCAATGCGTCGACATATTGGCGGTTGTCCCAGCAATTGGAGGAGGAGGATGTTGCAATTGCGGGCAACAATGAGCAAGACGGCGGCGCGCGCGATGAGCATGACGTGGACGACGACGACGGAACCGGTGTAGGCGAGGATGACACCACCACCGATGGCGGCGACCGCACCGATGGCGGCGCCCGCACGGATGGTGGTAGCTCCGACCCGGCCGCTAAGAAGAAGAAGGAAAGGAAGGATCGGACGCCGCAAGTGCTCGCACCCATCTGCGAAGAGATCACTGAAGTCTCTGCAAGTGGCCTACCCGTGGCGCCTGCATATATTGCAAAAGGGTACAACATGCAACTCGGGTGCATCGTCGGGGAAAGCATGTCTATCAACACGAAGCACCTCAGATCCAATTCGGCTTTGGTCGAGAACATCATTAAGAAGCTTCACAAATGATACAAGTTCCCATCGCCGTATGATAACCTACAAAGAGGGAACGCGGTAAACAAATTAGCCGTCACGAAGATGAGCAACGCCTTGAGCAGCTGGAAATCCCGGCTGAAGGCCAAGATTGCTAAAGGTGAAAGTTGGGAGACGATAAGTCGGCAAGAGCCGATGATCGACGAAGAAGAGTTCAACACCTTCAAGGCGGGGCTAGCTTCCGAGGAGGCTAGAATATGGACTGAATGGGGGAAGAATATGCGGGACCTGAACATAGGTAACCATAAGCTTGGAAGCGGCGGTTACAGAGGAAAACAACCCATTTGGGACAAGGAGGACGCCGAGCTTGAACGCCTGGGAATAGAGAACAGGTGGCTCAAAATCACGGATCCGCAGCTGAGGAACTTTGTCCGGGCCCGCTACCATTGGGACCCCGAAGCCATGGAATTCGTTACCGATGATCCGGATGTGAAGGAGTTTGAGAAAGAGCTGGTAAGGAATTTACCGCGGATCTCAAGTTTATTGCATTCTAATTAAATAATGAAGCCAAATTTCTAAATGGGTTCACCTTTCCTGTTCAGGAGAAAGAATTAAATGCTACTCCAGCTAGCACGTCGGATTCCCAGTCGTCGGCGGGGCCGTGGGACACAGTTTTCAACAGGGCGACGAACGCTTACAAGAATAGGGGCAAGTTGATGCCCCCGACGTCAGCTGGCCGTGTGTCCGGCTTTGGTACGAGCATGAAGTTTGGTGAGTACTACAAAGAGGAAATCAAGAAAAGAAAGGAGAGGTAGACCCAGTCGGCGGCTAAGGATAAAGAGGAGGTTGAAGAGCTGAAGAAGAAGGTGGATTCATTTCCGCAGCTTGTCGCGGAAAAAGTGGAGAGGATTCGCGAGATCATCCCCCCCGGGTTGATGGAGGGGATAGCTGCTTGGAATGCGGCAGGTCGAGTGGGACCGATACAGGTGCCTAGCATGACCGGCAGCAACTCGGCAGTCGACGTGTCGCCGGACGTGGTGACCCAGCCGGCCGCCGCCAACACCGCATTCCTTCATAATGCACCCGAGCGGGACTATGAGACGCCGGCCACCGGCACCGGCCGTGTCTCCACATTAGAGGCGGCCGGCCGTGTCTCGACATTAGAGGAGCTCAACGCCATCACCAAGGTAACTAGCTAATTAGTTAGTCCGCGTCATCTCCTTTATGCCTTTGATGACTGCCATCTCATGATGCCCAACACATGTTTTGACTCAGGACACTCCTTGCGTACTCCTGCATAACGTGGCTGGCGGCGAGTTGAAGGATGTTGCCACGGGCATTCTCATACAACCGGCGAGCCGCACGATGCACAACAATCCAATGGATGATGCCGTGATGAAGGTCAGGTTGGCTCGGGTGTTGTCTGGGTTCAACGACTTGGACCACCCTATTCAACCTCCGGGAGCCGAGGAACACAAGACCCTTGCAGAATGCTTCAACTGGCCCTTGACATGGCCGAAGACCCAGATTCGTCTTGGGGGGATAGGGCGCACCAGCGGCGCCACCTCGATCGCTCGGCCACGGCCACGGGCACCACCACCAGTCGTCGCCACAACCAATCGCCATCAACGACTGTTGGGAGCGTGTGTACCGCCCCATGGCAAGGGCCCCATTGCATCGCAACCGCCATCGCCCCCGCCACCACGTGAGGAAGAGGAGATGGCGCCACATTATGGCGACAACGATGATGGTGACGATGTCGACGTCCATGACTTCATCAACACTGGCGCCAGCTAAGGATCGTACATGCCTACCCTGGATCAAGAAGAACCCTTCCGCGCTCGCGATGATCAAACTGATCATCCCAAGCAGCGGCGCCTGGACTATGGTTTTTCTCAAGAGACGCCTCCGGCCGCCGATCAAACAAACAAACCCGCGGGAATCGTTTTCAGCCCTAACACACTTCGCCAGACGGCCGGTGAGCAGATAAAATCCCCAGTGGAGGGCCCTGCGACGAAGAAGAAGCAGAGGAAAAGAAGTAAGCAGACCAACAAGCAGCCCCCGAAGAGGATCCGGGCTCAGGACGACGCGGTACCAGGACGCAAGGATGGCACGCTCCGAGTGCATGTAGCTGGTCAACCGATACTGAGCCAGGAACTGCGCAATCTCGCACGTGGAGCTATGATGAGTTTGCATGATAGTATCAAGTGTTGGAAGTTTGCCCACATGATCGATCACATCAAAGTACGACGAACACACGCGCACAAAACTTTTGCCAAGGGCACGTGTCGTGCCCCTCCTTCTCTTTATTTCTCCTTTTCTCTCGGTTACAACTTTGCACAGCGTGCTGTGTATATATATACACAACAGCCAACGCACGACCACCTAAAACAACTAGGACTTGGACTTCTATCTCCTTACCGTACACGGACTTGACCTCCTAATACTACCAGGACTCAACTTGTTTGGTTCCTAATCTAACTCAAACACTTAGACACAGCCAAGTGCTAATTCTAGCCAAGCTACTACTACTTGACACACGACACGCAATTTGTAGTACACCGAACTAGCCTAATCACCGGCCACTCTAATTGCTATTAGCTTAAACTTATTTGCTAGACAAGATTATTATTGCTAACAATCTCTCCCTAATCTTGACACTTTGTCTTCTGTGCTTCTCCGATCTTGCTCGTTGACGATTTACCCCTTATCGATTCATCCGTCTCACATCACAACAAGTTAAATTGATAGGCTTCCTTGATCAGCTCCTTCTTCGTGATAGAGATCCAAATTACCCAGTTTTCACGATCAAGGTGCCAGCGGACGTGCACTTCGTCCATGAAGCCCCCGCGGATCTGTTCTTCATAGCGTACGAGGACATCTTCAATCTATTTCACTCGAGACGGCTGGACTATAACTTGGTCCGCCTTTACGCGCTCCATCAGGCGATGAAGATCAAGAGAGAGAACACGCCGAACATCGCGATAGTGGATCCCTACTACATGCGTGACTGCCAGTTGGTGGAAGGATCAGGGGAGCGGACCATGGCGACGACGTACCTCCAAAAGTTCTTGGTGGACAACAAGAGGAAGGATGTAATTCTTTTCCCTTTCTTTCCCGAGTAAGTACACATTCGCTCGCCGCCGTAACTTTTACTTCCTTAGGTTTCTTCCATTGCTCTTTTCCAACATTCCGTTTCAATTGTGTTGCGCAGAAACATATACTGCACACTCATGCTAATTTCCCCGAGGTATTTGCTAGCCACCTATTTCGACTCGGGGACTTTGACAAAGAAGAAAGACTACTAAAGAGTGTTCTGGATGATGCTCTCGAGGGCTACGCCTCAAAGGGATGCAGCTTTGCCAACAAAGGGGCGGAATGTATCCGGAATGGCAAACACGTGTTCAAACACGTAAGGCAGTTCCCCTGCGTCAAGCAGCCGACTGGCAGCGTGAAGGAGGCCTTCTACGTCCTCCATCACCTGCGGGGCTTCGTCCGTGATTGCCAGATGCTTACGCTGCCATCTAGTCTCCGAGGATGGGCCGAGAGGTTGGCGCAAATCGACGATGATTATCTCAGAGAAGACTTCTTCCGCATCCAGACTCAAATATCGGAAATCATCCAGCACGATGTCATGCGAAGCGGGGGGACCTTATACTACTCCAGAGGGTTGCCTAAGGGAGAGATCGAAGAACGTCTCCAAATGCAGGCTGACATCAGGACGTGGACGACGAAAGAGGGCTTTAAACCGTTCCCGGAGCCAAGTCAGGGAAACTCTTGATCATGACGTGTGCCTAGAATGAGTATGTATCGATGGATGCTATCTTTTAGGTTTATGAATCCTTTGCTTTAATTTTTGTGAACATATATATGCATTTGAACCAATGTTTTAAATAGCGGGCTATAGCCCAGCTATAGCCCAGCTATAGCGTTTTTGGACCCTCCCCGCTACAGCTAGGCCCTTTTAGGGCTGGCCAGGAAAAGCCGCTAATAGCGCCGCTAAGTGTCGATAGCGCTGACAATTTTTAGCGTTTAGCGTTTTTTTCCGCTGTTCTGGGCCAAAAATTTCAGCCCAATTCCAAATCCCGCGCCGAAGCCCTCTCGTATCTCGTTTACCCTAGCCACCTCCGCACTCCCACACTCCCGTATCCCTTTTCCTCCCCAAAATATCGTGCTATGGAGGCTGGCGGCGGCGGCGGCAGCGGCGGCGACTAAGCAAGGACGGCCACGACTCACTGGTTCCCCCTCTCCCGGTGACGCTCCCTCTGCTGGCGAAGCCCCCCCCCCCCCTCGCGAGGACGCTTGCTTCTTCGAGCGAAGGCATCTCTCCCGAGTACGTGCGCCCTCGACGGCCCCTTTCCCGGTGACGCCCCCTCTCCAGCCATCTTCTCCAAGCAGCATCGTCCTAGCCTACAATGAGTCAGCAGACCCCATCGACAGGCAAGTTCTGTTCTCAGATCTGTCTTTTTTCTACTCTTCTTCTATGTAGCCTGATAAATGGATGTGTGCGTGCTTGCTTGCTGTCCTTGCATACACCTAAATCTCAAGCACACACCCAGGTTAGAAGATGCAGATGAAATATTGTTTGGCTATCAATGGTTATATGTGCGTGCTTGCTTGCTTGCTGTACACCTGAATCTCTCAATCTTTGAGCTTTTCATATATATTAAATGTTGATTGACTTGGAGATTTGTTTGTTTCCCCTGAGTAGAGTTTGTAGTTTGTAGTAGATTAAACATTGTTCTTTCAGTAGAGCTGATGTTGTTTAATTTCTGTTTTGCCTAACTTAATTCTGTTTTTTTTGTTTCATAGGTGCAGGTATCTCAAGCACTGCCTCTGTACCACAAACAGCAGCAGCTCGTGTTGTTGCATCAAATGATGCTGCACGGAAGTACTGTACTATGCCAGATCCTAATAGAACATACGCTCTGCAATGCAATTTCTGTGACAAGATATTAACTAGCGGCGTAACAAGGATAAAGTACCACCTTGCTGGCATTAAGAAGTGCAATGCTACACCATGCCAGAAGGTTCCTCAGGATGTGAAGGAGGAGATGGAGGTTTTGCTCCTAAAGAGTAATGATGTGAAGGAGAAGAAAGTCACAGAATGGGAAAAGATAAGAAGTTCAGTTAACTTAGATCACTCGGAGGGAGAAGAGGGGAGTGATGACGACAGTGGCAATGACATTGTGTTGTCAACACCAGGCAGAAGCGGATCCCAAGGTGGCCCTATGGACAAGTTCTGCAAGTTAAGTGTAGAAGAATGTGTCAAGAGGAATCAAGGGACTCTCAGCGAAAAGGTTCAATCAAAGTTGTCATCTCAGAAGAGTGAAGAGAAGAGGAATAGAGCTTGTGGGTACATCTGTCAGTTTTTCTATGAAGCTGGCATTCCACACAACACTGTGACACTTCCTAGCTTTGCGTGTATGCTTGTGGCCATTGGAGGTTTTGGCAAGACTCTTCAAGGACCTAGTGCATATGAGATGAGTGGGCCATTCCTGCAGAAAAGAAAGAAGAAGGTGCTTGACTCATTCAAGAACCATAAGAAAGCATGGGAGCAGACAGGTTGTACGGTCATGACCGATGCATGGACAGATAGGAAAGGCAGAGGAGTAATGAACCTAGTTGTGCACAGCGCACATGGGGTCTTATTTTTGGAGTCTGTTGATTGCTCGGATGTCAAAAAAGACGGGAAATATATCTATGAGCTTGTAGACAGGTGTATTGAAGATATAGGGCCCGAAAAGGTTGTTCAAGTGGTGACTGATAATGCTAGTGTTAATACAGCAGCTGCAAGTCTAATGAAAGCAAAGAGACCATCCATTTTTTGGTCTGGATGTGCAGCCCATTGTATTGATCTCATGTTGGAAGATATTGGGAAGCTACCTCTAGTTGACAAAACAATTGTCCAAGCTAAGCAAGTTACCGTGTTCTTGTATGCTCATACGAGGGTTTTGGCTTTGATGAGGAAAACCCTTGGAAGAGACTTGGTCCGTGCTGGTGTTACTAGATTTGCCACAGCTTATCTCAATCTAAAAAGTTTGCAAGACAACAAGAAGGATGTGCTTAAATTATTCAGATCAGAGGAGCTAAATGACATGGGGTACTTAAAGAAGGACAAGGGTAAGAAAGCTCAAAAGGTTGTGCAAACTGATTCCTTTTGGAAAGGTGTTGACACTGCTGTCAATTTCTTTGAACCAATGGCTAATGTGCTGAGAAGGATGGATAGTGATGTGCCAGTGATGGGAGTCTTCCATGGTTGTATGCTAGATGCAAAAAAGGAAATTTCTTTGAGGTTTGACAATGATGAGAGTCGCTTCAAAGCTGTTATAGATATCATTGACAAGAGGTGGGACAACAAACTCAAGACGCCACTACATTTGGCTGGGTACTTTCTCAATCCCTACTATTACTATCCAAACAAGAATGCGATCGAGAATGATGGATCATTCAGAGCAGCCGTCATCCATTGCATTACAAGGATGACTCAAGATGAGATGTTGCAAGAGGAGATTATGGATGAACTCAACATGTATGAAGAAGAGGTTCAGTCTTTTGGAACGGACATTGCCACACGGCAGAGAAGAAACAAAAATTTTGATCCAGGTTAGTGCAATTTGCTTTAAACCAGTTTCAAACTTTCTCTATTTCTCATTTTCTATATGTCCAAGTATATCACTAATAATTTGTGAATGACTTGATGCAGCAAAATGGTGGTTGAATCATGGCACAAGCACACCCAAGCTGAAGAAATTGGTAAGAAATATCCTCACATTGACATGCAGCTCCTCAGCTTGTGAGAGAAACTGGTCATCATTTGAACAAGTAAGAAAGGAAACTATAAGTCCAAAAGTGTACAAAATAGTTTATTTCTGTTCTCACATGTGACCATGTGTTCCATGATTTCTTTTCACCCACACTCAATTTTCCTTCACTATGTAGGTTCATACAAAAAAGCGTAACAGACTACTCAGTGATAGGTTGAGGGATCTTGTCTTCGTCAAATTCAACGCGAGGCTGCAGCAAAAGAGAGATAATAAGTACAGAGACCCCATAGAGGAGGTCACTAATGATATTCTGGAGGATGCAGACAATGAGTTCATTACTGGGATCGTTCCTGATGACAATGCCGATGAACATTTTGGTAATGAAGCTCAAGCTCAACAAGAGACATCAACATCACAAGCACAAGGAAGGAAAAGAAAGAGGCCTGCAGTAGCCAAGAAGAAGAGGAAGAAGAGCATCCACTCTCTTCTTAATAGCATTGAAGAAGATCCCATGCTTTGTTCTTCCTCTTCGGAATCAGAAGATGATCAAGCTCAAGATGAGTCTAACTATACCTCTGCTGATTCAGAGTGATGCACTGCAATTGTTCGACTGTGTGCATGTCCTGCTAGTTGTTAGACTGAAATATGTGCAAGATATCTACTGTGCGAGTGTGCCTTTTGTTAATATGCGCTGGACTGAACCAACTCCTGTGATGTGCGAGTGAGCCTTTTGTTAATATGTGCTGGACTGAACCATGTGATGTGCAAGTCTGCCTTTTGTTGTTATGTACTATATTGAACCTTCTCCAGTTATGTGATGTGCTATTATATTTTCTTTTTATTATTATTTAGTAAAACCGCTAAATGAGGGCATAGCCCGCTATAGCTCCGCTATAGCCTCTTTTAGCTGTTGGCCGAGCTGCCGCTAAATGGCGTAGCCCGCTATTTAAAACTTTGATTTGAACCCTATAATTCTTTCCCTTGCATGATATACTAATATGCCTTGACTATACAGATGACGAACTGCTACGTGGTGTACGAGGGACGGGTTCCAGGAGTCTACGACAAGTGGGAGGACTGTCATAGACAAGTGAACAAGTTCAGCGGCAACAACTACAAAGGGTACGCGACTAGAGAGGAGGCAGTAGCCAAGTGGAGGGACCACAGGAGGAAAAAGAACCGGATGAAGAACTTGGTCGTGCTCCCGCTGATCTTGCTCACCGTCATCGCGCTTGTGCTCTACATGATCCGCTGAACTTGTGTAATGTGATGACTTGTGATGACTTGTGATAACTTGTCATAGACTTGTAATCTGATGATCAACTTTTGTACATACACTTGTGATGTCTTGTGAAAGTACAAAACAGATAACTTATCGTAGACTTGTGATGAATTGTGATGGACTTGTACGTGATCAACTTAATTTGTAGTTATATTTGTGATGAATTTTGTACTTGTGATGACTTGTGATGATCATTTGTATTAATCTGTAGCTCTATCTGTTTTGTACTGTAGCTCTATCTGTTTGTATTAATCTGCTATTTTGTATTAGCTTTTTTGTTTGTTTGTACTGTCTATATATTTCTGTGGCGCATAGCAAAGGTTTTCTGTGGCGCATAGCACTTTTTGTGGCGCATGTGCTTTCTGTGGCGCATCAGGCAGGTAATGCGCCACAGAAATGTGCCTTTTCTGTGGCGCATATAGGAAAATGCGCCACAAAAATGTGAGGTTTCGGTGGCGCATTTCAATATGCGCCACAGAAATAATATTTTAGTGGCGAGGATTCTGTGGCGCATGCCATATGCGCCACAGAAACCTAAAACCCATGCGCCACAGATGACTGTTTTCCTAGTAGTGCATGATTAGGACCTTGAGATTTCATATGTCATAATTAGCATTGCGGTGCGTTTATAGTTCTGTCAATTGCCCAGCTGTAATTTGATTACCGAGCATGTTTATCGTTTTATTGAGAGACACCACTAGTGAAGCTATGCCCCCGGTCCATCTTTTACCATTTTTTACAACCGTTTACATTTACTTTTATTCTTCACTAGTAAAGATGTCCGTGCTTTGCAACGGGTTGTTGTTCTCTGTGCTATGGAGCGTAGATGTAAAGCGTAGTCATGCCCTCCAGTGGCGCCTCCTTCTGCTCCGCACTACCTTCAAATGAAATATGACTGACACATCGAAGTCTTTTTGAGTAGGAGAAACAAACAGTTTAACGGCAATGATTGAAGAAGCAGAGGATTTCCACTAGATGAATTCTTTTTCCTACTTTGAACCGTATTCTTCAAAAGTTCAATTACTAATTCAAAGTGAAAGCATTGATATACACGTGTCCTTTTTTTCATTCGACTTCGGTGCAACATTATAGATAGGGCCGTTGATGCCTATTGACAAAGCATATCACACCAGTATATTAGCCATCATACTGTCAATAAAAAGATCGTACACACATCACTAATATTGAGTTCTGATATACTCTGTCGAGCGTTCTTGCATATATGCTTCTGTCATGTGTATGTTGATCGTGCACTAGTGCAGAGCGATGCTATCACGACACAGCTTTCCCAAACCATTGGACCAAACTGTTTGGGATGGCATGATTACAAACGGTAGAAAAGGGAAACTGTCTTCTCTGAAACGAAACGTCTGTGATGGAGTGGCAATCTGGCACGCAATAGTAAAAGAAAACGTATGCTTTGTGTACAGAAAGTTCCTCACAGTTGATCGTTCGTTATGATAAGGGCAACCGACACACAATAGAAATAGGAAACGTATGCTTTTCTTACATACAGTTCCTCGGCGTTGATCGTTTGTAATCATGACGGACAACCGACACGCAATGGAAATAGGAAATGTGTGTTTTGCATACAGACAGTTCCTTACGGTTCATCGTTTGTAATGTTTACGTACAACCGACACGCAATGGAAATAGGAAATTTGTGCTTTCCCTACAGACAGTTCCTTACAGTTCATCGTTTGTAATGTTTACGTACAACCGACATGGTTAGCACTCACGAACTGTGTGTAGAGTACAAGAAACATTTGTGCACGGGCAAAGGTTTGTGATCAACCTAGATAACGGAGACGATTCAAGCTCAAGAATTGTGTGTTATAATACAAACATCTGTTTTTTTTTTGTGGGGGATAATACAAACGTTTGTTTATAAACGACCGTTAATAAGGAGGGAGAGCATTCCACACCTTTTACGCATACATAGCGTGTGTGATACGGGCAAACAGTTGTGTATAACTAACTGTCTGCTAATATAATTTACATTATAGAAATTTTGTATTTACAGCACGTGTGTGATATCTTGCGCACTTTTTAAAAAAAATGGCGAAAAGAGTAACGAGAACCTGCACGATAGCTACGGCACGGCCATGTGCAATAAAGAAACAGCAGATACGATTGGATTAGTACAACCGTATGCCAAGCGTCGGCCGGTCGTCTTCCTGGGCGTCTTTTCGGTTTGTACCCGCCGGCGACTTCTAGTCAACACACGAACACCGCACGATCGATTGCGATGGCCACGCGTATGCTCGCAGGGGAGCCGACGAGGCACCCGTTCCCGCGTGCAACCGCGCAACCGTGCAACCGCGCAACCGCGCAACCGCGTACTAGAGAAGCTTGGAACAATCAAAGTACACATTCAATTAAAATATCCATTTATTTAATACTACTACCTCTGTATGAAAATATAAATATAAGATGTTTTTGTAGGCTAAAGTAGTCTGTAAAAGCATCTTATAAAGTAGATATTTATGGAGTACTAGCTAATTAACGATCTAGTTTCAGCCATGGCGCGGCTGCAACGGCGACGGCGGCGGCGTGTCCTGTTGGAGCTGGCGGCGTAGAAGGAGCTGGCGGGCGCCATTAAGGCCGGTGCAGGTGGAAGGTGGTGACGGAGAGGTCAAACGGCCCGTCTCCCGGTGAGCTAGCACTACTCCCGGTGAGCACTCCTCGCACGCTTCCGTCTTCGTGTGCGCTGAAACCTGCGCACACGCCACACCTCTCCCGTCTAATCATCGCACAACTAGCTCTGGACAGTCACGAGGCTAGGTAGTAGCTAGACGCGTTCGTGCTGATATTTGTGCGGTTAAATCTGTTCGGCAAAAATATTTTTAATATTTTGCGGTCAGATCTGCAACGGCTGAGAATAAATCTTGCAAACAACGCTACATTTTATTACTGGTTCTCCGCTACATACATAGTTCATCGATGTGATACACTGGAGTTCTTCATCAACTAAAACCATAAAAACTTGAACTTAAACTTAAACTAGGCGGCTCACGAAGACGGCGGATAAGTAGGCTCAAGGCTTGCTTATTGGGGGGGAAGGACAAGCACGCCGCCTTGTAGAGGGTGTAGGCGAGCCTATATCCATTCAGCGCCTTTTCGAAGCATTCGGCGATGACGCTCTCTGAACCGGCCAATGATACGTCCCAAACGTATCTATAATTTTTGCTTATTCCATGCTTGTTTTGGTGAGTTTGCTATATGTTTTGATGCACTTTCATATCCTTTTACAACATATTTGGGACTAACCTATTAACCTAGTGCCCCGTGCCAGTTTATGTCTGTTTTTGTCCGTGCATTGCAGAAAAAGCTGAAAAATCAATATTGCCGAAAAATTCCAGAAAAATTCTAGAAAATCTTTTATGAAGGAAGACTCCAGAAGCCCGAAGGGGGGCTGGGGGAGCCACCCCCTGGCCAGGCGGCCACTTGGAGCGGCCAGGGGCTGGCCGCGCCCCCTGGTCGTCTGGCCAGGTGGGCCCACCCATGGTGCCCTACTTAGGCTCTATTTATTCCTTTCGTCCGGAAAATCCCGAGGGTGGACTCCTTTTCCATGTTTTCACCACTGTTCCGCCGCCATCGTGATCCCGTGATCGGGATCAGTAGAAGTTCCTGTCCCGACACCGTGCCGGAGGGAGGATTGATCTCCGGAGGCCCCTCCATCACCATGCTTGCCTCCGAGATGCTTCGTGAGTAGTTTCTCCTTGGACCTAGTATTCTCTCCAATCGTGTGCTTCATTGTCTAGTCCTTGTGAGCTGCCTATCTTGATCAAGGCATATATGTTATAGTTTCTGTGTTGGTATGCTGTGTTTGCTGGGATCCGATGGATTATGAGATTATGTTCAGATTGTGGAAGTAATATATTTTGATCTCTTTTATATTGTGTTCTTGAGTGTTCTTGCATGTTCTCCGTTGTAGTTTATTACTTTGGCCAAGTAGCAGGTTGCAACTTCAAGAGGGAGCGTTATGCTAGATAGTGGGTTCATGCCTCCTGATGTCCAGCTTGAGTGACAGAAATATGGGACTAGGGAATGTGCTATTGCCATTTGGGGTAAAACAGTGGCGCTTGTGACTGTGTGTCACAAGGGTTGCTTACATTATGCAAAGAGTGTTAAGGCAATCGTCCGTTGCTTTCAGTTCGTAACATTACTTGTGGCTCGCAACTTAATACCAGCGAGATGTTCTGGATAGATATTTCAAGGTGGATGATTAGTAAGTAGATGCTGATGAATAAACGGTCTACTTGTCTTGCTGTAATGCCCACAAGATTGAACCTTGCACTCTCTGCTAGCATAATTAGCATTGCGGTGCGTTCATAATTCTGTCAATTGCCCAGCTATAATTTGTTCACCCAGCATAGTTTTTATCGTCTTTTGGGAGAGAGACATCACTAGTGAGCGCCATGACGCCCCGGTCCATATCACCACCAAATATTTACACCGCTGCAATTTACTGTTTTTCTTTCTTTTCAGTTGCACCTTTTTATTATCTCTTGCGTTTAACCTTTGTAAACAACAAGGCCGGAGGGATTGACAACCTCTCTGACTCGTTGGGAGCAAAGTTAGTTGTGTCTTGTGTGCAGGTCCAGGTCAACTCACGCACCAGCGTAATTTCTGGCGCCGTGGTTTGCCACCTACTTGTCGTCTCCGGAATCCTACGGGAGACATAAAACTTGGTATCTTCACAGAGGGAAATTTGCTTCTATCTACATCATAACCTTCCACTTGGGGTAACCAACGAGGAGGTGTTATCTATACCCATCAAGCTAATTTCTGGCGCCGTTGCTGGGGATTCCAAGCTTCAAGATAGGGGAGTCGCACACTACCTTTTACCTTTGCTTTTTAGTCTTGTTAGTTTACCTTTCAGTCTTTACTTTTGTTTGCTTGTCTTTAATCAAAAAGTCAAAAAAAATTAGTTGTCTAGTTTGCTTTCTTGTTCTAGTTTGTTTGCTTTGCTGCTGCTAGCATGGCTTCTACTGAGAATACCAAGCTTTGTGACTTCACAAGTCACAACAATAATGACTTTTTTGCACTCCTATTGCTCCACCTGCCACCTCAACAGTTTCTTATGAGATTAAACCTGCTTCGCTCAATCTTGTCATGGAAGAGCAATTTTCTGGAGTAGGAGAAGATGCTACTTTGCATTTGAATAACTTTGTGGAATTATGTGATATGCAAAAGTATAAAGGAGTAGATGGTGACATTGTTAAGCTCAAGCTTTTTCCTTTCTCCTTGAGAGGAAGAGCTAAAGAGTGGTTTCAGTCCTTACCTAGGAATAGCATAGATTCTTGTGATAAATGTAAGTATGCTTTTATTGGGAAGTATTATCCCCTTACTAAAATTATTCAATTAAGGAGTAACATTTTGAAATTTAGACAACTTGATAATGAACATGTTGCTCAAGCTTGGGAGAGAATGAAATCTCTTGTAAAAAATTGTCCCACTCATGGACTAACTACTTGGATGGTTATCCAAACTTTCTATGCAGGATTGAACTTTACCTCGCGGAACTTGTTATATTCGGCCGCAGGAGGAACTTTTATGTCTATCACTCTTGGTGCTGCTACAAAATTATTGGATGATATGATGGCAAATTATTCTCAATGGCACACCGAACGATCTCCAACTGGTAAGAAGGTAAATTCTGTTGAGGAGATCTCTTTTTGAATGAGAAAGTTGATATGATTATGTCTATGCTTACTAAGCAAGTACCTATTGATCCTCGTGATGTTCCTTTGAATTCTTTGGTTGCTCAAGAGAAGGAGCAAATAGATGTTAATTTTATTTCTAGGAACAACTTTAATAACAATGCTTATAGGAGTAACTTTGGTAACAATAATCCTAGGCCTTTCCCTTCCAATAGCAACTCTTATGGGAATTCCTATGGCAATACTTATCCTCATACCAAAAGTTCTACCTTTGAACTTGAGAGTATACTCAAGGAGTTTATCACTTCTCAAAAGGCTTTTAATAAAAATGTAGAGGAGAAATTAGAGAAGTTAGATAGTCTTTCTTTAAAGGTTGACAACATTGCTCATGATGTTGAGATGCTTAAAATTAGAACCTCACCCCTAGAGGATGAGAAGGTCAAACCTTTGAATTCTATCCAAGTTCAAATAGATGATAACATTAGAATGCTAGGCCAACAAAAGGCTAGATGGGCTAGAGAAAGGGAGGAAGAAGTGAAAGCCAAAAACCTATCCATGAACACCACTCTTGCCACCATACATGTTATTGAGGACCTAAAAACTTTCAGCATCCATCACACCACTAGTCCTAGCAATGGACTGTGGCACCCCGGCTCAGAGCACCGGAACGCCCCGTTTTCCAGCCCAGAGATCAAGTCTTCTGGAACACGGCACTGCTTGATACAGAACTGAACCACTTTCTATTATGAATAAAATGGGTACAAAGGGTTCTGTTACAACGCTAGCGAAGCAAGGCGGAGAACCAGCTTACTTCTAATGCTAGCGGTGGAACAACTACAAGCAGCGGGAATAACTCTTAGAAGCGGAACAACGGCGACGGTGATGGACTCCACTCCAAAGGGACACTGCTGGGACACCTCCTAGCTCGCATACGTCGGGAACTTCATCCTACGCAGTCACGGCATTGCCTGCAAATCTGGCATGACACGCCAGGTCAGTACATTGAATGTACTTGCAAGCTCACAAAAACCAAAGCATCAAAGCAAAACAATAACATAGCAAGCAGGTTAAAGTATAACAATGAGTTAAGCATAAGAGAGCAAACACCAGACTGAATACTATGGGTTGATTAACCATCAAGTAAATTCATATGGACCACCTCACTCGTGACCACCTGATCATCATTTCATACCTGGATCACTCATGGTCATTTATCATACCTCATGATCTCTCCGGATCATCATAGCCATCTCATGACTATCCCGTAGTCATTTCACAAGTATCATGTAAGCACCTCCGGCTTACCATCACCGGTACTGAACCACACATGCACTAAGTTACCTCATCCTTATTATTGTTGACCGAACGGTGTGACCTAGTACAAACTGTCCATGAAACTTGTCCAGTACCCCGGAACTTGTCCCACGGGATCCTTGGAACTCATCCCACTGGGGTGGACTAGGACTCCTCCAACGAGACCGCTCTACCGCATGCCTCCCTTACCGTATCACCGACATGACTAGGGAGTCATATCCTGTGTAGCCCCTGTGTCCTCCTGACACCTGCCACCGTCGTGGCCACAACTGAACTGCCCTAACGGGGCCTGAGCTCAATAATCAACCTAGCTTTCAAGATTATCGCCGCCCACCAGGCCAGGGTAGCACGCGCGCATAATCTTCCCTCCTTGGTGATACTGATAAAAGGGAGCACCGATAGGCCGAGCCAAGGCCTTCCCATACAGGCAAGTGTGCCTGCACTGGCAAGTTCGGTTCAGTGGCACCTGATCAACACAAGATCCTGTATATCCTCGATGTGTCTTGCTCAAAGTTATATCTCAGGTGTAATATGACAACCCATAATCCAAGTCATTGTCATATGCATAAAATAATCCAGGGCAAGATCATGGCTATACTATAATCCAAAGAATAATCCGGTAAGTAACTTAGCCATGTCAAAAGATCAAGCTAACTATGACAGTATTCAACATAGCAACAGTATGATCATCATACCAAGATTATAATCATAACTACGAGTCATAATGAATCCAAGCATATTCATGGCAGTAATATAATCATTGTTAACTCCGAGCATGCCATGAACAGATCATTATGAAATGAATCCAAAATCGAAGTCACATTTTAGAACCATGGCATCGCTTTACAAAGATGCAAAGGGGAGTTGTGGCTTGCCTATCACCAACAAGGTGTGAAGATACTCCTGGTCTTCAACAACCAAGCACCTCTGAAAAATATATTTAAAATGGCACACAAAGAGTCACATAAAGCAAATCTTTTGTTCAGCAGAAATAAACAGAACAACCACTTGCAAAAACTATGCCAAAATAAAGAGGAGCTCAAGAGAAAACTATTGCAAAAAGAATCAACTCATTTGGCCTTGTAGAATAAAAGATATCGAGGGTCAAAGTTGGGTCAAAATAATGATTTAAAATGAATTTAAATCATTTCTCTAGAATTTCTGAGGTGGCCACGTTGAAAGAGTATTCTGCGAATACGCCTCCACTTGCGTACCGCTTCGGCAGCGAGAGAGAGACTGACGGGTGGGGCCAGCCCGTCAGGTTTAATAGAAAGGGGGAGGGAAACAGAGAGGGGGTGGCTCACCAGCGGCAATACTCCGGCGAGGAGGTCACGGCCGAGGGCGGGGACGATTGGAATGGAACGGGTGGTCGACGGCGCACCCGTACGTACCCGCAGCTCGTCGGGAGGTGTCCGAATGGCGTCGCTACGGTCTTCCCGGTGGCGGAGGGCCACGGTGGTTGACGACGTCGTCGTTCCCGGCAACAATAAGGCGTCCAAGCGATTGGGGAAGCACCGGAGGGATGCGGGGAGTGCGATGGTGGTTCTGGTATGGTTGGAGACGCACGGAAATGGGCTGGAGACGATGGAGCAGGGCGGCGGCGCTTGCGGCCAGATTTGGGGAAGGAGAGCTCCCGGTGTCGATTCTTCGCGCTAGGGTACAATTGGGAGGGAGAGGAGGTGGGTTGTGGAGCAAGGCGAGGCCGGGGTGGCTTAAATAGCCGGAGCGGGGCGGTGCAGTGTGGGCGGCGCCACGGGAAGTCCACCACGGCACGGCAAGCTACCGGCGATGCGCTGGCGGGTTCTGGGGGCTTCGGACTGGACGGGAGAGAGCAGAGGGAGGCTAGGGTGGGCGAGCGGCCGCTAGGCTCCTTTAATGGTGACGGGACGCGACGGCGGCGACAGTGCCGTACTGTGGCACGGGGCGGGCGGCGGCAGGGCGAGCTGGTGCGAGGGGAAGAAGGGGGCGGCGCGGGAGAGGGCCAGGTGGACGCAGGGGAGGCTGGGCGGCGCGAGAAGACAAGCGGGGGCGGCCGGATGCATCACCCCCAGCATGACCAGACGCGTCGGGGCGCGCCAGTGGTATGCCAAACGCATTCTCACCACGCGAACCCGTGCCCTGGATGGGATTTCTCGCGGCCAAACCTGTCTATGGTGTAGTCCACTCAACGCTGATCATACCTGTTGACGTGGTATGATCACGCCAAATCCCATGGTTAGGTACCTAGGGTTTCGTAGAGGAGGAAGAAGATGGTGCGCTGGTAGATTCGGACGGCTAACAAGCAACACGGGGGACGCGAGTCACGATTTACCCAGCTTCAGGCCCTCGGAGGGAAACCCTACATGCTGCTTGTTTGATCTTGTGTTGGTGATGGCGAGGTGTTACAATTGAGCGTGCCCCTTGGGGGGTCGAGTTGAGTTGAGGTTGGATTATATACTAGGCTGGGTCTCGGGGAGTCCGACTCAAGTTACAGGAGGAATTCCTATTGTAGCTTGTCTTGTACTCCAAGTCGTGGTCGTCGGGTCGGTGCAGCCGACAAGGCTTCGAGTGGGCCTGATGGGCTTGAATTAGGCTTGACAAAGCTTCTGGTGGGCCGCCAGTCTTGACACGCACCGGGTATCCTTATCGTGGGGACCCGTGGGGTATACCCACGTCAGTAGCCCCCGAGTGCCTGGGAGACTCGCAGAGTCACGCAGGGACTCACAGTCGACATGGTTGCGGGTGCGTGTCACCATACGGGTTTTACATGGTCGGGAATTGGATGCACCAACACCGCTCATATGGTGACTATGTTTGGGGATGTTCGACATAAAGGGCCTGGAACGCTCGTGTGATCGGGTCCAGTAAATTGCTCTAGTGGCAAAAACCTCAATAGTCACTATCAAGCTCGAGTCCCCGGACTCGAACCTGGAACCGGCCGAGACAGTTGGACTCAGGCCGCGGAGGGCTTATAGAGTCAAACCTCCAGCAATGTTTTATGACCCAACGCATCCGTCAGGATTTTCTTCATACCGTGGGTATGGAAATAACAGGAGTGAAGTCGCGCTGTGGCAAGTCCTGGCCCGGCCGACGGATCAGCAGGGTCTTACCTACACGTCGTAGATGTGGCATCCAGGGTGCTGTTGCAGCCTGGGACAGGTTATGAGGCGAGTGCCTTATGATGTTTGTGAGCCATGGGCTATGTCGAGTGAGCACTCGAAAGTTGTTGAGTAAGCTTTCAGAAGTTATCGCCAAGTGAGCACTCGAAGCATCGTTGGGTGAGTACCCAAAATGTTGGTGAGTGGGAACTCGAGCCTTTGTCGAATGAGTACTCAAGACGTTGGCGAGTGAGCACTCGAGCCTTCGTTGAGTGCTTAGTAGAGACGTTGGCGGGTGGGCACTCGAGCCTTCGTTGAATGCTTAGTAGAGACATTGGCGAGTGAGCACTCGAGCCTTCGTTGAATGATTAGTAGAGATGTTGGCGAGTGAGCACTAGAGCCTTCGTTGAATGATTAGTAGAGATGTTGGCGAGTGAGCACTCGAGCCTTCGTTGAGTGTTCAGTCTTGTACAAGTAACAGGATCAACTCTGCTGAGGATCCATACATCATTTGCTGATGAGCGGCCGAAGTTGCCGCGAGTATGCTCCCGATGGGAGTATTTGGATGAAGTATCGAAATTGCAGTCCAGCAGTCGCCAGCTCAGAAGTGCATCGAGTTCGTCTTCTTGTAGGATATGTGAGCAGCTCTCGTCGGGTGCGCGCCAGCGTTCCCGATGGGAGTAGCCCCCGAGGCTATGTTCGACTCGTAGAGTTGGGCATAGGCTCAAGTTGTTGTTAAGCTAACCCTGTCTTTCTTATCAGGTGTGCGAGTAGTGCTCGTCGGGTGCGTGAAGCGCTCCCGATGGGAGTAGCCCCCGAGGCTATGTTCGACTCGCAGAGTCGGGCATAGGCTTAGGTTGTTCTGAAGCTAACCCCGAGGTAAACTGCTTAGGTCTTCTTGTCGAATCACGGAGGGGGACATGCGTCGACTCTTGGAGGAGGACACGTGCTGGATCTAAAAATTTCAATGAACCGGAATCTAATGAAGGAGCCGGGATTTTTTTTAATGAACCGGAATCTGAGCCGGGATTTTTTAATGAACCGGAATCTGAGCCAGGATTTTTTCAATGAACCGGAATCTGAGCCGGGATTTTTTAATGAACCGGAATCTGAGCCGGGATTTTTAAGAAACCGGAATCTAAGCTGGGATTTTTTTTAGTGAACAGGAATCTCATGAATGAGCCGGGATTTTTGTAATGCCTGTGAATGATTTGTTGATCTTTCCTCAATTTCCTGCAAAACCGGCGCATATATAGCCCCCGAGTCTTAAGTTGACTCGAGGAGTCAGCGGGACTCTTTGCTTCAATCAGATGTAAGATATCTCACAGGTGTCGAGTGCAACCGGAGCATGTTAGAAATATGAAAAAGAAAAAATGTCGACTTGTAGCAGAGGGACTTAGCTTTGTGTGATCATGGTGTAGACGCGCCGTGGGCGTAGTTGTCGATTTGGAGTCGAGTGGCGAAGCGGAGTCGATGCAGCGGACGGTCTTGATGCGGATGATGAACTTGACGCGGCGGACGGACTCGACGCGGCGGACGTAGTCAACGCGGCAGAGTTTGCGCGGTGTTTAGCCGAACTGAGTCGATGAAGTGGATGGAGTCGACATAGTGGCGACTGCAACGTTCAGCCCCCGAGTCCATCTTGGCGAGTGGGCGAGGCGAAGTCGACAAACGCACCAGAGTTGGCTGATCGGGTACAATGATGAATTTGTTGTTTGTTGATGAAGCGACAGCAGTTGCTGTTTATTGATGAAGCGCCAGCCCCCGAGTGTCGATGCGGCGGGGTTGCGTGGCCGAGTTGCACAGCGTGTAGCCGAAAGGACTCGACGCGCTGGGCAGAGTCGATGTGGTGGAGTTGCGTGGCATGTAGCCGAAAGGAGTCGACGCGCTGGGCGGAGTCGGCGCGGTGAAGTTGCGCGGCGTGTAGCCGAAAGGACTCAACGCGCTGGGCGGAGTCGACGGGATGAAGTTGCGGCGAGTGCCCGAATTGACTCGACGCGCTGTGCGGAGTCGACGCGACGAAGTTGCGGCGAGTGGCCGAAGGGACTCGACGCGCTGGGCGGAGTCGACGTGATGAAGTTGCGTGGCCGAAGGGACTCGACGCGCTGGGCGGAGTCAATGAGGTTGCTGTCGTTGCTGATCTCAAAAACGCCAGCCCCCGAGCATCGAGTGAGCTTCAAGGGACTCGCTATTGGCCCACTCCACGCGGGATATGTCGATTGTTCGTTGCGTGATGTCGTTGCAGTGGCGCGAGTCGAGGTAGAAGCCTTTGCGAGTCACCCATGGCTTGGCGAATTGAAGTAGAAGCCTTTGCGAGTCACCCATGGCATGTCGAGTTGAAGTAGAACCCTTTGCGAGTCAGGATTGAAACTCGGATTCGCGATTTCAATTCGCGACCTCGCATAGATCCAAAAGCTCGTTGCAGTGTGCGAGCCGCCGACGGAGATCTAACCGTTGGAATTGGCTGAAATTTTTTGTGGTGGTTCGGGATTGTATTCCGCACGTTGTCACCGCAGGGATCTTCGAGTTGATGTCCGAGCCGACGTCAGGAATTAATTTTCCGAAGTCGCGTGGAGTTCCGTCAGATTCCGATAGTGCTTCAGTGCGGGAGTCGCCCAGGGAGATCCAGCCGTTGGAATCCGCTGAAATTTTCACAGCTTCTAGAGAATTCAATTTCGCATCTTTCCACCGGAGGGATCGTCGAGATGAGTTCCGAGTCGCCGTCGGGAGCGTCTGCAACACAGACGTTCCTCCTGTCCTGCAGGCTGCGCGTGAGGGTTGTTGTCGAAGTCGATCTTCGAGTCGTGTGCTCGAAATTTTCTACGTTTTTTCCATGAGGTTGATGTAGATCTTGATGTAGATGTCGAAGACGCCGAGATTGCGATGGACCCGAGTTGAATCGAGTCCCGCCAGAGTCGAGGGATGTCGCCGAGTCGCCGAGTTGTCGAGTGTCGTAGTTTGCAGAAGAAACCGCCGAATCCGCGATTCCAGCGCGCGTCTTCCCCACGGACGGCGCCAATTGACGTGGTATGATCACGCCAAATCCATGGTTAAGTACCTAGGGTTTCATAGAGTAGGAAGAAGATGGCGCGCTGGTAGATTCGGACGGCTAACAAGCAACACGGGGGACGCGAGTCACGATTTACCCAGCTTCAGGCCCCCGCAGGGAAACCCTACATGCTGCTTGTCTGATCTTGTATTGGTGATGGCGAGGTGTTACAATTGAGAGTGCCCCTTGGGGGGTCGAGTTGAGTTGAGGTTGGATTGTCCTGAGCCGTCCCCCCTCCCAGCCTTTATAAACTAGGCTGGGTCTCGGGGAGTCCGACTCAGGTTACAGGAGGAATTCCTATTCTAGCTTGTCTTGTACTCCAAGTCGTGGTCATCGGGTCGGTGCAGCCGACAAGGCTTCGAGTGGGCCTGATGGGCTTGAATTAGGCTTGACAAAGCTTTTGGTGGGCCGCTGGTCTTGACACGCACCGGGTATCCTTATCTTAGGGACCTGTGGGGTATACTCACGTCACCTGTGCCATTCAATGGTCAACAGGAGGCTTGGGGCAAGCTGCATGTCTCAGGAAAGTTTGATGCAACAAACTTATGGGGCAAGCTGGGATGAAATTGCAATTAGGGGGAGGGGAAGAGGTTGTCCAGAAGTCTTGTAGTTGGAAGGACAACACATATGTGAAGTTTCAGCTCAATTGGCAAAGAATTAAATGCACCTCCTTTGTAACTGCCCAAATGGACCAGAAGCACATTCTTGAAGGTAGCCTCACCTTGGCTGGTGAGATTTGGCTGAAATTTGGTGTAGGGAAGTTATTGGAGTGTGGGCACATGTGGGAAAATTTTCAGAGCAAAAGGATTCTCCTAGCTAGCACTTGCTTCACAATGTTCCTTGCTGGCCAGGAATTTTGGGAATTTTGTGAGGGAGTTTGGCTAGGCAAATGGAGCTGAACTTTGGCATAGGCTAATGATATGATCATGGGAGCTTGCACAAAAAGTTTGAGGAGCAGTGGACAAATATAAATAACACTTCCTTCAGAAAGTGCTATTCTTCCCTAAAAGATAAATGAATTTCTCTAGGTGAAAATTTCACTTGGGCCATGAAATATTTTTGGATATTTTGGCAAGATATGATGTCAAGGTCTTGTGGGAATTATGTGGGAATTTATGGAGCAATATAAATATGGGTTGCTTCACAATCCTCAAATGCAATGAATATTCCTTTTAAAGAAAAAGGAATATATGGCATGAAGAAAAATTTGGCTTGGAGGGGATGGATCAAGGGAAGATTCTTGGAATGGTTTTAAGAATAATGGTCCACTTGAGCAAGGAAAGAAAATATGCTCAAGTTTCAAGTCCAAAGATTTGCTTCAAATCAAACCAACGGGCAAATCTTGAAATAAATCAGAAAAGTTTTCGAAAAGAAAAAGTTGCAAAAACCAGGGTGTCAAAAACCTACCCCGCTTAGGAAAATCTCGTCCTCGAGAATTGGTTGCTCAGGGAACCATCGAAAACATACCGTCTTAAGGAAACTTATTGTTTCTCGGGTTTTCCTTCTTACTGCATCGTGTTCCGTTGGTACCTTATAGAATCCAAGAAATTTTGGCTCGGGGGTTTGCTTCACCCAATCCATACTCCTGACGGGAGCTTTTCCTTTATATAGTTGATCCTTTCTTGCTGACTTCCATTCTCATGTCGGTTGACTGGTATGATAGCGAGGTATCTGCTCATAGGCGGGATGTGAATGCTGATGGTATCCGTGCTTATCCTTGGGAATCTCTCGTGCCTTGTTCGCGGCATAGTCTTCAGTCCTTTGTATGGGCTTCTTCGAGAATAGGCTTACTTTCTGTGGGTGACTGCCTAACTTGGAATGCTCATTATTGTGATAGCCCCTTGTGCGAAACTCTGACTATCTGCACAGGGTGTTGCATCACTTTTTCTGATTTGTCCATTTTGAGCCTTACTTCTGGACGGGCGAGGGCGCATGATTTGAAATTTAACTCAAACTGAGATTTACTTGTCATGTTGCCAGATCCGTGTGTGGCGATAGGCCGTGCTATGCTTCAACACGGTCCGTGTAGTCAAAATGCTAGGCTGGATAGGGGATCTTTGGCAGAGCAGACTGGGGCATCCAGCAAAACTGACAATTCCAAACATGTGTAACTGCTCAGGCTGACAGGCTTGATACTCGATCTTTTCCCATATGAAGTGAGACTCCTTAGGTATAGGTGTCCATAGTGAACTGCATGGAATCATGGTCTCGGCTGATCGAGGTGAATTTTTACCCTGAAGTCCATGCAATTATCCTTTTGCCTTACCTATCGGGCTCGCAAGAGTTGCAGACTTTTGGCAGCTTATGGTGTGGCGCTAACCCATGTCACACATACCACGACCAGATTCACATACGCCATGCCTGTCTGCCTTGGTCCTTGCTGTTGCGGCAATTATCTCTGTTTTGTACTGAATGCATATTAGCTTACCCTTGGTGGGCATACCTTGTTGGGCTGTTGGGACATCTTTGTGCCTAGATTCCTGGATAACCATGATTATTCTTTGTTGCGGTCCGTCGGCCCAATCCATCGCTGCTCAGGGCCTTTTTGGAGGTGAGGAACTGAGCTTCACGGTCCTGGTTACGACCACATGTACCATTGCTTCTTTCACTTGGGGTGCTCCCTTATGATGGTGTCGACCTCCATATCGGCTGTGGGGTGTCTGCTTTTCTGCTTGTGTATGTCGTAGGAGTCATCGGGCTCCTATTGCTTTTCAAGTATATGAAACTTGCTGGCTTGCTAACTCAATTGCACCCACATACCGATGGCCCGCATGACTTGAACATGTGCAGGCTGGTATCATTGAGTGTGTTGCAATTTTCATGAGTCTTGTACAGTTGGACTTCTGACGGAAC
This sequence comes from Elymus sibiricus, assembly GCA_039707655.1. Lineage (NCBI taxonomy): Eukaryota > Viridiplantae > Streptophyta > Magnoliopsida > Poales > Poaceae > Elymus > Elymus sibiricus. Next base: position 224,790 of record CM077664.1, on the reverse strand, counting down.
GTATCCTTCTTCGGGGCCTGTTGGATGTGAGGAGCTGAGCCTTGTGGCAGTGGTCGAGACCCAAGGCCTCATCGTTCCCTTTCCTTAGGATGTTCCTTCATGACTTGTCAGTCTTTATACCAGGCTGAGATGTGTATCTGATTCTTCTACTTGCTTTTCTCACAGGAGTTGCGACTCTTACTGCTTCCCATGTGTATAACTTACTTGACGACGAGCATGGTTGTATCCACATAGGAGTAGCTCGCATAACTTGAGAAGTATGCCCATAGCATGTGCAGGTCCATATGTAACTGGGTATGCTGACATCCCCGTGGGGTCTGAACAGTCGGGTTTCTGACAACAATGTGGCAGGCACGATGGCGTGTTGGATAAGACTGAGTAGCTCATGCTCGAAGCTTGGCCGGGGTAGCGTGCTGGAGAAGGTTGGGCACCGTATCCCGGAAGCTTCTCTCTGGTGGCGTAGTGTGGAAGGCTGAGTGTCGTGCTCAGGAAGCTTCTCCGATAGCTTGCTGAAGAAAACTGGGTGTCTTGTCTCAGAAGTTTTCCCTTTGTACAATGGATGAATATGTACCTTATGCCAGAAGTTTCTGTGGCAGTTTAGTGTAGATAGCTGGGTAGCTTGTGCCGGAATTCATCCACGTGGCGTACTGAGCAAAATTGGGTGTCTTGCACCGTAAGCTTCTGTCGGTGGCTGGTGGTAGAAGATTGAATGTCTTGGCCGAGAAGCTATCCAGATAGCATACTGAGGAAGGCTGATGTACTGTGCTTGTCGTCCGTGACCGATATCTTACCGAGGGAGGCGGGAGTTCCTTATGCTCGAAGTTTTACCATGATAGCGTGTGATGAAGGACTAAATACTGTGCAGGGTAATGTACTCACTTACTGACTGCTATCTTGTCAGGGAAGAGAATTGTCCCAAACATTCCTTTGCTGGGTACTGGATTCATGACCCATTCTGGCTTTCTTCCGGAGTATACCATAATCTAATCACTTGCATATAACAAGATTGCGACTTGTAAGGGCCATACCTTTGGATGCAGATGTTCAGGTGGTTATGAACGCAGCTTATCTTTTCTTGTGACTGAATCTTCGCGGCTGTAACGGTTGAATGATGCAGGCTTGATTCATATGATTCACCCAGGTAGAATTCACCCAGGCCGAATATTCCCAATACAATCGGGTGTAAATCCTTCTTGACTTGCTGATTTCCCAACCCTTTGCGGTCTTTCACTAATTCTTCGGGATATGCGGTGGGTTGATGAGCAACTTCCATAAGGGCAGATGAGATAACACCAAAGAACCAAATAAAGAACCAACGAAGCAATTCAACGGAGCAAAGATCAATAGCACTGAAAAATGCACCGAGATCACGCACAAGCAAGATCAGATCTTATTGCTATGCACAACAACACACAACATGCAAGACTACTAGTACTCATGCAGCATGAACTACGCAAAGCTTAAGCACAACGATCTAACGACGGGTGGCTGGAGGCTGAAGGAGCTGGCGGAGGAGTTGCCAGAGACAAAGCTGTAGCAAGGGCCCTCCTGGCTTGGTTCACATCTTGGACTAGCTCGGTGATGAGGACGTACTCGGCGATCTTGTAGCGGGACATGCTCACCACTGTTGCATCGGCATCCGCATGGGCAGGGGGAAATCTGATTCGACGAGGGGTGGAGGACGGGGTGGGATAGAAATGGAAGGCACAATTCTCCTGCATCGCGCTTTCCTGGTGGTGAAGACCTGGGAGGCCTACCAGAGCAGCAAGTTGAACGGCACGATATGGGGTAGAGGCGTATGTACCATGGAAGCTGTAGGTACGCCTGCCGTTGGGAAGGTTGATTGTCATGAAGACGTTGGCACGGTACTCAAGCACCATTCCTCCGAGTGGAATCTGGAACACTTGGTACCATGGCCTTTCTCCACTGGGATAGAGACAACGCCAGACGTCGGCAAGGAGATAGGCAAAGCTGAGCGGTGCGGGATCTGGGTGGTGGTCAACTGGGATGGCTGCCATCTACACTCATCAGAGTCGATCGTTAGCGAAGAGGATGCTATCTATATGCATGCCATGCAGCAAACAAATGCAGCAATCAAATGCACCACATAAGCAGAATAGATACTCTAGCTCTAACGTCATTCTAATGTCCATGCTAACTAGGGTGTCCTACAGTCAGTCCTGGCTCTGATACCAAGCTCTATGGCACCCCGGCTCAGAGCACCGGAACGCCCCATGTTCTGGCCCAGAGATCAAGTCTTTTGGAACACGGCACTGCTTGATGCAGAACTGAACCACTTTTTAATACGAATAAAATGGGTAACAAGGGTTCTGTTACAACGCTAGCGAAGCAAGGCGGAGAACCAGCTTACTTCTAATGCTAGCGGTGGAACAACTACAAGCAACGGGAATAACTCTTAGCAGCGGAACAACGGCGACGGTGATGGACTCCACTCCAAAGGGACACTGCTGGGACACCTCCTAGCTCACATACGTCGGGAACTTCGTCCTACGCAGTCATGGCATTACCTGCAAATCTGGCATGACATGCCAGGTCAGTACATTGAATGTACTTGCAAGCTCACAACAACCAAAGCATCAAAGCAAAACAATAACATAGCAAGCAGGTTAAAGTATAGCAATGAGTTAAGCATAAGAGAGCAAACACCAGACTGAATACTATGGGTTGATTAACCATCAAGTAAAGTCATATGGACCACCTCACTCGTGACCACCTGATCATCATTTCATACCTGGATCACTCATGGTCATTTATCATACCTCATGATCACTCCGGATCATCATATCCAACTCATGACTATCCCGTAGTCATTTCACAAGTATCATGTAAGCATCTCCGGCTTACCATCACCGGTACTGAACCACACATGCACTAAGTTACCTCATCCTTATTATTGTTGACCGAACGGTGTGACCTAGTACGAACTGTCCATGACCGAGGATGCGGCTATTCGAATAAATTTTGACTCTGCAGAGTTTGCGCACTTTACCCACACTATGGAGTTCTTCCCTCATCCAGAACCCTGGAACTTGTCCCATAGGATCCTTGGAACTCGTCCCACAGGGGTGGACTAGGACTCCTCCAATGAGACCGCTCTACCGCATGCCTCCCTTACCGTATCACCGACATGACTAGGGGACTCATATCCTGGGTAGCCCCTGTGTCCTCCTGACACCTGCCACCGTCGTGGCCACAACTTAACTGCCCTAACGGGGCCTGAGCTCAATAATCAACCTGGCTTTCAAGATTATCGCCGCCCACCGGGCCAGGGTAGCACGCACGCATAATCCTCCCTCCTTGGTGATACTGATAAAAGGGCACACCGATAGACCGAGCCAAGGCCTTCCCATATAGGCAAGTGTGGCTGCACTGGCAAGTTCGGTTCAGTGGCACCTGATCAACACAAGATCCTGTATATCCTCGATGTGTCTTGCTCAAAGTTATATCTCAGGTGTAATATGACAACCCATAATCCAAGTCATTGTCATATGCATAAAATAATCCAGGGCATGATCATGGCTATACTATAATCCAAAGAATAATCCGGTAAGTAACTTAGCCATGTCAAAAGATCATGCTAACTATAAAAGTATTCAACATAGCAATAGTATGATCATGATAACAAGATTATAATCATAACTATGAGTCATAATGAATCCAAGCATATTCATGGCAGTAATATAATCATTGTTAACTCTGAGCATGCCATGAAAAGATCATTATGAAATGAATCCAAAATCGAAGTCACATTTTAGAACCATGGCATCGCTTTACAATGATGCAAAGGTTAGTTGTGGCTTGCCTGTCACCAACAAGGTGTGACGATACTCCTGGTCTTCAACAAGAAAGCACCTCTGAAAAATATATTTAAAATGGCACACAAAGAGTCACATAAAGCAAATCTTTTGTTCAGCAGAAATAAACAGAACAACATCTTGCAAAAACTATGCCAAAATAAAGAGGAGCTCGAAAGAAAACTATTGCAAAAAGAATCAACTCATTTGGCCTTGTAGAATAAAAGATATCGAGGGTCAAAGTTGGGTAAAAATAATGATTTTAAATCATTTTTTTGGAATTTCTGAGGTGGCCACGTCGAAAGCGTATTCTACGAATACGCCTCCACTTGCGTAACGCGTCGGCAGCGAGAGAGAGACTGACGGGTGAGGCCAGCCCGTCGGGTTTAACAGAGAGGGGGAGGGAAACAAAGAGGGGGCGGCTCACCGGCGGCAATACTCCGGCGAGGAGGTCACGGCCGAGGGCGGGGACGCTTGGAATGGAACGGGTGGTCGACAGCGCACCCGCACGTACCTGCAGCTCGTCGGGAGGTGGCCGGACGGCGTCGCTACGGTTTTCCCGGCGGCGGAGGGCCATGGTGGTTGACGACGTCGTCGTTCCCGGCAACAATCAGGCGTCCAAGCGATTGGGGAAGCACCAGAGGGATGCGGGGAGTGCGATGGTGGTTCTGTTACGGTTGGATACGCACGGAAACAGGCTGGAGACGATGGAGCAGGGCGGCGGCGCTTGCGGCCGGAGTTGGGGAAGGAGAGCTCCCGGCGTAGATTCTTGGCGCTGGGGTACAATTGGTAGGGAGAGGAGGCGGGTTGTGGAGCGAGGCGAGGCCGGGGTGGCTTAAATAGCCGGGGCGGGGCAGTGCAGTGTGGGCAGTGCCACGGGAAGTCCATCACGGCACGGCAAGCTGCCGGCGATGCACTGGCGGGTTCTGGGGGCTTCGGACAGGACGGCAGAGAGCAGAGGGAGGCTGGGGTGGGCGAGCGACTGCTAGGCTCCTTTAATGGTGAAGGGACGCGACGGCGGCGACAGTGTCGTATTGTAGCGCGGGGCCGGCGGCGGCAGGGCGAGCTAGTGCGAGGGGAAGAAGGGGGCGGCGCGGGTGAGGGCCAGGTGGACGCAGGGGAGGCTGGGCAGCGCGAGAAGACAAGCGAGGGCGGCCGGATGCATCACCCCCCGCATGACCAGACGCGCCGGGCGCGCCAGTGGCATGGCAAACGCGTGCTCACCACGCGAACCCGTGCCCTGGATGGGATTTCTCGAGGCCAAACTGTCTATGGTGTAGTCCACTCAACACTGATCATACCTGTGCCATTCAATGGTCAACAGGAGGCTTGGGGCAAGCTGCCTCTCTCAAAAAAGTTTGATGCAGCAAACTTGTGGGGCAAGCTGGGGTGAAATTGCAATTAGCACTACTGGAATTCACTGGTTTGCCGTCTGCTTTGGCAGTCGGCAAAGACTAGAAAAGCAGACGGCAAAGCACCCGTCAGCCATTTATCCGGCAAAGAGGTGCTTTGCCGTCTGCAAATTATCGATGGACGGCAAAGATTTTTGCCGTCCGCTATACTATGAGGCAGACGGCAACGCAGATGGACGTTGAACCACTGCCAGGCCACCTCCGTCAGCCGTTAACGGCGTGCTTTGCCGTCTGCTTTTCATTGGCAAACGGCAAAGCCTCCACTGTGATGTCACCCCCTCGCCTTTGCCGTCTGCTGGCAGACGGCAAAGTGGCCAAATTGTCACCCAGCTGTTGCCAGATTGCACAGCTGGGTGCCACGTGGCATCTTTGCCGTCTGCTAGCACTCGGCAAAGCCCTTTGCCGTCTGCTAGTAGACGACAAAGAGCCTGCATTTTGTTTTTTTTCTCCTGTTTTCTGGCCATCCCTGCAACAGCACTATAATTCATTGTAACAGCAATATAATAACAGATCACTAGCAGCACAAAGTGCATATCTCACAACCATAGCAACAAGTTCATCAATATAGCAGATCACTAGCAGCACAAAGTGCATATCTCACAACCATAGCAACAAGTTCATCAATATAAACAACTCCAGCAGCACAAAGTGCATCTCCAAGTTCATCAATATAAGCAACAAGTTCACATCAACATAAGCAAAGTTCATATCAACATAAGCAACAAGTTCATATCAACAATATATACACCAAGTCCATAAGCTAGCTAGCATCCAAATGTGCAAAAATAAATGAAAGCATGTTAGTTATGTGAAAGAAAGGAAATGAAAGAAAGAAGAAGGAAAAGAAGAAGAAGAAGGAAAAGAAGAAGAAGATGAAGAAGGAGAAGAAGAAGAATATGGAGAAGTATGTCTTTTTTGGGCTAACAAGATGAGAAGGAGATGAAGACGGAGAAGATGAAGAATATGAATAAGGAGAAGATTAAGGAGGTGAAGAATGAGAAGATGAAGGAGGACAAGATGAAGAAGATGAAGGAGGAGATGAATAAGCTAACTATGTCATATTTGAGCCAATTAAGCTAACTATGTCATTTTTGAACTAACTAAGCTAATTATGTCATTTATGAGCAAAATAAGCTAAGTATGGCATTTTTCGGATAACTCTAGGATTTATGAAGCTAAGTATGCATTTTTAAAGTAACTAAGCATTTATGAAGCAAAATACAAGAAAAAACTTACCGGAGTGGACCTCAGGGCTGAGGTGGCTGAGAACCATCAGGGTTGGCCGAGGTTGACCCAGGAGAAGGGTCATGCGAAGCAGCACGGGAGTTAGGCTGCACGAAAAGATCAATTGCAATGTGTGGTTAGCACGACGACACTCAATGGTATTGATGATCATTGAAAGGAAACTCACCGTCCCCACAGGAGTAATGACCGGCATCGACGGAGCGACCTGACCTGTCTTCTCGCACAAAGTCTGCACATTTGTTTTGGACGAGTCAATCATATTAGTTAGTAATGAACCAAACATTACATGCATGCTTTGGCTAAATATGCACAAGTGACTTATCACGAAGAGCCCGCCTTCTATCACGACCTGCCATGAGAAAGAGTAGAGTATATGAAATTAGTATAATGAGAAAAAATAGGGCAACAATAGAAATAATACTACAAAAGTAATTACTACAATGAGAATATATATTTAATTAAAGTTCGGATGCATACAACTAATCATAGTCGGGATCGTCTGTCTCTTCTCCGGGATCAATTGAAGCATCATGATCACTATCACGCGTGTCGTCGTAAATGACGTGCTCATCGGGTTCAGGAGCATCAACATTTGGAAGGCCTTTCTGTAACCGGTCAAGCATTGACAGGTCATCCGTAGCAGTAACCTCTTCTTCTTCTGGCTCTTCCTGTCCCGGTTCTTCCCGTTCCGGTTCTTCCTCATCATCGGTATCGGGTTCACTATCGTTGTCTTCTTCCATGCTCTGGGGTAACGTAGAGCGGTTTCGGAAACGTTTTTTGATCACGCGTGTTTCTTGGAAGAATTCTCCTTCATATGTGTCTGGGTTAATGTGAGGTTCATAATCCTCTTCATTGGGGGGAGGTGGTCTAAGACGTGGCGGCACATCATAAACGACATCCCAACCTTTCAGTTCCTCAACCGTTTGGCAGGCGTAGGGTAGATAGAAAACCTGGGTGGCCTGTTGAGCCATAATATAGACTTCGGGGCCATTTAAACCTGGGTGGCGGAGCAATCTTCGACGGAAGGAACCAATGACATTTGAAGACAACGACGTTCGGAGGATTTTCACCATAGAATAGAAGTTCGTATATTGCTTCAACTCTTCCATAATACTCGGTACCTCCTTCGCCGACAGCAGAGACACCAGAATTTGTAGATTTTCGATCGGGCATAGATTGCTCTTTGCCAACGGTACGAAAGCGATACCCATTGATGTCGTACTTGTCAAATCTACGGACCATATAGTCAAAACCATTAGCGACTTGTCTCAATTCAGCGTCCATATGCTCATCATGTGAATTTGCCTATAAGTTTAATAAGAAAGGATTGCTATATAAGTCGGAAATAAGACCAACAAATGAGATTGTATATTAATGGTAATTACCGTCCGTTTGAACCAAGAGATGAAACCGGGTTTGCCGTCTCCATGCTTGGCAAGAAGCTCATACTCTCGGATGGAATCCTTTTCAATAACCGCTCCATTCGAGAATTGGGCGACGTATCGACTGTATCAATGCATGGGAATAAGACACAAGAATTATTAGAAGTTGCGAAACAATGTACCGAGCACTTAGTCCATGTACGGGCGCACTTCTGTTAGGTTGGTGAAGATATACAACGTAAGGGTCCGCCATTCTTCAAGGTCCAAAATCATTGGTTTCGAAGCACCAGCAGGTCCGAGCTTCCCTTTGAATAGGCTGAGGTTGGATTGACGTCGTTGGGGGTCGCCAGTATTGTACCGAGGCTTTGGATTATGCAAATGGCGATTTTTGGCTTCATAGTGTGATGTCACGAAGTTTGCCGCCTCCTCGGTAATGAATGCCTCAGCCATCGATGCTTCAATTCTACGTTTATTTTTACATTTTTCTCGAAGTAATTAAACTAACTAATACTAACATATGATTACTAACTACATTATGTACTTTCTTATTCTTCTTTTTCTTTTCTTTTTTTTCTTTTTCTTCTTATTCTTCTTCTTTTTCTTCTTTTTATTTTTCTTCTTCCTCTATTCCTTATTCTTCTTCTATTTTTTTTCTTCTTCTATTTCTTATTATTCTTCTTCTTCTTGTCTCCTCCTCCTCCAACTTCTTCTTCTGCTTCTTCTTCTTCTTTCTTCTTCTCCTTCTTCTTTTTCTTCTTCTTTCTTCTTCTCTCTTCCTCCTTCTTCTTCTTCTTCTTCTTCTTCTTCTTCTTCTTCTTCTTCTTCTTTCTTTTTCTTCTACTTCTCTGTATCTCCTTTTATTCTTCTTTTCTTTTCTTATTTTATTTTTCTAAAAACTAAAATCCTAACACTAACATACTAACTAATTAAAAACTAAAATCTAAAAATTCTAATACTAACAGTACCTAATACTAACATTAGCAACTAACCTAATAATTAACACTAATAATCTAACTAAAATCTAACATATAGCAAATAACAGAAAAAATAAAAATAAAAAGAAAAGGGTGCTCACCTGGGGGGAGGAGGAGGCCGGCGGCTGGCGGCGTCGGTGGAGGAGGCCGGTGGAGTAGGGCAGTGGCGGCGTCGGGCTGGAGGATGGCGGCGGCGTCGTCGGGCTGGAGGAGGGCGGCGCCGGGATCCGGAGAGGGGCGACCCGCGCTGGGGGAGAGGGGCAGCGAGCGAGGGGTGGCGGCGGCGAGGCGCGGTGAGGGTGAGGGTGAGGGCGAGGGCGGGACGACGACGACGAGGGCGAGGCAGGACGGCGGCCGCCGGCGACGGCGAGGGACAGAGAGAGAGAGAGAGAGCGGGCGCGGTGTGTGTGAGGGAGAGAGAGAGAGTGGAGCGAGTGGGACACGACGGCGTGGTTAACGGGCCACTCTCTTTGCAGTCTGCCGGCTGACGGCAAAGGGTCTTTGCCGTCCGCTGGCAGACGGCAAAGAGAGTGGCCCGTTAACCCTTGCCCGCCGAGAGCCCCAGTGGGTCCCGCTTGGGCTTTGCCGTCTGATATTCCTATCTTTGCCGTATGCCTTCTGGAAAGTAGACGGCATATCACCTCTTTGCCGTCTGTCTGGAAAAAGCTGACGGCAAACTAGTAATTTGCCGTGTGCCTGCCATTTGCCGTCTGCATTTAGGTTTGCTGACGGCAAAGAACCTCTTTGTCGTCTGCCCCAACGAAAAGCAGACGGCAAAGCCACTGGCAGACGGCAAATCAGTGAATTCCAGTAGTGTAGGGGGAGCGGCAGAGGTTGTCCAGAAGTCTTGTGGTTGGAAGGACAACACATCTGTGAAGTTTTAGCTCAATTGGCAAAGAATTAAATGCACCTCTTTTGTAACTGCCCAAATGGACCAGAAGCACATTCTTGAAGGTGGCCTCGCCTTGGCTGGTGAGATTTGGCTGAAATTTTGTGTAGGGAAGTTGTTGGAGTGTGGGCACATGTGGGAAAAATTTCAGAGCAAATGGCTTCTCCTAGCTAGCACTTGCTTCACAATGTTCCCTGCTGGCCAGGAACTTAGGGAATTTTGTGAGGGAGTTTGGCTAGGCAAATGGATCTGAACTTTGGCATAGGCTAATGATATGATCATGGGAGATTGCAGAAAAAGTTTGAGGAGCAGTGGACAAATATAAATAACACTTCCTTCACAAAGTGCTATTCTGCCCTAAAAGATAAATGAATTTCTCTAGGTGAAAAATTCACTTGGGCCTTGAAATATTTTTGGATATTTTGTCAAGATATGATGTCAAGGTCATGTGGGAATTATTTGGGAATTTATGGAGCAATATAAACATGGGTTGCTTCACAATCCTCAAAAGCAATGAATATTCCTTTTAAAGAAAAAGGAATATATGGCATGAAGAAAAATGTGGCTTGGAGGGGATGGATCAAGGGAAGATTCTTGGAAATGTTTTAAGAATCATGGTCCACTTGAGCAAGGAAAGAAAATATGCTCAAGTTTCAAGTCCAAAGAGTTGCTTCAAATCAAACCAACAGGCAAATCTTGAAATAAATCAGAAAAGTTTTCGAAAAGAATAAGTTGCAAAAACTAGGGTGTCACATGGACCTTCCAATGGGAATGTTGAAGCCTCAACTTTAGGACAAAAGAATCCTACCATTATGGAGAATGTCAAAGTTACTATAGGAAATAGAGTAGAAAGTGGGGTAGAAAATAAGATGGTTTTAAATAATAGCACCCCCACTTTAATTGAAGGTAGTGACCTCAACTTTGACAATTCCTCCAAAAGATGGCCAAAGGTCCCCACACTAGTACACTAATATGTTCTTCAACAGAGGCTCCCGAATGATGTTGTACCTAGGTGGATGAGTGACAGAGTCGAGCTAACAATTGTTTGTGCAGAGCCATGGGGTGAACCTTTCAAACATGACTACTCAACTGAGAGTGGAAGAAATGGGTGCCTAAAAATCAAAGGATGGAGAAAGATAGTGATTCAGAGCAAACCACAAGTTGGAGACCGGTGGTTCTCTATTCTACATAATGGAGAAGGAGGTGTTTTCTGTTTTATTTTATTTTACCTACGCGTGAGGAGTAGGTCCTACTGGTCATGTGCTCGGAGTAGGTCCTAGTAGTAGTAGGATGCAAACAATTAGGTAGTACTATGCTCAAAAGTTTCTTGTAATCGTGAGATATTGTTCCTTGTGATATGCCTGGAAGTTATTTGTTATGCATGAGACATTGTTATTTGTGATGTGCTCTGAAGTGACTTTTCATGGTGAGATATTATTACTGTGTGACATTGCATATTCGCAATATGTATAAATGCGGATTAAATATGTAGGAAAAAAGGTAAAAAACATATCAGTGGCGCGGGGTAGGGAAAACCGTGCTACTACTAGTCAGAGTTTTCTGCAACGCGGGCCCTGCAGCGGCGCTACAGCTACCACTTGCTAGTAGCAGCGCGGTCTGGATTAGCTCGCGCTTCTACTAGTATATGCAGTAGCAACGCGGTGCACCCCGCACTGCTACTGCTGCTTAGCTACAGCGTGCTAGATGCAGCGCGTCCACCCGCGCTCCTACTAGCTCTTTACCCCACGCTGCTGGTAGCCTTTTTTCCTAGTAGTGTGATGTTGTCTATACTCAAACTTTGTATCTTCCGTTGTTGTATTTGTAATAAAGCACTTGTATGCCTGTTGTAAATATATGTTGTATCCTTGTAAGTGGTAATGTTGTGATATCATTGTTAAAATTTGGGGCATATGGCAGCATCATATATTGCGGATGGGTCGATTTGCGCTTCCATTCCATAATAGCACCGCATACTGGGCCTTACAGGAAGGGAACATGAGGAGGGATGACACCCATGCCATGGCGGCCTCGTGTGCTCTGTTGCTAGGAGATTTACAGATCGATCCTAGTATTGAATTTGAGAAGAGAGTAAAAGATGATGGTGGGGCGATATGGTGGACACTGGCAGAACGGTTGCGAGGGCTTATCGGTGGCCAGAGATCTTACGACCCAAGGTGCCCCCACGGTGCGCATCATAGAAGGTCTCCGCGTGGAGCACTTAGACGTCCTTCTAGAAGCTACAAGACTTGGCGCACAAGGATAAGACTCCAAGTACTTCCATAATTGTAGGTCTGCTATGCCATGTAACCCTAGGCCTCACTACCCATATATAAAAGCGAGGTCTGGAAGGGCTCATGACATCTTGACTTGTCATCAATCTCGGTAGAACTAGACACATTGTATTCCCCTTAACCGAGGTGACTATACACCCATAATCAAATCAAGCAGAAGTAGGGCTTTACGTAAACCTTGAGGGCCCAACCTGGGTAAATCCTTGTCCTCTTCTCCTCTCTGATACTTCCGGCTACTCGCACTACCTTACCGGGATATCTGCCGATTTTCTGCACCGTTAATTGGTGCGCAAGGCACGAGCGTTGAGTGCTGGAGTCCTAATCCAGATTGGATCTTTACCGAATTCCAGCATCTTCATGTCGGGGCAAGAGTTCATCCTCGGTGAGTTAAACTTCATCGCCAACGCTGCGGGATGGCTCTACGACAATCCACTGACCCTCCTCATCAACTCCATCAACTACGCAGATATCCGGGCGAGGTCATGACATATGTTGTATGTCATGACATATGTTGTATGTTGTATGTCATCAATTGTGGCGAGGTCATGACATATGTTGTATAATCTATCTATCTAAAGTGTGAAACAAACTATGTAGGGAAAAACCATCGAGAAGGGGCCAAACAGAGGAGTTAGAAATGCTTAACGTCATGTGCTACAATCACCTTGGGATCATACCGAGGGTCGTATCACCCCCTAACCGAGGCTAGCAAGTTTTTTTGGTTAGTATTGTCGTCCAGTACTGTGACACCCTGGTTTTCGCTCCCCGATTTTTCCTTCGAAAGATTTGACTCCCGTCTTTGTTTTTTCGATGTTATTGGATTTTCCTTTGGATCTTGGGTACATAAAGATTGTTATATGGCAATGCCTATCCCCTCAAACCATAGGTTCCTCTCAACCCAGCCTTGCCCCAAGAGCATTCTCCCGATATTTTCTTGCCAGAACCCTGCCTTCCGAATTGCCGGCGCGGAAACCCTGACCCCTGCAGTTGCAAAGGAACACCAATTCCCTTTGATCCATTGCCTCCCAAATTTCTCCTAGACCCTGTCCTATACCATTTCCCCCTAGACATGCAAAAATATTGCCAAGTCATGTGCAATATTTTTCATTTAAAATTAATTCCTTTTTCTGCCAGTTAATGGAATTAAATCTAGGACAATACTTAGACATCTCTAAAGTTCATGAAAACTAATGGAGATGATCTTTTTGATCCTATGGACCTCTCCCAAGGATATTGGCTACAAATAAATAAAGGAAATTATATTTTCCTTTATAAAGCCAATATTTCCTTTTTAGCCCATTCCTAAAGGAGCTACTATTTTGGTTGCTCCATTAGAGCTCAAATAAATTATGAAGCTCCTACAACCCAACCCATGACCATTTCTCTCAAAACATGGAGTTCCATAGTTCAAATTTTGAACATAGCTTCCATTTGCAAATTTAGGGCAGAATAGCACTTTACAAAGGAAGTGTTATTTCTCTCTACCCATTGCTCCTCAAATTTTTTGTGCAAGCTCTCCTAACCATATCATCATGTTGTGCCAAGTTTCAGCCCCATTGGCCTAGCCAATCTTCCTCACAAAATTCACAAAGTTTCTGTCCAGCAGAAACCTTTGTGAAGGAAGTGCAAGCAAGGAGTCTCCAAATGCTATGAAACTTTGCACACATATTCCCACACCCCAATAACCCTTGTACACAAAGTTTGAGCCGCACCCCTCAAGCCAATGTGAGGGCAACTTCACATTTGTGTTTTTGGTCAGATTGGTAGTCTGCAAAGGAGGTGCTAGCTGCATTATTCCATTTGAGCTGAAATTTTGCAGAGCCTCTCCTCTTAGTATATGATTGACTTAACCCAAAAACCAGATCAATTGGTCAAGCCAAACCCCCCCAAGCCCACACAAACGCCTTGGTTCCAGAAGCTGTCTTGAATGCCAGCGGGTAGCTCACCCAATCCCCAGATGACTACCTACCACATTTACATTGCTGGAAGCGTGGAGGACGCATTGGACATGTTTGGCCATGCCAAATCACCTCGAGAGCACTGGTGCTCATGGTGACCACTCAGAAAGCATGCAATTGGCACGCTCTGGTCCCGTTGGCGTGCCGTCTTGAGCCACCCTGCTCGCTTGCGTCGCCAGCTTCCTGTTCCCCGCGTAGAGAGCACCCCTGCCGACCACCCTGCCCCTTCTAGAACCTGGCCTCGCCGGAGTGGCGACCACCGCACGCCACCGCGCAGCCACGGCCACTGACCGCGTTGCCCTCCCTGAGTTATTGCATGCAGAGAGGTAGCTCGCCTACCCCGGCCCTGCGAGTCCACGCTCCCATCCCATCCACTACTAGAAAAAAGGCTATAGGAGATATTTATAATGGTGGCGCATTTGTAATGAAATGCCCCACTACTAACTAGGGGTGGCGCACTAAAAAAAATGCGTCACTACTAACTCCATAGTAGTGGCGCATTTTTTTTGAGTGCGCCACTCCTAATGCTGGGTCGGCCTGGATCCTCTTATTAGTGGCACATATTGCAAAATGCGCCAGTACTATCTATCATAGTAGTGCCGCATTTTTGCAATATGCGCCACTTCTAACTCCATAGTAGTGGCGCATTTCAGAAATGCGCCACTACTATGGAGTTAAATGCGCCACTACTATAGTAGTGACGCATTTCTAAAATGCGTCACACCTAATGCCGCCCCTTTCCTTCCCGTGCGGCCGTGCGCGTCCGCCAAGCCCGCCCGAGCCCATCTGGGCACCGCTCCCATGGAGCTTCTCCCCGAGCCACCTCGCCGCCCGTGCCCGCCGCCTCGCGCCGCTCGACGCCGGCGAGCCGCGCCGCCAGCAGCCCGCTCCGGTGAGCTCCCTGCCGCGGGCCCCCTCTCCTTCTTCTCCCCTACTTTCTTCTCCCTCTTATCTCCCTGTTTCTCTCCAGGACGCCATGGACGCCCGCGCAAGAGCTCGAGCCCGAGCTCGCGCTGCCGCCTTTCACCGCCGCCGGCCGCCCCGGCCCCTCCCTCGCCAGCAGGCAGCCCCCGCGCGCCCCTCCTCCCGTTCTCTTCTTCCCTCACCTCCCTCTCTCCCTGTCCAGGAGCAAGCCGCCATGGCCGTGGCCAGGCCGCCCGTCCCGAGCTCGCCGCCGCCCTCGCGTGTGCCACCCGCCTGCCGGAACCGCCCCACCTCGCCGGATCCGGCGCCCTCCTCCGACCCCGCGCCTCCCCGGCCCCCCTGCGCCGCCCCCGCGCCACCACGGCCCCAAGCCAGCTGCCGCCATGGCATGGTGGAGTATACTGCAGTTTACATGTTCTGTTTATTGTGGATCAATGCTGCTGCTGTTCTGATTTCAGTTGTCTAAATCATTAGTCTAGAGTGAAATTTTAGTTATGAATCATTGTCAGTGAAAAGCAACCATTAGTTTAGAGTGAGAAGCAACCATTAGTCTAAAGATGATTACAGTAATTATTTTGTGGAGTATCAATGCTGCTGCTGTTATGATGTTTTAGCACACAATGTTGATGCTTGTGGTGATATAATACAGTTTTCTTTCCTTGTTTGAAATTTGATAAAATGAGGTAGTGGTAGTCCCCATTTTATCCACTGCTTGCTGCTTGCTGTTAGAAGACAATGCTCTGTTTATGTAAGAAGATTGTTTTCCTTGTTTGAAATCTGGAGATAGTTGCTTGCTGTTAGAACACAATGCTCTGTATATGTAAGAAGATTGTGGTATTGTGCCCCCATTTTGTCACTGTATTCTGCTAGACTTTTTATTTTTTCTGAGCAACCTGTACATGATAGTTCTGCTGAAAGAAATAAATGTCATGCTCCAAAAAAGTTATGGTTTCAAGAAATAAATGTCACTTCACCAAACAAACTTCTTTTCACAAGTTTCACAATGCAGTTTCTCTGAAAATTAATTAGAGATTAGAGTAGGAGAGTAAGCACATGTTGATTTGCTCCTTGGCAATTTGATTTGCTCCTTGCCAATGTTCAGTAAAAGAGATGCAACATATGGATTACAAAATTTAAATAACCAATTAATTCACACAAGACATATAATTAATGACAAAAGATGAATGTGGTTAGCATATAATCAATGACAAAAGATGAATGTGGTTTGTGAATTTACTGTTCTTATATCAATTTTACCTAGTTACCTGCAATATTAATGCATGCCAATTATTTTCTCTCTCTAATGTCCTGTTATTTTGTTGTTGTTAGATTAAGCTAAGTTAACCCATGGAGAGACAAGAGGGTATGTTCTTTTCTGCTGTCCTGATGCAAGCAAGCACCCTAGTCCCGACACATGTCCTGGAAAGAGAGGGTATGTTCAGAATAGAGCCTCTGCTAATCATTCCTTTGACAGTGCCTCCTGCTGCTGTTACTGCTGCATTACACTAATTAGAGGCAGCAGAGGTACTGGTTGATCAGGTACAGAAGCATTAGTTTAAATGTTCTAACAAAGGGAAAATGACACAGAGGCAAAACTCTGAAACTCCAGGAGTAGTTTACAGTATGCTACTCCATATTGACATGGTGAAGGTGGCCCAAAACTCAACTCAATTGAACTCAGACACTGAATCTGAACTCAGGAGGATACTCAATCTGAACTCAGACACTGAATCTGAATTCAGGTTTGCTGTGTAGTGCCCAAAAGCACACAATTTATGGTCATGGTATTTCTTACAATGAATAAGAAATGGCATGGCTGTGTATTGCCCAAAATCACACAATTTATGCTGTTTTGCATTGGCTGTGTAGTGCCAAAAAGCTAACACTAGATTCAGGTTTGCATTGTCTGTGTAGTGCCCAAAAGCTAACACTAGATTAAGGTTTGCATTGTCTGATTCAGTCTTTGCTAACCTACTACTCCAGATTACAAGAAACAGCAAGAAACTGAGTACCTTGCCAGGTGCTGATTTTGGCCCAGATTACAACAAACTGCAAGCCCTGCATTTTCCTTGAAGTTGTCCTGATCTGCCAGGAACTAACCAAGTGTAAAACAGCAAGCTAGCACTTAGTCTCTTGACCATCATAAAATGGTTGTCTGAACTTACTTGCTAATCAGTGCTTTGGTTTACTGATAGATATGCAGTCATGCAAAATTGCAAATGCTACAATCTGGGAGTAAGTATGCATCTCTGATCTGAATTTTTATCTCGAGCATGAACATCAGCATGCAACTCTGCCTTACTTTGGACTGATGCAAAGTTCAGTTTTTTTTTTTATCTGGAGCATGACCTGGGAGGCTGGGACTTCCCCTGTTAACAGGAGTATTTTTCCTGTGTGTGCTCTAGCTATTTCCAAATGCAATGCATAGCTATTTCCAAATGCAATCGGTTCATGGTTCACTACTCTCTGAAACTGAATTTTGAGTTTGCCTGATACTGAGTTCATGTGATGTTGAGTTCACAGAATTTTGAGTTCATGTGATGTTGAGTTCACAGAATTTTGAGTTTGCCTGAAACTGAATTTCAAGAGTTGCTCTGAAACTGAAACTTGGAGTACTGTGCACCAGAATTTTGAGTACTTTGCTCTGTTATTTGGAGTTGTTCTAGTCATGTACAGATTTCAGGATTTGCCAAACTGAATTTCATACAGTATGTATACTGCACAATCTGAAACTGAATTGACAGTTTGCAAACTGAATTTGTAGGAGGAGCTCACGTCGACGAGGCGTTCGAGGAAGAGGAGGATGTTGCCGGCATTGCTGATGGGCGGTGGTGAGGTGAAGGAGACGCCGGCGCTGTCGTGGACGACGGGCGAGTGGGCCTCCGCGTCGCCGGCCTGGAGCCGCGCTGCCTACCGGCCTGGAGCGCGGTGACCCCGCCGCGGTAGTCACGTCAGACGAGGAGGAGTGCTGGAAGATCGTCAATTTGGCACGGCAGCCGGAAGGAAGCAGAGGTCGGCAGCCGGCGCGGCGATCGACGGAGGCGCCCCCGGCTAATTTGCATCTTTCGGGCGGCGGCGGCGATGCACGGAGGGGATCACGACGGGAGGGGATTGCGGGGCCGCAATCCTGGGCGGCGACGGCACAGGTACTGGGCAGCGGCGGTGGCACAGTTCCTGGCGGCGGAGCCGGTCTGGGATCTCGGTCGTGGTCGCGCGCGGGCCCAACGGTGGCCGGTGACACGCGGGCTACAGGGGAAGAAGGATGCATAAGGGCTTGACTGTAACGATTTTAAATCTATGAGCACGTTTTTGAAAAATACAATTGTACACGCAGGTGACATTAATTTCGAGACGGAGGGAGTAGAAGATTAGTTTTAGGATTTTCTTCTATTTCCTTGTAATTTTCCTTTTATTGGATACTTGTAAAGACATTGTAATATTCTTACTATAATAAAAATTATGATTACATTTCTTTTTTGTTTTTAAATTATTTTTCCTATATGTTTTCTGTAAATTTGAATTTTTGTTTTGTTTTACAAATACATTACTAGTGGCACATTCTGCTGAAATGCCTCACTGCTAAGGCCCTTAGTAGTGGCGCATTCTGCTGAAATGCCTCACTACTAAGGCCCTTAGTAGTGGCGCATTTATCAGGAATGCGCCACTACTAAGGCCCTTAGTAGTGGCGCATTTCACCCTTACTAATGGCGCATTTTGCAGGGTGCCACGCCTAAGGACTTAGTAGTGGCGCATTTTAAATGCGCCACTACTAAGTCCTTAGTAGTGGCTTGGAGTTAGTGGCGCACCCATAATGCGCCACGACTAAGGAAAAAAGGACGCCACTACTAGCCTTTTTCCTAGTAGTGATTGGAGCCCCTTGACTGTCCGACACGTCGCCGTGCTCCCGCCGTTTCCCCGGGCGGCGACCCCATGGTGCTCCCCTCGCTCGCCTATATAAGCCGCGCTCCCGAGCCCTTCAGAGCACTCCAGCATCCCCCTCCCCTTCCTAGCTCCCTCCTGTCCGAAGTAATCGAGCCGGGGCGCTCAAATTTTGCCCCGCGGCCACCATGTCCGCCGTCAGCCTCGGCTCCAATTCGAGCCGGCCAGTCCCCCCCTCGTCCTCCTGATCAACCCAGCCCGCTCCCCTCTCCACCGCCCTCACCCCCGACTCCCCAACCCCTCCTCCCGCACCGGAGAGGAGCCTCCCCGTCCGCCTTGACCAGGGCTGCCGCTGTAGGGTAACGCAGCAGAAAACAAAAAATTTCCGACCTACGCACCAGCCCAGGACCACTATGGAGACTGCATACAAGGTTTGATCACTTTCGTTACCGACTCGTAGCGCAGCGGAAGTAGAGTCGATGACGAACGGCGGTGCAGATCCCCGCAGCTAGGATTTTACAACCTCCCAACCGCGAGGATGTATACCCTCATCTGCCCCGCGGACAGCCCTCCGGGAGACGGTCGCACAGTCCCCCGGACGGTGTCGCGGACAGCCCTTCGGGAGGACCTCTGAAACTCGGACTGTCACTCGGACAGCCCTTCGGGAGGACCTCCAAAACTCGGACGGTCACACGGACAGCCCTTCGGGAGGCACTCTCAAACTAAGACCGAAACTACGATCTCTCTACAGAGTTGCACACATACGGTATCATCTATCCAGCAGGGCTTCGCCGTCCAGAACTAGTTCCTGCCGGAACCCAGACAGCCTTTCGGCTCTACGAAACTATTTCGCTGGGAGGGAGAGAAGAATGCCAGATCATGCATGGCTTTGTGTATGGGAGCAAGAGTGTGTCTTATGGCAGCCCACACACCTCCTATTTATAGGAAACCCAAGGGATAGGGTGGTTTTACAAGAAAACCCAAAACCCACATGGAAAGGAGTCCTTCCCAAGGACCTAAAAGGTGAAACCAAGGAACAAGGGGGACTCCATGAAGGAGTCCACCATGTGGCCGGCCACACCCTCATGTGGGGCCCCAAAATTGGCCCCTATCCATCCATGTCATCCCCAAGATCTTTTGGAGCAAAGCCCCAAAAGGTGGCTTTCCAAAAATATCCCAAAAAGCACTTTCACTATTCACGACGACATTTTTCAGCGTCTGATCGAACTGAAAATATTCATGTGGGCTTAGAACAATTCTAGTACCCACAAAAATAATTTTCAACGCGAGCCGGAACAATTCTGGTTTAGTGATTTCATCTGCGAAAAGCATGTGAAGCGGTTTCGGCAGCTCCGGAACATTTCCGGTTTTCATCCCGGAAAATTCCAGAAAGTTTCCAGAATGATTCTGGCACCCTCCAAGAATTATCAGGCATGTGCCAAAACCAATTTGACTTTATGGTATCCTCTGAAACAACTTTTCAGTTTCACCGGAACTCATCCGGTGACCTCTCTGCGGAACTTTTCCACTGTCCGAAACTTTTCCGGCGTCCGAAACTTTTTCGATGATTTTCTCTCAGACTCCCTGTCTAGTATTCAGCAGATAGATGACCCTTAAGCGTGTGACCCTATAGGTTCGGTGAAGTATAGACATGACCCGGAACCCCTTCCGATCAATGATCAACATCGGAGCCGTGGACACCCATATCGATCCCTATACCCACACGAATAAATATTCGAGTGAACCTCCAGTTGCCGTGAGCTATTCCTGTTGCTTCGCGATATGTTACAATTACCCGAGGTGAGACATGTAGGCATCCTCGTGGATCAACAACTTGTCCACTATGCCAGTTACCTCGTTACCGGTATTGTTCTCTTTTGTCGTTCCCGTGTTCCGGCATCCCTGTGATCAAATCACCCTGTGTCTGGCCAGACGATGATGGATACCGTAACACCGAGAGGGCCCAGAGATATCTCTCCATCGTCGGAGGAGCAAATCCCAATCTTGAGCTATCAAGTCCCTTGACATACTTTTCCATGAACCCGTAAGCCGTCGTAATAGCCACCCATTTACGGATGACGTTTAACAAACCCCAAAGTTCATGAAGCAAGCATGAAGAAACTCGACACTCTCATGGTCTAAGGAATTATGCAAACATTAACTTCTCTGTGTTATTAACCATAAACTTATGACGAATGTATCTCATAGCATAACATCAATTCGGGTCGATTCAACACAAGTGTTCTACCAACATTGCGCCCTCAAAATTGCCGGCATAGCCATGCCCATGATCAGGAAAACAGGACCATCATGCAATACTTGAGCTAGTCTTAGAGGCCAGACTAGGAATACATTTTACCGTTTATTATTCCACACGTGCAAATGAGTCTTCCTCCAAGCCTCGTTTTATTTGTAGACTCGAGAATCATTGCAGTTATAGCATGGAACAGAAACATAATTATGAACAGGGAGATAATCAATAACATTTATTATTGCCTCTAGGGCATATCTCCTACAGACTCCCACTTGCACTAGAGTCAATAATCTAGTCAATGCTAGTGCACTTTACACCTATGGCATACTGGTGTAAAATATGCTTCGCTTGTGGTATAGCCTGATGTCCAACGGATCTGACGACTTCAGCTCCGTGTGTAACTTTGCATATCCTCGCGTTTTCACGCTTTCACAAAATTCATATTTTGTGTGGGCTTGGCTTTGCATATGTGTGAATCATTGGTCGAAACCTGATTCCTCAGACTGAGCTATGGAGCAACTATCTGCAATAGTGTCCCATAGACCAAAGCCATCTTGGAACCATACTAAGTTCATGAATGAACTATATGATTCAACAACTTCTTTGTCGCTTCTCAAGCGTCAACATACTTAGCCTTTGTTATAGAATTCGCCACAATATCTTGTTTGGAACAATTTCCAACTATCGTGCCACCATATTGTGTATTACACAAAACCCTTAACTTAAATCGAAAATCGCATGGAGCATTGATGAAGACTGTATCGATGTAATTACTTACAACGAGCACTTCATAATCTCTGCTTGCGAGAAAACATGTCATCAGTACTACTCTAGTACTCAGTGACATCTTTCACTGTTGTCCTATGATCAGTACTTTGATCACTTTGGTATCTATACTCGCAACAACTTTGGAGTATTGGACATATCTGGTTGTTTTACATACAATGGAATACATGATTAATCCAAACACAAGAGTGTGTGGAATCTCCATCATGTATTTTACTCATCCGTGTTTTGGGACACCGAGTCTTGCAAAAACTCTTTCCATGTGACTTCGGCAAGAATCACTCCTTGGCTTTTTAAATGCCAAAAAGTTTTTAGCATCTTGTCAATATGTATTCATAGCTTAGCCCCATTAGGTAAATCTATCTCCATAGATCATCATGCCTAATATTGAGGCTATTTAGCCTAAGCACTTCATCAAAAAACTATTTTCAAATGAAGTCCTAATTCGTGTCAAGAAATTTATTTCCAATTAACAATGTGTCAAGTACACATGGTTTTTAGAAATATTATTATGCTCCCACTTACTTTCTTGAATCACAAGCATCTTCGATACCCATTTGATGAAGTCAAACCCCTTTGACCATTCCATCAAAACCGAAGATTCCAACTCCACTTTGCTCTCTTCTGTCCATCGCTGGAACTCTGAAGTTTGCATACTTACTAGCATCCTCTGGATTGACAAATTACTTTGGACTGTATCACATACAAGTCCTAGGTTTCATTTCCATCAGATGGAAATCCTTTCGTCATCCATGTTTCATATCTCATGATTGAAATATGTATTAATTGCTAGTTCAACCCGAACCGACTTTAAGCATCGCTACGGTGAGACAATCTCATCGTAGTCAACTCCTTGAACTTGTTATTGCAACAAGTCGAGCTTTATGGATAAAACATTTTTATCCATATCAGTTTTTAGTTCCATAAATATTCGTTAGACTCTAAGTCTTTCGAAAGGTGTATCAAGATCTTAATCTTGAATCATTTATATGGAAACTATCTCGGATTGTATTGGCTTTTAGCCAATTCCGGAGTCAGGGCCCATCAACGCTTCCTTGTGTATTGTAGGTATACTGTTGTCCAACAACAATATCTCGTTTGCGCACCTGATAGGTTTGCACGAGCTTTGCCTACGTGGTTCAGCTGCAAGATCGACCGAAGTCCATACATCTCATGTATAGGCTTCCGTATCAGTCGCAGTAGGAAACTCCGGAATCACTTCCAAGGTTCCTTTCCTTTGACCTGATGATGAAGATACTGGTTATCTCGTCGAGTTGCACTGTCCTCCCACTCACCTTTTGTAAGAACTATTCTCTTTAAAAGCATACCGTTTTGTGGCAAAATCGTTTGCCTCGGTATGGTGGTGGGGGAATACCCAATGACTTGGGATAACCTACAAAGTAGCACTTGTCTGATTTGGAATAGGTTTGTAACCTTTTACACAAGCCCCATATTCCAAATGTTAAGAAAAGATATAACATGGTTGGGCGTACCATACCATGGCGTCATTTCAACAGACCCGATGGAGCTCTTTTCAGTGTAAAAGCCGCAGTCTCTAAAGCATCACTTTAAAAGGGATAATGGCAAATTTATTTATGTCATCTTTGATCTTACCATGTCATGAATGGTTCGATTACATCTTCACGGACTCTCCACTTGCAGTGGTGTTCCGGGAGGTGCAAGTTATGAAACCCCTTTCATAACTCATCAGACATTCGCTAAACTTGTAACTCAAATATTCCTTTCTGCAATCGAATTGTAGAAACATAATTTTCTTGTTACAATATTTTCTTCTTCATTTTGAAAACCTTTCAAATGATTTCAAAAGATCCAGACTCATGTCTTATCAAGTAAATATCCATATATCCACTTGAGTCATTTCTGAAGATAAATCAATCCACTACTTGCAATAACATTTATTGGACTACACACATCATAATGTATGATCACCAATATGTTCTATGCTCGTTCCTTATGGCCTGTGAACGGTATTTCAGTCACTTCACTTTTCAGAGGAAAGTTGCAACTGTCAGATGATTCAAAATCAAACGACTTCAAAATACATCATAATGGAATTTTCCATGCGGGTTTCTCCAATGTGACCAAATGCAGTGCCACACTTGTGTGGTATTTTTTTAGTCTTGCGACATTTAGCGTCAGTGTTATGGATGTATCATATTACCATCAAAATTCATAGCATACATCCCATCCTGTATGGAAGCATGGCCCTTTATGTTATTCATAACACCGAACATCAAAAGTTCTCTTATGAATAACCTTCTTGCAAAATACCTTATGCAAAGGGCTAGAGTGTATGAAACTCTAAATGAATTATGAAAGTAAATACAGAGGCAATGTATTAATATCAATATTCATAACATACATCTCATTCATAATGAAAGTATGGCCCTTATGTTATTCATAACATCGAACATCAAAAAGTTCTCTTATGAATAACCTTCTTGCAAAATACCTTATGCAAAGGGCTAGAGTGTATGAAACTCTAAATGAATTATGAAAGTAAATACAGAGGCAATGTATTAATATCAATATTCATAACATACATCTCATTCATAATGAAAGTAAGGCCCTTATGTTATTCATAACATCGAACATCAAAAGTTCTCTTATGAATAACCTTCTTGCAAAATACCTTATGCAAAGGGCTAGAGTGTATGAAACTCTAAATGAATTATGAAAGTAAATACATAGGGAATACACTAATGGAAGGTATTGTAACATTTACTATGTTCCCTGTGTGTATCTAAACCTCATTCCTGGCTAGTCTTTTAGGCCGTAGTAGTTCTTTCATCGAGTTGCAACAGAGTGCAATCGAGCGGGTATCTTTGTGATTAACTCACAATACCCAAGAATTAGTGATTAACATGTTTAACCATAATTCCCAAGAACTATATCTTTGACCAGCCTTCTATACATTAAAAACCTGTATGACATTCATACATGAGCTGGATATTCTAGTCTTCTTTCCTTTTGCCTTTATACTTCTAACAGTTTAACTTTCAGTATTTCTCCTACTCTTAGAAGAAGTATCCAACTTAAGAGTGGCGTTAGCCCCGGACTTCCTAGGCGTGAAAGTCTTACTAACACCCTTCGGACACTTCCTTTCTCTTTAAGTTGTTGTTTTATTCACCTTTCATCATATGACAGGCGTTCTCCTGGATCCCTCTCTTATCAGTCTAATGCATAGTAAACTCCTTTACTAATAGTTTACAAACAAACATTGCTTTGGATATCTCATATCTTTTAGCCTTTGTCTGTCTCTGAAAATGATTTTCAGATTCCATGAATATCACATAACTATCCAAACTTTCGAAGTTCGGGTCTCATGGAAGCAAACATATTGCACTTGACTGAAAACGGAATTCTAGCTTTTTGGATCGAAGGACGAGTGTCACATGATCCATAGCATTAGCGGGAGAATACCGAAAGCATGCGATAGGACAAAATCCTTCTCGGCACTCTTGAGGACAATCCTCACATTACGTTACCAACCGTAAAGTTTTAACCAGATATTTAACAGCTATTCAATTTTAATAGGGAAGGTGGAAACGCGAGCCATTATTCTACAACTATTAGCAAACCACACTTAGACAGTGTTCAAAATTAATTGCACTGAGAATTAAACAAGGTAATTCTACAGTGCGCTCCCACTCAAATCAATATCTCTCATAATTGATTGTGAGTGATTCAAGATCCAAATTTCAATTCAGCGTCAAGGATGCAACCATCTCAAGTGACGAGAATTTCAATTAGTAGGCCAACTTGCCAATCACATCTCTATGTGACTCTTGTTCATCTTTCGATGCGTGTGTTCCGAGCTCATGACTTTCATGCCTGAACGTCAAGACAACCAAGTGATCTCGCTGCGAGGTCTCAACTCACCCGCCTCACACTTCTCTAATCGTTCGTACCCATGCAACCATGTGATACCCCGAAGAGATAGGTGCCGTGACGGTGCTACACTTGGGAGAACACTAACTACTTGATATTTAAGTGAGAGATCACCCTAATAAAAAGCAACTACCGCGCAATCAAAAGGGTGCAACATAAGGGATAAACATCTCAGGCAATTCATAATTAGCATGATATGGTATAGCCCCTTCTGACGGAGAAGTCAACTATTTCTTCGTCTTTGGCATTCGCGTCGGTGTTCACCTTCGCGAAGATTGCCACCACCTTGTCGATGCACCAGATAATATTGCTATCTCTATAGCTAATAAAATAAGTGCATTACATAAGGTTGACACGCAGGTCATTAAAGTGCAATCATATGGCTCCAACCATCATGCCGAATCATGACACGCAGGTCATGTTAATCAAATTACATCATATAGCCATCTCATACATAATCAAATTAATATGAGCACTGCTATACCACATCATATGCACATGCAAACCATCCTGCAAAACCAAGTTAGACGCCTCTAATCGGTTCATGCAAAATTTTATTTTACGTGGCTTCTAAGGTTTCGAAACAAACCGAAGCTACCAACGTCCATCATCAAGCATGATAATCCAAGTCGCTAGATTAACATTGCGGGGTGTATGAAACACGAGATAATAAAATCTCGAGCCCCATACTAAACTTCGTCATACGCGTGACCCCCGTGCAGATCATATCTGCATTGCCCTTTCGTCTGCGAAATTGCATCTTTCTTTTTAACTACGGTGGAATTCAATGAACTGTTAGCACTTCGTTGATCAATTAGGATCGCGGATTGCCAGAACATTGAAACTCCACCATACTGTTATCAAGATCAGAAATATGCAAATTCCAGGGAAGCAACAAGAACATCGGGCAACAGATTTCATCTGCTACCCGCACAAATAATTTTCAGTAATAGAACTCATCTACTACCTAATTATATTGTGCAATACCCATACATCTCTATGTATTATAGATCGCAACCTGCATCTATGCATAGCACGGCTCTTGATGCCACTGTAGGGTAACGCAGCAGAAAACAAAAAATTTCCGACCTACGCACCAGCCCAGGACCACTATGGAGACTGCATACAAGGTTTGATCACTTTCGTTACCGACTCGTAACGCAGCGGAAGTAGAGTCGATGACGAACGGCGGTGCAGATCCCCGCAGCTAGGATTTTACAACCTCCCAACCGCGAGGATGTATACCCTCATCTGCCCCGCGGACAGCCCTCCGGGAGGCGGTCGCACAGTCCCCCGGACGGTGTCGCGGACAGCCCTTCGGGAGGACCTCTGAAACTCGGACTATCACTCGGACAGCCCTTCGGGAGGACCTCCAAAACTCGGACGGTCACACGGACAGCCCTTCGGGAGGCACTCTCGAACTAAGACCGAAACTACGATCTCTCTACAGAGTTGCACACATACGGTATCATCTATCCAGCAGGGCTTCGCCGTCCAGAACTAGTTCCTGCCGGAACCCAGACAGCCTTTCGGCTCTACGAAACTATTTCGCTGGGAGGGAGAGAAGAATGCCAGATCATGCATGGCTTTGTGTATGAGAGCAAGAATGTGTCTTATGGCAGCCCACACACCTCCTTTTTATAGGAAACCCAAGGGATAGGGTGGTTTTACAAGAAAACCCAAAACCCACATGGAAAGGAGTCCTTCCCAAGGACCTAAAAGGTGAAACCAAGGAACAAGGGGGACTCCATGAAGGAGTCCACCATGTGGCCGGCCACACCCTCATGTGGGGCCCCAAAATTGGCCCCTATCCATCCATGTCATCCCCAAGATCTTTTGGAGCAAAGCCCCAAAAGGTGGCTTTCCAAAAATATCCCAAAAAGCACTTTCACTATTCACGACGACATTTTTCAGCGTCTGATCGAACTGAAAATATTCATGTGGGCTTAGAACAATTCTAGTACCCACCAAAATAATTTTCAACGCGAGCCGGAACAATTCCGGTTTAGTGATTTCATCTGCGAAAAGCATCTGAAGCGGTTTCGGCAGCTTCGGAACATTTCCGGTTTTCATCCCGGAAAATTCCAGAAAGTTTCCAGAATGATTCTGGCACCCTCCAAGAATTATCAGGCATGTGCCAAAACCAATTTGACTTTATGGTATCCTCTGAAACAACTTTTCAGTTTCACCGGAACTCATCCGGTGACCTCTCTGCGGAACTTTTCCGCTGTCCGAAACTTTTCCGGCGTCCGAAACTTTTTCGGTGATTTTCTCTCAGACTCCCTGTCTAGTATTCAGCAGATAGATGACCCTTAAGCGTGTGACCCTATAGGTTCGGTGAAGTATAGACATGACCCGGAACCCCTTCCGATCAATGATCAACATCGGAGCCGTGGACACCCATATCGATCCCTATACCCACACGAATAAATATTCGAGTGAACCTCCAGTTGCCGTGAGCTATTCCTGTTGCTTCGCGATATGTTACAATTACCCGAGGTGAGACATGTAGGCATCCCCGTGGATCAACAACTTGTCCACTATGCCAGTTACCTCGTTACCGGTATTGTTCTCTTTTGTCGTTCCCGTGTTCCGGCATCCCTGTGATCAAATCACCCTGTGTCTGGCCAGACGATGATGGATACCGTAACACCGAGAGGGCCCAGAGATATCTCTCCATCGTCGGAGGAGCAAATCCCAATCTTGAGCTATCAAGTCCCTTGACATACTTTTCCATGAACCCGTAAGCCGCCGTAATAGCCACCCATTTACGGATGACGTTTAACAAACCCCAATGTTCATGAAGCAAGCATGAAGAAACTCGACACTCTCATGGTCTAAGGAATTATGCAAACATTAACTTCTCTGTGTTATTAACCATAAACTTATGACGAATGTATCTCATAGCATAACATCAATTCGGGTCGATTCAACACAAGTGTTCTACCAACATTGCGCCCTCAAAATTGCCGGCATAGCCATGCCCATGATCAGGAAAACAGGATCATCATGCAATACTTGACCTAGTCTTAGAGGCCAGACTAGGAATACATTTTACCGTTTATTATTCCACACGTGCAAATGAGTCTTCCTCCGAGCCTCGTTTTATTTGTAGACTCGAGAATCATTGCAGTTATAGCATGGAACAGAAACATAATTATGAACAGGGAGATAATCAATAACATTTATTATTGCCTCTAGGGCATATCTCCTACAGCCGCCGTTTCCGTCGCTCCCAGGGTCCGTGCTGGGCACCATTGGGTGCGGCATCCCACCCCGAGCACTCCCGTGTGACTCCCGCCGGCAACGGTGGTCGGCGTCGCCGGTGCAGGCCAAGTCCGGGCCGCCTCGGTCCTCCTCTAGTGCGTCGAGAGGAACGGGAGGAAGGAGGCCAGGAGAGAGAGAGAAGCCGCAGGGGCCCACCTGTAAGCGGCAGCGGCCTCGTGCCCGCGCTGGATAAGTGGAGGCGTACTCCACCTTATGCGCGTCCCTGCAGCGAAGACGTACTGGAGAAGTACGCTTTCGGCGTCAGCCTCGTCCCCCTCGGCGCAGTTGGGCCTGGCCGAGTTCGGCCGCAGCAGCAGCAGCCGAATTCGGCCCAGTTGGCCCACTGGCGCCGATTTTAGTCTTTTCCGCAGAAAAAATATGACTAAGGACCCAGATGCGAATTAAATAATTGTAGATTAGTCCCTGGCAGTCAACCCCTTATATCTTTGCGACCGTGGCTCCGATTCAGGTGAATCGAAAGCCCATGTTCACCTTTTTCCGAACCCGTTCCAATGGTGTCACTTCCATGATGTTTTCACATTGTGAAAATGACCCTTTTGCCCATGGTCAACGTTAGGCCTTTCCGAAGGAGAGCCTTTGCACCGAACCTTTCCGCGAGACGATCGCACTTCTTCCCGATGCATTCATCGACCCCCAGGCAAGCCAACCATCTGATATATTCCCTAAAGCATTGCTTTGTGTTATTCTTGTGTGTTGATAAATCTGATCATGTTATGCTAATAGTATTGAATAAGTGAACCATGCTATATGTTATACTTGTTGCTCATCTTTAGTCTTACTGCACTAATGACTCATATATGATGTAGTATGGAGATAGGTTGTTATGATTTACAATTTCTTTCATTGTGGACTATTATTATTGTTGCTATGATAATAAATGGAAGTTAATAACAACAACGTCCTCCATCAGCTGGATCGAGTCATAGTGCCACCGAACCGAACATACCAGTGCATCCACATTTTCCTGTATGGGCAGACCCTGGCTTAGTCTGCCGGGATGCTCTTTTATCGGTATCACCGAAGAGGGGAGGTTAGGCGCGTGTGCTACCCTGATCACGTAGGCGGCGATAATCTTGTGAGCCCGTATATGTTTATTGCGCAACTCCCCGACCACGACGGTATGGTCAGGTGTCTGGAAGACACGGGGGCCATCGAGGACATGACCTGGAGGGTATGTCAGGTGATACGGTAAAAGTGGCATACGGTAGAGAAGTCTTGTTGGAGCAGTCCTAGTCCACCCCTGTGGGACAAGTTCCAAGGTACTGGATGAGGGAAGAGCTCCATAGTGTGGGTAAAGTGTGCAACCTCTACAGAGTGTACAAATCTATTCGAATAGACTAGTCCGCGGTATTGGACACAGTTCGTACTAAGTCACACTATTTGGTCTGTGTCGAGTCTGGAGGAATGAACTATATAATGTTATGCTAATCATAAACATCGAGAGGAGGTTACCGTGGTTTGCATAACTGAGTGTGGGATCAGTTATGTGAACAGGTGGCTTAGTCTTGACTTAATCATGCTCATATGTAAGGCTTGTTAGACTTGAAGTACAGATGATTGGACATCGGATGATGTCCGAAACTTGAGAAGTTGGCCATGAGATGTCTATGTGATGTTAGCAGTGGGACGGCTACGAGATGCTAGCCAAGAGATGGCTATGTGAGAGACGGTCGGATGACCGTAAGGTTTGGAATCGGTTGGATCATAAGAATATATGGATTATCTGATTAACATGCTTTACATTCAGTATTTACTTCATCAATAATCCTGTTAGATATTTATGTTATGCCATGATACATAATATTGCTCTAATAACTAATGCATGCTTGAATGTCATGGACTGCTTTTCTTGGTGTATATGTTACTTGGTTTGCGGGCGAGTACATTCAAACGTACTCATCTGGCTTTGTCCCTGGCGGTTCACGTAGCCAGATCTACAGGTTGATCTAAGGATCCGACTTCCCCTAGAAGAAGCCGGAGCGTTCGCGAGCTAGAAGAGTAACCCAGTCAGATTCCTGTGGATTGGAGCCGCTCCAAGTCCGTGCTACCATAGATAGTATATTCTGCTGCCCCCACCTCTGTAAACAAACATATATGGTTGTAATATATTGATTCACGCCATCCTGGCTTATGAATATTTAGCAGATGTGCCTGTGTTCTTGATACGTGTTTTAAGCGCGCACACCAGAGTGATTCCCGGGCTTGGTGTGTGGGCGACGGTCGTCTATGTACAGTGGTATTCAGGCGGAGCGTCACAAGGCATGGTATCAAAGCAGCCAGGTTGACTGTAGGTTACCCTAGCTGGATTTCATTGTCTCTTGCGCAGTAGAAAGCCCAGATGGATTTCAGCCATCTTTGCCAAACCGGCACGCCTACTATTGATCAAAAGACAATGTCGTAGGATTTCCCCCCTCATCTAGACCCCGACTCTCATGGCCTTCGCCACCGGTGTGAAATGTTCGCACTGAGAAGTGACCCGTGAGCCCTTAAACCCCAAGGTAAACCAGATACCCTCACCCTGCTTGCTAACCATGGCATTTCTTTCCTCACATCTAGTTTCCTTGTGAAACACCGATTCCATCTTTCTCCGAACAACCCTAGGTTAGTTGACTAAGCCACCTTGGCTATGGTCTTGCGTCGAGTTTGATGTTCTCCCTAAGGAAGTAGTAGAAGCTTGACGACAATTGCTACCAGGAGCATTGTGTGGTTTTGCCTCTAAATCCTTAGAGAGGCATCGAGTGCGCTAGGCTAGTGTTTCTAGTGGAGATCTGCGTTCGTAGAATTTGAGCTTTGTTTGCTTCTTGGTATTTTTGGTTCTTTGTTGTTCTTGCTTCTTTTGTCGGTTTTGTCCTTTTGATCCGACTCAGTCCATCAGCAAGAAGACCAGAGCACCCCTCGAATAATGCCCAATAATCCAAAGAGTCAAGAAAGATCAAGTCCTATGCTCCGACATTCAGTACAACAACACTCAGATCGTCAAAATGAAGAATGAGTCAGAAGACGAATTTGCCAGCAACAGACAAGGCCAAGATATTACTAAAGAAGTTCAGATAACTCCCTCAGGATAGAACGGATACAAAGGGGACATATTCCAAGATTGAGCCAAGATCAACAACAAAACCCCGGTATGTTGGTACAAATTGTAATGCATATTTGAGAATGCACCGGTGCACATACAAATTCTTCTGGGCGCGATGAATAAGACTTGTGAAAATGACCGGATAAGTTCACAGTCACCCGGATTTATATGGTTCCATATGCAAAACACAAGACAAGGGACACATTCTCACGTTCTGAATGGTTCGAAGAGAAATGAAGGGATATTATGACCGATTTCTCCCACAGCGAAGCCACAGTATGCATCCATATCCGTGAAGTTCCCATGAGTGCATCACTAAGGACTCAAGAGCTTGACAGCCATTTGAATATATTCCAATGGATGATACTCGTCCTTCTTCTGTGCATCACCATAAAGCCACTTGTGTTGACGGAAGCCTGTTCTGAACAAACTTGGAAATATTTGAAGCCCAGATCATGCGAGCCACTTGTGCATGAGAGTGAATATGTTCAGAGAAACATCGGCCCATATTGCGAAGAAGAATGGGAAGGCAACAACCCTTACAAAATATGCAAGAGAAGCTTGCGAGTGGAAGCCCGACAAGCTAGGATATGACCAAGGAGTCGTATTGGTAGGTCTTCACAGAAGGATCCCCCTCAAGAACAAAGAAGCTTCGGAGAAGAAATCTCTGTGACGACAAATAAAATAAAGCTTCCTTACATACAAGGTACTATCATCCATCCTTGTTAGACCCTTGCATATATGGCCACCACAATGCATCATTTGCAAGTAAGCATGCCGCACTTCTCATAAATACGAGCCACCAACCAAGATGAAAGGCTATGCTCCAGAAGCTACATGACATAGCAACCCTGCCGTATTGAGTTCAGTAACCACAACAAGGATTTCAAAGGATACACTTGGCAGAGTCACCCCGGCAGCCGACACAAATCTGACTTACTGGATACACATGGAAACGAAGTAACCGAAACAAGAAGTATTCATGCTTCAGTCACCCCACTCAGGGAGAAAATAGAGGATATTATGAAGGACATGATGAATCCTTGGTACAACACGTGCCAACTCAGACATTTGAATGAAGTGTGTAAAAAGCACATTGACATTGCCAACCCGTGGGAGCCAAGCAACAAGATGCGAGACCCTTCTGAACCGTCAAACTCCAGAGATAAAAGTAAGAGTTTTTAGCTTCTATGGGAAAGCTGCGACAAAGATACCAACCAAGATGGGCATGATCCAAATACTCAGCCGAAAGGTATGCCCAAAGCATCAGCATATACCTCGACACCACTAAGTCCAACTGGAAACATGGAAGGTGGTCAGAACTAGCCAAGTGAGACGTTGAAATTTTGACCCCACGAGGATAAGATTCAACATGGAAGACCGTCGAATCATTCATCTCAGTCACGGAAGCATAAGTCCATCGTTATGATGCGACAGACAAAGCTTTCCCCGTGAAGACCGACATTGGTCTTATCCCACCCTCACCTGCCCACGATAGTGGCATGAAGGAATAAACCACTTCACACTCCATCGAGACCACCCAGACTTGGTCAGAAGGTATATGGATGGGAAAATTTCAGCAGGAAGTGCACATGAAGGATATACTATTTCCTTGCCATCCGAGGCGAATGTCGTAAGAAAGTACAAGCATGATCTAATGGTTTTTCATGATTCCCACCTGGAAACCAGTTGCTACCCTATAGATCTACCAGGTCAAAATATTCGAAGAAGTAATGCGTCAGTCAAAGCATGCCAGACAAAGGTACGCCGTGCCACAGTAAGGGAAAGCCCCTAAACACCCGTGGACAGTAACGTTCACTACCCGAGCAAGGACACCATAATACATGGATACCAAGGCTGAAAGCACAAACATGACAGATGCACCGTACAGAGTTCACAGTTAGACTAAGGGTCCTTCCTGAATGAGACAGAAAAGCAGCAGTTGTCCGTAGTAGTGATGGGTACCTGTGCACGTGATGTCATGCACTAAGAAATGAGGCATCACTCATGGCAGTCAGAGTACGGAGTGTAGTAGCAAAACCCGAAGCAACTAGCTTCAAGACTTGGAAAGTGAGATATTTACCGATACTACCCACTATCCACCAACCTCAAGGCAACAACCCCCCATGACAAAAGGTAAACCTGCAAGGAAAGAGAAGGATTCAATGCAACCGAAAAGAAAGCACCAAGTCAGCAGATGAGACAGTTAAAAGGCCAGTGAACCAATGAAGACAAGCTGGTGGATGGATCCGAGGAGCCACACACAGGTATGTCCCCTTAGCTGGGAGGTAAGCCCGTAAATCTCGAGGACAGGATTTTTCTAAGGGGGGTAGGTTTGTGACACCCTGGTTTTTGCTCCCTGATTTTTCCTTCGCAAGATTTGACTCCCGTCTTTGTTTTTTCGATGTTATTGGATTTTCCTTTGGATCTTGGGTACATAAAGATGGTTATATGGCAATGCCTGTCCCCTCAAACCATAGGTTCCTCTCAACCCATCCTTGCCCCAAGAGCATATTCTCCCGAGATTTTCTTGCCAGAACCCTGCATTCCGAATTGCCGGCGTGAAAACCCTTACCCCTGCAGTTGCAAAGGAACCCCAATTCCCTTTGATCCATTGCCTCCCAAATTTCTCCTAGACCCTCTCCTATACCATTGCCCCTTGGACATGCAAAAATATTGCCAAGTCATGTGCAATATATTTCATTTCAAATTAATTTCTTTTTCTGCCAGTTAATGGAATTAAATCCAGGACAATACTTAGACATCTCTAAAGTTCATGAAAACTTATGGAGATGATCTTTGTGATCCTATGGACCTCTCCCAAGGATATTGGCTACAAATAAATCCTTTATAAAGCCAATATTTCCTTTTTAGCCCATTCCTAAAGGAGCTAGTATTTTGGTTGCTCCATTAGAGCTCAAATAAATTATGAAGCTCCTACAACCCAACCCATGACCATTTCTATCAAAACATGGAGGTCCATAGTTCAAATTTTGAGCATAGCTTCCATTTGCAAATTTAGGGCAGAATAGCACTTTAGAAAGGAAGTGTTATTTCTTTCTACCCATTTCTCCTCAAACTTTTTGTGCAAGCTCTCCTAACCATATCATCATGTTGTGCCAAGTTTCAGCCCCATTGGCCTAGCCAATCTTCCTCACAAAATTCACAAAGTTTCTATCCAGCAGAAACCTTTGTGAAGGAAGTGCAAGCTAGGAGTCTCCAAATGCTATGAAACTTTGCACACATATTCCCACACCCCAATAACCCTTGTACACAAAGTTTGAGCCACACCCCTCAAGCCAATGTGAGGGCAGCTTCACATTTCTGTTTCTGGTCAGATTGGTAGTCTGCAAAGGAGGTGCTAGCTGCATTATTCCATTTGTGCTGAAATTTTGCAGAGCCTCTCCTCTTAGTATATGATTGACTTAACCCAAAAACCAGATCAATTGGTCAAGCCAAACCCCCCAACCCCGCACAAACACCTTGCTTCCAGAAGCTGTTTTGAATGCCAGCGGGTAGCTCACCCAATCCCCAGATGACTACCTACCACATTTACATTGCTGGAAGTGTGGAGGACGCATTGGACATGTTTGGCCACACCAAATCACCTCGAGAGCACTGGTGCTCATGGTGACCACTCAGAAAGCATGCAATTCGCGCGCTCTGGTCCCGTTGGCGTGCCATCCCGAGCCACCCTGCTCGCTCGCGTCACCAGCTTCCTGTTCCCCGCGTAGAGAGCACCCCCGCTGACCACCTTGCCCCTTCTAGATCCTGGCCTCACCGGAGTGGAGGCCACCGCACGCCACCGCGCGGCCACGACCACTGACCGCGTTGCCCTCCCTGAGTTATTGCGTGCAGAGAGGTAGCTCGCCTACCCTGGCCCTGCGAGTCCATGCTCCCGTCCCATCGGAGACCCTCGACGGTCCGGCACGTCGTCGTGCTCCCGCCGTTTCCCCGGGCGCCGACCCCATGGTGCTCCCCTCGCTCGCCTATATAAGCCGCGCTCCCGAGCCCTTCAGAGCACTCCAGCATCCCCCTCCCCTTTCTAGCTCCCTCCTGTCCGAAGTAATCGAGCCGGGGCGCTCAAATTTTGCCCCGCGGCCACCATGTCCGCCGTCAGCCTCGGCTCCAATTCGAGTCGGCCAGTCCCCCCCTCGTCCTCCTGATCAACCCAGCCCGCTCCCCTCTTCACCGCCCTCACCCGCAACACCCCAACCCCTCCTCCCCGCACCGGAGAGGAGCCTCCCCGTTCCATCCACCTCGGCCATCCGCCATGACCGGGGCTGCCGCCGTTTTCGTCACTCCCAGGGTCCGTGCTGGGCACCATTGGGTGCGGCATCCCGCCCCGAGCACTCCCATGTGACTCCTGCGGCAGCGGTGGCCGACGTCGCCGGCGCAGGCCACGGCCGGGCCGCCTCGGTCCTCCTCTGGTGCGTCGAGAGGAAGGGGAGGAAGGAGGCCAGGAGAGAGATACAAGCCGCAGGGGCCCACCTGTAAGCGGCAGCGGTCTCGGGCCCACGCTGGATAAGTGGAGGCATACTCCACCTTATGCGTGTCCCCGCAGCGAAGACGTACTGGAGAAGTACGCTTTCGGCGTCAGCCTCGTCCCCCTCGGCGCAGTTGGGCCTGGCCCAGTTCGGCCGCGGCAGCAGCAGCCGAATTCGGCCCAGTTGGCCCACTAGCGCCGTTTTAGTCTTTTCCGCAGAAAAAATATGACTGAGGACCTAGATGCGAATTAAATAATTGCAGATTAGTCCCTGGCAGTCAACCCCTTATATCTTTGCGACCGTGGCTCCGATTCAGGTGAATCCAATGCCCACGTTCACCTTTTTCCGAACCCGTTCCAATGGTGTCACTTCCATGATGTTGTCACATTGTGAAAATGACCCTTTTGCCCTCGGTCATCGTTAGGCCTTTCCGAAGGAGAGCCTTTGCACCGAAGCTTTCCGCGAGACGATCGCACTTCTTCCCGATGCATTCATCGACCCCCAGGCAAGCCAACCATCTGATATATGCCCTAAAGCATTGCTTTGTGTTATTCTTGTGTGTTGATAACTGTGATCATGTTATGCTAATAGTATTGAATCAGTGAACCCTGCTATATGTTATACTTCCTGCTCATCTTCATTCTTACTGCACTAATGACTCATATATGCTGTAGTATGGAGATAGGCTGTTATGATTTACAATTTCTTTCATTGTGGACTATTATTATTGTTGCTATGATAATAAATGGAAGTTAATAACAACAACCTCCTCCATCGGCTGGATCAAGTCATAGTGCCACCGAACCGAACTTACCAGCGCATCCACATTTGCCTGTATGGGAAGGCCCTGGCTTGGTCTGTCGGGATGCTCTTTTATCGGTATCACCAAAGAGGGGAGGTTAGGCGCGTGTGCTACCCTGATCAGGTAGGCGGCGATAATCTTGTCAGCTCGGTTATGTTTATTGCGCAACTCCCCGACCAGGACGGTATGGTCAGGTGTCTGGAGGACACGGGGGCCACCGAGGACATGACCTGGAGGGTATGTCAGGTGATACGGTAAAAGTGGCATACGGTAGAGAAGTCTTGTTGGAGCAGTCTTAGTCCACCCCTATGGGACAAGTTCCAAGGTACTGGATGAGGGAAGAGCTCCATAGTGTGGGTAAAGTGTGCAACCTCTACAGAGTGTACAAATATATTTGAATAGCCGAGTCCGCGGTATTGGACACAGTTCGTACTAAGTCACACTATCTGGTCTGTGTCGAGTCTGGAGGAATGAACTATATAATGTTATGCTAATCATAAACATCGAGAGGAGGTTACCGTGGATTGCATAACTGAGTGTGGGATTAGTTATGTGAATAGGTGGCTTAGTCTTGACTTAATCATGCTCATATGTAAGGCTTGTTAGACTTGCAGTACAGATGATTGGACATCGGATAATGTCCAAAACTTGAGAAGTTGGCCATGAGATGGCTATGTTATGTTTGCCGTGGGACGGCTACGAGATGCTAGCCAAGATATGGCTATGTGAAAGACGGTCGGATGACCGTAAGGTTTGGAATCGGTTGGATCATAAGAATATATGGATTATCTGCATAACATGCTTTACATTCAGTATTTACTTCATCAATAATGCTGTTCAATATTTATGTTATGCCATTATACATAATATTGCTCTAATAAATAATGCATGCTTGAATGTCATGGACTGCTTTGCTTGGTGTATATGTTACTTGGTTTGCTTGCGAGTACATTCAAACGTACTCATCTGGCTTTGTCCCTGACTATTCACGTAGCTAGATCTACAGGTTGATCTAAGGATCCGATTTCCCCTAGAAGAAGCCGGAGCGTTCGCGAGCTAGAAGAGTAACCCAGTCAGATCCCTGTGGATTGAAGCCGCTCCAAGTCCGTGCTGCCATAGATAGTATATTCCGTTGCCCCACCTCTGTAAAGAACCATATATGGTTGTAATATATTGATTCAAGCCATCCTGGCTTATGAATCTTTAGTAGATGTGCCTGTGTTCTTGATACATGTTGTAAGCGCGCACACCAGAGTGATTCCTGGGCTTGGTGTGTGGGCGACGGTCGTCTGTGTACAGTGGTATTCAGGCGGAGCGTCACAAGTACGAACGGATGCAGTCGTACCACAATCTAACCGAACACAGTACATTTTCAAAGGGTGCAACGACGTGTGGTACGATTGCTTGGTGATCGTACCGAGGATTGGACCATCTGGCGCCTGAAGCCAGACAAAAGGCAAGCGTAACATGACTATTTTTAATATCAAGACAAGATCCCGATCGCAAATACTAGGTTGTAAGTATCTAGACCTCAACCCATGCCTATGTTTTTATTATTGTTAACACCGATAAGCATTACGCTATGTGTTTAAGATCCGGGAATGGGAGCTAAAGATAATCTCCATTTCTTGTTAGAATCTCTTGTACAATAGAACATATGCTCTCGTGGATTCAATAGTCCGGGTTACTCCTTGAAAAAAAGTGGGAGTCCAACGACATTCAAAACCGGATAAAAAAGGTCTCAATAGCTTTGTCGATGTCATGTCCCATAAAATCAATTACATCATAGGTGTATTGCAAAATTGAGAGATTGGTGTAGTACGCTATAATTGAGAGATAACTTTAGCTGATGTACGCTATAATGCATT
The DNA here is from genome assembly GCA_039707655.1 of Elymus sibiricus. NCBI lineage: Eukaryota > Viridiplantae > Streptophyta > Magnoliopsida > Poales > Poaceae > Elymus > Elymus sibiricus. The sequence continues at coordinate 185,545 of CM077664.1, read as the reverse complement.
CTTAATTTTCAATTTGGGGGCTCGACACTTACACGAGTTATATTTTTCTCTCTCATGTGTTTACGTTTAGAATCGATTTCTACCTGATCGACATTGCATTAGTTGGGGCCAGAGTCGATATTAAGTAGCTAAAACCACATCATCTATTTATGAACCGAGGGAGTACTAATTACGTACTAGTTTGATCCAAACCCCACAGCGCGCGCCCGGGGAAGAAGATACAGCTGGGTGTACGTCTTTAGCGTGGACCAGCACATAGCCGGCGGACCACTCACTGGTCCGGTCGAGTGCATGCATTGTCGTTATATGTATGTTCTTATTAAATGTGACAATTGACAAGACCAAAGAAGGCACGTGCTTCTACTATGTCCGGACGGACCTTTCTGCATGATCTGATCACGTAGCTGGTACTGGGTCCACGGACCAGGCAATTAGAGGCATGTCTGGTTCTGCACTAATTAATTTCTCCCTCATGTCAATAGAGATTTGACCAATCATTCAATCATCTTGCCCAAGTTGCCATGTTGATCAAGGAGTTTTGGTGAAATTCGTTTCGCCTCCGCGTCTAGATGGTCACCGAACCTGTATAGTCCGTGGTTACCGAGATGCGAGCTCGATCATACTAGTAGTTCACGACACGTATTCCATCAGTGATTCTTCTTTTTAAACAGTTTCCGATTTCACATAATACCATAGCATTTATTATAATAAAATATATCATAATATAATATTATTTTTTAATTTAATTCTTTATTACCTTACTAGAATTGCTTAATAGGTATACACGATTCTAGTTATAATATATATTCAGTTTTGCTAAACCTCATCTAGATGAGATTTAGTTATGTCACATCTAACTTATCTACCATACAATTACATTCTTTAATTTTCGTGCAACCCGTTGATCCTGTGTCCGCTGCCTTTCCCGCGTTGGGCCTGAGACCTGTGTCCGTACGCGCCTGCTGCTTCACTTGTCCACGGACCGGTTGTTGAATATATATTCAGTTTTTATATGTACATGGACCGGTTGTTGAATATGTACATTTTATTTGTGGACTGCTTTTTTTTCATGTCACATACTTGAAAGAATATGTGAGCAGTGCGTGCGTTTGTTCACTCGTCCACAAAAAAATCATGTATGTGCAACTCCACCGTGTGAATATGTGAGTTCAAGTCACATAATTTTTTGTATCTTTTTCATTTTTGTTATTTTATTTTTCATTTTTCTTCTCTTTATTCATTTACTTTCTCCCCATTTTGAATCCATGATTTTTTTTGTACATGAACACATTTTGAAGTGTGCTAACACTTTTTGCAATTCAAACTTTATCAAAAAAGTTATTTTTTAAAAAAAATAGTAAGTTTTTTAAAATTCATGAAAAAATACATTATTGTTTTTCAATTTTGTGCTTTTTAAATTCATGAATTCTTAAAAATATGGTGAACATTTTAAAAAACCTTGTGTGGACTAATTGCATGTCTATCCTTTGACCGAAAACTCAAACCGACCGAGTTGCATGTTCATCCTCGACTCACAACGGGGCCTGAAGTTTTTTTTGTCCCAACTGCAAGTCTTTATAATTGAATCGCAACTGGGCTCGACCTTTTGTTCCTACATCAATTCCAAGTCCACCCTGGGTTCGCAACTCCCTCCCCCTATTGTTTGCCTTATCCGCAAGTTCATCCTCAACTCCCAACTAGTGCCAAAAAAAATTGTCCTAGCTGCAAGTTCATCATCGACTTGCAACTGGGCTCGATTTGGGACCGACCCATGTTTTTTTACCTTTAGTTGCAAACTCACCTTCAATTTGTAGTCGGGCCCTAACCTTTTATTTCTTGTACCAGTTGCAACTCCGTCCTCGACTCGAAACTGGATATAATTTTTTATACAGTTGCAACTCCACTATCTTCTCACTACTAGGCTTGATCTAGGGCCCGAGTCTTTTTTTGACTTTTGTGGGAAAGTCATACTCAACTTGTAACTGGGCCTGACCTTTTTTATATCCCAGTTGCAAGCCCATCCTTGACTTGCAACTGGGTCTGACCATTTTTTCTCAGTTGCAAGTCCACCATATAGTTGCAACTGGGTTCGATTTGGGTCTGGCCCTTTTTTGACTTAGCTGCAAAGTCACTCTCAACTTGCAACTGACACTGGCCTTTTTTTCCCGGTTGCAACTTCATCATCGTGTCACAACGGGGCTCCATATTTTTTTGTTCCAATTGCAAGTCTGTCAATGACTCACAACTGGGGTTGACATTTTTCCACATCAATTAAAAGTCCACAATGGGATCATAACAACCCTCCTTTTTCACTTTAGTTACAAATTCATCCTCGACTCGCAACTAGGACCGAAAATTGTGTTGTCCTAGTTGCAAGTCCACCATCGACTCGCAACTAGGCTCGATCTTTGACCGATCCATTTTTGTGCCTTAGTTGCAAAGTTGCCCTCAACTTGCAACAGGGCCCTAACCTTATTTTTTTGTCCCAGTTGCAAGTTCATCCTTGACTCGTAACTGGACATCCTTTTTTGTATTTGCAACTCCACCATCGTCTCACAACTCGGCTCATCTGGGGCCCGAGTGTTTTTTTCCTTTTGTGGCAAAGTCATCCTCAACTAGCAACTGGGCCCCTAATTTTTGTTGTCCCACTTGCAACTTCACTCTCGAATTGCAATTGAACCTAACTTTTTTTCCCTTAGTTGCAAGTCCACCATCGATTTGGAACTGAGCTCGATTTGGGTCCGACCCTTTACTGCTTTAGTTGCAAATCACTCTCAACATGCAATTGGGTCTTAACTTTTTTTTGTCCCAGTTGCAAGTTCACCCTCTACATGCAACTGGGACTGGCTTTTTTCCCTTGGTTGCAAGTCCACGCTCAAGTTGTAACCGAGCTCGATTTGGGTCCGACCCTTTATTCCCTTAGTTGCAAAGTCACTCTCAAACTGGGCCCAACCTTTTTTTGTCCCAGTTGCAAGTCCAACCTTGACTCGCAACTGGGGGCCGACCCTGTTTTTCTCAGTTGCAAGTTCACCATCGAGTCGTAACTGGGGCCCAAGATTTTGTTTGCCCTAGTTGCAAGTCCATCTTCGACTCGCAACTCAAACCCAACCTTTTTTGTCCCAGTTGCAAGTCCACCCTATGACTTGCAACTTGGGCTCGACCCTTTTTTGTTCCAGTTGCATGTCCACCCTCAACTCGCTACTGGGCCTGGCATTTTTTTTCAGTTGCAAGTCCACACTCGACTCGCAACTAGAGTACAACCTTTTTTGTCCCATTTGCAATCCCACCCTCGACTCGCAACTCTGGCCTAACCTTCTTTTTTGTCCCAGTTGCAAGTCCACCCTTCACACGCAACTGGGGCCGACATGTTTTTGTTCCAGTTGCAAGTCTACTCTCGACTCGCAACTTGGGAGATTTCATTATAATTTATTTGCCACAGTTACATGTTCAACCTCATCTCGCAATTGGGAGATTTTTTTGGTATATGTAGCTTCCCCAGTCGCAAGTCGAACCTTGACTCGCAACTGATTTTTTTTGTAGTTTGTAATTTTCTCAGTTGCAAATCCATCATCGACTCGCAACTGAGTTTATAGTTGCCCCAACTGCAAATCCATAATCGATTCGCAATTGGGCATATAGTTGTAGTTGCCTGAATTGCAAGTCCACCCTCAATTCGCAACTGAGTTTTGGTAGTTTGTAGTTGCCCTAACTGCAAACCCATAATCGACTCGCAATTGGGCTTTGTAGTTGTAGTTGCCTGAGTTGCAAGCCCACCCTCAACTCGCAACTGGTCTTTCGCTATGAAGCGACGGCGTCCGCAGACATTTGGTCATCGGAGAGCTTGACCACGTGTTCATGAACATTTATTGGAGTCACAAGCAAAATTTTAAGTCACGAACATTTTTAAAACCACATACATTTTGTTGAATACGTGAACATGTTTCCGGTTTCAGATTGGTTTTTATTTTCTATTCTATTAATTTTTTTGAAAAAAATTCAATGTGCATTTGAAAATTGCTTACTGTGTTTTGGTGAACCGTATATATTAAAAAACATCACCGTATATAAAAAAGTTTAATGTATATTTGAAAAGTATCATATATTAAATTTTTGTTCAGTGTGTATCTGAAAAATGTTCATCTTATTAAAAAATTGTTCAATGTGTATTTAAATAAAGTGTTCACCGTATATGAGAAAATATACAGTGCGTATTTGAAAAATGAAAAACATATAATAGAACGATACTTATAATACAGAAAACTATAAAAAAGAAAAAGAACTAGAACAAAACCAAAAGTCCACCCTTGACTCGCAACAGGTGCTCGACCCTTTTTTTGTCCCAGTTGCAAGTCCACCCTTGACTCGCAACTGGGGCTCAACCCTTTTTTTATCCCAGTTGCAAGTCCACCCTCGACTCGCAACTGGGATCGACCTTTTTTCCAGTTGCAAATCCACACTAGACTCGTAACTAGAGCCCAATCTTTTTTCCCCTTTTGCAATCCCACCCTCCACTCGCAACTCAAGCCCGACCTTTTCTTTGTCCCAGTTGCAAGTTCACCCTCCACTCGCAATTGGGGGTCGACCTGTTTTTGTCACAGTTGCAAGTCCACTGTTGACTCGCAACTGGGGGCTAACCAGTTTTGTCCTAGTTGCAAGTCCACCCTTGATTTGCAACCGGGGCCTGACCTTTTTTTGTCCCAGTTGCAATCCCACCCTCGACTCGCAACTGGGTCCCGACTTTTTTTGTCCTAGTTACAAGTCCACCCTCGACTCGCAACTAGGGTCCAACCTCTAGACATTACACTTTTTATAGGAAAATGAGTATCTATGAAGTATGCAAATCGAGTTGCAGAACGTCCCTGTCAAGTGCCTCATTGTTCATTGTCCAATTTCATCCAAGTTTTGCTCAGTACATGGTAATAAACCTCTCTTACATTATTACATTGTTAGCCTTTCATTAGTTCTAGCCTAGTGTTTTATCGTTAATGAAACTTGTGTGTACACAAATAGTCCCTTGCAATGTAAGGTTGGAATTCAATGAGCTTATTTCAGAAGATAGTGTGGTCTTCCAGGGCGGTGGGGGCCCCTACACTTTCTATATACGTAAAGAATCCACAAAGACCAAGCTATACGGAGATGATTGGGGTCGTTTCATGACCTTCAATAAGATTGATTGTAGTCAGCAGTGGATTGTTTTCTCCCTTAGTGGAGAAAGTCTGACCATTTCTGTTTACTATGTCAGTGATGATGAAGACCCATTTGACAACGCCATCTTTGCCCAAAGGCTTAAGCTAAGTGACCAGGAGATTGAGAACCTTCTTGACAGACTTCCGCAACGTGAATCCTACATCGGGGTTCCATTCATGACCCGTCTAACAAAGACCAACCATCATGAGGGCATCATGGTATGTTATCTAATTCTGATTTTATTGTAGAATCTGATAAATGATCTTAGTGTACAATCTGCTTAATGATCTTAGTGTAGAATCTGATTCATGATATTATTGTAGACATTATTATGATTCATATGATTGATGCTCTTATTGTAGACATTATTATGTTCAACGCTTGTTAATCGACAGCTTTCATATATATGTTAGTTCCACAAATTGCCGAAGATCCTAGCTGAAAGATGTGGAATCGAGGTGCATGGAGAAGGTTGTTAGAGTTATATATTAGCGCCATGTACCTCTTTGTATTTTTCCTGTTCTATAAGGGGTTTCCTGCATATTTACCACCTATACATGTACTATATATATTGGTCTTTGGCCCGTATGGAATACAAGTTGCTTATTCCTAACATGGTATTAGAGCCTTAGGGTTTTTTTAGCACGCGCAACTCGTGCTCTCGATCCAATCTTCTATCTACGCAGTCGCCGTGCTACGCAATCGCCGTGCTTCTTCCCTGAAGGGCGCTGCTCTCCCCGGCCGCTGGCTGTTGTTCTCCCCGCCCGGCGTTTGTTCTCCACGTCTAGTCCCCCCGGTGAAATTACGTCTGCCCTATGCTGCTCCCTGATCCAGATCGAGTCCCGACCGCACCATGCTGCTCCCGTCGATTCGAGCCCTCGCCGCTCCTGGTTGTTCTTCGCACCAGACATCGCTGGTGTTCGCTGCTCCCCGTCCCTCCCCGCTGGCCCGCGCCGCCGCCGCCGGGCCACTGCTGCTGACCTGCGCCGCCGCCGCCAGGTCTTCCGTCCTGCTGGCCCGCCGCCGCCGTCGAGCTGCTGCTGCTGACCCGCGCCGCCGCCGCCAGGTCTGCGGCCCTGCTGGCCCACGCCTCCGCCGCCAGGTCTCCCGCCCTGCTGGCCCGCGCTGCCGCCGCCAGGCCGCAGATCCCCGCCGCCGAACGCCGAGACTCCCGCTCCGGCGGCCGCCCATACGCCCTGTCTCTGCGGCTCTGCCATGTACATTGATCGGGCCTTGATTGATTGGTAAATAAAAAGAAAAAAAACACAGGTGCTATGTCTTATTCGTCGGGTATGCATCCCTCTCGCTGCCCGCGGACTGGTGATGGTGTTCACTCTACTGACCCCGTCTTGCCCCTACGCCGTTTCTCGGTGCTTGGTGCTTCTTCGTGTGCGATGTCGTCCCATCACGGGTTTTCTGCACATGGTGATTGTCGCTCTACACTGACTTCTCTCGCAACTTTCACCGGTGATTGTCGCTCTACAGCGACTCCTCTCGTGACTTTCACCAGCAGTGTTGGTGCATCTGGCACCATTGACGATGCCTCGCACATGCGTCTTCAATTGGCGTTTGCTGCTGGTCTGTCTATGGCGTCGTCTCCTCCCTCGGCCTCTGCAGATGATGTTGGTCCTGCTGTACCACGTTCTCCAGCGGCTTCCTCCGGTGCTGGTGGCTGCTCCACCATCAATGCTACTATGTCGCCTGCTTCAGCGGTGTTCACCGAGGAGGAGATTGTTCGACTACATGATATGCTTACTACCTTTGTGTTCTTTGCGGGGTGCCTCTTCCTCGACTTCTTCAGTTGAGCCCCTGACTGAGCATGAGATTCTGCGACTTCGGTGCCTGCTAGCTGCATTCTCCGACTCTTCACTGACTGGTTCTATTGGTTCTGCTACTGACTCTTCTGGCATTATGAGACCACCTTCTACACAAGCAGGTACATCCTCGTGGATTCTTGATACTGGAGCATCTTTTCATATGACTCATGATTCATCCACTTTATCTTCTCTTTGATCACTCGATTCACCTGTTCATGTTCTTACTACTAATGGTACCTCTCTCCCGGTTCATGGTCACGACACTCTTAGCACTTCATCGTTTATTGTTCCTGATGTTGCTCATGTTCCTTGACTTACCATGCAGCTCATTTCTGGTGGTCAGATTGTTGACTCTGGTTGTCGGGTCATTCTCGACTTTGACTCTTGTTCTGTTCTCGACCGTCGCACTGGTTCTCTCCTTGGTGCAGGTCCCCGGCGCCGTGACTCTCAGGGTCTTTGGGAGCTTGACTGGCTTCATCTTCCCTCCGCTGCTACCACTGCCAGTCTCCCCTCCTCTACTGCCTTATCTACCAGCTCTTTTCAGCAGTGGCATCATCGACTTGGTCACTTATGTGGCTCTCATCTCTCATCTCTCGTTCGACGTGGCCTTCTGGGACCCGTCTTCGGTGGTGTGTCTTTAGACTGTCTGGGTTGTCGACTTGGTAAACAGGTCCAGTTGCCTTATCCTCATAGCGAGACTGTGTCTCAGCGTCCTTTCGACCTTGTTCACTCTAATGTCTGGGGTCCAGCTCCTTTTGCCTCGCAGGGCGGTCATCGTTACTATATAATCTTTATAGATGATTTTTCTCGATACACCTGGATCTATTTTATGTCTTCTCGTAGTGAGGTCTTATCCATCTATAAGCGTTTTGCTGCCATGGTTCACACTCAGTTCTCTACACCTATTCGTGTGTTTCGTGCTGACTCTGCTGGAGAGTATATCTCCAAGATGTTGCGTGGAGTTCTTGCTGAGCAGGGTACTCTTGCTCAGTTCTCTTGTCCTAGTGCTCATGCTCAGAATGGCGTGGCTGAGCGCAAGCATCGTCACCTTCTTGAGACGGCTCGTGCGTTGATGATCGCCGCCTCTCTTCCGCCTCACTTTTGGGCTGAGGCTGTCTCCACTTCCACCTGTCTTATTAATCTTCAGCCATCCACAGCTCTTCAGGGTGGTTTTCCTTTTGAGCGTCTCTTTGATCGTTCTCCTGATTATTCGAAGCTTCGTTTGTTTGGTTGCGTTTGCTATGTTCTTCTTGCCCCCCGTGAACACACCAAACTGACCGCTCAGTCCGTTGAGTTTGTCTTCTTAGGATATAGTTCTGAGCATAAGGGTTATCGTTGTTGGGACCTTTTGCTCGTCGGATGCTTATTTCTCGGGATGTGACTTTTGATGAGTCTCGTCCTTTCAATCCGCGTCCATCTTCCTCGACCTTTTCAGTGGATGATATCTCTTTTCTCACTTTTCCCGATTCACCTATCACTCCTGTTGAGCCCGTGTTCATCCCTCCCACACCGTCTCCGCCTACTGTCGATCCAACGCCGCCCTCTCCTAGGGTTTCCTCTCCTCGCTTGTCACGGGGTTCCATGCCTTCATCCCCGGTCACTTTTCCGTCTCCATCATCTGAGTCTGCTCAACGTTCGCGTGTTGCGAATGACTCTCCTGCTGTGCCATCCACTTCTGATGTGCCATCCTCTTCTGATGTGCCATCCACTTCTCATGTGCCATCTTCCTCGTCTCAGCCTACTTATGGTTTACGTCATCGCCCGCTTCCTCCGGTTGACCGCTATGGTTTTCCTAGCGTTGGTTCTGTTGTTCTTGAGCCGACTTCTTATCGTGATGCTGTTGTTCATCCTGAATGGCAGCTTGCTATGGCCGAGGAGATTGCTTCCCTTGAGCGCACTGGCACATGGGATCTTGTTTCTCTTCCTCCTCGTGTTCGGCCGATCACTTGTAAGTGGGTCTACAAGGTTAAGACACATTCTGATGGTTCTCTTGAGCGCTACAAAGCTCGTCTTGTGGCTCTTGGCTTTCAACAGGAGCATGTCGTGATTACGATGAGACTTTTGCTTCTATGGCCCATATGACCACTGTTCGCACAGTTCTTGCCATGGCCTTTGTTCGCCACTGGTCTGTGTCTCAGCTTGATGTTAAGAATGCCTTTCTTAATGATGAGTTGCGTGAGGAGGTTTACATGCAGCCACCACCTGGGTATTCTGTTCCTGATGGCATGGTTTGTCGTCTTCGTGGCTCTCTTTATGGCCATAAGCAAGCCCCTCGTGCATGGTTTGAGCGTTTTGCCTCTGTGGTGACTGCCGCTGGTTTTTCAGCGAGTGCTCATGATCCTGCGCTGTTTGTCCATCTTTCTGACCAAGGTCGGACTCTTCTTCTTCTATATGTTGATGACATGATCATCACTGGCGATGACCTTGAGTATATTGCCTTTGTGAAGGCACGTCTCAGTGAGCAGTTTCTTATGTCTGATCTTGGCCCTCTTCGCTACTTTCTTGGGATTGAGGTCTCTACTTCCTCTGCTGGATTTTTCATTTCCCAAGAAAAGTATATCCAGGATCTTCTTGCTCGTGCTGCTCTTACAGATGAGCGCATTGTTGAGACTCCTATGGAGCTCAATGTTCACCTCCGTGCTACAGATGGTGACCCCTTATCTGATCCGACGCGTTATCGTCATCTTGTTGGGAGTCTTGTCTATCTTGCTGTTACTCGTCCGGATATCTCCTATCCATTCCATATTTTGAGCCAGTTTGTCTCTGCTACCACTTCTGTCCACTATAGTCACCTTCTACGTGTTCTATGATATCTTCGTGGCACGATCTCTCGCCGTCTGTTCTTTCCGCGCTTCAGTTCCTTACAGCTTTAGGCTTATTCGGATGCTACGTGGGCTAGTGATCCCTCAGATCGCCGTTCACTTTCTGCTTACTGTTGTTGACACACGAACACGTCACGTGTACCCTCGACGCCGGGGGTCATGCACCGCAGCTCACGTCGAAGGAGATCACGCGCACCCGGGAAGGACCCCGTCAGGGAGCACGGCGGCTATGGGTTGCCCTAGGTCGACCTGATCGCCCCTAGAGCCTCGTGGATCATTGTCCTGTAAGAACAAGAACAAACGAAGAACGAGGAAGAAGAACGTAGTAGATTAGATGAAAAATAGGGTTTAGATGTGTTTTGCGATTGTGTGTTGTTCAATCGGCCGTCACCTCTCATCTATTTATGAGGCGGCTGGACTTCCCGTACAAGAAACGGACCCAAACTCCCGTCCATAACGTCAAAAAACCCTTAGCCAAATCCAGATTTTCTAAATCTGCGCGACTCTGCGCGCAGGCAGCGGTAGTACCGCTCAGCACGGGCGGTAGTACCGGCCTACCGGTAGTACCGCTCTCCCGGGCGGTAGTACCGGTAAACCCGATTTACCGGAACAACCGGGGTGGAACCGGCCCGGTTCCGGCCCTCAACAGAAGGATTTTACGTTGTCGTCCGGTAGTACCGCTCAGCACGGGCCGGTAGTACCGGTTCTTGTAGTCAGGATCCTCTTCTGCTGTGCTGCACAGATTTGGCTCTAACTTCTTCATACGAACTCGGATTTGGACGTGTCCAATATCAAAATCGACCGGCTCGACGAGAGGAAGACAATTCCTGTAAATCATTTTTCCATTTGATGCTGTCTTGAATTCTTACTTGGCAGAATACTACCTTGAATGCCACAATCTTATTGCTTCGAACATAGTTTTGGCCTTCGAGATGATCTTGGATGGCGATGACTCAAACTACATAGATGTTCATATTGACATTACAGAACTTTTTCATGTAGAACACTTCTTCATTTGAGGTCATCTTATATATGAACATTGCCGTGCCAAAAACTGGCGTCAACAATTGTGTTTTTCTTGGTGGTTCTCTCATTGCCTGGAAGACGAAGAAACATACTGTAGTTTCCCGTTCGAGTGCAGAGACTGAGTTGCGAGCCATGGCTCTTTTGACGGCAGAGGTGACTTGGTTACGATGGTTACTTCAGGAGTTTGGTGTTTCTGTGACTACACCCACTCTCCTATTGTCTGACAGTACCGGTGCTATCAGTATTGCGCGCGACCCTATGAAGCATGAGCTCACCAAGCATATTGGTGTTGATGCTTATTTTGTGCGCGCTGGTGTGCAGGATCAGGTTATTGCTCTACAGTATGTGCCTTCCGAGTTACAGTTGGCGGATTTCTTTACGAAGGCCCAGACTAGAGCACATCATGGCTTCTATCTCTCCAAACTCAGTGTTGTTGATCCAGCATGAGTTTGAGGGGGGGTGTTAGATTTATATATTAGCACCATGTACCTCTTTCTATTTTTCCCGTTCTATAAGGGGTTTCCTACATATTTACCACCTGTACATGTACTATATATATTGGCCTTTGGCCCCTATGGAATACAAGTTGCTTATTCCTAACAAAGGCATGCTTGCTGGATTACGCCTTGGAGCAAGGGGCACCATCACCACTTCTGCTTACAAGGTGGACCCAGCGGACGGGCGTATCATCTTAGGTGCGGAGAGCGGATGGAAGAATTTCCTCGACGGGAAAAATCTGATGGTTGGACAGGCCATCATAATCACTATCAGGAACCCGATACGCGCCAAGTTCAGGATGATGGTCGTCATCGATATCATCTAGATTTAGTTGTATTAATAAGTTTTTGTGTCCTTGAACATGAGATTTGCAGTACTATGTTAAACTGAAAACAATGTCAATTGCATTTGTTTAGTATTGTGTACTTTGCTGTGATCACTAATATATGTTGTGATCGATAATATGTGCTGTCATTTTGGCTGGGAAATGGCTTTTTCCTATTTTTTTATTCACGAAAATTAAGTTGCTGGTGTTTCAGTATATACCATGCCATAGGTATGCTTTTATATTGCTGGTGTGGAGGACAACGCCACCAGTTTTTCTTATCACTGGCGCCATATTACTAGCGTCGGGCCTCCACGCCAGCAAGGCACTTTTTGGCACGCCATAGAAGAACTTTTCTCTACTAGTGAGCTGCCACGCCGCCGCAGCTCGCACCAACCCGCACCGCCTCCCTAACCTACAGACCACTGGTTAGGGACCACCACCATCGTCGATTGCTGCCGCCGGGAGGCCGAAGAGCAGCCTTCGAACCAAGCCGTCTCAACCCATGTCGCCCGCCGGCCGAATCCGGCCGCCGTAGCCCATGCACAATCCCGCCACCACCAGCCCGCCATGCCGCACACCGCCGGCGCCCAGCCACCACCAGATCCGGGTGTATCCCGATCTGGCGCTGCCGGAGCTTCGGGTCCACAGCTCCACCACGGCGACGACACCCAGCAGGCCCCCACGTGCCCTCCACCGGCCTGCCAACCCACCACAGCCGCTGCTGTCGGCGCGCCGCCACGCCCCACCGCGCGCAGCGCCTTTACCCGAGGTTGTCGCCCTACACCAGCGAACCCCATAGGAAGGGAGGAGAAGGCCCAACCATCGTCTCCATCGGCCGGGCTTTGCCCGGTGGCGCACTCCGACGGCGGCGGGGAGGAGGGGATGGGAGGAGGGAGCCTGCAGCGGCGCTCGATGAGGTCGCCACCCCCGCTCGCTTGAGCGGGCTGGGCGAAGGGTTTCTTTCGGGATGTTATACTTCCGCGAGAATTCTTAAAATGCAGACCACTCCGGCTACGGCTAGTAGTTCAGTTTCCGCTGGCCAAAACGAATCTTTAATACCTAAATAGTTCATCCCCACTAACCTATTTCTCTTGACAAGCAAGCTATCCACATCATCAAGTAGGTCCACCATGTAAAAACTCTTCACCACTACCTCTTCATGCACATGCTTCCATTAAATCTGCATGCGCATGCAACCTATCACAATCAAAATTAACTTTTTTTATGCACTAGGCCGCACGATTTAGAAGCGACTTTTTATTATAGAAAATCAAATTATGAGTTACCTCAAATTTTATTTTTCTATGCGATAATTTTTTTTATGAATGCACATATGTAGTTGCTATCATTGTTTTAGGTTTAGCTAAGGGTGATGTCTCCACTTTCTTCACTCAACGTTGTTTTAGTCCCATATCGTCTCGCCGGTATATTGGTAATAAACTAATAAAACAACAATCACACTTATTTTTAGTTTTTTCATCAAAGTTTCTTAGATTGTTTACTCTGAACAATATTTTTTCAAAAAAGAATTTATAATTAAATTATACTAAGTTTGATAATATTTTTATATTTTAAAACATTAAATTATTTCTTAACAGTTCCCGCAGCAATGCGCGGGGTATCATTTAGTTGATTCTAGCTTTGGCTACCTATCAGTCGTCTAAATAATTTTCTTGTGTCAATCAATTCTTTTCCTTAATGTGTTTTGGTGGCAATCTTCCGGCCCAACCAAACTAATACGGCTAGCAGTCAATCCTTCATTCGCTGCAAAAGGCAGGCTACTCATAATGTGGTCTATATGAAGGGCAAGAAGAAGGACGTCCATGAAGACGACTATCATTCATAGACATATTCATCTGTTGTCTATCTATAATCCCGTGAAAAAGCAACAAGATAATAAAAGGTTCTGTACCATTTGTCCATGTGCTAGTACTTGTGGAAGATGGATTGCGCCAAATCCTGGGCTAAGAGCGACGCGGGCACGCGGCCATTTCCAGAGGTGGAGATAGAGGCTCCTGTTGCGGCCATCTGCAGAATGTCTTGCTCTTTATTTTTCTTCCCGGTTCAGTCAATTTATATTGTTTTTGTCTGTGTATGGACGCCTCCACCTTTGGAGATGGAGGTGGAGGACGGTGGAGTGGCGGCGTACGTGGAGTTCGATTAGTATTTTATTTTTATTTAAGTATTACACTCGTTCAACGAACGATATATCGTCCGGCTATGTGAATTATGTCCAAATTTTAATGAATTTAAGTGTGATGAATGAAATTCGTCCGAAGTTTGGCCGCATTGACCGGATTTCTGTTAAACTACCGACGGATGGATACGGTTAGAGTTGGATGACCGGCTCCCGCATAAGTGTCCGCGGACAGATGGGGCATCCGTTTTAGGGTAAAACGTTGAAGATGCCCTAAGACAGTGATGTCCTGAATTGAACAACCTGTACTGTACTGGTGCCAGGTTTCGAATTAAAGTATAGTTCGATCGGTGTCGTACAAAACCAGTAAATTGTGAAGTGTGAAGTGCCCAATCTCCATTGGTCAAATTGTAGTTTTGCAAGGAGCACCAATGCCCAACAGGTCCGTGGCCAATGCATACAGGACAGTACCGGCAGGCTTTCTCTACCACCCTACGTAAGTTAGGAACTCATCTAGTATATGCATTTGTACGTGGGTGTTGTCTGTGAGATCCTTAGTGCTCTCTTTGCTTGCACATTGATTTTCTTTGTGCGTCGATATTTATTTAGTTTCTTCTTCATGTGTTCCAGTTTTAGCGATCCTAATCAAGCAGTCAAAGTAACCATGGCTTGCCTCGTCTTGTTCCATGAGCAGCTGCCGATCAATGAATTGTAAGGGCGTCCACGGCCGGTCACCCAAGCCCAAGGTCGTCTTCGTGCTTGGCGCCACGGCCACCGGAAAGTCCAAGCTCGCCATTGGCCTCGCCCAGCGCTTCGGCGGCGAAGTTATTAACTCTGACAAAATACAGGTTTACGATGGCCTGCCCATAGTGACAAACAAGGTCACTGAGGAGGAGCGTGCCGGCGTGCCGCACCACCTGTTCGGCGGCCTGGACGCCGACGCCGACTTCACCGCGGAGGACTTCCGGCGCGAGGCGGGCGCTGCAATCGCCCATGTCCTCCACGCGGGATGCCTCCCCGTTGTCGCCGGCGGGTCCAATAACTACATTGAGGCGCTGGTGGAAGGTGATGGCGCGGCATTCCGCGCCACCCACGACTGCCTTTTCCTCTGGCTGGACGCCGCGCCGGAGATGCTCCAATGGTACACGGGTTTGCGCGTGGACAAAATGGTGAGGCTCGGGCTAGTGAACGAGGCACGGGCCGCCTTCAAGGACGGCGTGGACTACAACCGCGGGGTGCGTCGAGCCATCGGTCTCCACGAGATGCACGAGTACCTCCGAATGGAGCTGGAGGCTGACGCCGTCCAGAGTCAGACGGAGCTCGCAGCCATGCTCGAGCACGCCGTCTGCCAAATCAAGGCCAACACCTTCCGACTGGTCGTCGTGCAGACGGCCAAGATAAGCCGCCTGAGCATGCTGCAAGGCTGGGATGTCCGCCGCGTTGACGCCACCGCCGTGTTCTCCTCCATGGCGGAGGGCCTGTGCCCCAAGGAGACCTGGAAGTCAGTTGTCTTTGAACCGTGCCAGGAGATGGTAAGCACTTTCTTGAGGACCCCTACTAACGCCGCTTCAGTTGCTCGCGATTAGAGCTGATTTCTTGTCCACTTAGTAATGTACTTCCTTTGTTTACAAACGCAATATGTTTTTAATATCTTAATATAGACTATATATATACAGAATGAATTGGATGAGCAAACACATTAAAACACGTCTATATACATTTTAATAGAAAAAATTAAAACGTTTCATAATTATGAACGGAGAAAGTACTTCACTGGCCCACGGTTGATGAGCACACCAACCTAAAGATGCCCAGCCTAATGTACCCATATGTGACATAAGTTGTCTGCCCATGCGCTTATACACGAGCCTCACCATTCTTCTTCTTTCCTTTTTAGAAACAACCCGACTTCATTCATCATATACATAGTTAATAGGAATACATAAGTGATCTGGCGGATTACTCAACCAAATATGATGGAAACAGCTGACGAGAGCAGAGATCCGATCGGTATACGAAGAACCTCACGACGCTGATCTAATTGCCGCCGTAGTAGTGTAACCCTAGTTTAGAGGGTGGTTGGTTTTCACGTACTAGAACAATTGTGCAGATGAGTCTCAGTTTTGTGTGGATCTGTGGTGAACGAGATTCAAAACCATAAGTATAAGCTTGCATATTGTTACAGAGTAATCAGGGCACTTGTTGTTGTCGCCTTCCGCCGCGAAAAACAAGGCTATCCATGGTCACATACCAATATGACAGCACACGATCGACCGGACACAAGTAGATTGGAGAACTAGTGTGTGTTGAAACCGTGCGACCAATAACTAATGTTGCAACCCTCGACGTTGCCGTCAGGGGCTTTCTGAGCACCGGTGACATAGAAGAAGGGGATTTTTTTTTTGCCTTAGAAGCTAGGGTTCCTCGCAATGGGGAAGACAAGGGATCACTTAGTCACTTACCAATGTCACACTTGTCCCGTCAGCAGGATTACACCAAGCATAGCTCAAATCAGGATCATAACCGCTATAGGTACGTACTAATTTAGCCGGTTTTGCAGATTGCAGGTGGGAATCTATACGGTTTTATAGTTTAAGGGGAATGCACTTATTGAGATTGGGGGGAGGGGGGGTGTGTGTTATACTTTTCTCTTATTTCTTATAAGGTATGTATAGATAACAAATTTAGTCTGTTTTTTTTAATAAATTGGGAAAAAATATGCACTAATGTTTGACTTAATTAACGTCCCGCCGGGCTACTACGAGGAGGCCGTTCTCAAGAAGGCACTCGAGGAGACCGAGCGGGAGGAGCGCAAGAAGTGGCGGGGGATCATGGACATGCCTGATGTGACGTCCGCGGAGCCCAACGCCACCATCTACGCGCCCCCGCCGCCTCCACCTCCACCGCTACCACCAGCGAGGCCGTGGTATGAGGATCTACTGCCGCCCTCACTGCCTCCATCGCCTGTCGACGACCACTTGGCCCAGGTCCGCGAGGTCATCCGCGACCTCGTGGGGACCTCCGTCGCCACCTCTGTACCCCCACCCCCCTGTAGGGCTACTGGCCCCCAGGCGTGCCATGGGCACGACCCCCGTTCATCGACCTCAGCGGCGACGACGGTGACGTTGACGACGAGTAGAGGCCACAAAGAGGACCAGTGGCGAGGAGAAGGACTAGCTAGGGTTTAGTTTTGTAGTTCTTTAAATGTATAATTAAGTTTCTATGCACTTTTGGTATTAAAAAAATCTTATCTACATTTGTGTCCTTCATGCACCGTTGGGCACCCCGTGAGCCACACGGACAGGGCACAGACATTGGGTCCGCCGGGGCGACCCAAAGGGACAAAAAGCGGACCAAATTGGGGTCAGTTTGGATCACGCCCTTGGAGTTGCCTTTAGTACGCCAGCTAAAGATGCTTTTGAAAATATGTAGTACAAAACATATATCCCCTCCATCCCAATTTTTTGACATAAATTTGTCTAGATACATTTGAGACTAAGGAAGTAGTAGACAAAAATACACAACCAAAAGTTAGAAAAAAAAATGCATCACAAATAAAATTGCCATATAAGTGCAGACAAATATGCAGTCAAAAATCGCAAAAAGAAAACAGTGGAGAAATACACCAGAGAAATTTTGAACATAAAATATAGCAGACAAAGTTAGCGGTAAGAAATTTTGTGAGAGAATGCAAGAACAACATATCGAAAATGCAGTAGAGGGCATAAACAGTAGTCAGTGTTCAGAAGGTAGTACAAAATAAATGTGCTAAATCTTAACCAATACTACTACATATTAGATCAGGAGCCAAAGGCGTAGACGCAGTAGCTAGCACGACAAAATAAAAAGACAGTACAAAAATGTACAGTAGAGTAGTTTAAGCAACGGTAGCTGTACGCGTCATGCCCTGGGTGCGTTCGTAGAAGTCTTTGTTTTCCCATGCTTGTCGTTTACTTGGGACAGCACATGCACAATGCATGCGTGCACAGCGACCGCACGGACAAATCAAAGAAATTTATTGCATGACGAATTGAAGGGGGCTCATCAAATCAAACCATCTCATGGCGCCACAGTAGCGTAACCTAACCGTTTACTGCGTCGCATCTAGTTGTGGTCATCGGCAGTACCGGCAAGCGGGTGTTTAATTGCCTGATACTACTACTGTACTAGTACTACAAATGGACCCAACACATATTTAGATACAACTTCCTCAAAAAAAATTATTTAGATACAAGAAATGCACTCATAGTCTCCTGCATTTTAAATGAAACAGCACTCACAATTATTGATGAAGCGGATTTTTTCTTATCTAGTCCATATATGATCTAGAGAAGATGATATACAAAACTAGGTGTGCAATGACGCCGGATTATTTTATGTATCTTGTGGATTTGGCACATCTGTGCAAGGCAAACATTTCGAATGTGTTTGGTTGCTCGCATACAGCCCAACCCGGTCCGCGCGGGAAGATTTTGGTCTCTTTGGTTGTCTGCATTCACTGTTTGGCCCGCATCTCACGAATCTCAAAGCACCTCCTAGCCAGGTCCACTGGGAACGGCCGAATGGCACTCTCCAGCCAGCCAGGCTGAGTGGAGCCATCGAGGGGATGCAACGCGCACGCGGTGGTGCAACGCGAAATCGCGTGGGGATGGCGGAAGATGGAAATCGGCGGAGGCGCGAAGGCGTCGAATCTTGCCTCACCCCTCACTCACTCTCTCACCACTAGCGCTCAGACAAAGACCTCCTCTGTTCTTAGTTCCGGCGGTGGCGGCGACTCAGATCTGCACAAGCGGCGGCGGTGGAGGCGGCGGACGCGCAAGCATCACTCTCCGGCAAGTGGACCTGCTCCTCACCTTCCTCTTGGCCACCGTCTGGTCCTCCTCGACTCAGCCATGACCCCCCTTCGTCTCCAAACCCGGTAAGCACCATGGATCCCCCTCCCCCTTTGTTAGGTCGGGTCTTAGGCAAGCCATGACCATCCCTGCTGTCACATGGTGCCACAACGGTTTTAATCATCGGCATTCTAAAAAAGGAGAAAAGTAATCATGAAGTTAATTTTACATAGTGCCTCATACTTACATTGGACACACACAAGCAACCACAGAGATGGTGCGAGCGAGCCAAGTAGGATGCACAAATTTCATATTTGTGCATATCACAAGGCTCACTCGACCATCCCTGCTGTCACATAGTGCCAATGTTTTATATTGGACACACACAAGCGATTCCAGAGAGGGAGTGAGTGAGCCAAGTAGGATGCACAAGTTCTGTATTTGTGCATACCACAAGGCTCACTCACCCATCCCTGGTGTCACATAGTGCCACAATCTATTTTAATCATCGGCATTCTTTTTTTATTTTTCGTCCTATTGTGCCTCATACTTACATTGGACACACACAAGCAACTACAGGGATGGAGCCAGCGAGCCAAGTAAGATGCACAAGTTCTGTACTTGTGCATATCACAAGGCTCACTGGACCATCCCTGCTGTCACATAGTGCCGCAACGTTTTAATCATCGGCATTCTTCTTTTATTTTTCTTCCTATTTGTGCCTCATACTTATTACATGGACACACACAAGCAACTTCAGGGATGGGGCTAGTGAGCCAAGTAGGATGCACAAGTTCCGTATTTGTGCATATCACAAGGCTCACTAGACCATCCCCGATGTCACATATAGTGCCACAATTTGTTTTAATCATCGGCATTCTAAAAAATGCAACTAGTTGGCGAAAAAATTCAAGGAAAAATTCGGCATGACCTTTGCTAATTTCTTGACCTAGGAGTGCCCGTTTTTCGCCGAAACGGAAATGAATCAACATTTCGGCGATAACGGGCACAAATCCCTGCTAGCATACAAACAAAGCATTCGCTCAGAAAACATCTCTAAATTTGATATGCTAGCAGAAATAATCCTTGAGCAAATTCTCTAAATTTTCAGAGATGTGCCTGTGTATTAATTTGTTCAATCAACAATAGCAATAGTTCAATCAGTATAGCATTTATGGACTATTCTTTAAGTTCATATGATCTGTGTAGTTATTTTCTCTTTTTAATTCATGGTTGTTTATATTCCTAGCTATCCCATGTACTTGTGATGTACTGATGTGAGCTATACTTCAGAATTATACAGGGAAAGAACTTGAATAAGGAATATGATCTCATCAAGAGTTGAATTGCCTCTATGCTTGTGGCCAATAACAATCCAAAATAAATGAAGATTTGTTTCTTGCAGACCCAGGTGGCATAGTTCACACAAAAGAAAACAGAAACGTTTCAAATTAAGAGGTCATCAAGTAGTACTGAAGATTAGCAAGAGTTCATTGAAGAACAAGAAAAGATTTATTTTGCATACAAACTAGCACAAACTTCACAGCAGCACAAATTTCCATTTTCTTCTGCTAGCCGCCGCTCCCCTGTTCTCAGGTTCTTTTTTTTGGGTTTCTAGTGTCAATCTGTTTTGTTCTAGCAGAAGTGGTGACTATTAACATGTGAGCTGGTGAATGTTCAGTTAGCTACCAGGAATCGTAGATGTGTACACTATAGGCAATCAGAGGTTGGGATGCTCACTAGATGGTTGTCGAGGATCCGGCAATCGTCGAGGAACCTAACGTCAGTGATATTCTCTGCACCAAAAAAATGATTTAAGTAATTAGTCACTATAGGCACATCACTATGAACAGCACACATTTAACAAAATAAATTTTCTTCTACTTCTTCTTCCTTCTCCTCTTCTTCTTTCTCCTTTTCTTCTTTTATTCTTCTGATCTTCTTCTTCCTTTTCTATTTCTTTTTCTTCTTTTATTCTTCTGATCCTCTTCTTCTTTCTCCTTCTATTCTTTTTCTCTTCTTCTCCTCCTACTTCTTCTTCTTCACCTCCTCCTTCTTCTTCTACTTCCTTTTCTTCTTACATCTACTTCCACTTCTACTTTCTTTTTTATTTGATTTCCTTTTCTTTATTTTGTTTTATTTCCTAACAAGCTAATAATCTAATTACAAACTAAAAAATTAACCTAACAACCTAATAATAGATAACAATTAACTAATAAAATGCTAATCCAAACTAACTATTTTCATAAATTCCTCATTTTCTTATTTATAAATTCAATAACTAAACAATTTTCTCATCCATCTATAAATTCACTAACTAAACTAATTCCTTTTTTTACTAAATCTAACTAAATTTATATAACTACAAACAATACAATCAACTAACTAAAACAGAGGAAGGAGAGGGATCACGAGAGCGAGGGAGGACAGAGAGGGAGGAGAGGGAGGGAGGAGAGGGAGGAGAGGGAGGGAGGAGAGGGTACCTGCCGGGGCGGTGGCAGCGGCGAACGAGGAGGAGCAGGGGGGCGACGGCGGAGGGGCGCCGTAGAAGCAAGGGCGGCGATGGTGGCGGCGGCGGTGGTGGGAGAGAGAGTGAGTGAGAGAGTGTGAGGGGAAATGGGCAGGGCCACCCTTCCTGTAGTAGGTAGATAGCAGCGCGGGGTTGGGAACAGGCGTTGTAGCTAACTTAACTGTAGCGCGGCGTAACGAACTGGCGCTGCTGCTATTTCAAAAATCTATAGCGCGGGACGGTGCACCCGCGCTGCTGCTAAGTGGGACCACCTCTATGGCCCGGGGCAAGCCACATTAGCAACGCGCGTCACTCCGCCCGCGTTGCTGCTACTGAAATAGTTTCAGCGCGGGTTTCCGGAAATGCGCTGCTACTGTGGCTAGCCCCGGGAGCCACTGTGGGGACCATGCTATAGCAGCGCGGGTTCCCAGGCCCCACGCTGCTAATGACCTCACTCCTGCAGCGCTTCTCCTTGCCCCGCGCTGCTACTAAATTCCTGAAGCGCGGTTCCTTGGCCTCGCGCTGCTGTTCTTCATTTGCCTATGGCCATTATCCTACTAGTGTATGGATCTAAGGCAATCATCAAGCAAACTTTGCAAGTTATAACAGTTCCTAGCAGTAACATCATGATGCACTTTTCAAACAGAGATTGCAACAAGCAAATGAATTCAAACATGGATGCAAGTTACACCATCTTGTAGCACACAAACAGTACATCAATTCACATGTAGGGATCAACATCATCCGGTGCACAGATCACTTAATATCTAAGGCGCAAAACAGGTAAACAATAACAGGCAGAAAAGGACTTAGGGAAAAAAGGGGAGAGGGAGCTTGCTCACGGGCTCGGCCATGGCGACGGCTGGCCGGCCGTGGAGGCACGGGTTGGCGAGGGGGGCGCAGGGAGGACCGGGGCGGCGCAGGGAGGCGGATCCGGTGGGGAGGAGGTCGCCGGCAGTGAGGCGGCTCCCGGGGCGGCGCGGCGTGAGCTCGGGTGGCTCGGCCGATCTCGAAGCTCGGGCCGGCCATGGTGGCTGGGGCGGCACCTGGGCAAAGAGAGGAAAGGTGAGAGGGAGAGAGGATAGGAGGATTGGAGGAGGAGGAGGAAGCGCGACCGGGGCAGGGGGATCACCGTGCGGCGGCTCGCCGGCGCGCTCGCCAGAGTGCGATGGCTGTTCGCCGGCGTCCTCGGGGTGGAGGAGCTCCAAGGCCCAAATCGGGCCCGGGGCGGGCCGGCGGCGGATCTCGGGTCCTGCGGGGCCCGGTTGCTGGAGGGAGGAGGCTCGGGGTGACGTGGCACGCTGTGAGCCACCGATCTGCAGATCCGACGGCTCTGGATGGCCTAGGGCTAGGGTTTCGGGAGAGAGGAGGGTTTGGGGGCAGATCTGGGATAGTTCTAGGGGGTGGCTGCAAAAATGGGAAGGGGGAAACCCAAATCTCCAATGGGGGAGGTGGGGTGCTTAAATAGGCTAGGGGGTGACCCGCTTTTACAAAAATACCCTCAGGCTAATATTGCCTCGCGAATACAACCGTTTGTCTTTCAGACGAAGTCGGAATCGCACGAAATTCGAAACACTGCCTCACTACACTATAACCACGTCGTCTACAACGTTTTGCGCCAACACGAGAACGTCAAGCCCCTCTAACTAACAACGCACAAATCTGAGTGGCCCCCGGGGAGTCGACACCCAACTCAAGAACCGGCCGCGCTCTCGAATCGGACTCTACCGTCTGGCCAAGGTCGGGGTAGTTCCTCCTGATCCCGGGGGAACATCCCTAGCTCACCAAGCTGGACCAACAGGACATACCATCCCACTGGCCCGATTTGTTTTAAAAATCTGCGAGGGGATCCAGACCTTGCACACACATGGGCTTCAAATGGTAAATCAGCTTGGGCCACCACTAGAAATGTTTGGAGCTAGGTAGGTAAGACAAGGGGAAGCCCATAACATCCCACACGCGGTTAGGCACGCTCAGTCTTAGAACCAATACCCGGAACTCGGATCCTAGGTGACTTGAATGGAACAAAGCTTCGAGGCGGGATAGCCTGACCTTCCACCCTTCGTCGGATATAGTCAACATCTTAATAATCACATCATCCACAATAATATAATAGTGTGATATTCCCAATCCAAGGTAACAACATGGATAAGCTGGAAGTAACACCTACGCATACTAAGCAATGGTTACGCAAGCAAGGTACATGGCCAAATAAGGTTTGCTAGGATGTGGGGACATGGCTTTTGGGTTCAAATTGGAGGCTTATATATGAGGTGGTAGGATCATATAACCGTTCTATGCTGAAACTAGGTGTAAGTGCAAAGTTTTGCCCCTTAGGTTTTGGAGATTGTTGGACAAAATAGTAGAGGAACTAATATTGTTACGAGTATAAACAGATATTTAGGTTCCCGAATATCGAAGGTTATGGGTAGAAGGTCGAAGAACAACTCAAGGTAGCAGAGTTGTACCTTGGTGCCGAAACCTTTGAAGAAGGACGACCCCCCAAAATTATCTCTAAGGAAGAAGGATTTCTCGTAGAGAAACTCACCGAGAAGAAAGCTGGAGCTAGTTGAAGACGTAGTTTTTTTCTAGTTTCTTTTGTTTCTCTTGAGTCGTAGGAAAAACCGTACTATCAAGAGGGGTTAGTTAGTTGAGATCTAGGTCGAAATGAATTGCTCTACTCAACCAAAAACCCGAGAGTTTTTCCACCAGGATAAATCTCACTGAGGATTGAGTTAGTGCTCGAAGGCAAAGTCATCGCACTTTGTGCCTTCGAGAGAGAACTCTCTCGGTGAGTCAGCTTTCTTGCTCCGCAAGTAAAGTTGCACTTTGATCAGAAATCCGACCGTTGCGGACACGCGTCAAGCTGTCGCATCGGGTCACATCCGTCTTTTCGCCTTCGGGATTGCCAACTATAAATACCCCGCACCAACCCGCCATTTGCGGTGGGCTGCTCCGCTGAATATTCTCAGACACAAGTGCTGTGAGCATCCCAAGGAAGATCTCGAGAGAAAACCTAAGTCCACATTGAGTGAGCAATTCATCTAGACTTAGGTGGAGATTAGCTAGCCTTTTTATCTTGGAGATCTGCAAGTCTCCTAGACGGTTAGAAGTTTTCCTTCAGCAGTCGAAGAGTAATTGTCGCTGCGAAGAGAAAGTCTGTGAAGGTTCGGAGATGGCCTAAATCATCTACCCCGAGTAAAAACTGGACAAGCTCGAGGAGTTTGTTGCAGTGGAGAATAGGACGGAGAGAGGTTTGCTCCTGTGTTCAATCACAAGTCCCTCCAACCAGACGTAGCACTTTGCAGAGTGTGAACTGGTTTACCAAACATCGCTGCGTCACCAGGCTCGTTCTACTTTCCGCACTTATCCTTCGTTATTGTTGTAGTTTGCCTTCGTCAATGTATTACCTCGTAGTTTACTTTCGATGCACTTAGCGATGCCATGTTTCCTTTCGTTATAGTCATCTGTGTTTCTCCTCAGCATCTCTAATTAAGTTACGTTCCGCGGCTTGTGCTTGTTCACTTCTCTTTCGGTGCGAATTTTTTTGAAGTGACCATTCACCCCCTGCCCCTTTGGTCCTTCTTGTGCTTTCAATAGGCATGCAAGCTGAAAGTGTAGTCGATCGCAACCGCCCTTGCCTGTTGAGAAGTCGGGTTCCGAAGGTGTAGTCGATCGCAAACTCGAATCATCTCCGAGTCTATCCGCGGGAGCACAGAAGAAGGAAACACTGGAAAGCAATCAACGGAAAAGCATCTATTACTACGGAGCTACGGTTCAAAAGTTACAAACAAAGGAAGTTTTATGCACATGCTGCCAACATCACGAAGCCTACTTAAGAGCAACAAAACACCAAGCTACAGGTTGCAAACATGCGCAAAAAGGATATGCACTTACAGTAGGTTGAACAAGCAACACAATTCATATAGGGTTCAAGTTCATAGGCATCAAGGTTAAATTAATATGAGGCATGCAAAAAGCTAAGTTCTGTTACTGTTTTAGGACTTTGTGAAAAACAAAGAAGACAGTAATAGACATAATCATGCTCTCTAAACAGTAACAGAAATGCTGGCAATCTAATTATAACATGGCAATGCTATACATCAACAGGAAGCTAACATGATGCACATCATTTCATATGTAGCACATTTGGTCAAAGGACCCATGGATAAATAGATATCAAGCAGACAAAACAGCTATATGATGTTACAGACTTAGACAGAAAAACATGATGTTGACAGAAACATTAAGTAGGCAGATAATGAGCTCAAAATGATCATACAAAGGAATGCTAACATAGCATATCATGACATTACTGGAAACTAGACATGACAAGGTTCATTCTATTCCATTGGACCAAATTCATAGGATGCAAGGTCTGCTTAATATGGATCTAGCAAAATGCTACTTTACTGGAACAGATAAATAGATTAACAGGTTAGGCACTTTAGCGCAATAGTTGAACATGCTACAGGAAGATGTGATGGAATCCACTTGTATGGAATGAAAGTACACATGATTAGATGCAATACACATGAAGTAACCACAGTCATAAGGGCTATGGCTCTAAGGCAATCATCAAGCAAACTTTGCAAGTTATAACAGTTCCTGGCAGTAACATCATGATGCACTTTTCAAACAGAGATTGCAACAAGCAAATGAATTCAAACATGGATGCAAGTTACACCATCTTGTAGCACACAAACAGTACATCAATTCACATGTAGGGATCAACATCATCCGGTGCACAGATCACTTAATATCTAAGGCGCAAAACAGGTAAACAATAACAGGCAGAAAAGGACTTAGGGAAAAAAGGGGAGAGGGAGCTTGCTCACGGGCTCGGCCATGGCGGCGGCTGGCCGGCCGTGCAGGCACGGGGTGGCGAGGGGGAGGCGCGGGGAGGATCGGGGCGGCGCAGGGAGGCGGATCCGGTGGGGAGGAGGTCGCCGGCGGCGAGGCGGCTCCCGGGGCGTCGCGGCGTGAGCTCGGGGCAGCTCGGCCGAGCTTGAAGCTTGGGCCGGCCATGGTGGCTGGGGTGGCACCTGGGTAGAGAGAGGAAAGGTGAGAGGGAGAGAGGAGAGGAGGAGGAGGAGGCGCGACCGGGGCAGGGGGCTCACCGGGCGGCGGCTCGCCAGCGCGCTCGCCGGAGCGCGATGGCTGCTCGCCGACGGCCTCAGGGTGGAGGAGCTCCACGGCCCAGATCGGACCCAGGGCGGGCCGGCGGCAGATCTCGGGCCCTGCGGGGCCCGGTTGCTGGAGGAAGGAGGCTCGGGGTGACGTGGCACGCTGTGAGCCACCGATCTGCAGATCCAACGGCTCTGGATGGCCTAGGGATAGGGTTTCGGGAGAGAGGATGGTTTGGGGGCAGATTTGGGATAGTTCTAGGGGGTGGCTGCAAAAATGGGAAGGGGGAAACCCTAATCTTCAATGGTGGAGGTGGGTGCTTAAATAGGCTAGGGGGTGACCCGCTTTTACAAAAATACCCTCAGGCTAATATTGCCTCGCGAATACAACCGTTCATCTTTCAAACGAAGTCAGAATCGCACAAAATTCGAAACACTGCCTCACTACACTGTAACCACGTCGCCTACAACGTTTCGCGCCAACCTGACAATGTCGAACACCGCCCGATAAAATAATCCATTTAAATATAAATGGGGTTTCCGCACCGATGGTGATGGCTGGTCCTGTGCCGGGAGTTGCTACGGTGATCGGGTGATTACCCGATGCCGCAACGGGGTCGTGTGCCATTGTGGATGGGTCCGGACTCGCAAGACGATACAGATAGAGGGGGAAATATATTTCACCAATTGCTAAATTGGGGAAATAAATATACTAATAATGCAAACAATGAAGGGCAAGCAAAAACGAAAAAACAGGCGAATTCTAATTAGGGGGAAATCCCGGGCTGTTACAACACAACACCACCAACAAGGGATCTCGTCCCGAGATCCAGGTCGATCCGGGGGAGAGGGGGATGAGACCAAAAAATTTGGAGATGATACTTCTCAACACCACCAACAAGGGGCTCTGCTCCATGTCGAACGATCTTCCTTCGCTGAGATAATTTCCGCAGAGAGATGGCAATGTCGAAGAACGATACCTTCGGGGTTCAAGAGGAAGAATGGCCACGAGAAAGGACGATCAATGGAAGCATTCTCACTCAAATCGTGAGGATACTAGTCAAGAGGAATGAAGGCAACGGACGACCCCGATGTCAACCAGAGTCGAAGAACTAAAGGTACTACATGAATTCCCAAACCCGAGATATCGAACCGAGACAATACACTACAAGCAAAGCATTGTAACGATTCTGAAATCCCACTGAATCGAGATCCTAGAGTTTGAAGAGGATGAGGCGAGAGTAAAGCACTTACGTCACTTGTCCTGATCAGAGCAAGGGTAAGGAGTAAAAAGAATCCTACTCTCCGATAACTAACTTAGTAACTACAAAATAATTTTTGTCTAGACTCAACTTCGACCAGTAAAGGGATCCTATAGATGGTAAGGCTCTGATACCAAGTTGTAAAGCCCGATATGCGGTACTGTTCCAGATCTGGACGTTTCCATCCAAATCCGGGGACGAAGCACATATCGAAGCCACCGCGACATATGACAAAGTCATATGCGTCGGATTTCAACATGATATCACAACATTACAGCTACAAAGATACAACATCTCATACAACAGACATACAACTGCCTTAATACAATACAACAGCGGAAGATACATGTCTGAGTACAGACTACAATCAAATGCCTAATGGCAAAGATAAAATCATCGCTCCCATAACCACACGGGTCCAGGCTCCCCGCCGGGATCCGCTAAACTAGTCGTCGTCGAGTCTCCACGAAGTAGCGTCCGGAAGCAGGGTCGACGAACACTTCTGAAGTCCAATGTATATACAAAAAAGGGGGGGGGGGATGTTGGGGAACGGAGCATGAATTTCAAAAAAATTCCTACGCTCACGCAAGATCTATCCATGGAGATGCATCGCTACGAGAGGGGAGAGTGTGTCTACGTACCCTCGTTGACCGTTAGCGGAAGTGTCTCACAACGCGGTTGATGTAGTCGAACAATCCTTCGAGCTCCACCGATCGAGTACCGAACGTACGGCACCTCCGAGTTCTACACACGTGCAGCTCGGTGACGTTCCTCGCCTTCTTGATCCAGCAAGACGTCGAGGTAGTAGATGAGTTCCGTCAGCACGACGGCGTGGCGACGGTGATGGTGAAGTGATTCCGGTAGGGCTTCGCCTAAGCTCTCCGAAAATATGACCGAGGCTCTAAACGGTGGAGGGGGGCACCGCACACGGCTTGGATCAGATCAACTTGTGTGTCTAGGGGTGCCCCCTTCCTCCGTATATAAAGGAGGGAGGAGGAGGCCCGCCGGCCCTCCTAGGGCGCGCCAAGGAGGGGACTCCTACTAGGAATCCTACTCCTAGTAGGAGTCCACCAAGAGGGGAAGGAAGAGGGGAAGAGGGAGAAGGAAAGAGGGGTGTTGCGCCCCCCAACCCCTTGTCCAATTCGGACCAACAAGGGGAGGGGCGCAGCAGCCCCTGCGGCCTGCTCCTCTCTTTCCCGTATGGCCCAATAAGGCCCATAACTTCCCCGGGGGGGTTCCGGAACCCCTCCGGCACTCCGGAAAATACTCGGATCACTTGGAACCTTTCCGATATCCGAATACCACCTTCCAATATATCGATCTTTACCTCTCGGACATTCCGAGACTCCTCGTCATGTCCGTGATCTCATCCGGGACTCCGAACAACATTCGGTCACCAATCACATTACTCATATAATACTATATCGTCATCGAACCTTAAGTGTGCGGACCCTACGGGTTCGGGAATGATGTAGACATGACCGAGACGACTCTCTGGTCAATAACCAACAGCGGAACCTGGATGCTCATATTGGTTCCTACATATTCCACGAAGATCTTTATCGGTGAACCTCATATGTCAACATACGTTGTTCCCTTTGTCCGGCGGTATGTTACTTGGCCGAGATTCGATCGTCGGTATCCTGATACCTAGTTCAATCTCGTTACCGGCAAGTCTCTTTACTCGTTCCGTAATACGTCATCTTGCAACTAACTCTTTAGTCACGGTGCTTGCAAGGCTTCTGTGATGCTGTATTACCGAGAGGGCCCAGAGATACCTTTCCGACAGACGGAATGACAAATCCCAATCTTGATCCATGCCAACTCAACAAATACTTTCGGAGATACCTGAAGTGCACCTTTATGATCACCCAGTTACGTTGTGACGTTTGATACACTCAAAGTATTCCTATGGTGTCCGGGAGTTGCATGATCTCATGGCCAGAGGAACGTGTATTTGACATAGTGAAAGCAGTAGCAATAAACTGAACGATCATATGCTATGCTAACGGTTGGGTCAAGTCCATCACATCATTCTCCTAATGATGTGATCCCGTTATCAAATGACAACTCATGTCCATGGTTAGGAAACCATAACCATCTTTTGATCAACGAGCTAGTCTAGTAGAGGCATACTAGGGACATAGTCTTTGTTCATTATCCACACATGTATTCGGTCAATACAATTCTAGCATGAATAATAAACTATTATCATGAACGGGGAAATATGATAATAAACACTTTATTATTATTGCCTCTAGGGCATATTTCCAACAGGGAATGTATCCGTGAGTACAAATTGTACTCCGCAAGTTAAGTAACATATCAACATCTTTATAAGTAACATCTCACGGTATGATGGGGGTAGTGGTGAGGTTGCAGCCGCACTAGCATTTATAAAGTGGCTAACGTTCTATTTAGAGTAAGATGAGAAGCCAAGCATTCGATGAGGAATTGCCTCCAACAAGTCTGCTATCCATCTACTTGCGCAATCATAACACCTATCCTATCCTTGTCCTCTTCTTCGTATCCTCACGGAGAAGAAGCAATCAAGGCACACACATGTTGATCAATTTTAGTTATGATTCAGTTGATGTTATCTATGAACAAGGAGTAGGTCTCAAGTCGTCCATAACCGTGGACACGGCTTCTCGAAAAGATTTAACCCTGCAGGGGTGTACCAACTGCCCATTATAAGCTCTGCATGTACGCCCGTCTCCATTTGGTGGGAGATGCACCTGAAGTTCTGAAACGTCAAGCCCCTCTAACTAACAACGCACAAATCTGAGTGGCCCCCGGGGAGTCGACACCCAACTCAAGAACCGGCCGCGCTCTCGAATCGGACTCGACCGTCTGGCCAAGGTCGGGGTAGTTCCTCCTGATCCCGGGGGAACATCCCTAGCTCACCAAGCTGGACCAACAGGACATACCATCCCACTGGCCCGATTTGTTTTAAAAATCTGCGAGGGGATCCAGACCTTGCACACACACGGGCTTCAAATGGTAAATCATCTTGGGCCACCACTAGAAATGTTTGGAGCTAGGTAGGTAAGACAAGGGGAAGCCCATAACATCCCACACGCGGTTAGGCACGCTCAGTCTTAGAACCAATACCCGGAACTCGGATCCTAGGTGACTTGAATGGAACAAAGCGTCGAGGCGGGATAGCCTGACCTTCCACCCTTCGTCGGATATAGTCAACATCTTAATAATCACATCATCCACAATAATATAATAGTGTGATATTCCCAATCCAAGGTAACAACATGGATAAGCTGGAAGTAACACCTACGCATACTAAGCAATGGTTACGCAAGCAAGGTACATGGCCAAATAAGGTTTGCTAGGATGTGGGGACATGGCTTTTGGGTTCAAATTGGAGGCTTATATATGAGGTGGTAGGATCATATAACCGTTCTATGCTGAAACTAGGTGTAAGTGCAAAGTTTTGCCCCTTAGGTTTTGGAGATTGTTGGACAAAACAGTAGAGGAACTAATATTGTTTACGAGTATAAACAGATATTTAGGTTCCCGGATATCAAAGGTTATGGGTAGAAGGTCGAAGAACAACTCAAGGTAGCAGAGTTGTACCTTGGTGCCGAAACCTTTGAAGAAGGACGACCCCCCAAAATTATCTCTAAGGAAGAAGGATTTCTCGTAGAGAAACTCACCGAGAAGAAAGCTGGAGCTAGTTGAAGACGTAGTTTTTTTCTAGTTTCTTTTGTTTCTCTTGAGTCGTAGGAAAAACCGTACTATTAAGAGGGGTTAGTTAGTTGAGATCTAGGTCGAAATGAATTGCTCTACTCAACCAAAAACCCGAGAGTTTTTCCACCAGGATAAATCTCACTGAGGATTGAGTTAGTGCTCGAAGGCAAAGTCATCGCACTTTGTGCCTTCGAGAGAGAACTCTCTCGGTGAGTCAGCTTTCTTGCTCTGCAAGTAAAGTTGCACTTTGATCAGAAATCCGACCGTTGCGGACACGCGTCAAGCTGTCGCATCGGGTCACATCCGTCTTTTCGCCTTCGGGATTGCCAACTATAAATACCCCGCACCAACCCGCCATTTGCGGTGGGCTGCTCCGCTGAATATTCTCAGACACAAGTGCCGTGAGCATCCCAAGGAAGATCTCGAGAGAAAACCTAAGTCCACATTGAGTGAGCAATTCATCTAGACTTAGGTGGAGATTAGCTAGCCTTTTTATCTTGGAGATCTGCAAGTCTCCTAGACGGTTAGAAGTTTTCCTTCAGCAGTCGAAGAGTAATTGTCGCTGCGAAGAGAAATTCTGTGAAGGTTCGGAGATGGCCTAAATCATCTACCCCGAGTAAAAACTGGACAAGCTCGAGGAGTTTGTTGCAGTGGAGAATAGGACGGAGAGAGGTTTGCTCCTGTGTTCAATCACAAGTCCCTCCAACCAGATGTAGCACTTTGCAGAGTGTGAACTGGTTTACCAAACATCGCTGCGTCACCAGGCTCGTTCTACTTTCCGCACTTATCCTTCGTTATTGTTGTAGTTTGCCTTCGTCAATGTATTACCTCGTAGTTTACTTTCGATGCACTTAGCGATGCCATGTTTCCTTTCGTTATAGTCATCTGTGTTTCTCCTCAGCATCTCTAATTAAGTTACGTTCCGCGGCTTGTGCTTGTTCACTTCTCTTTCGGTGCGAATTTTTTTGAAGTGACCATTCACCCCCTGCCCCTTTGGTCCTTCTTGTGCTTTCAATAGGCATGCAAGCTGAAAGTGTAGTCGATCGCAACCGCCCTTGCCTGTTGAGAAGTCGGGTTCCGAAGGTGTAGTCGATCGCAAACTCGAATCATCTCCGAGTCTATCCGCGGGAGCACAGAAGAAGGAAACACTGGAAAGCAATCAACGGAAAAGCATCTATTACTACGGAGCTACGGTTCAAAAGTTACAAACAAAGGAAGTTTTATGCACATGCTGCCAACATCACGAAGCCTACTTAAGAGCAACAAAACACCAAGCTACAGGTTGCAAACATGCGCAAAAAGGATATGCACTTACAGTAGGTTGAACAAGCAACACAATTCATATAGGGTTCAAGTTCATAGGCATCAAGGTTAAATTAATATGAGGCATGCAAAAAGCTAAGTTCTGTTACTGTTTTAGGACTTTGTGAAAAACAAAGAAGACAGTAATAGACATAATCATGCTCTCTAAACAGTAACAGAAATGCTGGCAATCTAATTATAACATGGCAATGCTATACATCAACAGGAAGCTAACATGATGCACATCATTTCATATGTAGCACATTTGGTCAAAGGACCCATGGATAAATAGATATCAAGCAGACAAAACAGCTATATGATGTTACAGACTTAGACAGAAAAACATGATGTTGACAGAAACATTAAGTAGGCAGATAATGAGCTCAAAATGATCATACAAAGGAATGCTAACATAGCATATC
The DNA here is from genome assembly GCA_039707655.1 of Elymus sibiricus. Classification (NCBI taxonomy): domain Eukaryota; kingdom Viridiplantae; phylum Streptophyta; class Magnoliopsida; order Poales; family Poaceae; genus Elymus; species Elymus sibiricus. The sequence continues at coordinate 152,572 of CM077664.1, read as the reverse complement.
ATGACATTACTGGAAACTAGACATGACAAGGTTCATTCTATTCCATTGGACCAAATTCATAGGATGCAAGGTCTGCTTAATATGGATCTAGCAAAATGCTACTTTACTGGAACAGATAAACAGATTAACAGGTTAGGCACTTTAGCGCAATAGTTGAACATGCTACAGGAAGATGTGATGGAATCCACTTGTATGGAATGAAAGTACACATGATTAGATGCAATACACATGAAGTAACCACAGTCATGAGGGCTATGGCTCTAAGGCAATCATCAAGCAAACTTTGCAAGTTATAACAGTTCCTGGCAGTAACATCATGATGCACTTTTCAAACAGAGATTGCAACAAGCAAATGAATTCAAACATGGATGCAAGTTACACCATCTTGTAGCACACAAACAGTACATCAATTCACATGTAGGGATCAACATCATCCGGTGCACAGATCACTTAATATCTAAGGCGCAAAACAGGTAAACAATAACAGGCAGAAAAGGACTTAGGGAAAAAAGGGGAGAGGGAGCTTGCTCACGGGCTCGGCCATGGCGGCGGCTGGCCGGCCGTGCAGGCACGGGGTGGCGAGGGGGAGGCGCGGGGAGGATCGGGGCGGCGCAGGGAGGCGGATCCGGTGGGGAGGAGGTCGCCGGCGGCGAGGCGGCTGCCGGGGCGTCGCGGCGTGAGCTTGGGGCAGCTCGGCCGAGCTTGAAGCTTGGGCCGACCATGGTGGCTGGGGTGGCACCTGGGTAGAGAGAGGAAAGGTGAGAGGGAGAGAGGAGAGGAGGAGGAGGAGGCGCGACCGGGGCAGGGGGCTCACCGGGCGGCGGCTCGCCAGCGCGCTCGCCGGAGCGCGATGGCTGCTCGCCGACGGCCTCAGGGTGGAGGAGCTCCACGGCCCAGATCGGGCCCAGGGCGGGCCGGCGGCAGATCTCGGGCCCTGCGGGGCCCGGTTGCTGGAGGAAGGAGGCTCGGGGTGACGTGGCACGCTGTGAGCCACCGATTTGCAGATCCAACGGCTCTGGATGGCCTAGGGATAGGGTTTCGGGAGAGAGGATGGTTTGGGGGCAGATTTGGGATAGTTCTAGGGGGTGGCTGCAAAAATGGGAAGGGGGAAACCCTAATCTTCAATGGTGGAGGTGGGTGCTTAAATAGGCTAGGGGGTGACCCGCTTTTACAAAAATACCCTCAGGCTAATATTGCCTCGCGAATACAACCGTTCATCTTTCAAACGAAGTCGGAATCGCACGAAATTCGAAACACTGCCTCACTACACTGTAACCACGTCGCCTACAATGTTTCGCGCCAACCTGAGAATGTCGAACACCGCCCGATAAAATAATCCATTTAAATATAAATGGGGTTTCCGCACCGATGGTGATGGCTGGTCCTGTGCCGGGAGTTGCTACGGTGATCGGGTGATTACCCGATGCCGCAACGGGGTCGTGTGCCATTGTGGATGGGTCCGGACTCGCAAGCCGATACAGATAGAGGGGGAAATATATTTCACCAATTGCTAAATTGGGGAAATAAATATACTAATAACGCAAACAATGAAGGGCAAGCAAAAACGAAAAAAAAAACAGGCAAATTCTAATTAGGGGGAAATCCCGGGTTTTTACACTTTGTCTTTCCAGATCTTTTCACCCGCTAATCTCTTCGTGGGAGATTCCTGGCAGTGGATCTCAACGAGTACGCGCAGGCCTAAAGTGGAAACCTTGAGTTGCAAAGTGATCAACCTAGAATTAGTGTGTAAGCATGATCAATGAGAGACGGACACTTCTACCTTGAGTTGGAAAGTGATCAACCTAGGATTAGTGTGTAAGCATGTCTCTTCGGTCTAAAACGGTTCAGCCACCATGGCTAGCAGGTGTTTGTGCTAGATTCAAGGGCTAATTTGATAATAAATAGTCCTTTGCATCAAATCATGCCAATTCATATGATGTCGGGACTTACCTGAAAATCGACGAGCCGTCTCGAGAATTAGAGTTAATTACATGTACAGTACACAAACTTACACTTTGGGTACATTTTCATACACAAACTTGCAAAATGACTCAAACAGGCCACTGAACTTGTTTTGCGGATTCATGTATACACAAAAGCAGTCCGTAGTGGCCATGTAGGAAGCCATGTCGACCGGAGCCATTTTCATGTCACAAGAACATTTGCAAAAAAAGCCCCTTATATGTCTTTCTCGATGCTACAAGAAACTGAAACTAGTAGTTAACTGACAACCACCTGCTAATTCCTTCCGTTCCTCGTTGAGTTTGACACTCTTACTTATCAAAAGGACTACGATTGATCCTCTATACTTCTGGATCATCAAGAATCTTTTCTGGCGCCGTTGCCAGGGAGTGAAGAACTCTTGGTAAGTGGAAATTGGAAAGGAAACATTTATGGTACGTGCGGAAATTTCATCCTTGCTTTTCACTATGAGTAATCCTTTGAGAGGTTTGTTCATGGAATCTTCTCCCTATGTTGGAGTGGTTAGACAAGCACCACCCTCACCTACTGAAGACATTGATTATGAGATTCCTCTCGGCATTGTTGAGCAACTGTATAATAATAAGGGATTTCTATTCTTGTGTCCCTCCTTCCTTAGCACTACTCAGTTTTGCCCCTCCCATTTGACGCTGCTCAATTTTGCCCTCCCTCCTCTACCAGTTGCCCACGAAGGCTCAAACGGAGCACCTGCCATCTAGTAAAAGCCTTTGACCGTTACCTCCTGACTAGTGGGGCCGCCTGATGTCCTGACAGGTGGGATCGGGCATATTTTTTTGAACTCAGGCTATGGCCGAGATATCTTATTACAGGTGGGGCCAAGGCGAGGCATATTATTACAGGTGGGGCCGAGGCGAGGCAGCTTATTACAGGTGACTCGATGCGAGGCGTCTTATTACAGGTGGGGCTGAGGTGAGGTAACTTAGTACAGGTGGGGATGACGCGATGCAGCTTATTACAGGTGGGGCCGAGGTGAAGCAACTTATTACAGGTGGGGACGAGGCGAGTCAGCGTATTACAGGTGGGGCCGAGGCGAGGCAGCTTATTACAGGTGGGGCGAATGAAGCTTATTACAGGTGGGGTATCATTTGTCAACGGGCGACCGCGTACAGTCGTCAGTAGCTGCTCTACTCCCCACCTCTTGCTCCTACACTTTCGCTGCCGACAAGCCGCCGCCGCTTAGCCGCCGACACTTGACGCCATGGTCTCCTGGGACGACATCTCCGGGTCCTCCTCCAGCGATGATTGCGTTACCAGCCCGGTAGGTCTCTCTCACCCATTTTTGTGCGACTAGGGTTAGTGTTCATCCATAATTGGGTTTTTTTGCGCTGCCATCGATTTGAGCCTCTTAATTTATTTTCTAGCTCCCCAAGACCATTCAATGCAAGGAATGGAGCGGCGTAGCTGAAAGGGTCGAGGTGGATATAGAGGGGGTGAATAGGTACAATTATAAATTTTAATCACTACTTAGCAATTTTAGGTAATATTGCGGAATATGAAAGTGAGCATAACAATTGCAAAGGTTGTTCTAGCTAGATAAGGAGAGTAAACAACACACAATATAGTTGCAAGTGAGGTAGTTAATGATAAGGTAAATGTTGCTAGTGTAGATACACACCTCGTAGGTTACCCCAAGTGCAAGGTGATGATGATGTAGATAGCAGCAAATTTCCCTCAGTAAGATACCAAAGTTTATGTCTCCAGTAGGATTCCAAAGACTATGAGTAGGTGGCTAGCAGGCAATGGCGCTAGCAACTTGCTTGACCTGGACCTGCACACAAGACACAACTAACTTTGCACCCAACGAGTCAGAGGGGATGTCAATCCCTGCGTCCTGCTGTTTACAAAGGATTAAACGCAAGAGGAAATAAAAGTGCAACGGGAAAAGAAAGTAAAACGAGTAAATTGCAACTGTGTAAATATATGATGAGGATATGGACCAGGGCGTCATGGCGCTCACTAGTGATGTCTCTCTCCCAAAAGACGATAAAACTTATGCTGGGTGAACAAATTACAGCTGGGTAATTGACAGAATTATGAACGCACCGCAATGCTAATTATGCTACCGAGAGTGCAAGGTTCAATCATGCGGGCATTACAACAAAACAAGTAGACCGTTTATTCATCAGCATCTACTTACTAATCATGCACCTTGAGATATCTATCCAGAACATCTCGTTGGTATTAAGTTGTGAGCCACTACTAAGTGTTGTTAACCCAAAGCAACGGACAACTGCTTTAACACTCTATGCGTAATGTAAGCAACACTTGTGACACACAGTCACAAGCACCGCTGTTTTACCCCTAATGGCAACAACACATTCGCTAGTCCCATGTTTCTGTCACTCAAGATGGACATCAGGAGGCATGAACCCACCATCTAGCATAACGCTCCCTCTTGGAGTCACAATCTACTACATGGCCAAAGCAATAAATTACAACGGAGAACAGGCAAGAACAATCAATAACACAATATAAAAGAGATCTAAATATATCACTTCCACAATCTGAACATAATCTCATAATCCATCGGATCCCAGCAAACACAGCATAACAACACAGTAACAATAACATATATGCCTTGATCATGATAGGTAGCTCACGAGGACTAGACATTGAAGCACAAGATTGGAGAGAGTACATCAACTAGCTTGCTGCCATGAACCCTAGGTACAAGGAGGAAATACTCACGGCGCATCACGCAGGCAATCATGGTGAAGGGGTGGCCTCCGGAGATCAATCCTCCCTCCGGCAGGGTGACGGGACAGAACTTCTGCTGATCCCGATCTCGGGATCACGGTGGCGGCGGAACAGAGACGTAAACTAGAAAAAGGACTCCTCCTCGAGGGTTTTCGGAAGACGAGGAATAAATAGATGCAAAGGAGGGCACCGGGGGTGGCCCCACTTGGCCAGGCGGCCAGAGGGTGCGGCCCCCTCCTTGTCGCGCCAGGAGGTCGCCTGGCCAGGGCGTGGGCCCCCTCCGGCTGTCCTTCGGGCTTTTGGAGTCTTCCGGGAAATTGGAATTTCTGGAATTTTCTAGAAATATTGATTTTTCACCTTTTTCTGCGATGCGCAGACAATAACAGACAGAAACTGGCACTGGGCACTAGGTTAATAGGTTAGTCCCAAATATATTGTAAAAGGATATGAAAGTGCATCAAAACATATAGCAAAGTCACACAAGCAAGCATGGAACAAGCAAAAATTATAGCTACGTTTGGGACGTATCAGCATCCCCAAGCTTAATTCTTGCTCGTCCTCGAGTAGGTAAATGATAACAAAGATATTTTTTGTGGTGACATGTTATCAACAAAAGAAGAACATCAAGTAAAACAATCAAGATGTATAAACAGAGACAAAGTAATATAAAGCAAGAGTCTATATCTAGTATTGAAACTAGTAAAGTAAGAACATAAAGGTAAAAGAGCTCTCGCTGTCCGTGAATCGAATGTTTCCAATCGGTGTTCCCGTGCAGAGTGGGGAAGGTCTAGAGCATAAAAATATTGAATATTTGTTGAGAACTCTGTCTACTAACTTTCACACATGGTCTCTTTCGGATCTTATTATGACTCATCCCTAGACCGTCGATCAGGTACAAGACAGTCCGATCAACTCTCTTTTGACTTTGAGCAACTCATGCAATGAATGAGCGCAAGCAAGATTAGTTGGCACTTAGGATGGCAAAGAGAATAATGATGGGGGTAGGAAGTCAAAAATTGATAAAGGCTCACACCAATGAGGACAACCATAGGCGAGAGAAAGCCTAATGATAGATATGGTGTGAGGAGTAGGGATTGCCATGCAACGGATGCACATAGAGCTATGAGTGTATGAAAGCTCTCTAATGAAACTAGTGGGGGTGCATCCAACTTGCTTGCTCATGAAGACCTAGAGCTCTTTTGAGGAGGCTCGTCATTGGAATATACAAGCCAAGTTCTATAGTGTAAAGGTCCCCACATAGTTATGCATAAATGATACGAAAACTCTCTATAACTGAAGTACAAGTGCTACTTTGAAGCACAAGTGTGGATCTTAAGAAGAATAGTAGTGTTGCCCCTCTCTCTTTTTCTTTTCTTTCTCTTTTTTTTATTTTTTTATTTTTTTATTTTAGTGGCCTCCATGGCTCTTTTCTTTATTTCTCTCATTTGTCCTCTTTCGGGATCTTTTATTTTGTCCTCTTTGGGATCGTTTCCTCACTTGTAAGGGCAACACTCTATATAAAGTTGAACATGATCAACACACTTTTACAAGGTACTCATAATGAACCTGAAACTATATCATGATGTATGCAATGTATGCCTCCGACAGTGTAGCAGGATATGCAATGATACTAGCACAACATGTAGCAAAAAGATGTAAAGGGCAAAGCCCAACTATCATGCGGCTTTATGATCAAGCAAAAGCAATATGACGATGAAGAATAGCATCAAGTCATGTAATGAAAGATGGATGTTACATGGCAATGTATCTCGGAATGGCTATGGAAATGCCATAATAGGTAGGTATGGTGGCTATTTTGAGGAAGATATAATGTGGCTTATGTATGAGATAGCGTATCATCCCAAGGATTTGGATGCACCGGCAAAGTTTGCACCAACTCTGAAGATGAGAAAGGGCAATGCACGGTACCGAAGAGGCTAGCAAAATATAAGGATGGTGGTTGTGCCAAGAATCGAATACTTGCATTAGTCAAAAGAACTCATCCACTTATTATCGGTATTTTGCAGTCTAGTCAAGATAATCACAAAAAAGTCAAGCACCCTAAGAGGAGTTTATGGGGGTTTCGTTATCCTTGCGCATCCTCGACCCATGATACGTGAGGGTACTCTTTTACAACCCCGCAAAGATTAGGATCCACTTAGTAGCTAGAGTTCTCAACTAATTTTTTGTAGTTTTCGAAAATAAGCACGTTGAGCCAAAATACAACACCTATCACTAATAGGCTTGAGCTCAATCCACTACTAGAAAAAAGGATATTAGTGGCGCACCTGTTTTTTCTATTAATGGCGCACTATAGGTGCGCCACTATTAACACGCCACTAGTAACAAATATTAATGGCGCACCTCTGGTGCGCCATTAGTAATCCAAATACTAGTGGCGCACCACCTGGTGCGCCATTACTAACACTTCAGGTGTGCCACTAGTAACAAATTATTTTTTCCTTCTTTTTCATTTTTTTTTGAATTTTTTGCTTAATCTCACAGGAGACATTTTTAACTCTAAGTATGCTTAATCTCAGGTCAAATTGCACTCGTGGTCAAACTTCTCGTTCGGTCACCCATCCTCACACTACTCCAGCCCCAGCATGCTTAACTTCTAAGTTCCATTCGACATTCGACTGCCCTACCGAGAAAGAGACAAGCACTTGTTGATATATGTATCATAGCAATCCTATTAATCCTTGTTCATGTCCAAAATTTCTAATAATTTCCAAAATGTTAAAAATTTCAAAATTGCAAAAATCTGGAGAAAAAATTCAAAAAAATTGGAAAAACTATGGAAATTTCAAATTTTTGGGGAAAAAAATTATTTGAGAAAAAAAAATTGAAACAAAAAATAAATTTTTGAAAAAAATTAATTTGTTACTAGTGGCGCACCACACCCATGATGCGCCATTACTAGTTTTGAAAAAAAAATTGGGGAATTTTTTTTTAAACAAAAATAATTTTTTTGAAAAAAAAAAATTTTGTTACTAGTGGCGCACCATGGGTGTGGTGCGCCATTACTAGTTTTGAAAAAAATATTTGGGAAAAATATTTTTTTTGAAATATTTTTTTTGTTACTAGTAGCGCACCATGGGTGTGGTGCGCCATTACTAGTTTTGAAAAAAAAATTATTGGGGAATTTTTTTTTAATAGTGGCGCACCATGGGTGGGTGTGCCATTACTAGTTTTGAAAAAAAAATTGGAAACTTTTTTTTTGAAAAAAACAAAATTTTGTTACTAGTGGCGCACCATGGGTGTGGTGCGCCATTACTAGTTTTGAAAAAAAAATTGGAATTTTTTTTTTTGAAACAAAAAAAAAATTTGAAATTTTTTTTTGTTACTAGTGGCGCACCATGGGTGTGGTGCGCCATTACTAGTTTTGAAAAAAAAAATTGGAACAAAAAATTGTTAGTAGTGGCGCACCGTGGGTGTGGTGCGCCATTACTAGTTAAAACAAGTAATGGCGCACCACACCCACGTTGCGCCACTAGTAAGCTTGGGAGGGCTGGTCCCAGCCCCAAAAAATTAGTAGTGGCGCACCCCACAACTGGTGCGCCACTGGTTACTTCCCTAGTAGTGGAGCACCCGTGAGTGGTGCGCCACTGCTATATAGCAGTCACTAATATGTATATTAGCTATAGCCCTTTCTCTAGTAGTGATCACACAGAAGTTCAAACATTACTTGCATCAACACCTCAAAACTATTGCAAAATATCACTAAACTCAATTTAGCAATCTAGATTACGTACTCAAAGTAAGATACACACCTAGTGCAACAAAGCCAACTCTCTAAACAAAATAAGCATGAAACTCAAGAGAGCTCTAGAAATTCTAATGATAGCTCTTTAACAAGAAATAAACATGAAAAGCAAGAGCTAAACATAAAAGCAGCAGCTAGAAACTGAAAATTGAACACTCAAAAGATAAAAGTGAAAACAGGAGCATTGTAGGAAAAAGTGGAGCGTGTCTCTCTCCAAAACAAGGCATGCTAGGACCCAACTTGTTACGACCAGCAAACAAAACAAAACAAAACAAAGCAGAAAATGGTAAACTGATGACTTGAGCATTTCCTTTTAGCTTGAACTCAAGAAACCAAACAGCAAGCAACCAAACAGAAAATGGTAATATTTCTTTGAACTCAAGGAACCTACCATGAAGCAAAAATCAGAGGTTGGGATGCGCGCTCACTAGATGGCTGTCGAGGATGCGGCTATCATTGATGATCTTCTGCGCGTCGTCGAGCGGCACGTCAGTGATCTTCCCTACACAAAAAAAACCATTTAACTAAATATGTCACAATAGGCACATCATCAACAGCACTATCACAAAAAAATTCATAAATGGCAACAACACTATTAGCAAAAAGAATTTTCATACATGGCAAATTCATCCTCGGAGATTCACTAAATTTTCATTTGTTCCTCATTTTCTCATTTATAAATCCAGCCTCGGGGATTTTTTCCATGGCTACTTATTCACTACATTTTCATCTATAAAAATAATTTTCATAAATTCCTCATTTTCTTATTTAAAAAATCAATAACTAAACTATTTTCTCATCCATCTATAAATTCACTAACTAAACTAATTCCTTTTTTTTACTAAATCTAACTAAATTTATATAACTACTAACTATACAATCAACTAACTAAATTTAACTAAATCTAAAAGGTTTATATAACTACTTACAATACTAAGCTAATTGACAGAAAAATTAAAACAGAGGGAGGAGAGGGAGGAGAGGGAGGGAGGAGAGTGAGGGAGGAGAGGGAGGGTAAGAGAGAGAGGGAGGAGAGGGAGGGAGGAGAAGGAGGGAGGAGAGGAGGAGAGGGAGGGTAAGAGAAAGAGAGGGAGGAGACGGAGGGAGGACCTGCCGGGGCGGTGGCGGACGAGGAGGAGCACGGGCGGCGGCGGCGGAGATGGGGGCGCGGCGGAGAAGGGGGCGCCGGAGGAGCTGGGACGGCGACGGCGGAGGGCCGGGGTGGGAGAGAGAGATGTGAGAGAGTGAGATGAGGGTAACGGGCACGGCCGCATGTGGTAGGTTATTATCAGCAGCTCGGGGTAAGGAAACGCGCTTCTACTAACAGCAACATCTACAGCGCGGGTTGTCAGGGTCGCACTGCTGCTAAGCGGAACCACATGTCCATCCCAAGGCTAGACACAGTAGCAGCGCGGTACTCCGGCCCTGCGCTGCTGCTACTGGAACAGTAGCAGTGCGGGTTTGGTGACCCGCGCTGCTACCATGGCTAGCCCCCACTAGTAGAAAAAGGCCCATTTGTCCCGGTTCCAGAGGCCCATTTGTCCCGGTTCTGGAACCGGGACTAAAGGGTCGGGACTAAAGCCCAAAACCTTTAGTCCCGGTTTGCTTACGAACCGGGACCAAAGGGGCTCCACGTGGCCGCTGTGGGGAGCCCAGGCAGGAGGACCTTTAGTCCCGGTTGGTAACACCAACCGGGACTAAAGGAGCTCCACGTGGCCGCTTCGCAGCACTCAGGCAGGAGGACCTTTAGTCCCGGTTGGTAACACCAACCGGGACCAAAAGGCAGCCACGCGTCAGCAGCTCGCAGGCGCTGTTTTTTTTTTGAAATGGGGGGTTTAGGGGTTTTGGAGGGTTTAGGGGTTTCATATTGTGTTAGCTAGCTAATAGAGAGAAGTGACCTCTCTTTCTCCGTGCTTGGTCGACGCTAGCTACTACATATAGAGAGAACTCGACGCTAGCTAGTAAGCAAATGAAGGAAACCATTAATTACACAAGATCGTCATGAACATATACAGAGAGAAGTGACCTCTCTTTCTCCGTGTTTGGTCGAACAACAAGTTTTCGTATATCTATCCGACGCTACTACATATATACAATATAACATCCCTGACATCATCAAGCGCCAAACTCCCATTGAATTTCCGCATGGTATTCTCCCTTTTCATGTATGACGTGGTCAAGAAAGAATCCCGCCAATTCCTCTTGAATTGCTCGTATGCGATCATGTGGTAGGAGTTCATTCTGCATCTGCCAGATCTAATTTAAAGAAGGGGGTCAATACATATATATGAATGAAACTCAACACAATTGATGGTAATAACAAAAATTGTGAATATTGTTTACATACTTCAAATTGTTCTTCAGATCTGCCCCGCTCAGAGGTCCTGTGGCGAATGTACTCGCAAACGTAGTATCCACATAAAGTATTCCCGGGTTCCTGCCACAAGAACTTTACGAGAATAGAGTTCAATCAAACTGATAATCAAGCACGATAATGGTATTGATGAAACTAGAATCAATGAGAGATGCGCGGAACTAGCTAGTACTACTTACTTTGGGGTGCGTAAATCGCAGCTCGTTCTTCAGACCCGGAACCTGTCCGGTGAACTGTTTCCAAACCCTGCCAGGCAAAGAAAATGGTTACTTGATATCAGGAAATGAACGAAAGTTGCCGATATGGTCCCGGTATTGATTGAACTTACTTCTGGAGCATTGCAGTCATGTCCGCATAATCCTTGGGATCTTTACGTCTCGAGTCTAAGACAGTTACTACTCCCCCGTCAAGCTTAATGGATAGCAGAATATAGTGGAAACTGCGCACGCATAACTCATCAATTACAGTACTTAACCTCGAGTAAGCGAAACCGAATATGCAGAAGACAGTAACACTCACTTGAAGTTGTAAGGAAAGAGTATTTCCCTTTTGTTTTGATGTCGAAGGAACGCTTTTAGCAAGTTTTCCTCGGTATCTTTAACTCTGTTTTGTACCGCCCATTCATTTACGGTATTTGGGCTAATGAACCCAATGTCATAGATTTGTCATTTTTTGCATTCGACGATCTTCAATCTGCATAATATAGTGAGGATAATTATATATACATGCAATGAACGAGCTGAGCTAGAGACTTAATTACAGAAGTAATACTTACAGACAGTAGCAAGTCATGATTTGTTTGTCGAGGGCCTCTTGATTGAATAACTGAAATAACTCCACAAATTCAACAGGCAGCAGGTCGACTCCAATGAGGTCATGCTCATCTTTAATTCTCACCATCAAACTATCGGACCCATTCTTCCTGCAGCTTTCCAAGTACCACTCATGCAATCTTCGCATCATCGTTGTTAGAGCAGGATGATCAGGTTTGACGAGAGGCTTCCCGTGCTCGTATCTAAAGATCTTTACTACCTCAGCCATTTCAAACTGTACATCATCGCCCACGTAATCACCAAGAGTGGTACCGGGCAGTAGCCCCGGATAATTAGCGATATCGCTAGACACCTTGAGCGGGGGGCACGATTTCTTCTCCTGTTCGCCGAGCTAGGGAATTGTTTTCCCATTTCTTCGTCTTGAATCACTGGCAGTACTTCCCGACCGCCACGCTTCATCATATGTCTTTTCAATACAGCGGTCATAGTTGGATTGCGGCGGAGGCGGTGGGGGTCGCTTAAGGGCATCCAGAGTGCGCTTCACTTTCACCGGATCTATTGTTTCCTTCGGAGGTGGACATTTCCGTTCAAAATGGGCCTTCACTTCAGCAGCACTGATGTCCTTGTTTTCCTCGTTAGTCCTCTCATATGGTAACTTTTCCAGAGGCTTGAGAGATGGACCGTATCTGAATTGCCTCCCGCCTCTGCTTGTACTGCTAGCCGCCGGAGCGGCGGCGTCTCTGTTCCGTCGTTGCTGACGAGGCTGAGAAGGAGGCGGAGTGCTCCAACGCGACGGAGGAGCCGGAGCGGCGGCGTCTGTCTTCCGCCGTTGCCGACGAGGCGGAGGACGAGGCGGACTGCTCCGACGCGCCGGAGTAGGCGAAGGAGGAGGCGGAGTGCCCTCACGCGTCGGAGGAGCCGGAGAAGGAGGCGGAGTGCCCTGATCACTCGCCGGAGGAGGAGGAGGAGGAGGAGGCAGAGTGCCCTGACTCGCCGGAGGAGGAGGAGGAGGCTGAGGCGTCCAGTTTGGAAGCTTGATGTACTCCTTCTGCCATAGACATGTACTCCTCAGAGCACGAACCAACTGATTCTCCCCTTCACCTGTAGAGTGGTCAAGCTCGAGCTCCTCAAATCCCTCAATTACTTCATCCACCATCACAACAGCATAGCCATGTGGAATCGGAAGGCAGTGAAAAGTTCCGTTGGGTTGACGAGGTGCAACAGAGCCGACAGCCGCCTTGAAAGTGAGGTTCCGGCAATTCGTCATAAGCTCGCAATTTTGAGCCTCCGTGATAGTATCCACGGGGTAGATAGGAGCCGTGAAGTCAGTCTGAACGGGCTCCGTGGAAGCCACGCTGCTTCTCCGCTGAGATGGCGGGGTAGCTTCTGGGGTAGCATCGTGCCGCTGAGATGGTTGGCCGGCAGCTCGCTGGCTCTCAAGTTCCTCTAGCTTTTGTAGTCTTGCACTGATCTTCTGCATGTCGTTCAGCTCCGCTTTCCTCTTTCTATCCCGGCTTCTGTAACCGCCTGCGTCGGGAAACCCAACCTTCCACGGAACGGAGCCTGGTGTGCCTCGTGTTCGTCCAGGGTGCTCAGCATTCCCTAGGGCCTCAGTCAGCTCGTCCTTCTCTCTATCGGGAATGAACGTCCCTTCCTGCGCTGCGGTGATATACTTCTGAAGCTTCGTGACGGGTATTGCAAGTTGCTTGTCCGTCCAACGGCACTTCCCTGTTTCAGGGTCCAAAGATCCCCCAACCCCGAAGAACCAAGTCCTTGAACGGTCTGGCCAGTTCAATGTCTCTGGTTCGACCCCTTTAGCAATCAGGTCATTCTCAGCTTTGTCCTCGTGTGATGGTGATACTTCTTCTTTGCAGCGTTGTTCTTGTTTGTCTCTGACATTTTCTTACTCTTGTCCGATGTCTTGTAGGACACAAATGCGGGCCAGTGATCGCTTATCTTCTCAAATCGGCCGATGAATTCTGGAGTCTCACCTTTGTCGACAAACTTTGATTTCAACTCCTTCTTCCTCCTCCTGAATAGATTTGCCATCTTCTTAAGAGCACACGCCTTGACCAGTGGATCTATTACTGGCTTATTCGGATCCTCCTCTGGCGGTAGGGTGAAATTTGCCTTCAGCGCGGTCCAAAGATCATCTTTCTGTCTATCGGTGACATAATCACCTTCAGGGGCGTCGTCCTTAGGCTTATTCCATTGCTTGATGCTGATCGGGATGTTGTCCCTAACAATAGCTCCGCACTGAGCAGAAAATGCGTCCTTGGTCTGCTTGGGTTCAATCGGTAGGCCATCGTCTGCGAGTGCTGTGATCGTGAACCTTTCATCCTTGCGCAACCTCTTCTTCGGGCCTCGTCTCGTTACCGAAGTTTGGCTCGATCCGGATGGCTATAAAAGAAGAAAGAAGAGTTAATATATGTACATACCAAAACAATTAATGCATCAATTAGCTAGTCAGCACAGGCTTAATTAATATATATACCTCACCGGACTTTGCAACAGCTCCCTCCTCCGTTCGGTCACCGGAGCCGTCATCATGGTCTCCTTCTTCCTCCGGCATTCGGTCACCGGAGCCATCATGATCATGTCCTTCCTCCTCCATTGTTCCATCGGTGTCGTTGAGAAATGACAAGACATCACCTCCGGTGAGGATTATCTCCCCCAACAACTGTTCTTGTTCCAAGTCTCTTTGATCCATAGTTTCTGCAAATATTACAACATGGCAATTAATATACAAACATGAATGTCCGACGTCCGGACCGCCTCTCTCATGAATGTCCGACGTCCGGACCGCCTCTCTCATGAATGTCAAACAAGGGATTCTCTTAACCTTTAAGGGATTTAACAAAATGGCGCCATTCTGAATGTGCAGAAAATGGTCCATATTTTTCCTGATCTCATCTACCCTTCTATATGTCACGTTGTCTAGTGTCAAAGGATTCGAGAAAACCAAGGCTTCATCATTAGCCGGAAGTAAAAGGCGCATAATGGTACGAAGCTCTCCAAAATTGTTTTGGAACGGAGTTCCGGATAGGATAATTAATTAGCTTTTTGGTACGAAGTTCAGCAAGAGCCTTCCGAATATCGCTATTTGGAAGGCCTTTGCTGAAATTCGTACCAAAAAGCGAATTATTCTATCCAGAACTCCGTTTCAAAAGAACTTTGAAGAGCTTCGTAGCATCATACGCATGTTACTTCCGGCTAATGATGAAGCCATGGATTTCTTCAATACTTTGACAGAAAATGTGACATATAGAAGAATATATATATAGATGAGATCAGAAAAAAATTGGATCAACTTGTGCACATCCATAATGGGGGCATTCTTGATAAATCTATGTTACCGGAGTTATCTATGTTACCGGAGGGGGTAGACGACAACGACGCTCACCCCTCATGTCATGTCCGACGTCCCCCCTCATGTCGAAGTTATCGGGGAGGGGGTAGACGACAACGACGCTCACCCCTCAGGTCCGACGTCCCCCCTCATGTCGAAGTTATCAGGGAGGGGGTAGACGACAACGACGCTCACCCCTCATGTCATGTCCGACTTCCCCCCTCATGTCGAAGTTATCGGGGAGGGGGTAGACGACAACGACGCTCACCCCTCATGTCCGACGTCCCCCCTCATGTCGAAGTTATCTGGGAGGGGGTACAGGTGGCCTCGACAACTCTTCTAGGGTTTGGGGTGGCCTCGACAATGCTCTTTTAACTCATTTAACTCATTTAACTCATTTAACTTATTAAATTTGGGTGGCCTCGACAACGCTTCTAGGGTTTGGGGTGGCCTCGACAACACTTCTAGGGTTTGGGGTGGCCTCGACAACGCTTTTTCAGTCCCGGTTTGGGTGGACTCGACTCCATGTTGAAGAGTTACCGGAGTTTTCTATGAAAAAAAAATACTACCTATCACATCTCAGTCCCGGTTTGGGTGGACTCGAGTGTTTGGTCGGGCGAGAGGGGGTTGATTGACGTCCCCCCTCATGTCGAAGTTACCGGAGTTTTCTTCTAGGGGTTTGGGTGGCCTCGAGAGTTTGTTAGGTAGGGGAGGGAGGGGGTAGGAGATCGACAACGCTTTTTTCTAGGGTTTGCGTGGCCTCGAGAGTTGGTCGCCCGATATGTCCGACGTCCCCCCTCATGTCGAATTTACCGGAGTTTTCTTCTAGGGGTTTGGGTGGCCTCGAGAGTTTTTCAGCTAGGGGCGGGAGGGGGTAGGAGATCGAGGGAGACGGCGACATACATACATAGCCACATACATACATGGAAAAAAAATGCTATCCATCCATACATACATAGCCACATACATACATGGAAAAAAAATACATATATGAACAAAAAAATGCTATGAACAAAAAAATACATATAGCCACATATATGAAAAAAAATACATATATGAACAAAAAAATTCTATGAACAAAAAAAACATCATATATAAATCCATCCATACATACATATAGCCACATACATATATACATTATATATGAAAAAAAACATTCATCATATAAAAAAAATCAACATATATATATAAAAAAAATTGCACAGAGCCGGGGCGGCGGCGGCTCACAGCGGGGGCGGCCGGCGAAGGCGACGGCGACGGCGGGGGCGGCGAGGGCGCCGGCGACGGTGACGGCGGGGGCGGGCCGGGGTAGGGGTGCGGCCGGGCGCGCTCGGGGGCGGGGCAGGGGCGTGGGCTCGGGGGCGGGGCAGGGCCGCCGGCTCGGGGACGACGACGGCGACGGCGACGGCGACGACGGGGCAGGGGCGTGGCGACGGCGACGGCGTGGGCGGTGGACGGCGTCGGGGCAGCCTGGCGGCGTTGAGGAGCGCGGCGTCGTCGGGCGAAGTGGCGATGAAAATTTTACAAGTGCTGCTTATATACACTCAGCATTGGTCCCGGTTCGTGGGACCAACCAGGACCAATGCCCACCTTTAGTCCCGGTTGGTGCCACCAACCGGGACCAAAGGTCTCTTTTCGTCAGCCCAAAGGGCGGGAAGGACAGACCTTTGGTCCCGGTTGGTGGCACCAACCGGGACTAAATGGTGGCATTGGTCCTGGTTGGTGGCACCAACCGGGACCAAAGGTTGGTATTGGTCCCGGTTAGTGCCACCAACCGGGACTAAAGGTTGGTGCTGCCCGGGGCCAAAAGTTTAGTCCCACCTTGCTAGCTGAGAGGGCTCGAGAGTGGTTTATAAGCGCTGCTGCGCCAGCCCTCTTGAGCTCCTCTCAACTGCAGGCTTACGGGCCTAATCGCACACACCTCTGCCTGTGGGCCTTCTGGGCCTTCTGCGGGCCCGAATCCTGGCCCAACTAGATGGTTGGGTTTCTAGTCGTATTCAGGCCGTGGTGGCCCAGTAGGCGGCATTTTTTTTTATTTTTTTCTACTTTTTTTGTTTTCTTTTTTGCTTTATTTATTTTCTTTTGTTTCTACTTATAGTTTTTCAGTGATTCTTTTTGATTTTAGGTCACAAAAATTATAAACTTTCTATTAGTGCCATTAATTTCCAAATTTGAATAGTTTAAATTTGAATTCTTTTAAATTGCTGTGAATCACTAGTTTGTGAATAACTTTACTATAAAAATAGATTTTTGAGTGATTCTTTTTCCTGCTATTTAATATTACTGTGTTTTATCATTATATTCAATTTGGTAACTTTTAGGTTATTTTAAATGTCTGTTTTAACCAAAAACAGATTTTGTTATTTTAGTTTGCTATTAAAGTTTCTAAAAAAATTTCTTTATGAAAATTCTTTTTGCTATTAATGTTTTGAACAAAAAATAATTTGATAACTTTAGTTGCATAAATTTTATATAATTTTAGTTTCATAAATACTAGAGGTTTATAAAATATTTTTAGTTGATTCCTTTTTCTATTAGAGTTTTATAAAAGCTTTTTAGTTGATTCTTTTTGCTATTGAAGAATATTATAGTTTTATTTTAGTTGATCATAACAGAATTTTTTAATTGATTATTTTTAGTTCATTATTTTTGCTATTAGAGTTTCATAAAGGTTTTCTAGTTCATTCTTTTTGCTATTAGTTCATTCTTTGAGCTAAATGACCCTGAAATTGAAATCACTTCAAATGAATTCTGAGAAGGATGAAAGTTGGCATGGTATCATCATTTCACCCACATAGCATGTTCTAAAAAGTTGAGAGGGTTACGGCAAAAACTGGATTCACTTCGTGTACAAAATGGACAATCTCTTTTGAAGTATCTGGGTTTCGGACGAAAACTCATCTGTTAGAAAGGGATTTCATTTTTTTTTTGAACTTATTTGAAGTCCAGACTTTTTGTGTGTTCAAAATGCACCATTCAAAGCCACATCATCAATTTTCAACCCTTTCTGACTTCATTTCCTATTTTTCATGCATTTACTGATTTTTTAAGCTAAATGACCCTGAAATTGAAAAGCACTACAAATGAACTCTGAACAGGTTGAAAGTTGGCATGGTATCATCATTTCACCCACATAGCATGTGCTAAAAAGTTCAGAGGGTTACGGTTAAAATTGGATGCACTTCGTGTACAAAATGGACAATCTCTTTCGAAGTATCAGGGTTTCGGACGAAAACTCGTCTGTTACAAAGGGATTTCATTTTTTTGAACTTATTTGAACTCCAGACTTTTTGTGTGTTCAAAATGCACCATTCAAAGCCACATCATCAATTTTCAACCCTTTCTAACTTCGTTTGGTATTTTTCATGCATTTACTGATTTTTTTTTGAGCTAAATGACCATGAAATTGAAAAGCACTACAAATGAACTCTGAAAAGGTTGAAAGTTGGCATGGTATCATCATTTCAGCCACATAGCATGTTATAAAAAGTTGAGAGGGTTACGGCAAAAACTGGATGCACTTCGTGTACAAAATGGACAATCTCTTTCGAAGTATCAGGGTTTCGGACGAAAACTCATCTGTTAGAAAGGGATTTCATTTTTTGAACTTATTTGAACTCGAGACTTTTTGTGTGTTCAGAATGCACCATTCAAAGCCACATCATCAATTTTCAACCCTTTCTGGCTTCATTTGGTATTTTTCATGCATTTACTGATTTTTTTGAGCTAAATGACCCTAAAATTGAAAAGCACTACAAATGAACTCTGAAAAGGTTGAAAGTTGGCATGGTATCATCATTTCACCCACATAGCATGTTATAAAAAGTTGAGAGGGTTACGGCAAAAACTGGATGCACTTCGTGTACAAAACAGACAATCTCTTTCGAAGTATCAGGGTTTTGGACGAAAACTCATCTGTTACAAAAGGCATTTAATTTATTCACATGTAATTGCAATGATATAGTTGTGGAGAGAAAGTCTTCACTTTTTCTTCGCTTGTGTCCTTTGCTTATTGCGCCATAACCATGGATAATCTTCATCGTTTAACAGGGTGCTTGGGCCAGCCTTGACTTTGAAGGGAGGAATTTCATGAAACTTTTCATAATCTTCAGACATGTCTGTCTTGCCCTCCAATCCCACGATGTCTCTTTTTCCTGAAAGAACTATGTGGCGCTTTGGCTCATTGTATGATGTATTCGCTTCCTTATCTTTTCTTTTTCTCGGTTTGGTAGACATGTCCTTCACATAGAAAACCTACGCCACATCATTGGCTAGGATGAATGGTTCGTCTGTGTACGCAAGATTGTTCAGATCCACTGTTGTCATTCCGTACTGTGGGTCTACCTGTACCCCGCCTCCTGACAGATTGACCCATTTGCACTGAAACAAAGGGACCTTGAAATCATCTCCATAGTCAAGTTCCCATATGTCCACTATGTAACCATAATATGTGTCCTTTCCCCTCTTGGTTACTGCATCAAAGTGGACACCGCTGTTTTGGTTGGTGCTCTTTTGATCTTGGGCAATCGGGTAAAATGTATTTCCATTTTTCTCGTACCCTTTGTAAGTCAATACAGTCGAAGATGGTCCCCTGGCCAACAAGTACAGCTCATCAGAAACAGTGTTGTCACCCATGAGACGTTTTTGCAACCAACTGCCGAAAGTCCTGATGTGTTCATTTGTAATCCAGTCGTCACACTGCTCCGGGTGTTTGGAGCGCAGAATATTCTTGTGTTCATCGACATACGGGGTCACCAAGGTAGAATTCTGTAGAACTGTGTAGTGTGCTTGAGACCAAGAATGCCCGTCCCTACATATTATTGAGTCCGCTCCTAGCGTGCCTTTTCCAGTCAGTCTCCCCTCATACCGCGATTGAGGGAGACCAATCTTCTTAAGGTCAGGAATGAAGTCAACACAAAACCCAATGACATCCTCTGTTTGATGGCCCATGGAGATGCTTCCTTCTGGCCTAGCGCGGTTACGAACATATTTCTTTAAGACTCCCATGAACCTCTCAAAGGGGAACATATTGTGTAGAAATACAGGGCCCAGAACGACAATCTCGTCGACTAGATGAACTAGGACGTGCGTCATGATATTGAAGAAGGACGGTGGGAACACCAGCTCGAAACTAACAAGACATTGAACCAAATCACTCCTTAACCTTGGCAGGATTTCTGGATCGATCACCTTCTGAGAGATTGCATTGAGGAATGCACATAGCTTCACAATGGCTAATCGAACGTTTTCCGGTAGAAGCCCCCTCAATGCAACCGGAAGCAGTTGCGTCATAATCACGTGGCAGTCATGAGACTTTAGGTTTTGGAACTTTTTCTCTGCCATATTTATTATTCCCTTTATATTCGACGAGAAGCCAGACGGGACCTTCATACTGAGCAGACATTCAAAGAAGATTTCCTTTTCTTCTTTGGTAAGAGCGTAGCTGGCAGGACCTTCATACTGCTTTGGATGCATGCCGTCTTTTTCATGCACACGTTGCTGTTCCTCCCGTGGCTCCGGTGTATCTTTTGTCTTCCCATACACTCCCAAGAAGCCTAGAAGGTTCACGCAAAGATTCTTCGTCACGTGCATCACGTCGATTGCAGAGCGGACCTCTCGGTCTTTCCAATAGGGTAGGTCCCAAAATATAGATTTCTTCTTCCACATGGGTGCACGTCCCGCATCGTCAGTCGGAACAGATAGTCCGCCAGGACCCTTTCCAAAGATTACATGTAAATCATTGACCATATCAAGTATGTGATCACCAGTAAGGAGGGCGGGCTTCTTCCGATGATCTGCCTCACCTTTGAAATGCTTTCCTTTCTTTCGACATTGATGGTTGGTCAGAAGAAATCGACGATGCCCCAGGTACACATTCTTCCTGCATTTGTCCAAATATATACTGTCGGTGTCATCTAAACAGTGTGTGCATGCGTGGTATCCCTTGTTTGTCTGTCCTGAAAGGTTACTGAGAGCAGGCCAATCGTTGATGGTTACAAACAGCAACGCATGTAGGTCAAATTCCTCCTGTTCGTTCTCATCCCACACAGGTACACCTCTTCCATTCCATAGTTGTAAAAGTTCATCAACTAATGGCCTTAGGTACACATCAATGTCATTGCCGGGTTGCTTAGGGCCTTGGATGAGCACTGGCATCATAATGAACTTCCGCTTCATGCACAACCAAGGAGGAAGGTTATAAATACATAGAGTCACGGGCCAAGTGCTATGATTGTTGCTCTGCTCCCCAAAAGGATTAATGCCATCTGCGCTTAACCCAAACCATACGTTCCTTGCATCACCTGCAAAGTCCCCCCACCTTCTCTCGATTTTTCTCCACTACGACCCGTCAGCGGGTGCTCTCAACTTCCCGTCTTTCTTACGGTCTTCTTTGTGCCATCGCATCAACTTGGCATGCTCTTTGTTTCTGAACAGACGTTTCAACCGTGGTATTATAGGAGCATACCACATCACCTTGGCAGGAACCCTCTTCCTGGGGCGCTCGCCCTCAACATCACCAGGGTCATCTCGTCTGATCTTATACCGCAATGCACCGCATACCAGGCATGCGTTCAAATCCTCGTACTCACCGCGGTAGACGATGCAGTCATTAGGGCATGCATGTATCTTCTGCACCTCCAATCCTAGAGGGCATAGAACCTTCTTTGCTTCGTACGTACTGCCGGGCAATTCGTTATCCTTTGGAAGCTTCTTCTTCATTATTTTCAGTAGCGAACTAAATCCCTTGTCAGATACACCATTGTCTGCCTTCCATTGCAGCAATTCCAGTGTGGTACCGAGCTTTCTGTTGTCATCTTCGCAATTTGGGTACAACCCTTTTTTGTGATCCTCTAACATGCGATCGAACTTCAACTTCTCCCTTTCACTTTCGCATTCTCTCTGTGCATCAACAATGACCCGACAAAGATCATCATCGGGCACATCGTCTGGTTCCTCTTGATCTTCAGCTTCCCCCATTGCAGCATCACCGTATTCAGGGGGCGGGTAGTTGTCATCATCCTCTTCTTCTTCGTTGTCTTCCATCATAACCCCTCTTTCTCCGTGCTTGGTCCAAACATTATAGTGTGGCATAAAACCCTTCTCAAGCAGGTGGAAGTGAAGGGTTTTAGAGTTGGAGAAAGCCTTCGTATTCTCACAGACAGTACATGGACAATGCATAAAACCATTCTGCTTGTTT
Source organism: Elymus sibiricus (assembly GCA_039707655.1). Lineage (NCBI taxonomy): Eukaryota > Viridiplantae > Streptophyta > Magnoliopsida > Poales > Poaceae > Elymus > Elymus sibiricus. The sequence goes on along the minus strand of CM077664.1, from coordinate 130,414 downwards.
GCCTCAGCCGCTTCAAGAAACTTATGCAGGCCCTTAATATACTCGGTGGTGCGTCGGTCACCGTACATCCATTGTCGGTTCATCTGCGTGCGTTATATAGTTCTCATTATTTAACAACATATAACTCTCTAGAGCATCTAATTAAAACATACAAGTAAAAACTTTTTTCTTTTAGAAAGAAGATAAGAAGAAGAGGCTAACTACGGTGGTGCCGGCGCCGAGATGGGCGCGGGCGATCGACGGCGGTGAGGACGGGGACGGGACAGGACAGACCGCCAAACCTAGACAAATCTTGAGGAAAATGGAGCTTGGACAAGGAGCTTCGAGAGGAGAAATCTTAAGTGTGGCTCGGGCATTTCATCGAACACCTCATCTGCATAGGAGGTGAGCTAGAGCACCACAAAAGCTCTCCCACGGCCGGCCAAAAAAACAGAGCAGTGCACTGCTCTGCTCGCGGGCAGGGGGTATATATAGGCCAACCATTGGTCCCGGTTTGTGGCTGGAACCGGGACTAAAGGACACCATTTGGTCCCGGTTCCAGCCACAAACCGGGACCAATGGTTGTGGACCAGGAGCGAGGAGCATTGGTCCCGGTTCGTGTCTGGAACTGGGACCAAAGGGGTCAGACGAACCGGGACCAATGGCCCACGAGGCCCGGCCGGCGCCCTGGCCTCACGAACCGGGACCGATGGCCCCATGGGTCCCGGTTCGTGAGTGAACCGGGACTAATGGGCTTCTCAGGGGTGGACCAAAGCCCTGTTTTGTACTAGTGCCCGGGAGCCACTATGGGGACCACATTGTAGCAGCGCGGTCTCCCAGACCCTGCACTGCCAATGAGTTATCACCTGCAGCGCGTTCCTCTAACCCGCGCTGCTACTAAATTCCAGCAGCTTGGGCTTTCTACCCCACACTGCTACTAGTCATCGTCCTATGGCCATTATCCTAGTAGTGCTCATATTTACATTGGACACACACAAGAAACCACAGGGACGGTGCGAGTGAGCCAAGTTGGATGCACAAGTACCGTATTTGTGAATATCACAAGGCTCACTCGACCATCCCTCCTATCACATGGTGCCAATATTTTAATCATCGGCATTCTAAAAAAGGATAAAAGTAATCATGAAAAGTAATTTTACATAGTGCCTCATACTTACATTGGAAACACACAAGCAACTACAGGGATGGAGCGAGCGAGCCAAGTAAGATGCAAAAGTTACGTATTTGTGCATATCACAAGACTCACTCGACCATCCCTGTTGTCACATAGTGCCACAATGTTTTAATCATCGGCATTCTAAAAAAGGACAAAATTAATCATAAAAAGTAATTTGATTTGTGCCTCATACTTACATTGGACACACATAAGCAACCAAAGGGACGGTGCTAGTGAGCCAAGTAGGATGCACAAGATTGTATTTGTGCATATCACAAGGCTCACTAGACCATCCCTGCTGTCACATAGTGCCACAACGGTTTAATCATCGGCATTCTAAAAAAAGGTCAAAATTTATCATAAAAAGTAATTTGGATGTGTGCCTCATACTTACATTGGAAACACACAAGCAACCACAGGGACGGTGCGAGCGAGCCAAGTAGGATGCACAAGTTCTTTATTTCTGCATATCACAAGGCTCACTCGACCATCCCTGCAATCACATGGTGCCGCAACGTTTTAATCATCGGCATTCTTCTTTTATTTTCTTCCTATTTGTGCCTCGTACTTACATTGGACACACACAAAGCGATTCCAGGGATGGAGCGAGTGATCCAAGTAGGATGCACAAGATTCTTATTTGTGCATATCACAAGGCTCACTAGACCATCGCTGGTGTCACATATAGTGCCACAAAGTTTTAATCATCGGCATTCTAAAAAAATGCTAGTGTTAACATCATTGTCTCATCATCATCGAAATAGTGATATAAAGTTAAACACAAAGAAAAGAAGAACATCATCAAAATAGTGATAAAATTAATCCGTGCACTCAAATATGTCCTACTTTTAGCATAAGTCATGCCAAAATTGAAAGAAAATTTTGGCATGACATTTGCTAAAAATAGGTCGGCTGGAGTACCCGAATTTGCCGAAACGGAAGTTAATCAACATTCCAGCAATCTCAAGGGCCTCATGGGTACCTGCAAACTCGATATAAGATTCCAACAAGCTATCACACATGGCCAACAAGCCAACAATTCAAGTCACCATCACACATGGCCAACAAGCCAATGAAGAAGAGAGAGGGTGCTCACATGGCTGGTTTGTAGCCGATGCTGAGCTGAGCAGAAGGTCTTGAGGAGGAGCACCAGGAGGCACCAACGTCTGAGGAACCTAAACATATTACACATTTTGATCAGGAAATGAAATGGAATAAACTGAAGCATAGTCTGATTATCACTTGCATTCTTTCTCTAAAGCACATCATGTGAAAATCTTGCTCTCATGTGGCATTTGCGCCTTCCGTATCGTAGTCAAACTGAATCTGATATAGTTATAAGAAGCATCGTAGTAGAAAAAGGAAAGTTCTACTCTTCTTCTTTCTCCTCTTCTTTTCTTCTTCTTCTACTTCTTCTTCCTTCTCCTCTTCTTCTTTCTCCGTTTCTTCTTTTATTCTTCTGATCTTCTTCTTCCTTTTCTATTTCTTTTTCTTCTAACTAAAACTAATTAAAATAGAAAACAAATCTAAATTTAACTAATTTCTTCTTCTCTTCTTCTCTCCTTCTTTTCTCTTTATCTCCTCTTACTTCTTATTCACTAACAAATTACCTAACACCTAAAAACAGTAGGTAATTAGAAAACAAATTAATTACCCTAAAACCTAAAACCATAACATCTAACACTAACTAAAAAACCTAAAATCCTATCATCTAACACTAACTAAAATCGAATAATCCTAAAACTAATAGTACCAAATACAATAATTAATTGAAAAAAAAAGAAAAAACTCACCACAGTGGTGGTGGCCAGAGGGGATTGACGTCTACTACACGCTTCTATTCTTGTAGACTATGTTGGGCCTCCAAGCGCAGAGGTTTGTAGGACAGCAGCAAATTTTCCTCAAGTGGATGACCTAAGGTTTATCGAACTCGTGGATCAAAAGAGGATGAGAATTGTGTAGGGCTACAAAAGCACACCTTAGAGTTGTATTCCACATCTATGGATTTCCCAATGTCACCGCGGCCATCCAAAGATAGTACTAACAAACACCACAACATATCTCAAGAATAGTCTCTTTCTAATATGACAAAGCACCCATCCGGTCACCGAAGCACTATGACAATTATACTCAACACAAGCATCAAGAGACTCTCACGATTCCATAAGTCAATCCAACAAGAAGAACAATCCCATGATCAATATTACCCTAATAATGGAGTCACCGCGTCACCGGTGGACTCCGGCAATATCATCAAAGGAGCACATCATATCCAATACATAGAAGAAGGGGAAACATCATGGGATATAACTAGATTAACATAGCCAATGATCACAATCAAGATCACATCATGGGAGAGTGAGATGATACATAGCTACTTGTAGAAGACCTCAGCCCCAAGGAGGATCTACTCACACATGGCCATGGTGAGCAAGAGCTTGATGGAGAGGTGCAGCCCGGAGGAGATGGAGGATGCGGCGGCCACGGCGGCAGCGGCGGCCACGGCCCTTGGGGGCAGCGGCCCTTGGCCCCCTTCTTCTTCCTTGGAGATGGTGCGGGTATGGAGATGGATCTCCCCCTCAAGATGGCTGCCTAGGGGGAAGGAATTTCGTGGTGCTTGGTGACCTAGGTTTTACCTCTTTATATAAACTCTCGGATTCCCGTCATCCAAATTACGTCTTCAATAATATGGGGCTCCAGGGCTCATACGAACTTGGATTGGACCAAACTTTATATCCAGAACCATCACCAGGAAATTTCCTAAAACTTTGTAGTTTTAAGTTTTTCCGTTTGAGGTCGTCTTCTGGCGTTCCCGATGCGATCTTCAAGACCTGTCTGGTGGGGACAGATTTCGGGAAAGTTAAAGTCCAACTCCAACAAGGCTCCTTTTGTGATTTTTTCCTTTATCCAAGTAATTCCTACACATAAACTGTAAAAACAAGAACGTGTGCCCTCTTGCAACCATTAATAGGTTAGTCCAATAAAATGTCTTAAAGTGATATAAAAGTATTATAAAAGCATGTAGCGATGTCATGAAACAAACATGGAACAAGCAAAAATTATAGATACGTTTGGGACATATCAGCGTCCCCAAGCTTAATTCCTGCTCGTCTTCGAGTAGGTAAATGATAACAAAGATATATTTTTTAGGTGACATGCTTCAGGAGGTCTTTAACAATGGCATGACAAATGCTATATAGATAATGAAACTTCAGCAATCATGTTGGCTCATGAGAATATCACAAAGAACTAAAAGTCAATAATATGATACTAAAACACTCAACAGGCTTGTAGTGGATCATGGTGCAACCATGATAAAGTGATATCTCTCTTGCCCCCTTTAGTGAAGCAAAACATAAATGCAGGAGCACCTCCGAAGTTTAAGTGGTGACTAGATATAATGACTTCAGAATGAATAATATTACAATCATACAGAAGACAATGGTATTTTGGGACAATGCACATTATACTCAGAATGACAATCATGCTCTCCTAGTCGGTGCTTTTTGAAAGAATAAGATGGAGACCCTCGAACCGTGGATTTTTTAAGGCAAATTGATAATCCATGAAAGGAAGCAAACACTTAACATGTACTAGAGCTAACAGCTTAAATTAGAGATAATTTGCTTTTGAGAGTGTGCCTTTCCAGTCAACGGTTTTCGACAGAGGCTTTCAATATCTTCCATGCTAACTACATTAATGGCGGTTCCCATGCTTTTTTTTGCTTACACTCCCCCTCCACCAATCAAACACAATCCATGGCTAGCCGCATCCGCGTGTGCCCTCCACTACATTCAGCCAACCGAGGGGGTGTACGTTTTATTTTTTTTATAAACCAATTAGAACTGGGCATTCTCCAAACCAACCTCTGCCTCATAAATTTGACAAGATTAAACTTTGTCATTGAGTAAAACATCTTTAGCATGGAAGATACTGACTACCCCCACCGCTCCATGAGCTTGTACGGGTACAAAAGGGAAGCTTATTTGATAGTTTTAGAGATGGTACATGAAAGTCTTCGTTAGGGATGGCAAGTAAATACCATATATAGGAAGATATAGTGGACTCTTATGGCATAACTGGTTTAAAGGATATGGATGCACAAGCCGGCATTCCGCTTAGTACAAGTGAAGGCTAGCAAAAGACAGGGAAGCGACCAACTAGAGAGCAATAACGGTCATAATCATGCAGAGCGACAAAACAGCATTGAATCGGGCATGAAAGTGTTATCACTATTCTGAAATAAAAAGATCATCAAGGCTTGGTAGACTTTCTTTTAAGTCTTAAATATGCGTGAGCATGTGCCAAGTCAATCCAAATAAATTCTTGGAGGAGGATATCACTAAACCATACCACATCATAGGCAAACAAATCATGCTGGTATTTTAAATAACACATTATGCACTCTCAGCTATATGAGACTAATCATAAGAAAACATGAACTACTAAACAACATTATGTACATAGCATTTTTACCATGGATATAACAACCAGTGCAACAAAAGCCAAATCTATAAACAAATAAGTGTGAAACACAAGAGTGTCCTAAAACTTCTAATGACAGCCCTTAAACAAGAATAAGCATGAAAAGCAAGAGCTAAACATAGCAGCAGCTAAAAACAAAAAGTGAACACTCAAAAGATAGAAGTGAAAACATGAGCATTCTAGGCAAAAGTGGAGCGTGTCTCTCTCCAAAACAAAGCATGCTAGGACCCAAATTATTATGACCAGCAAACAAAACAAAACTAAACTGAACAAAACTGAAAACTAAAAAGCAAGATGCTCCAAGCATAACACATAACATGTGAAGCAATAAAAATATAGTGCTAAGAAAGACGAACTTATAATTGTTGATGAAGAAGGTGATGCACGGGGGCATCCCCATGTAGGAGATATGCCCTAGAGGCAATAATAAATGTTATTGATTATCTCCCTGTTCATAATTAAAGTTTATGTTCCATGCTATAACTGCAATGATTCTCGAGTCTACAAATAAAACGAGGCTTGGAGGGAAACTCATGTGCACGTGTGGGATAATAAACGGTAAAATGTATTCCTAGTCTGGCCTCTAAGACTGGCTCAAGTATTGCATGATGATCCTGTTTTCCTGATCATGGGCATGGCTATGCCGGCAATTTTGAGGGCACAATGTTAGTAGAACATTTGTGTTGAATCGACCCGAATTGATGTTATGCTATGAGATACATTTGTCACTAGTTAATGGTTAATAACACAGAGATGGTTAACGTTTGCATAATTCCTTAGACCATGAGAGTATCGAGTTTCTTCATGCTTGCTTCATGAACTTTGGGGTTTGTTAAACGTCATCCGTAAATGGGTGGCTATTACGGCGGCTTACGGGTTCATGGAAAAGTATGTCAAGTAACTTGATAGCTCAAGATTGGGATTTGCTCCTCCGACGATGGAGAGATATCTCTGGGCCCTCTCGGTGTTACGGTATCCATCATCGTCTGGCCAGACACAGGGTGATTTGATCACAGGGATGCCGGAACGCGGGAACGAGAAAAGAGAACAATACCGGCAACGAGGTAACTGGCATTGTGGACAAGTATTGATCCACGAGGATGCCGATGTTTCTCACCTCGGGTAATTGTAACATATCGCGAAGCAACAGGAATAGCTCACGGCAACTGGAGGTTCACTCGAATATTTATTCGTGTGGGTATAGGGATCGATATGGGTGTCCACGGCTCCGATGTTGATCATTGATCGGAAGGGGTTCCGGGTCATGTCTATGCTTCACCGAACCTATAGGTTCACACGCTTAAGGGTCATCTATCTGCTGAATACTAGACAGGGAGTCTGAGAGAAAATCACCGAAAAAGTTTCGGACGCCGGAAAAGTTTCGGACAGCGGAAAAGTTCCGCAGAGAGGTCACCGGATGAGTTCCGATGAAACTGAAAAGTTGTTTCAGAGGATACCATAAAGTCAAATTGGTTTTGGCACATGCCTGATAATTCTTGGAGGGTGCCAGAATCATTCTGGAAACTTTCTGGAATTTTCCGGGATGAAAACCGGAAATGTTCCGGAGCTGCCGAAACCGCTTCAGATGCTTTTCGCAGATGAAATCACTAAACCGGAATTGTTCCGGCTCGCGTTGAAAATTATTTTGGTGGGTACTAGAATTGTTCTAAGCCCACATGAATATTTTCAGTTCGATCAGACGCTGAAAAATGTCGTCGTGAATAGTGAAAGTGCTTTTTGGGATATTTTTGGAAAGCCACCTTTTTGGGGCTTTGCTCCAAAAGATCTTGGGGATGACATGGATGGATAGGGGCCAATTTTGGGGCCCCACATGAGGGTGTGGCCGGCCACATGGTGGACTCCTTCATGGAGTCCCCCTTGTTCCTTGGTTTCACCTTTTAGGTCCTTGGGAAGGACTCCTTTCCATGTGGGTTTTGGGTTTTCTTGTAAAACCACCCTACCCCTTGGGTTTCCTATAAATAGGAGGTGTGTGGGCTGCCATAAGACACACTCTTGCTCTCATACACAAAGCCATGCATGATCTGGCATTCTTCTCTCCCTCCCAGCGAAATAGTTTCGTAGAGCCGAAAGGCTGTCTGGGTTCCGGCAGGAACTAGTTCTGGACGGCGAAGCCCTGCCGGATAGATGACACCGTATGTGTGCAACTCTGTAGAGAGATCGTAGTTTCGGTCTTAATTCGAGAGTGCCTCCCGAAGGGCTGTCCGTGTGACCGTCCGAGTTTTGGAGGTCCTCCCGAAGGGCTGTCCAAGTGACAGTCCGAGTTTCGGTGGTCCTCCCGAAGGGCTGTCCGCGACACCGTCCGGGGGACTGTGCGACCGCCTCCCGGAGGGCTGTCCGCGGGGCAGATGAGGGTATACATCCTCGCGGTTGGGAGGTTGTAAAATCCTTGCAGCGGGGATCTGCACCGCCGTTCGTCATCGACTCTACTTCCGCTGCGCTACGAGTCGGTAACGAAAGAGATCAAACCTTGTATGCAGTCTCCATAGTGGTCCTAGGCTGGTACGTAGGTCAAAATTTTTTTGTTTTCTGTTGCGTTCCCTACAGTGGCATCATGAGCCGGGCTATACGTAGATGCAGGTTGCGATCTAGAATACAAGAGATGTATGGGTGTTGCACAATATAATTAGGTAGTAGATGAGTTCTATTGCTGAAAATTATTTGTGCGGGTAGCAGATGAAATCTGTTACCCGATGTTCTTGTTGCTTCCCTGGAATTTGCATATTTCTGATCTTGATAACGGTATGGTGGAGTTTCAAAGTTCTGGCAATCCGCGATCCTGATTGATCAACGAAGTGCTAACAGTTCTTTGAATTCCACCGTAGTTAAAAAGAAAGATGAAATTTCGCAGACGAAAGGGCAATGCAGATGTGATCTGCACGGGGGTCACGCGTATGACGAAGTTTAGTATGGGGCTCGAGATTTTATTATCTCGTGTTTCATACACCCTGGAATGTTAATCTAGCGACTTGGATTATCATGCTTGATGATGGACGTTGGTAGCTTCGGTTTGTTTCGAAACCTTAGAAGCCACGTAAAATAATTTTTTTGCATAAACCGATTAGAGGCGTCTAACTTGGTTTTGCAGGATGGTTTGCATGTGCATATGATGTGGTATAGCAGTACTCATAATAATTTGATTATGTATGAGATGACTATATGATGTAATATTAACATGACCTGCGTGTCATGATTCGGCATGATGGCTGGAGCCATATGATTGCACTTTAATGACCTGCGTGTCAACCTTATGTAATGCACTTATTTTATTAGCTATAGAGGTAGCAATATTATCTGGTGCATCGACAAGGTGGTGGCAATCTTCGCAAAGGTGAACACCGACGCGAATGCCGGAGATGAAGAAATACGAGACTTCTCCGTCAGAAAGGGCTATACCATATCATGCTAATTATGAATTGCCTGAGATGTTTATCCCTTATGTTGCACCCTTTTGATTGCGCGGTAGTCGCTTTTTATTAGGGTGATCTCTCACTTAAATATCAAGTAGTTAGTGTTCTCCCAAGTGTAGCACCGTCACGGCACCTATCTCTTCGGGGTATCACATGGTTGCATGGGTACGAACGATTAGAGAAGTGTGAGGCGGGTGAGTTGAGACCTCGCAGCGAGATCACTTGGTTGTCTTGACGTTCAGGCATGAAAGTCATGAGGTCGGAACACACGCATCGAAAGATGAACAAGAGTCACATAGAGATGTGTTTGGCAAGTTGGCCTACCAATTGAAATTCTCGTCACTTGAGATGGTTGCATCCTTGACGCTGAATTGAAAGTTGGGTCTTGTATCACTCAAAATCAATTATGAGAGATATTGATTTAAGTGGGAGCGCACTGTAGAATTGAATTCTTTTAATTCTCAGTGCAATTAATTTTGAACACTGTCTGAGTGTGATTTGCAAAATAGTTGTAGAATAATGGCTCGCGTTTCCACCTTCCCTATTAAAATTGAATAGCTGTTAAATATCTGGTTAAAACGTTACGGTTGGTAAACGTAATGTGAGGATTGTCCTCAATAGTGCCGAGAAGGACTTTGTCCTATTGCATACTTTCGGTATTCTCCCGCTAAATGCTATGGATCATGTGGCTCTCGTCCTTCGATCCAAAAGCTAGAATTCTGTTTCAGTCAAGTGCAATACGTTTGCTTCCATGAGACCCGAACTTCGAAAGTTTGGATAGTTATGTGATTTTCATGGAATCTGAAAATCATTTTCAGAGACACACAAAGGCTAAAAGATATGAGATATCCAAAACATTGTTTGTTTCAAACTATTAGTAAAAGTGTTTGCTAGGCATTTGACTGATAAGAGAGGGATCCCGGAGAACGCCTGTCATATGATGAAAGGTGAATAAAACAACAACTTAAAGAGAAAGGAAGTGTCCGAAGGGTGTTAGTGAAACTTTCACGCCTAGGAAGTCCGGGGCTATCGCCACTCTTAAGTTGGGTGCTTCTTCTGAGAGTAGGAGAAATACTGAAAGTTAAACTGTTAGAAGTATAATGGCAAAAGGAAAGAAGACTGGAATATCCAGCTCATGTGTGAATGTCATACAAGTTTTTGATGTATAGAAGGCTGGTCAAAGATATAGTTCTTGGGAATTATGGTTAGACATGTTAATCACTAATTCTTGGGTATTGTAAGTTAGTCGCAAAGATACCCGCTCGATTGCATTCTGTTGCAACTCGATGTAAGAACTACTATGGCCTGAAAGACTAGCCAGGAATGAGGTTTAGATACACGCAGGGAACATAGTAAATGTTACTATGCCTTCCATAGGTGTATTCCCTATGTATTTACTTTCATAATTCATTTTAGAGTTTCACACTCTAGCCCTTTGCATAAGGTATCTTGCAAGAAGGTTGTTCATAAGAGAACTTTTAATGTTCGGAGTTATGAATAACAAAAGGGCCATACTTTCATTATGAATGAGAAGTATGTTATGAATATTGATAATAATACATTACCTCTGTATTTACTTTCATAATTCATTTAGAGTTTCATACACTCTAGCCCTTTGCATAAGGTATTTTGCAAGAAGGTTATTCATAAGAGAACTTTTGATGTTCGGTGTTATGAATAACATGAAGGGCCATGCTTCCATACAAGATGGGATGTATGTTATGAATATTGATGGAAATATGATACATCCATAACACTGACGCTAAATGTCGCAAGACTAAAAGAATACCACACAAGTGTGGCACTGCATTTGGTCACATTGGAGAAACCCGCATGGAAAATTCCATTGTGATGGATTTTGAAGTCGTTTGATTTTGAATCATCTGACACTTGCAACTTTCCTCTGAAAAGTGAAGTGACTGAAATACCGTTCACAGGCCATAAGGAACGAGCAAAGAACATATTGGTGATCATACATTATGATGTGTGTAGTCCAATAAATGTTGTTGCAAGTAGTGGATTTGTCTATCTTCAGAAATGACTCAAGTAGATATATGGATATTTACTTGTTGAGACGTAAGTCTGGATCTTTTGAATTCATTCATAAGGTTTTCAAAAATGAAGTAGAAGTTATTGTAACAAGAAAATTATGTTTCTACAATTCGATTGCAGAAAGGAATATTTGAGTTACAACGTTAGCGAATGTCTGATGAGTTATGAAAGGGGTTTCATAACTTGCACCTCCTGGAACACCACTGCAAGTGGAAAGTCCGTGGAGATGTAATCGAACCATTTATGACATGGTAAGATCAAAGATGACATAAATAAAATTGCCATTATCCCTTTTAAAGTGATGCTTTAGAGACTGCGGCTTTTTCACTGAAAAGAGATCCATCAGGTCTGTTGAAATGATGCCATGGTATGGTACGCCCAACCATGTTATATCTTTTCTTAACATTTGGAATATGGGGCTTGTGTAAAAGGTTACAAACCTATTCCAAATCAGACAAGTGCTACTTTGTAAGGTTATCCCAAGTCATTGGGTATTCCCCACCACTATACCGAGGCAAAGGATTTTCCCGCAAAACGGTATGCTTTTAAAGAGAATAGTTCTTACAAAAGGCGAGTGGGAGGACAGTGCAACTCGACGAGATAACCAGTATCTTCGTCATCAGATCAAAGGAAAGAAACCTTGGAAGTGATTCCGGAGTTTCCTACTGCGACTGATACGGAAGTCTCTACAATAAAATGTATGGACTTCAGTCGAACTTGCAGCTGAACCACGTAGGCAAGGCTCGTGCAAACCTCTCAGGTGCGCAAACGAGATATTGTTGTTGGACAACAGTATACCTACGATACATAAGGAAGCGATGATGGGCCCTGATTCCGGAGTTGGCTAAATGCCAATACAATCTGAGATAGTTTCCAAATCAATGTTTCAAGATTAAAATCTTGATACACCTTTCGGAAGGATTAGAGTCTAACGAATATTTATGGAACTAAAAACTGATACGGATAAAAATGTTTTATCCATAAAGCTCGACTTGTTGCAAAAACAAGTTCAAAGAGTTGACTACGATGAGATTGTCTCACCGTAGCGATGCTTGAAGTCGGTTCGGGTTGAACTAGCAATTAATACATATTTCAATCATGAGATATGAAACATGGATGACAAAAGGATTTCCATCTGATGGGAATGAAACCTAGGACTTGTATGTGATACAGTCCAAAGTAATTTGTCGATCCAGAGGATGCTAGTAAGTATGCAAACTTCAGAGTTCCAGCGATGGACAGAAGAGAGCAAAGTGGAGTTGGAATCTTCGTTTTTGATTGAATGGTCAAAAGGGTTTTGACTTCATCAAATGGGTATCGAAGATGCTTGTGATTCAAGAAAGTAAGTGGGAGCATAATAATATTTCTAAAAACCGTGTGTACTTGACACATTGTTAATTGGAAATACATTTCTTGACACGAATAAGGACTTCATTAGAAAATAGTTTTTCGATGAAGTGCTTAGGCTAAATAGCCTCAATATTAGGCATGATGATCTATGGAGATAGATTTACCTAATGGGGCTAAGCAATGAATACATATTGACAAGATGCTAAAAATATTTAGCATTTAAAACGCCAAGGAGTGATTCTTGCCGAAGTCACATGGAAAGAGTTTTTGCAAGACTCGGTGTCCCAAAACACTGATGAGTAAAATACATGATGGAGATTCCACACACTCTTGTGTTTGGATTAATCATGTATTCCATGGTATGTAAAACAACCAGATATGTCCAATACTCCAAAGTTGTTGCGAGTATAGATACCAAAGTGATCAAAGTACTGATCATAGGACAACAGTGAAAGATGTCACTGAGTACTAGAGTAGTACTGATGACATGTTTTCTCGCAAGCAGAGATTGTGAAGTGCTCGTTGTAAGTAATTACATCGATACAGTCTTCATCAATGCTACATGCGATTTTCGATTTAAGTTAAGGGTTTTGTGTAATACACAATATGGTGGCACGGTAGTTGGAAATTGTTCCAAACAAGATACTGTGGCGAATTCTATAACAAAGGCTAAGTATGTTGACGCTTGAGAAGCGACAAAGAAGTTGTTGAATCATATAGTTCATTCATGAACTTAGTATGATTCCAAGATGGCTTTGGTCTATGGGACACTATTGCAGATAGTTGCTACATAGCTCAGTCTGAGGAATCAGGTTTCGACCAATGATTCACACATATGCAAAGCCAAGTCCACACAACATATGAATTTTGTGAAAGCGTGAAAACGCGAGGATATGCAAAGTTACACACGGAGCTGAAGTTGTCAGATCCGTTGGACATCAGGCTATACCACAAGCGAAGCATATTTTACACCAGTATGCCATAGGTGTAAAGTGCATTAGCATTGACTAGATTATTGACTCTAATGCAAGTGGGAGTCTGTAGGAGATATGACCTAGAGGCAATAATAAATGTTATTGATTATCTTCCTGTTCATAATTAAAGTTTATGTTCCATGCTATAACTGCAATGATTCTCGAGTCTACAAATAAAACGAGGCTTGGAGGGAAACTCATGTGCACGTGTGGGATAATAAACGGTAAAATGTATTCCTAGTCTGGCCTCTAAGACTGGCTCAAGTATTGCATGATGATCCTGTTTTCCTGATCATGGGCATGGCTATGCCGGCAATTTTGAGGGCACAATGTTAGTAGAACATTTGTGTTGAATCGACCCGAATTGATGTTATGCTATGAGATACATTTGTCACTAGTTAATGGTTAATAACACAAAGATGGTTAACGTTTGCATAATTCCTTAGACCATGAGAGTATCGAGTTTCTTCATGCTTGCTTCATGAACTTTGGGGTTTGTTAAACGTCATCCGTAAATGGGTGGCTATTACGGCGGCTTACAGGTTCATGGAAAAGTATGTCAAGTAACTTGATAGCTCAAGATTGGGATTTGCTCCTCCGACGATGGAGAGATATCTCTGGGCCCTCTCGGTGTTACGGTATCCATCATCGTCTGGCCAGACACAGGGTGATTTGATCACAGGGATGCCGGAACACGGGAACGAGAAAAGAGAACAATACCGGCAACGAGGTAACTGGCATTGTGGACAAGTGTTGATCCACGAGGATGCCGATGTTTCTCACCTCGGGTAATTGTAACATATCGCGAAGCAACAGGAATAGCTCATGGCAACTGGAGGTTCACTCGAATATTTATTCGTGTGGGTATAGGGATCGATATGGGTGTCCACGGCTCCGATGTTGATCATTGATCAGAAGGGGTTCCGGGTCATGTCTATGCTTCATCGAACCTATAGGGTCACATGCTTAAGGGTCATCTATCTGCTGAATACTAGACAGGGAGTCTGAGAGAAAATCACCGAAAAAGTTTCGGACGCCGGAAAAGTTTCGGACAGCGGAAAAGTTCCGCAGAGAGGTCACCGGATGAGTTCCGGTGAAACTGAAAAGTTATTTCAGAGGATACCATAAAGTCAAATTGGTTTTGGCACATGCCTGATAATTCTTGGAGGGTGCCAGAATCATTCTGGAAACTTTCTGGAATTTTCCGGGATGAAAACCGGAAATGTTCCGGAGCTGCCGAAACCGCTTCAGATGCTTTTCGCAGATGAAATCACTAAACCGGAATTGTTCCGGCTCGCGTTGAAAATTATTTTGGTGGGTACTAGAATTGTTCTAAGCCCACATGAATATTTTCAGTTCGATAAGACGCTGAAAAATGTCGTCGTGAATAGTGAAAGTGCTTTTTGGGATATTTTTGGAAAGCCACCTTTTGGGGCTTTGCTCCAAAAGATCTTGGGGATGACATGGATGGATAGGGGCCAATTTTGGGGCCCCACATGAGGGTGTGGCCGGCCACATGGTGGACTCCTTCATGGAGTCCCCCTTGTTCCTTGGTTTCACCTTTTAGGTCCTTGGGAAGGACTCCTTTCCATGTGGGTTTTGGGTTTTCTTGTAAAACCACCCTACCCCTTGGGTTTCCTATAAATAGGAGGTGTGTGGGCTGCCATAAGACACACTCTTGCTCTCATACACAAAGCCATGCATGATCTGGCATTCTTCTCTCCCTCCCAACGAAATAGTTTCGTAGAGCCGAAAGGCTGTCTAGGTTCCGGCAGGAACTAGTTCTGGACGGCGAAGCCCTGCCGGATAGATGACACCGTATGTGTGCAACTCTGTAGAGAGATCGTAGTTTCGGTCTTAATTCGAGAGTGCCTCCCGAAGGGCTGTCCGTGTGACCGTCCGAGTTTTGGAGGTCCTCCCGAAGGGCTGTCCGAGTGACAGTCCGAGTTTCGGAGGTCCTCCCGAAGGGCTGTCCGCGACACCGTCCGGGGGACTGTGCGACCGCCTCCCGGAGGGTTGTCCGCGGGGCAGATGAGGGTATACATCCTCGCGGTTGGGAGGTTGTAAAATCCTAGCTGCGGGGATCTGCACCGCCGTTCGTCATCGACTCTACTTCCGCTGCGCTACGAGTCGGTAACGAAAGAGATCAAACCTTGTATGCAGTCTCCATAGTGGTCCTGGGCTGGTACGTAGGTCGGAAATTTTTTGTTTTCTGCTGCGTTCCCTACACCCCAAGCTTAGACGCTTGAGTCTCCCTGAATATTTCTTGGGGGTGCCGGGGGCATCCCAAAGCTTAAGCTTTTAGCACTCCTTAATCTTCTTTCATCATCTTCCTTTGTAACACTTGAAAACTTCCTTCACACGAAACTTCTCATAAACTTGATTAGAGTGGTTAGTGCCAAATAAAATAAAGTTTCACATAGGTACTGTAGATACACATTAGAGCACTCAAATTAAACATTAGCTACTGTTCCCCAACTTTGTTTAAGGTTCTTCCCCCAAAGAACCAAGGACAAAGCTCTCAAAAGAAGCAAATGCAATTACAAGGCAGAAATCTGGGAAAACAGGACAGTCTGTAGAACTCGAATTTTTAGAGGCACTTCAGTAGCTCAAATCAAAAACCTCAAAACTAATGAAAGATTCGCAATTGTATAGAGCTTGCTGTGTAAAAAGTTCAGATCAAAAGGGTGATCTGGTGATTTTTGAAATTTTCTGCACTGAAGCGTACAGAATCTGTTTTCTGGCAGCAAGTCATAACTTTTGCTTCTCTCAACATTAGAGGCTAAAACATGGCACAAAACTTGAAAATAAAGATGCAATGGAGATGCTACAGTAGTAACATACTCCGAGACACACTAAAATAATATTCAAAAGTGAAAGAAAGACATTTTGGGTTGCCTCCCAATAAGCGCTTTCTTTAATGCCTTTGATCTAGGCAAGAAGATTATGAAAGATGCTCACATAAGAATAAGAATTGAAGCACAATAAGAGAGCATCAAGAAGCAAATGCCAAACACATTTATGTCTAACCCACTTCCTATGCAAAGGGATCTTGTAACGAAATAACTCATTGATGCACAAAGCAACTAGCATAGGAAGGCAAAACAAGTGCAACTTCAAAACTTTCAACATGAAGCGAGAAAGCTTAACATTATTGAGATAAGTGAAATCATATCTCCCTCTCCCATAATAACTTTCAGTAGCATCATGAATAAAATCCACAATATAACTATCACATAAAACATTCTTATCATGATCTACAAGCATAGAAAATTTATTACTCCCCACATAAGCAAAATCCTTCTCATTAGTAATAGTGGGAGCAAAGTCAACAAAATAGCTATCGCATAAATCATTCTTATCATGATACACATACCAAAAAGTATTCTTTATAGCATAAGTGTCATCACAATAATCATCATAAATAGGAGGCATATTATAATCATAATAAATTTTCTCCTCAATAGTAGGTGGACTAAAAATATCACATTCATCATTGTAATCATCATAATAAATTTGCTCATCAAAACTTGGGGGGCTAAAAACATCATCTTCACCAAACATAGCCTCCGCAAGCTTATGGTTTTGCATATTATTAGCATCATGGATATTAAAAGAAGACATACTAATAACATTGCTACTATCATGAGTGTTATGCAAATAATAAAGTTCCATAGGTTTTTTTATTTTCTCTTCAAACACTTCATGTCCTAATTCAAGATAGAGCTCATAAAGCTCTCTCATTTTTTTGTTGTTTCTTCCATAAGCCTAACTAGTAAAAATAAAAACAAGAAACAAAAAGATTCAATTCCAAGATCTAAAGATATACCTTCAAGCACTAACCTCTCCGGCAACGAAATAGCTTCGTTGCGGGAGTGTGAGTGCCTCTTACCTTACTTCCCCGACAACGGCGCCAGAAATAGCTTGATGTCTACTACACGCTTCTATTCTTGTAGACTATGTTGGGCCTCCAAGCGCCGAGGTTTGTAGGACAGCAGCAAATTTACCTCAAGTGGATGACCTAAGGTTTATCGAACTCAGGGAAGTAGAGGTTGAAGATGGTCTCTCTCAAGCAATCCTGCAATCAAGATACAAGAAGTCTATTGTGTCCCCAACACACCGAATACAATGGTGAGTTGTATAGGTGCACTAGTTCGGCGAAGAGATGGTAAAATACGAGTGATATGGATGGCAAAGCAAGGTAATATAAATCTGTAATAAAAATTACAGCAAGGTAGCAAGTAACAAAAGTGACTAAAAACGGCATGACAATGCTTGGAAACAAGGCCTAGGCGTCATAGTTTCACTAGTGGCAACACTTTACAACATTAACATAATTGAAACTCATGATATTTCCTCCAAAAAAATGCAAGGAAGACGTTACTCGGAGATCATTCTTTTCGTGGATCAAAAGAGGATGAGAATTGTGTAGGGCTATAAAAGCACACCTTAGATTTGTATTCCACATCTATGGATTTCCCAATGTCACCGCGGCCATCCAAATATAGTACTAACAAACACCACAACATATCTCAAGAATAGTCTCTTTCTAATATGACAAAGCACCCATCCTGTCACCGAAGCACAATGAAAATTATACTCAACACAAGCATCAAGAGACTCTCATGATTCCATAATTCAATCCAACAAGAAGAACAATCCCATGATCAATATTACCCTAATAATGGAGTCACCGCGTCACCGGTGGACTCCGGCAATATCATCAAAGGAGCACATCATATCCAATACATAGAAGAAGGGGAAACATCATGGGAAACAACTAGATTAACATAGCCAATGATCACAATCAAGATCACATCATGGTAGAGTGACATGATACATAGCTACTTGTAATAGACCTCAGCCCCGAGGAGGATCTACTCACACATGGCCATGGTGAGCAAAAGCTAGATGGAGAAGTGCAGCCCGGAGGAGATGGAGGAGGCGGCGGCCACGGCGGCAGCAGCCCTTGGCCCCCTTCTTCTTCCTTGGAGATGGTGCTGGTATGGAGATGGATCTCCCCCTCAAGACGGCTGCCTAGGGGGAAGAAATTTCGTGGTGCTTGGTGACCTAGGTTTTATCTTTTTATATAGACTCTCGGATTCCCGTCATCCAAATTACGTCTTCAGTAATACGGGGCTCCAGGGCGCATACGAACTAGGATTGGGCCAAATGTTATATCCAGAACAATCGCCAGGAAATTTCCTAAAACTTTGTAGTTTTAAGTTTTTCCGTTTGAGGTCGTATTCTTGCGTTCCCGACGCGATCATTAAAACCTGTCTGGTGGGGACAGATTTCGGGAAAGTTAGAGTCCAACTCCAACAAGGCTCCTTTTGTGATTTTTTTTCCTTTATCCAAGTAATTCCTACACATAAAGTGTAAAAACAAGAACTTGTGCACTCTTGCAACCATTAATAGGTTAGTCCAATAAAAGTATTATAAAAGCATGTAGCAATGTCATGAAACAAGCCTGGAACAAGCAAAAATTATAGATACGTTTGGGACGTATCAGGGATCGAGGGCGGCGGCGGTGGAGGCAGGCGTCGGCGTGGAGGGAGCCGCCGAAGGGGGTGGAGGCGCCGGCGTGGACGGAGACGCTGGCGTGGAGGCAGTCGTCGGGGCAGGGCAGGCGCGGGATGGTGGCGGTCATCAGAGTGGAGGGAAGAGGAAGGGGGAGGGGTGGATGGAAGTGGCGGCGGGGTGGGGGAGAACGGAGACTCGGGAGGGAGAACAGCGTGGTGGCGACGGCGGCTCGGGAGGGATGAAGGGAGAGAGAGAGAGGAGGAGGAACAGGATTGCATCGAAATTGGTCGAGATGTACGGTTACCCTAGCTTACCAATGGCGTACAAGATAATCCGCCCGCCAGCGCTAAGTAAGGGCCCGAGCAAACCCGTGGGGCTAACTACCGCTGGTGTACGCTACAAGAGGTGTGACAGCGGTACACAACTTACCTCTGGCGCGCGGCGAATACTATACTCCAGCGGTAGTTAGCCCCACCGATTCTCCCAGGCCCGCACGCAGCCCTGGAGTAGAGTACATATATACACCAGTGGTACTGGAAATACCACTGGCGCACAAATGTTTCTCCCCACCAGCGGTTGTAGCGCTGGCATACGATATTACTGGTTCATCAGTGATAGTGTTAGGGCTATAGCCTATTTCCTACTAGTGAGCGCTACTTTCACGCGGTAGTCTGCTAGATTGCAACCTGGATACAACGGAGTATTCGAGTCTACCTCCAGTTGCGCCAGCTTAGATTGCTCACTACCAGCAGATCTGGAGTTAGTCGTCTTCTTTAGAAGCAGTTCTTTGAGATGAGGGTCCCGCACGGCTGAAGTTAGTAGTGTCTGCATGTCCTCGTCTTCTGTTACATGTTGTTCAACATCTTCTCCACCATCATGTGCAGGATCAGGCTCTTCATCTTCTTGCCCCTCGTCGTTATTGTCTTGTTGCCCTTCATGATCATCTCCTGCCCCAGCACCAGCATGGACTTCATCATCTTCATCACTTATCCACTGAGTGTGGCCATCCATGAAACCACGCATGAGCAGGTGCAGCAGCAAATCTCCGGTAAAGGGGTTGAGCATGTCCAAATTTTTTGCATTTTCGACAGGGACATCTTTTCTCCGTGAAGTTATTTCGTAACATGTCTTCCGTCGCGTATCTCAAATATCTGTTCACGACACGTTCACTCATAATGACCATATCGCCTGCACCGGGTAGAACCAAGACATTTAGAACTATATATATATATATATATATATATATATATATATATATATATATATATATATATATATATATATATATATATATATATATCGGTTTCATGAAAAAATTGGGCATGACCTTCCTCCAAATAGGAACTAAGGGAGTGCCAAAATTTGCCGAAACAGAAATGAATCAACATTCCGGAAAAACATTGGCAACTCAATTTCATTTCCTGCACAATACAATTTCACATATATGCATCATCCGGCAAAATTTCATCATTTCTCCCGCATAAATCATCCTTTAATTTCACAATATATATAATCCTTTAATTTGCATCACGATCATCCTCTTAGTCACCTTAATGAGTTTTATAAGCACACGGGCCAAGAGAACCGAGACGATGTTGGAGAGGGAGAGATGTAGATATAGATCTAGAGCTAGATTTGGTTCTTGTTGGAGAGTGAGAGATGTAGATATAGAGATCTAGAAGGAGCTAGATTTCGTTCTTGTGGGGGGGGGGGGGAAATCTTTGGGTAGATAGGATGTTGTGAGGGAGATGGGGCTAGATCAATCAACTAAACTAGTTTTAATTGGGTAAAAAGATTGGAGGAGACGGGGGAAATATATTTCTAATGGAGGAGCTTTGAGCTAGAGAGAAGGGGGAGAGTGAGGTGCAATAATGGAGGTACTAGGTGGATGGTCGAGTGCAATAAATGAGCAGGTTACCGCTGGCGTATGGCTACCTAGTGCGCCAGTGGTACACAACTTACCTCTGGTATACGGGTATGCGTGTCCGCCAGTGATAAGTGCAGGCCCGGGCCAACCAGCGGGGCTAACTACCGCTGGTGCACGCTATATTCTGTACGACAGCGGTACATAACTTTACTCTGGCGCACAGCGTACAACGTACACCAGCTGTAGTTGGCCCCGCTGGTTGGCCTGGGCCTGCACACAGCCCTGGCGTAGAATACAAATGTACACCAGCGGTACTGGAAATGCCGCTGGCGTACAATTGTTTTCGTCCGCTAGCGGTACTACCACTAGCGTGTGCAATCTCCTGTTCGCCAGTGATAGCTCTAGGGCGATAGCCCTTTTCCTACTAGTGACAAGCTCTCAACTTCGCGCGCTTCCATGCTTTTTCTCGCGGATTGCCACACGCTGGTCCGATGCGTTCTTTGTGCTATGCCAAACCATATCATCTGCATCATCACCATGAACACTTTGGGTCTAGCTCGAGTCAACCAGGTGATCCACGGGTTTCTTTGGGCCGGCCGCAAGAAGGTAGATGAAGGCCAATGCAAGGTTAACTGGGCTCTTGTCTGTCATCCGGTCCAATTCGGCGGTTTTGGTGTTCGTGACTTGCAGTGTAGTGGCACGGCGCAGCATACTAGATGGATATGACTCCAGAGGACCGATCCCAGCCACCCCTGGGCACTTCTGTCGATCCCCAACGACCCCGAGGTGTTGGCAGTCGTGTATGCCTTGACCTCTTCTTCCATTGGTGATGGTATGAATTTCCGCTTCTGGAGCGACCACTGGCTCAATGGTCGTTGAATCGCCGACGTCGCCCCCTCATCCATGGTTGGGTACCGCATCACTAGCGCAAGGTCCGCGATGGCCTGCTCTAGCGCGCTTGGGTCAGGGACATTGCTGGGGCTCTTGGCTTGGCCGCTATGGTCCAGTACATCGATCTTTGGCTGCTTCTGCAATTCTGAAACCACGGCTTACTCTCTAGACTGGCTTACTTGCCGTTGGACCGAGTCTGGCGGCTACACCGCCATGTTCCAAGGGTCGGTCATGGACCCTTGCTGGCGCCTTATTTGGAAGTCAAGAGCGCCCCCCCGCCCCTTGCAAAAATCTTCGTTTGGCTAGCTCTTTTGGACCAGTGCTGGATAGCGGATCACCTCGCCGGGCGTGGGATCCAGCACCCCACCTGTTGCGTGTTGTGCGGTCAGGAGTCTGAGAGCATCCAACACATCATGGTTGGGTGCTCTTTCTCTCGGTAGTTCTGGTATGAGCTCCTCTCTTGATGTCGTAGCTCCACGGCGCCCCCTATTGGAGATGACACACTACAGGAATGGTGCCTCGCTACTGTCACCGCGTCGCCCATGCCATCGCATAGAGGATTCCCTTCCCCTCTTGATCCGAGGTGCCTGGCTGCTTTACAAACACCAAAATAGTGTGTTGTTTTATCACACCCCCTCCCTTTCGTGACTTCTGCAGCCTAGCATGGCCGAAGCCCGCCTGTGGGCTTCTGCCGATAATCTTGGCTTGGCCAATATCATCCTTGAGTAGTCCGCATGTGGACACTTACCCCCTCCCAACATCACTGCCTCGTGATATGCAGGCGGACCACTTGTACGCCTGTACTTTCTTCTCCTATCAATGAATGGTATGCAAGACCTTGCGTATTCGCGAAAAAGTTCGGGTGATTAGTTCATCCCTGGAAACTCACCCCATCAGCCTATTTTTTTGGAAACACAACGTTCAATATCTTCTCTCTATGCGCAACTCTCTTTCTCACTAAGTTGGTCATGTCTGCTGTAGTTGTAGGATCCCCGAACAGGTGGTTTGGGCTTCGTAAAATCGTGTTGTCGTTTCTTGTTTTCCTTCTTTTATTATGCAGTAGTGCTATGACTTGGATTAGTACAAAAAGGGAGAGAAAGTAGCTAGCGACAAGGTATATTTATTTTTGAAGCCAATATCATAGAACAATCTTTTTATGGATTATATTAATTTT
Source organism: Elymus sibiricus (assembly GCA_039707655.1). NCBI lineage: Eukaryota > Viridiplantae > Streptophyta > Magnoliopsida > Poales > Poaceae > Elymus > Elymus sibiricus. The sequence continues at coordinate 107,514 of CM077664.1, read as the reverse complement.
AAAAAATATGGTACAAGTAAATTACAATGGTATGGTCAACCTATGCCAGCTCTAGGAAAATCCATGAATATTTATTCTAAGAAAGTATCAATCCAACTGTTAATTTTTTCTCTGAATTTATGCTTAATCCTTTGACATATCAACAACAAATCAGCTCTGAGTGCTTCTCTCCATGCTTGAATAGTTGGATTCTTGTGCTTAAAAATCTTATCATTCCTTTGCATCCAAATGTGCCAACAACCCATGATAGTAATTTCCATAGAAAACTCCTTTGACAAGGATTGAATAAGAGACATCATCTCATAAAATGCTGATGTTTCTCTATTTTTAAGGATATGAATGGAATCCCAACAGCTTAAAGAGAATGGGCAGTCCCAGAAGAGGTGAAGGGCAGTCTTCTCAGATCCCTCATGGCATAAAGCATAGCAGTAAAAAGGCAAGAAAAAAGTTTTTCTGTGCAGGAGATTTCTTGTGTTGATCCTTGCTTGATATGTCCAAAACGTATCTATAATTTTTGCTTGTTCCATGCTTGTTTCATGACATTGCTACATGCTTTTATTATACTTTTACATCATTTTTGAGTATTTTCTAGAACTAAACTACTGAAAAGATGCCCAGTGCCAGTTCCTGTTTTCTGTTGTCTTTTTGTTTCAGAAATCCTACACAGAAAATATTCTTGGAATTCATTGAAAATTTACATAAGTCCATATTTATCCGAGAAGAAGATAGATAGAAGAAGAAGTCCCGAAGGAGGGCCACCAGGAGAGGAGGCGGCCAGGGGGCGCGGCCACCCCCTAGCCACGCCCTCCACCCGCCTGGGGGCGTGGGGCCATCCCCCAGGTCCCTCTTTCGCCTATATATTCCCTTTAAACCTAAAACCATCAGAGAGAAAGAATTATCACAGAAGCCATCTCCTTTCCACCACAGCCTCAAAGTTTGATCTAGGGCTTCTGGAGCCCTACCCTTGCACCTTGCCAGAGGGGGAGATCTTCACCGGAGGCCTCTTCCTCGACATGCTTGCCTCCCGGATGATGTGTGTGTATTCCATCCTTGGAACATGGGTCCATGGCAGTAGCTAGATGGTTGTCTATCTCCTTTGTGCTTCACTAATTAGTCATTGTGAGATGCCTATCATGATCAAGGCACTTTTATGTAATCGCTATGCTGTGTTTGCTTGGATCCAATGGATTGCGAGATTGTGATCAAATTATTCATCCTTTATATATGATATCTTTGATATGTTCTTTGAGTGTTCTTGCATGCTCTCTGTTATATGTTGTTACTTTGGCTAAGTAGTGGCTTATAACTCCAAGAGGGAGTGTTGTGCTCGATAGTATGTTCATGCCTCATCGTGTCTGGGCACGACTGAAAGAAACGTCTAAGACCAAGGATGTGTTGTTGCTACTAAGGGTAAAACAACGGTGTTTATGTCTATTTAAAACTCATAGATGTTGCTTATATTATGTACCAAGCTCATATCATTTGTCTGTTGCGTTTGCAACTTAATACCAGAGAGATACGCTGGATAGCGGTCTTGAGGTGGACTCTTCGTTATAGATGCAACTGGATAGCGGTATATATATGTTTGATGTAATGCCTACATGATTACGACCTTGAGCTTTCTTATGTCATAATTATCATTGCGGTGCGTTTATAGTTCTGTCAATTGCCCAGTTGTAATTTGTTTACCCAACATGTTTATCGTCTTATGGAGAGACACCACTAGTGAAGTTATGGCCTACCATTGTTTACAACTGTTTGCATTTACTTTTCACTATCATTTTCTTGCTTCACTTTTCTATTATTATTATTATTTTCCACACCATACGTTTAATTCCTTCGTAAACAGCAAGACGGGAAGCTTGACAACCTTCCTGGATAGTTGTGGACGAAAGAGTTTGTGTTCTTGTGTGCAGGTTCAAGTATTCTATCGCCATTGCAGAGAACACCTACTTGAAGACTCTAAAGTCCGACCGGATTTATAACCTTACTATCTTAACCGAGGGAAAACTTGTTGCTACTACAACATACCTTCGTCTTGGGGTTTCCAATGGGTGTGTGTGATACGCACTATAAGCATCAAGGAATTTCTGGCGCCGTTGCTGGGAACTTCAAGGTTCAAGCTAGGGGAGTTGCACACTTCCACTTTCCCTTTTCGTTTTTATTCTTTCTTAGTTTACTTTTTGTTTTGTTCAGTTTGCTTGTTTATCTTGTCTTTTATCAAAACCCCAAAAAATTAATTGCTAGTTTCTACTTTCTTTTCTTTATTGTTAGTTTTTTTTTGTCTTTGCTTAGTTAGTATGTCTAGATCCTTTACTTTTGGCACTTAATCTAAGGCTCAGGTCCTCACCTTCAAACAAAGAGGTGGAGAGAGTTTGAAATATGCTTGGTATAGAATTAGTGATGCTTAGCATAGATCCACCAAAAACCAATTCACTATTGTTCTTCTTAGAAATTTTATGTTGGTATCACCAATTGGAAGAGGTAGATCCTAGACACTTAAATAGATGGGGACTTCTTAGATTCGCACTGCTTGGAGGCCCTTAATGTTATAGAAAGTCTAGTTGGAACTCCTCCTATTGATGACACTAAAGCTGAAATTACTTTGGGACACATTATAGAAAGGTTGGACAAAATAGAGAAGAAAATGCCAAGCATGAATAGGATAAATGAGATAGATAGAAGGCTTCATGGGGTTATTAGTAAACTTGATAGCTCCATAAAGAATGTCAATAAGACTTTGGAGACTATTAGAGCTAAGGATAATCATCCTTCAAGGATTGATAAGATTGAGGAAGTAATTGATGCTTTAAGAACAACCTTATCCTCAATCAAAGCCAAAAAAGGTATAAACTCTAGTGGGAAAGGGCCCTAAATTTATTTACGTGCAAAAGATCCCCCAACTACCAATGGGTATGAACCTTTGAAAACAATGGAGGAAGTGCCTGCTTTGAGTAGAGTTAAGAGTGACCCTCCTATTGGTAAAACTACATTTGCTTTTGTTCCTAGGAGTGTTAGTGCTAGAATGTTAACTGAAATTCCTATTAAAAGGACTAGTTGCATTATTGAAGAACTTTTTGATGATCTTGATGATGGTGTTATTGATAAGATTTAACCTTTGCTTCATGCCTAGCTAAAAGGCATTAAAGAAAAGTGCTTATGGGAGGCAACCCATGTTAACTTTACTTTCAGTTTTCCTTTTTTCTTTTGTTGTGTCTTGGAGTTTTTTACTTCTGTAGAAACTCCATTGTATCCTTTATTTTCAATTTTTGAGCCAAGATTAGCCTCTAATCTTGAGAAAGTGCAAAGTTATGTCTTGTTGTCTAGAAACAGATTATGTGCGCTTCAGTGCAGAAATTATGTAAAATCATCAGATAATCTTTTTTATCTGAAATTTTTAGACAGCAAGCCTGATACTTTTCTCTATCTTTCATTATTTTGAGTTTTCTGATTTGAGCTACATAAGTACCTCAATAAATTCAACCTTTATAGATTGTTTTGTTTTGAGAGATTTCTGCCTCCAATTGCATTTGTCTCTTTACATGCTTTATTTGCGGGTCTTTCAGGGTTGAGATCCTTAAGTAAAGTTTAGTAAAAGTAGCTAATGTTTTAATTTTGTTTTGCAATGTGTTTTACAGTACCTAAGTGGGATTCATTTGTTGTCTACTAACCGCTCTAATGAAGTCTATGAGAAGTTTTGTGTGAAGGAAGTTTTGAAGTGTTACGAGAAAAGATGATGAAAGAAGATCAAGGAGGGACAAAATATTAAGCTTGGGGATGCCCCATGGCACCCCCAAGAAATTTTCAAGAAGACTCAAGCATCTAAGCTTGGGGATGCCCCGAGGCATCCCCTTCTTCATCAACAATTATCAGGTCGTCTCTTTTGATACTATATTTTTATTGCTTCACATGATATGTGTTGTTCTTGGAGCGTATTGTGTTTAGTTTTTAGTTTTTGTTTGCTGGTCATAGCATGTTAGATCCTAGCATTCTTGTTTGGGAGAGAGACACGCTCGGCTTTTTCTTAGAATACTCTTGTGCTTCACTTATACTTGTTGAGTATTCTGCTTCTGCTTTGCTTGCTTTTAACTCTTGTTCTTCACTTATATCTTTTTTAGAGCTTCTAATTTATTTTATAGAAAGTTTATAGAACTCGCTTTCTTCACTTATATTTGTTTAGAGAGTTGCTTCTGTTGCACTAGTTATTGTACCTTGTTATGAGTAGGTAATCTAGATTTCTAAGCTTGCCTTAGTATATTTTGAAATAATTTTAAGGTATTGATTGAGTAATGTTGAACTTTGTGCAATTGATCTTGCGACAATTAGTGATAGGTGTCGTATGTTGGCTCAACATGCCCTATTTTCAAAAACAAAATTAGTTGAGAACTCTGTCTCCTGAGTTGATCCAAGTCTGTGCGGTGACCGTAAGTAACCCCTCACATAGGATGGGTCGAGATGCGCAAGGATAACCAAACCCTCAAACACTCTTCTTGGGATACATGGTTATTTGTGACTCTCCTGAGTATACCGACAACTATCGATAATATGTGGATGAGTTCTTTTTGACTAATGTGAGAATTCGAATTTTGTGCACCTCCACCCATCCATATTTTGCTAGCCTCTTTGGTATTGTGCATTGCCCGACCTCATCTCGAGGTGCGGTGCATATTTCGCTGGTGCATCCAAATCCCGTGAGATGATATGCTCTCTCACACATAAGCCTCGTTATATTATCCTCAAAACAGCCACCATACCTACCTATCATGGCATTTCCATAGCCATTACGAGATATATTGCCATGCAACATCCATCTTACATTACATGACTTGATGTCATTCTTCATTGTCATATTGCTTTGCGTGATCATACAACCTGCATGATAGTTGGGCTTTACCCTTGTTCATATTTTTTCTACATGTTGCGCTAGATCATTGCACATCCTGCTACACTGGCAGAGGCATTCAGTTTTTACATCATGTTTTATTCAATATGAGTTGTGAGTACCCAAAATTGTGTTGATTCTGTTCATATAGAATGTTGCCCCTACCAGTGAGGAATGAAAAGATCCCAAAGAGGACAAAAAAATCCCAAAGACGACAAAAGAGAGAAAATAAAAGAGCCAAGGAGGCCACAAAAATAAATAAAAAATAAATAAAGAGAAAAAAATAAAAACAAGAGAGGGGGAAACATTACTGTGATGCCCCGCCTGAATACCACTGTAGACAGACGAACGTCGCCCACACACCAAGCCCAGGAATCACTCTGGTGTGCGCGCTTACAACAGGTATCAACAACACAGTCACATCTACAAAAGGATTCATAAGCCAGGGTGGCTTGAATCGATATACTTGACCACAAAGGGTACCTTACAGAGGTGGGGGCAGCGGAATATAAACTATCTAAAGCAGCCCGGACTTGGAGCGGCTCCAATCCACAGGGATTGACTGGGTTACTCTTCTAGCTCGCGAATGCTCCGGCTTCTTCTAGGGGAAGGCGGATCCTTAGGTAAACCTGTAAATCTGGCTACGCGAATAGCCAGGGACAAGCCAGGTGAGTACGTTTGGATGTACTCGCAACCAAGCAAACCAAGTAACATATACACCAAGCCAAGCAATCCATGGCATTCAAGCATGCATTAGTTATTAGAGCAATATTATTTAACATGGCATGATTATCTAGCAAGATTACTGATAAAGTAAATACTGAAAGAAAAGCATGTTAAGCAGATAATCCATATCTCAGATATTCTTGTGATTCAACCAAATCCAAGCCTTACGGTCCTCCGACCGTCTTTCACATAGCCATCCCATGGCTAACATCTCGTAGCCGTCCCACGGCTACATCACATAGCCATCCCATGGCTACATCTCATAGCCGTCCCACGGCTAACATCTCAAGTTCCTGACATCATCCGATGTCCAAGCATCTGTACTGATCCCATACTCAGTTATGCAAACCAATGTAACCTCATCTCGATGTTCATGATTAGTGTAACCTTATATAGTTTATTCCTCTAGACTCGACACAGACCAAATAGTGTGACTTAGTACGAACTGTGTCCCATGACCGAGGACGCGGCTATTCGAATAGATTTAACTCTGCAGAGGTTGTGCACTTTACCCACACTATGGAGTTCTTCCCTCATCCAGTACCCTGGAACTTGTCCCACGGGATCCTTGGAACTCGTCCCATAGGAGTGGACTAGGACTTCTCCAACGAAACTGGTCTATCGTGTAACCTTCCTACGGTACCACCGACATACCTTTCCGGTCCATGTCCTGGGTATCCCTGTGTCATCCGACACCTGTGTCATCCGACACCTGCCACCGTCGTGGCTAAACAAAACTGTCCCGGTACCATATAAACTCTGGATCTCAAGGCTATCGTCGCCTACCTGATCAGGGTAGCGCGTACACCATAACCTTCCCTCTTTGGTGATACCCGCAAAAAGGCACGACAGTAGACCAAGCCAAGGCCGTCCCATACCGGCAAATGTGGCTGCACTGGTAAGTTCGGTCCAGTGGCGCACTATGACTCGATCCAGCCGATGGAGGAGGTTGTTGTTATTAACTTCCATTTAATATCATAGCAACAATAATGATAATATATGGTAAAAGCACATGTAAAGCATCACAACCTATCTCCATGTTCATACGAGTCATTAGTGCGGTAACAATAAAGATGATCAGCAAGTCAACATAGCAGAGTTCATTAATACATTACGGCAGGCATGACCAGATCATAGTTATAAACACACAAGAATAACACAGAGCAATGCTTTAGAGCATATATCAAATGTCCTGCTTGCCTGGGGGGGTCGAAGAATGCATCGGGCAGACGTGCGACGGTCCCACGGAAAGCTTCGCCGGAATAGCACTTCTCCGAGAAGGGCTAAAAGAGCGGAAGGGCAAAATGGTCATTTTCACAATGTTACCACATCATGAAAAGTATACCACCGGAACGGGCTCGGAAAAAGATGAACGTGGGCTTTGGAATCACCTCGATCGGAGTTACGGACAAAAAGATATAGCCTTTCTTCTCCTAGGGGCCTTTCTGCAAATACAGTATTTGCTTTCGGGTCCCTGGCGGCTGAGACAGAAAGCGCCTTCGACGGGAATACACTTTCGCTAAAAGAAAACGTACCCCAGCCCGAAGCAGTAACGAATACGCTTTCTCCACGGGGAAGCGTACTCTCCAAAATACGACTCCACTGATCCACGCGGGCCCGGGGTCGGAGCCGCTTACAGGTGGGTCTCGCCAGCTTCTCTCTGCTCCTCCTCTGTTTCTCTTCTTCTCCTCGACGGGGAGGCAGGGGACGGCGGGGCCGGCGTTCTCGCCGCCGATGGCCGGCGTGGGAGGGCCCGCAGGGGCGCCTGCCGGATGCGGCTGGCCTGCGCGTGCCCGCCGGTGGTCGCGGGGCCATGTGGGGCGGTCAGCGGCGACGGCTCCCACAGCGGGGCGCGGCGACCATGGCCGGCTCCATGGGTCTCGGCCGGCGGCGGTCCCTCGGCGAAAAACGAGCGCGGCGGCGGCTCGCGTTCTCCAGGGGTGGGTAGGTGCAGCCGGGACCGTAGCAGAGGATACTCGGCCAGCTCGAATTCGAGCCGAGCCCGGTGGCGACCATGGCGGCAGTGGGCTCAAATTCGAGTGCCTCAGCTCGATTTAGCGGGCGATAGGGCTACTGGGAAGGATAGGAGGGGGCTACGGTACTCTGGGATGGCTCGGGACTGCCAATATATAGGCGAGCCGCGGCGAGGGGATGAGCTCGGCCGCGGTGGCGTTCTTATCGCCGCACTGGAGCGCGAAGGCGACCAGTCTTGGCATGGGCGGTGCCGACCTGACGAGCTTGCAGCAGGGGACCCTCTAGACATTAATTCGTGCACAGAGGTTGGCGGGGGCGGTGAGCTACCAGCGCAAACAGTTGCGGAGCACTGCTTTGGCACGCTCTGTGCGTGGTCACCAATGGCACCACGTGTCCCGGCCAATTTAAGGTTGGCCAAACATGTCAGAGAGGTCGGGTGCAACACAGGGATCGCATTCATGGATGACTTGATGGATGAGGGGGCAAGCACATGACTGCATTGTCCTCAAAGAGATTCTGTCATAAGGTGCTTGTGCTTGACTGTGGGAGATGCGACAGGAGCTATGATCTGAAACTTGGAGGAGCTTAGTGATATGCTCAGATGAGATACTCTGCAAAGTTTCAGCTCAAATGGACTAGCGCAACTAGCAGTTCCTTTACAACTGCCCAATCGGTCCCGAAATGCAACGGTGAAGGTGGCCTCATCTTGGATGATTGGATTTGGTCCAAACTTGGCATACAAGGGTTATATGGGTGTGGGAACATGTGTGCAAAGTTTCATAGCCTTTGGGCATTCCTAGCTTGCACTTCCTTCACAACACTTTCTGCGGGGCAGAAAATTCGTGATTTTGGTGAGGAATATTGGCTAGGCCAATGGGGCTAAAACTTGGCACAACATGATGATATGGCTAGGGGATCATGCACAAAAAGTTTGAGGAGCAATGGGAAAAAAAAATAACACTTCCTTTGTAAAGTGCTATTCTGCCCTAAATTTGCAAAGGGGGGCTAAGCTGAAAATTTGAACTATGGAACTCCATGTTTTGATAGAAATGGTCATAGGTTGGGTAGTAGGAGCTTCCCCAATTCATTTGATCTCTAAGGGAGCAACCAAAATAGTAGCTCCTTTAGAAAGGGTCCAAAAAGGGAATTATTGGCTTTACAAAGGAGAATGCAATTTCCTTTATTTATTTGTAGCCAATATCTTTGGGACAGGTCAATAGGATCGCAAATATCATCTCCACAAGTTTTCATAACCTTTAGAGATGTCTAGGTATTTTCCTGGATTTAATTCCATTAACTGGCAGAAAAAGGAATTAATTTTAAATGAAAAACATTGCACATGATTTGTCAATATTTTTGCATATCCAGGGGCTAAGGGTATAGGAGAGGGTCTAGGGGGAATTTGGGAGGCAATGGACCAAATGAAATCGAGGTTCCTTTGCAACCACTGAGGCAGGATTCTGCTGTCCTGATTTTGAATCAGGGCTCCCGATGGGGTTTCGGTTGGGCTGAGGGGATCCTGGCTGGCACAAGGGCAGGGAAAAGCTTTGAGGGGTCGAGGATAGTCTGGATTCACCTGGTTAATTACCAGACTCCAGAGGAAAATTTTTAGGAAGGAAAGCCAGGAAGGAATAACAACACAAAAATCGATAACCCGATTTCTGGGGTGTTACAAACCTTCCCCCCTTAGGAGAATCTCATCCTCGAGATTCCTAGGGTTAGCTCAGAATTACATCTACGCCTCTGGTTGCTCCTCATCGAGAGATAACCAGGCCGAGCGGCGTCGGGGTAGGATTTGGGTCTGAAATTGCACTTGAGGGGGTTGCAAGGTTTTGCTGCAATAAAATTCTCAGAGTTTATCCGAGATTGCAACTGGCTTTGCGACTGGGATTCAGGGGCTGGAAGAATCGCCTCTGAATTCTGGGTCAGGGATCTGGCAGAACAGGGCATGCACAGATGGGCGAGAGATCAGACTTGCATTCCGCCCGGGTACTGTGGCGATCGTACCCACGAGGAAGAAACTTGGGTGGGTGCACAAGGCTAACAACATACTCAACTCAGCAGGCATGCAAGTGCAGAGATAAATGCAAGAAAGAGCACACCAGATAAAATCAGGCTATGATGTTTTAATGCTAGTGGGTATATATACTCCTGGCATACATATACCTACACCAACTCGCATTTTATTAGAGACTCAGAACGAGTCCAATGTTATAGGTGTAAGTGCTCTACTGATTAAAACATCTTGGGAAACCACTGTCAGCTCTGTTAAACATTTCTGCTTAACAGGGGGACAGATGAAACAAATCTGCAGAGCAAAAGGGCACGCAAATAACATTACAACGGCACACAGGCAATACAAGCAATACAAGCAACACAAGCAAGCGCCACCTGACTACGCGCCTAATGATAACAACTCACTCTGGACTATGGTTTCCATCCTCTAGCGAGGACGAAAGACGAACTGGACAATATCTAACGGCCTAGTCTTGCTCGGGCTCTCCTGGTGGACGCAGGCTGAGATACTTCCCGTAGTCGGGTATCTCCCCGGGCTGGGATTCAGCTGTCTGGCTCGCGGCTGGAGCTTGTCGGAGCAGGCTTTGCCGATACAGACGAAGAATGGCTCTGTTGATGGAGCCGGTGTTGACAGTGTCTGGGTTCCCCTGGTTCACGGCCTGGGAGGGTAGCACGACTTGAGAGGGTAGCACTGGGTTTGGCAGCAGAGAATCGGCGGCTTGGGAGGTGACTTGACGAGCTCCACGGTATGCGGCCGCAACAACTCACATAGTGTCACCATCCGAGGCTTTGAACTCCCCAAGAATGCCGCCGAGCAGTAGTCCCTGGGCGGTGATGAACTGAACCAGGCGAGCTATTGCCGGATCGGCTTCCTCGGAGGTGCTGGCGGACTCGCAACCTAAGCTTGACGCAGTCGGGAAGTAGCGGAACTCCCGCATCTCCCCGATTTGCGGAGACCGGGACCGGAGACGACTGAGAGCTTCTGCAGCGGCCGTCTGAATGGCCAACGCTGGGGTGGGCGTGGGCTTGCCATGAAAGACCACGGGCTTCCCATCTTTCTCAGGACCAAGGTGGATGCGCACCTCTGCACAATATAGGCAAAGGTGAGGGAGCGGCTCTGATTAGTACACCAGGTAGTCGGGGCTAACAACACAGCCAAGGGCTTGGGAAAGCATATCCCAAAGGAGGCGGGGAAAGCCAGCATGGTTGTCCGCCGAGGTTTGGCTATGCAGGGCGGGGGTTTTGAAAAAGCTGGCCATGGCTTCTGGGTTGGGGAAAACTGGCCTGGGTTCTATGGTGGTCTGGCTTACCGAGCAGGGAATGCTGCAGGCAGCATGTGGGAGGGGTTTCATAGGCAACAAGGCTGGGGCACACAGGCATGGCGTAAATCCTTCTTGCACAGAGAAAAGGATACGCCCGGTATGGCAGCCAACTAGGTTTGATCGGGGTCCAAACCAAGGGTAGCTAGGTGGTCGGTCCGCTGGATAGGAATGCGTCAAATCCGACTATGCCGACTGTTAATCAACAGTGGCCATGCCGGATGCCACGGAATGGGTTGAATCTATATGGCTCACTGCGGGTCTGCTTACGGATGGATCAGGTCGGAGCAAAAGAACAAAACCGACAAACGAAGCAAGAACCACAAACGATAAATACCATGAAGCAATCAAAGCTCGAACTCTACGGGCTAACAACGCATGGATGCACAGCCGCTAGCAACACTAACTTAGCGCACTCGATGCCTTCCTAAGGATTTAGAAGTAACATCACACAATGCTCCTGGTAGCAATTGGCGTCCAGCTTCTACTACTTCCTTAGGTGAAAACATCAAACTCAACGCGAGACCCTAGCCAAGGTGGCTTAGTCGACTAACCTCGGGTTATCTGAGGAAAGATAGAGTTGGCGTTTCACACGGGAAACTGGATGCGAGGAAAGAAATGCCTTGGTTAGCAAGCAGGGTGAGGATATCTGGTTTACCTAGGGGGTTAAGGGCTCACGGGTCAGTGCCTAGTGTGAACATTTTACACCGGAGACAAAGACCATGAGGGTCGGGGTATAGATGCGAGGGAAATCATATGATATTGTCTTTTGATCAATAGTAGCCGCGCCAGAGTGGCAAAGATGGCTGAAGTCCATCTGGGCTTTCTACTGAGCAAGAGACAATAAATCCAGCTAGGGTAACCTACAGTCAACCTGGCTGCTCTGATACCATGTCTTGTGACGCCCCGCATGAATACCACTGTAGACAGACGAACGTCGCCCACACACCAAGCCCAAGAATCACTCTGGTGTGCGCGCTTACAACATGTATCAACAACACAGGCACATCTATAAAAGGATTCATAAGTCAGGGTGGCTTGAATCGATATACTTGACCACAAAGGGTACCTTACAGAGGTGGGGGCAGCAGAATATAAACTATCTAAAGCAGCCCGGACTTGGAGCGGCTCCAATCCACAGGGATTGACTGGGTTACTCTTCTAGCTCACGAATGCTCCGGCTTCTTCTAGGGGAAGACGGATCCATAGGTAAACCTGTAAATCTGGCTACGCGAATAGCCAGGGACAAGCCAGGTGAGTACGTTTGAATATACTCGCAAGCCAGCAAACCAAGTAACATATACACCAAGCCAAGCAATCCATGGCATTCAAGCATGCATTAGTTATTAGAGCAATATTATTTAACATGGCATGATTATCTAGCAAGATTACTGATAAAGTAAATACTGAAAGAAAAGCATGTTAAGCAGATAATCCATATCTCAGATATTCTTGTGATTCAACCAAATCCAAGCCTTACGGTCCTCCGACCGTCTTTCACATAGCCATCCCATGGCTAACATCTCGTAGCCGTCCCACGGCTACATCACATAGCCATCCCATGGCTACATCTCATAGCCGTCCCACGGCTAACATCTCAAGTTCCTGACATCATCCGATGTCCAAGCATCTATACTGCAGGTCTGACAAGCCTTACCTTGCATGATTAAGCCAAGATCAAGCCATCGATTCACATAACTGATCCCATACTCAGTTATGCAAACCAATGTAACCTCATCTCGATGTTCATGATTAGTGTAACCTTATATAGTTTATTCCTCCAGACTCGACACAGACCAAATAGTGTGACTTAGTACGAAATGTGTCCCATGACCGAGGACGCGGCTATTCGAATAGATTTAACTCTGCAGAGGTTGTGCACTTTACCCACACTATGGAGTTCTTCCCTCATCCAGTACCCTGGAACTTGTCCCACAGGATCCTTGGAACTCGTCCCATAGGAGTGGACTAGGACTTCTCCAACGAAACTGGTCTATCGCGTAACCTTCCTACGATACCACCGACATACCTTTCCGGTCCATGTCCTGGGTATCCCTGTGTCATCCGACACCTGTGTCATCCGACACCTGCCACCGTCGTGGCTAAACAAAACGGTCCCGGTACCATATAAACTCTGGATCTCAAGGCTATCGTCGCCTACCTGATCAGGGTAGCGCGTACGCCATAACCTTCCCGCTTTGGTGATACCCGCAAAAAGGCACGACAATAGACCAAGCCAAGGCCGTCCCATACCGGCAAATGTGGCTGCACTGGTAAGTTCGGTCCAGTGGCGCACTATGACTCGATCCAGCCGATGGAGGAGGTTGTTGTTATTAACTTCCATTTAATATCATAGAAACAATAATGATAATATATGGTAAAAGCACATGTAAAGCATCACAACCTATCTCCATGTTCATACGAGTCATTAGTGCGGTAACAATAAAGATGATCAGCAAGTCAACATAGCAGAGTTCATTAATACATTACGGCAGGCATGACCAGATCATAGTTATAAACACACAAGAATAACACAGAGCAATGCTTTAGAGCATATATCAAATGGCCTGCTTGCCTGGGGGGGTCGAAGAATGCATCGGGCAGACGTGCGACGGTCCCACGGAAAGCTTCGCCGGAATAGCACTTCTCCGAGAAGGGCTAAAAGAGCGGAAGGGCAAAATGGTCATTTTCACAATGTTACCACATCATGAAAAGTATACCACCGGAACGGGCTCGGAAAAAGATGAACGTGGGCTTTGGAATCACCTCGATCGGAGTTACGGACAAAAAGATATAGCCTTTCTTCTCCTAGGGGCCTTTCTGCAAATACAGTATTTGCTTTCGGGTCCCTGGCGGCTGAGACAGAAAGCGCCTTCGACGGGAATACGCTTTCGCTAAAAGAAAATGTACTCCAGCCCGAAGCAGTAGGGAATACGCTTTCTCCACGAGGAAGCGTACTCTCCAAAATACGACTCCACTGATCCACGCGGGCCCGGGGTCGGAGTCGCTTACAGGTGGGTCTCGCCGGCTTCTCTCTCCTCCTCCTCTGTTTCTCTTCTTCTCCTCGACGGAGAGGCAGGGGACGGCGGGGCCGGCGTTCTCGCCACCGATGGCCGGCGTGGGAGGGCCCGCAGGGGCGCCCGCCGGACGCGGCTGGCCTGCGCGCGCCCGCCGGTGGTCGCGGGTCCATGCGGGGCGGTCGGCGGCGACGGCTCACACAGCGGGGCGCGGCGGCCGTGGCCGGCTCCATGGGTCTCGGCCGGCGGCGGTCCCTCGGCGAAAAACGAGCGCGGCGGCGGCTCGCGTTCTCCAGGGGTGGGTAAGTGCAGCCGGACCGTAGCAGAGGAGACTCGGCCAGCTCGAATTCGAGCCGAGCCCGGTGGCGACCATGGCGGCAGTGGGCTCAAATTCGAGTGCCTCAGCTCGATTCAGCGGGCGATAGGGCTACTGGGAAGGAGAGAAGGGGGCTACGGTACTCTGGGATGGCTCGGGACTACCAATATATAGGCGAGCCGCGGCGAGGGCATGAGCTCGGCCGCGGTGGCGTTCTTATCGCCGCACTGGAGCGCGAAGGCGACCAGTCGGGGCCTGGGCGGTGCCGACCTGACGAGCTTGCAGCAGGGGACCCGCTAGACATGAATTCGCGCACAGAGGTTGGCGGGGGCGGTGAGCTACCAGCGCAAACAGTTGCGGAGCACTGCTTTGGCACGCTCTGTGCGTGGTCACCAATGGCACCACGTGTCCCGGCCAATTTAAGGCTGTCCAAACATGTCAGGGAGGTCGGGTGCAACACAGGGATCGCATTCATGGATGACTTGATGGATGAGGGGGCAAGCACATGACTGCATTGTCCTCAAAGAGATTCTGTCATAAGGTGCTTCTGCTGGACTGTGGGAGATGGGACAGGAGCTATGATCTGAAACTTGGAGGAGCTTAGTGATATGCTCAGATGAGCTACTCTGCAAAGTTTCAGCTCAAATGGACTAGCGCAACTAGCACTTCCTTTACAACTGCCCAATCGGTCCCGAAATGCAACGGTGAAGGTGGCCTCATCTTGGATGATTGGATTTAGCCCAAACTTGGCATACAAGGGTTATATGGGTGTGGAAACATGTGTGCAAAGTTTCATAGGCTTTGGGCATTCCTAGCTTGCACTTTCTTCACAACGCTTTCTACGGGGCAGAAACTTTGTGATTTTGGTGAGGAATATTGGCTAGGCCAATGGGGCTGAAACTTGGCACAACATGATGATATGGCTAGGGGATCATGCACAAAAAGTTTGAGGAGCAATGGGCAAATAAAAATAACACTTCCTTTGTAAAGTGTTATTCTGCCCTAAATTTGCAAAGGGGGGCTAAGCTCAAAATTTGAACTATGGAACTCCATGTTTTGATAGAAATGGTCATAGGTTGGGTAGTAGGAGCTTTCCCAATTCATTTGAGCTCTAAGGGAGCAACCAAAATAGTAGCTCCTTTAGAAAGGGTCCAAAAAGGGAATTATTGGCTTTACAAAGGAGAATGCAATTTCCTTTATTTATTTGTAGCCAATATCTTTGGGAAAGGTCAATAGGATCGCAAAGATCATCTCCACAAGTTTTCATAACCTTTAGAGATGTCTAGGTATTTTCCTGGATTTAATTCCATTAACTGGCAGAAAAAGGAATTAATTTTAAATGAAAAACATTGCACATGATTTGTCAATATTTTTGCATATCCAGGGGCTAAGGGTATAGGAGAGGGTCTAGGGGGAATTAGGGAGGCAATGGACCAAAGGAAATCGAGGTTCCTTTGCAACCACTGAGGCAGGATTCTGCTGTCATGATTTTGAATCAGGGCTCCCGATGGGGTTTCGGTTGGGCTGAGGGGATCCTGGCTGGCACAAGGGCAGAGAAAAGCTTTGAGGGGTCGAGGATAGTGTGGATTCACCTGGTTAATTACCAGACTCCAGAGGAAAATTTTCAGGAAGGAAAGCCAGGAAGGAATAATAGCACAAAAAACGATAACCCGATTTTTGGGGTGTTACAATTACTATATTTTATTCCACACTTGTGCTTCAAAGTAACACTTGTACTTTTGTTTATATAGTTTTCTCATATTTTACTTGTATAACTATGTGGGGAACTTTTCATTATAGAACTTGGCCTATATATTCCAATGATGAGCCTCCTCAAAAGAGCTCTAGGTCTTCATGAGCAAGCAAATTGGATGCACCCCCACTAGTTCCATTGGAGATATTTCATACACTTATAGCTCTAGTGCATCCGTTGCATGGCAATCCCTACTCCCATTAGTAGAAAAAAGCTTATCCCCAACTTTTATTGCTGGCGCGTCAAATTTAATCGACGCCAGTGCTATTTTTTCAAATAGTGTTGGCGTCTCACTTTTTCGTACGCCGGCTATAATAGGTTACTCCTTGCGTGCCGGTTAAAATCCACGTCACTAGTATGTGGGGTACAACAATCTATCCCGACGTAAGTTAGTGTTGGCGTGTGAATTTTTATAACGGCATTGCTATTATATCTATCTATGGCGTGCGATCGTACAGGCACATCATTGATAATTTAACTAGAACCTACTTATATGTTCTATTTACTAATGGCGTGTAAAATATGCACACGTTATCAGTAATTGAATAACTGATGGGTACCCAATCCAACCCATGCCATCAGTGTTTGCCCGCTTCCGTCGTGTGTTGAAGTAAATAATACATTCATGACACTTCTGCATGCACGCATGAAACTCTCCAGCGAAGAAGTCCAGCACTCCCTCCGCTTGGACTGGACGTCCTTCCTGAACCTCCTCTGCTCCTCGTGCTCCCGCTATGCCTGCTCCATCTCAGCCGCTCCCGCTCCAATCTCTGCATCTTCTACCTCCAGTGTTGCTCCAGGACCAGCCGCTCCTGTGTGTGCCGCGTCGTCGCCTCCCCACGGTGCACATCCAAGTGCTATTGCTCCATGAAATCTTGCAGCACGACACAGACGGCGGAGGCAGCTCGTCGCACTCGCCAGCCTGTAGGACGGCATCATGTCCATGCTTGGCGTGATCGCTGGCCTGCAGGACGACATCCGCCCGTGCTCAGCACGCTTTATGATGACAACGCCGCACTCTTCAACGATGACGGCGCCGCGCTCTTCGAAGACGACGGCTCCGCGCTCTTGGATGATGGTGCCACGCTCTTCACCGCTCGCCGAACGCTGCTCACTGCTCGCCATTCACCGGCGACATTTTTTTTGTTTCCGTATTTTCTTAATGCTGGCGTGCGAGAAGCATTGCACGTCACTAACATTTTGGTTTTCCTATAGCGTGTAGAAAACTAGCACGCCATTACTATTTGTATTACTGCAGGCATGGATGGATAGCACACCATTAAAAAACTTATCACTGGCGCAATATTGCTGGCGTAGGGTGTCCACGCCAACAAAGCCTTTTTTGGCACGCCCCGTAGATGAGTTTTTCTGTACTAGTGTCCTCACACCATATCTATAATAAAGCTTTCTCTTACCTAATGATTGTCCTCATTGGTGTGAGACTTTATCACTTTTTGACTTTCTACCCCCGTCATTATTCTCTTTGTCATTTAAGTGCCATTTATCTTGCTCACACTCATTCATTGCATGAGTTGCTCGAAGTCAAAAAGGAGATGACCATGTAACTGTCTACCTGACCGAAACTTTGGGGTATTGTTATGATAAGGTTCCTTTAGACTATGAGAAAGGTGAAGGTTGACTATGAGTTAATGACTTAATATTATTTTTATTCTAAAACTTCCCGACTCATGGCATGGGAACACCGATTGGAGACATTCGATTCACGGAAAGCAAGAGCTCAATTGCCTTTATGTTGTTTCATTGCTTGTTTCAATACTACATATAGACTCTTGCTTTATATTACTTTTTTCCAGCTTATTGATTGCATTACTTATTTGATCTTGAGAATGTGGGTAGCATGTCACCTAAAAAATTATTTTTGTTATCATTTACCTACTCGAGGACGAGCAGGAATTAAGCTTGGGGATGCTAATACCACAACTAGAAAAAGGGCTATAGCTAATATAGACATTAGTGACGCACTATGTATGTGGTGCGCCACTAATGTCTATATTACTAATGGCGCACCTAGTGTGTGGTGCGCCACTGCTAAGTTTCTCCTGGGCCCACCCCCTCCCCAAACTTACCAGTGGTGCGCCATTACTAGTTTTAACTAGTAATGGCGCACCACACCCACGGTGCGCCACTACTAACATTTTTTTTTCAAAACTAGTAATAGCGCACCACACCCATGGTGCGCCACTAGTAACAAAAAAAAATTTACAATTTTTTTTTTCAAAACTAGTAATGGCGCACCACACCCATGGTGCGCCACTAGTAACAAAAAATATTTTTTTTCAAAAAAAAAAATTTCCAATTTTTTTTTCAAAACTAGTAATGGCGCACTACACCCATGGTGCGCCACTAGTAACTAAATTTTTTTTTTCAAAATTTTTTTTTGGTGCGCCACTAGAAACAAATTATTTTTTTCCAAAAAAAAAATTCCCCAAAAAAATTTGGGAAAAAATTTGAAAACTAGTAATGGCGCACCACACCCGTGATGCGCCACTAGTAACAAAAAAAATTTCCTAATTGTTTTTTCAAAACTAGTAATGGCGCACCACACCCATGGTGCGCCACTAGTAACAAAAAATATTTTTTTCAGAAAAATTATTTTTGTTTCAAAAAAAAAATTCCAATTTTTTTTCAAAACTACTAATGGCGCACCACACCCATGGTTCGCCACTAATAACAAATTATTTTTTTTAAAAAAAAAAATTTGTCAAAAAAAAAATTTCCCCAAAAAATTGAAATTTTCATAGTTTGTCCAATTTTTTTTCCAAATTTTTGCAATTTTGAAATTTTTAACATTTCTGAAATTATTAGAAATTTTGGACATCAACAAGGCTTAATAGGATTGATATGATACAAACATCAACAAGTGCTTGTTTCTTTCTCGGTAGGGCAGTCGAATGGAACTTAGAAGTTAAGCGTGCTGGGGCTGGAGTAGTGTAAGGATGGGTGACCGACCGGGAAGTTTGACCACGAGTGCAATTTGACCTGAGATTAAGCATACTTAGAGTTAAAAATGTCCCCTGTGAGATTAAGCAAAAAAATTGAAAAACAAAATTTGGGAAAAAAAAATTGTTACTAGTGGCACACCTGAAGTGTTACTAATGGCGCACCAGGTGGTGCGCCATTACTAACCCTTATTAGTGGCGCACCCATGGTGCGCCACTAATAGCCATATTCGGTGCGCCACTAATAGCCTGTTTTCTAGTAGTGTACGTCCAAAACGTATCTATAATTTTTGCTTGTTTCATGACATTGCTACATGCTTTTATTATACTTTTACATCATTTTTGAGCATTTTCTGGAACTAACCTACTGACAAGATGCCCAGTGCCAGTTCCTATTTTCTGCCACCCGCCCGGCCGCGTCCTCCACTCGCCTGGGGTCGTGGGGCCGCCCCTTAGGTCACTCTTTCTCCTATATATTCCCCGTCAACCTAAAACCATCAGAGAGAAAGAATTATCACAGAACTCGTCGTCGTTCCGCTGCAACCTTGAAAGTTTGATCTGCTTCTGGAGCCCAGCCCCGGCACCATGCCGGAGGGGGAGATCATCACCGGAGGCCTCTTCCTCGACATGTTTGCCTCTCGGATGATATGTGAGTAGTCCACCCTTCGACCATGGGTCCATGGTGTAGTACCTAGATGATTATCTATCTCCTTTGTGCTTCAGTAATTAGTCCCTGTGAGCTGCCTATCATGATCAAAACACTTTTATGTAATTGCAATGCAAGTGTTTGCTAGGATCCGATGGATTATGAGATTACGATCAGATTGTTCATGCTTTATATATGATATCTTTGATATGTTCTTTGAGTGTTCATTCATGCTCTCTGTTATATGTTGTTACTTTGGTCAAGTAGTGGCTTATAACTCCAAGAGGGAGTTTTGTGCTCGATAGTAGGTTCATGCCTCCTCGTGTCTGGGCACGAGTGACAGAAACATCTAAGGCCGAGGATGTGCTGTTGCTACTAAGGGGTAAAACATCGGTGTTTATGTCTATTTATTGCTCATAGATGTTGCTTACATTATGTACGAAGCTCATAGCATTTGTCTGTTGCGTTTGCATCTTAATACTAGAGAGATACGCTAGATATCGATCTTTCGGTGGACTCTTAGTTATAGATGCAGTTGGATAGCGGTCTATATATGCTTGACGTAATGCCTACATGCTTAGGACCTTTAGCTTTCTTATGTCATAATTAGCATTACGGTGCGTTTATAATTCTGTCAATTGCCCAGCTGTAATTTTTTGCCCAGCATGTTTATCATCTTATGGAGAGACACCACTAGTGAAGCTATGGCCCCCGGTCCATTTTTTACCATTGTTAACAACCGTTTGCATTTACTTTTCACTATCATTTTTTTGCTGTACTTTTCTATTATTATCATTATTATTTCCCACACCATACATTTAATTCCTTCGTAAACAGCAAGATGGGAAGCTTGACAACCTTCCTGGCTAGTTGGGGGCGAAAGAGTTTGTGTTCTTGTGTGCAGGTTCAAGTTTTCTGTCGCCGTTGCAGAGAACACCTACTTGAAGACTCTGAAGTCCTACCGGGTTGATAACCTTGGTATCTTAACCGAGGGAAAACTTACTGCTACTACATCATACCTTCCTCTTGGGTTCCCAATGAGTGTGTGTGATACGCACTATAAGCATCAATCCTGTCATAACAGAGCAACCAAAAGAAGATCTTGTATCTCACAATTGCTGCACTTTTCCATATCTTATGAAAGATAGGATGAGTTAATGCATTAGGTGACAGAGCTCTGCATGCTTTGGCAGATGAATATTGTAAATTATTGCATGAATATTTACAACTGTCATGTTCGTCAGAAAAATGAATGTTTTGAATGTTGGCAGAAAGTTCCTGGAATTGAGCATAGGATTCAATTGAAAGTGGGATATCGAAATGTGTTGCAGGACCCAAGTGTTGAGCAAATTGTTGCAATTAAATGAGATTTTCTTTTGAGAAAGAGTACAATTGTGGGTATTTCTCTCTTAGGGTACCTAAACCCCAACAAATCCCTGTGATAAATTTCTTGTATAGTGGCAATAATTTGACAATACTTTTCCACCAAAAATATCCTACATGTGTTTCATGTACCATTCCATTAGCGTAGTAAGATGACCAAATCAAATGAACCCATGGGAGATTGCAATGATTAAAAAGCTTGTGGAGGAATTTCATTTGAAGGCACTGATTTTGATGGTTTAAATCCAGCACACGAAGACCTCCCTGTGCTTTTGTCTTACATACTTTGTTCCATGCAATGAGAGCAGACCCTCTATCACCCATGCCATATTTTCTCCCAGAGCATGATCGTAAGTACTTATCAATTTGCTCAATAATACCCTTTGGTAGAGTCAAAGTACTCATGAAGTGTGGTGACAAGGTATCTCGTACGCGTCATCCCATGTCCACCTGAACCCATCAACAATGACGCCGCATGTGTTGTTCTGGTGCCATCCCATGAAGAACATGTAGCGTGTTGGCCCAAACTACACCTTTAACCGTCAGGCGTGTGCGTTCCAGGGAAGGGAGGAGCAAAGCGGAGGAGCGAGCGAGAGAGCAAGAAGATGTTCTGGCTAATTTTCTCTATTTGTTGTCAACATATGGGACTCCACGCAGAGTCCGGGCACTCCATGTGTCGTGAACATATGGGGTCCCAGGGGAGACAAGGTTTAACCCCAAAATTCTTTGCCTCAACCCCGTCAAAAAGGTTGGATGTCGACGATCCCGATCTTATCACGCTACTCGTTGAACTAGACGTTACCAAGGGGCTTTGTTAGAATGTCTCCCTTCTGCTCATCAGTCCTAATAGACTTCATGTCCATCGTTCCCTTTTAGATGCAATCACGTATGAAGTGATAGCGGAGACCGATATGCTTGTTGCAGTCATGGAAACACTGAATTCATGTATTCTTGTAGAGGGAAATTGTTGATCTGTTGTCGAAAAACATGTGTGTAGGGGTCATGTCTTGATTAAGCATCTTGCCGAGCAGACGGGTCAGCCATATCCCCTAACACGGAGCAGTGGCTGCCGCTATGTACTCTGCCTCGCAAAAAGAGTTGTTGACTACCTTCTGCCTCACAGATTTACAGCCGATGGAACAGCCTCTGAGGAAGAAAATCATGCCAGAAGTGCTCTTCCTGGAGTCCATGTCACCAATGTGGTCGGAGTCATTGTAGTCATTCCGGTCTTCGCCGTCACCATGGAGATACATCCATCCATGTGTGAGCGTGCTCTACCAATGTACATGATTGAACACATCCCTTGCCCCATCCATCATTGTCTTCACACAAGGATACCAACTGGAAATTACCTTCATCTTAGCCAACTTTAAGGCATCGCCTCCCACATACACCTCAAATATGCCCTTCCATCCCGCACTTTCATCGGTCATCTACAGTAAATTATATAAGAGCATCTCGTTATTTATGAAAATAAAATAAAGCAATATGTAACATATAGCACTATATACCACATATATGAAAGATAACGTTTACACATATTCCTACGCATATCCATATTTTAACAAAAACTATCATTTTTTATTTTAATTAGCTTTTTCTACTTTCCTTTCAAATTTGTCTCGTATATATCATCCAATCCATATTAAGGACATTTCTAACCGATCCCCAATACGGCCATAAGGGAGTAAAATTTTCGGTTACTCCCTTAGGGCGGACCTAGCCGATCCCCGAAAAACGTTAATGGAGTACAATTTTTACTCCAACTCCCTATCCCCCCAAAGATTTCCCTAAATATACTCCATCATGCGGCAGCCGAGTAAAACTCCCTCTCGCCCTCCCCCCCCCCCCCCCCGCCGCCACCCCCTGCCGCCGCCGCCGATGACCTCCGAGCCGGCCGGAATGGATAGCCAACCCCCCCAATTGAATCTAGGTATGCTTTCTAAGGATTGCCCCGCCGGCCACCGGCGCCGGCTTTTCGCCACCGAAAACCACCGACACGCCGCCGCCGGTGCTGAAAAAAAGCTTGGAGATGACAAAGAACCACCGGGTCCAAGCTCCGCCTCCAACCGCGCCAACGGTGTCCATGGTGGCCACCGAGTCTCCGGCAAAGGCATGACGCCCTCCCGCCGCACCTACCTGAGGCAAACGGGCTCGAAAGCCAACGGCGGAGACGGCGACGCTCCCCGAGGCGGCCGCCAAGAAGAATGTGAAGAAGACCACGGCGGCGCCTCGTCCAAAGCCT
The DNA here is from genome assembly GCA_039707655.1 of Elymus sibiricus. NCBI lineage: Eukaryota > Viridiplantae > Streptophyta > Magnoliopsida > Poales > Poaceae > Elymus > Elymus sibiricus. The sequence continues at coordinate 84,277 of CM077664.1, read as the reverse complement.
ACGCCTCATGCGGCAACTCTGGTTGCCCCTACGGCGACTGCTCCGGCACGAGCGGCGGCCGCAGCCGGCGCGAGCATATCCATTGAGGACGACGGCGAGGTTGATGAAGATACCAACAAGAGACCGGAAGGAAACAAGATTGCAAAAGAAAGAAAGAAGAGCAATGAGTTCGGTGGCACTTACAAGGATGAACTTGTGGCAATGATCGAGACCAAGAAGGTGTTGGCAGCCGAACGCAAAGAAGACAAGATGGCAAGGTGATATGAGCTCAAGGCCTTCGAGGATGAGAAGTGGAAGACCAAGTTGGCGGCCGAAGAGAGAAAGTTGAAGGCCGAGAAGCGTAGGCTTGCACTTGAGGAGGAGAGGATTCGTGATGCGAAGAAGGCCGAAGAGCGTGCTTTCATGTTCATGAATCCAAACACAATAGATGAAACCGCAAAAAAGTATTGGGAGCTCACTCATGGAGAAATCTTGGCCTCTCTTCGGAATGTTGGTGGTGGCCGAGGGGGTGGTGGTGATGGTGGCCAAGGGGATGGTCATGGTGTTCATGGTGGTGGTGGTGATGGTGGTGATGGTGGTGGTGGTGATGGTGGCCGAGAGGATGGTGATGGTGGCCGAGAGGGTGGTGGTGGTGGTGATGGTGGTCGAGAGGATGTCGAGGTTGATTTCTTTGAGTAGGACATCGTTTGAGTGGTGGTGGCCGAGAGGGTGGTGGTGCATGCCAAAGATTGGCTCGATCCACAACATATACATGCTATGTTTGTGGTGATTTTGAATCAAACATTGTGTTTGAAGTGATGTCTTTTGGGTGAACTTCATATGTTTAAATATGAAAAATGCGGTGATGAAACTTTATGTTATGACGATTATTGTTATCCATGCTTTAATTTAAATGATTTTAAGATATGTATTGCGTAAAGATTGTGTTTGTGCGGCTAGTATACAAAACGGCCACAAATTTGATTTTACTCCGCTAACTATAGGGGATCGGCTAGACGCGGCCACCGTTAGTGGAGTAAAATTTTACTCCACCAACTTTACTCCAACTTTTACTCCACTAACTTTTAGGGATCGGTTAGAAATGCCCTAACCTAGTTAAATAGCTTGCAACAAAATACTATAACAAACTATATTAAATTATTTTGTTACAAATTCATTAACCAATAAACTTTTTCTACCTAAAAATTGCAAAAAATCTCACCTTAGTATCTGGCAGTTGCCAGATTGAGCCACCGGGATAAGGAGAACCGGCCGTGCTGGGTGATGTGGTGGTGGTTGGGAAGAGGGGGAGAGGGCAGCGACATGAAGGAGGATATGTACGATGGTGGGGAGGAGGCCGCCCCTCGGCGATGTTGGGGGGAAGAGGTCGCGGCGTCATCTGGGAGGAGGAGGTGGTGGCGGCGGTTGCTAGGTCAGCGGGGCTGGCCGCACGGATTTAAAGAAGACACTTTGCCGAGCGCCGATACACGGGCTCTCGGCATATGTCCATACACCGAGTCTTACTTGTTTCCCGAGGCCCTTTTGTGCCATGTGCTCAAGTTTGCCGAGAGGCCTTTTGGCATTACAGGGCCTTTGTCGAGCACCTGTCTTTTGGGTTTCGGCGTAGAGGAAAGCACTCGGCGTTGAAGCTTTTTCCAGTAGTGAACGTGCCTTTAGGAAAAGAAAGAGTAGAAGAACCACCTATTCAGACGAAAAGGTGCTCAAACCATGGCCCATGGAGGAAAAATTTTGTTGACTTTTACGTCTCCTTAGTCGCACTCATACGTCGTCCTATCAAATTAAATTTGTAGATCTTAGGGCATGTCCAACTCGGTCCCGTAAAAAGGGCATCACGAATGTCCGCGCACCGCATCCGTACGGGTTCGTGAACGTGATACATGATGCAACTATCTAACCGTATGCATTAAATCGGGACATTAAGGTGGGCTAAATTTGTTTAAAACGCATATTACATGGGTTGTGGTTGTTGGGAAAAGAAAGAAAAGAGAAAAAGGGACCACCAGCTTGCTTTTTGGTTGGGTATGTAGATGTCCGGACTCTTGTAAAGCCCTCTTAATTTAGTTTGGATTTGCGAGAAAACGAACATGCGGACGGGTCCGTGAACGGATACGACACTATGTTGGATAGCAAAAGTGGCCCGGACAACCTGGTTCGAACCTTTAGGAGAGATTTGAGAGACCACGTTGAAGATGCCCTTTGATCGTAGACTCTAGCTTGCTCCTGGACATCATCTACCTGGAAAATTTGTTGCCGGCTGCATTGAAGGAAGAAGAAGGCAAAGAGCTACCATGTGGGGTCGAGCTCGTTTGCGGAAATGAGTTAGGGGGGTTGCAACATGCTTGGTCAATCAAATTTTAGGGGATTAAAGGAAAGGAGGAGTAGGGATGCATTAGTACTACTGTTGACAACAGTAATTCATAAGCTTTTGTGGGGCAATCATATTGTCATTGCAACCTGAGGCCGAAACAGTGCAGCGTCCCTTTGGGAAAAAAAATAAACTTCCAGCTAGCTCAGGTAAAAAATGAGACCAGCTAGCTACTCAATTGGAAGTTACCGCCGGCAGACAGATTTATGAGCTTAGATGGGACCTCACTCGGGAGATACAAGCACTTTTAAAGCGCCAAGAGGAGGTGCAATGAGTGGGTGGGCAATCTCTTCTCCACGGTTGCAACTGGAGATAGATAGATAGAGAGATATTAGCATGGGTAGCAGGGAAGATGAGATGGAGCTCAAGGAAGAAGAAGAGGCTGGAGGAGTGCAAGGGATGTCTCCGTCGCCCTTCAGGAGGATATGCGTCTTCTGTGGGAGCAGCAAGGGCAACAAGACCAACTACCAGGATGCTGCGGTTGAGCTTGGCAAGGAGCTGGTACGTACACCTAACCTACTCGCCTTCTTCCTCGCCCTTCGTACATATTAATTCTCGGCCGTCATCCCTAGTCGCCTTCTAGTTTTTTCATTTTTCATTTGTTGCGGCAAAGTCCTATTCTATAAGCTTTGTCTGTTGGGAGTTCCCTAGTTCTGTTGTCTGTTCAGTTCTAACCTTTGTCGTTGTCTAGTGGATGTATCAAACTAACTTTATATCTCGCCTGTACAAAGTACAAACACAAGCGACATGACTAGCTACTAGACATGCATGTCGAGTTTTCCTAAGTGCACTGTTCCTGCTAGATGGGTGCGCGGGCATTGCAAGGATAGCCACAAGCACCACTAGTTGCCTGTATGACAACATTGTACAAGATTAGAATTCCCCATAAACTTATCATGCATGTTGCTATGGCTTTACTAAATCACTATATATATAGGTTGCAAGGAACATTGGTTTGGTGTACGGAGGAGGGAGCCTTGGCCTCATGGGTCTGGTCTCTCAAGCAGTCCACAGCGGAGGGAGGCAAGTCACTGGGTACGTAAGTAAGCAGTACTGTAGTAATGATGAATCAAGTTTTGCTCGTACACTGTGTTCCGGACCAAGACGGAAAGAAAGAAACAGAGTCTGGATGTGTAATTTGCTCAGTTTCCAAATGCCATATACATAATTCCTCACAGTGCGCTCCCTGTAGTAGTAATGATGAATCAAGTTTTGTTCGTAGTACACTATGTTCCGCAGCAAGATGGGAAGAAAGAAACAGATTCAGCTGGTTGTGTAATTTCCTCAGTTTCCAACGCCATATAATTTATTTCTCACAGTGCTCTCCCTGTGCAGGGTGATTCCCACGACAATTATGCCTATAGAGGTAACCACATGCACGCTCTGTCTTCCAACAGTTGTCGCATTGTTTCATTTCCGATAATTCCTCGACATCATAATCCATTAGTTATAATTGCACATTTAGCGGTTTTATTTTAAATGACTTTATTTGTCAAATTGTTAGTGACCACCATTGTGTAAACACTTAAACCTCAACCAAGTATTGCATGATATTTTATGTTTCTTATACGGGAATTTCATAATGATTGGATGTAGGTTTAATATGCCTGGTGACATATTGGACAATATATATGTACATAAATTGGGGACATAAATGACAAATATTTTAGCTAAGCTTGTCCGTATAATGTTCTTATAAATCAAATAAATTTCACAATAATGTAATACCAAAGCATAACAAGTATTTAATTTAGACTTCTCCTTCTGTTGTAGTACAGAAAAAACCTTATACAATCACATATCAGATTCTTAATGTAACATAAGAAAGTACAATATGTGTGTGCAATATTTTAATACCTTCCTGAAAGTTTAAATATTTTAATTTTACTTTATCATTTACTTAATAATAATGTGTATTCTCTGCATATATGTCCATATCAGTCAAAAAAATAGGCAAAATGTTTGTTATATAGTATCACATATATGTGCATTCATGTATTGGCTGATCGATATTTGTGAAGTAATAATACAACATGATATGCTAAGTCATTTTAGGTAGGCTGCCCAAAACAATATGATGATTGTATCAGCCAATATTTTGAACCTTGATTTTATGGTGTTTAAAGCTTATAAGGTGCAGGTACCGACTTTATCAATGGAAAATAAAATGTTGACATATTATACCCCATACCAGAATAATTCATGCTTCTAATCAACCTTCTAGCATGTATTGACATGATTATCTCTCCTTCTTATAATGATTTGAACTCATGGTCGTCTGCTCACTTATCTTTCAATCTTCCTCCTGTCCACTCTGAATGTGTGACTGGTGGGACCGTGCTCTTTCTATCTTCTCGCATCAACAAGACACCCCATCATCCTGGCTTCTCCTACCACTAAACACATTTGAGCCAACTAAAAATACTCACCTAACGTAGCCTACAGGATTCTTGAGCAAATTAAATTACATCATGTACAAGGTTTAAAATATCGTCTATCGGGTTCATATCGGTTGGGCTTGAATATATCGGATTCGGATATCACGTGATATATCGTATGGCATGAAATTATATCAACGAAAAAATATCAAAGGGAATATATCCATATTTGTTTTCCAATATTATTTTTCAAAAATATCTTTGTAAGTACAAAAATGGATGGTGTCAACACTCTAGCAAATATATTCATATTCCTAGTTTATTATTGTTAATTAATAAACTATTTAAGGCAGTTCACAAAATATTCACTCTAAGATTAAGCACAATATGTTATATATGTGTTGTCCAAAACATTATGCATATGACTTTGATAATACGATGAAGTTCTAAATACATAATATTTTTTCACCGCTTTCTGTTAAATAATTGTCTTCATCGACGTATCGGTCTGTATTGGTGGGCATATCGGGTCAGATATCAGCCATATCGGTCAATATTTCGCTCCATATCATCTTATAATATTTACCAAATGCTACGTTATGCTTATATCGATAGTGCCCCAAAAGTGGTATATCAGCCTATATCTTTGTCGTATTGGTTAGATTTAAAAACTTGATTATGTGGCATAGCATAGGCACCTTGGTAGCAAAACATACTCTCTACGCAAAGTTGCTCATTTTTTTGGAAAAAGGGAATTAATTGTTTTTGACGATTTTACTTAGATGAAGCAGAAAGATTGACGTGGCGTCTGATTTTTAGGTATATTAACACATTGCACGCATATCTTGTTGTTTTTCGTTGCAGATAATAGGTGAGACAGTGGGGGAGGTGAAGGAAGTGGCAGATATGCACCAAAGGAAGGCTGAGATGGGCAGGCAATCTGATGCCTTTATAGCGCTCCCTGGTTAGTATAGTACATCGTGCTAACACCTGCAGATCTTAGCAGAGCTCTTGAATGTCATGCAGCTTTTGCTAGGTGATATAGCCAGTACATTGAAAAAATTAGCTCCGGTCCAGTTCACTTGCGCTAGTGCAGAAGTGCATGAAAGAGGGCCACAGAAATTTATTTATACACTTTTTGAACAGAAAAAATAATAAAAGTTTTGATTCCCTTATTTTGATATAGTGAACAAAGGATAAGTACTTATTTAGGATGTTGCAGGCAGGTTGACGCATCGCCTGCAATTAATAGAGGACCCTGTGGTGGTTTCTTTAATGAAAATCGACGAGGAGGCTCGTTTTGTTTCAAAAAATTAAGCATGCAATAGAGGGGGAAATTCCTGTCCGCTGTAAATGTGAAATATGCTACTGTACTATACCACTCTTCATGAAAGAGGGACAACAAATTCTTTATAGTACTCTTTTCTGGAAAAAAAAATAAGCGTTTAGATACAAACAGAGATGTGAAAAGTAAAGTTTGATATAGTAAACAAAGCATAAGTTATGCATTGTTTTTTAGCACATTATCATAGGAGCAATAAAAACTTAAGATACAATTAGTAGAATGCATTATTTCTTAGGGGTTGTATCTAATAGCGGTTGTTGCAGGCGGGTACGGAACACTTGAAGAGGTCCTGGAAGTAATCACATGGGCCCAGCTTGGCATTCACGAGAAGCCGGTAAGTGTAAATGTACATAATTACCAAAACTTGACGTACTACCGTACAAACATTCTGACGGTTAATGCATGCATGGGTAGGTCGGGCTGCTGAACGTGGACGGCTATTACAACGCTCTGCTATCTTTCATCGACAAGGCCGTGGAGGAAGGTTTCATCACGCCCACGGCTCGCCACATCATCGTCTTGGGTACCACGCCCAGTGAACTGCTGGACAAGCTGCAGGTATCTATTCCTAATCCTACCTGACATTCAAAAACGGCGACTTTTCCATTGTTTGGAGCTAAAAGCTGATCCTTGGATCACCTCATTGATGTTCACAGCAGTACTATCCACGTCACGAGGAAGTCAAGTGTGAGATGGAACAACTCAGCATCAGCCGTAAGAACTGCGACATCCCGGAAGGCCGGAACTGAAAGAAACAACAACGATCATCCCAGGGCCGTACGTGATGCAGCATGCTGTGAGTTCGAGTCAAACTCATGGATGCTTCCCAGTTCACATCCATGCATGCATGTTCCATTAGCCATGACGCCATGAATGCCGCGGAAAGCTACTACCAACACTCGATGATATTTCATTTTATTTTTCTGATAAAGAGAGCTCCCTCTCTGATTTCATAGAAAGAAATCTCAATGTTTTTTTCTCTATCATACTCTATGATCTTTCCTGTATTTGTGATTTAATTCCTTCACATTTGTAGAAGGCACCTAATCATGTGAATCAATGCAAACTAGTTTCAGCAAAAGTGTATTTCCATGGGAACTTAGAGAATGATGGTTTCTTTCAGCAACGAACCCAAATTCAAGCAATTGGGTAGAAGTTGAAAGCACAATGATGCCATCAAAGTGGGGACATAAGGTTAGGGTTCCCCTTTAGTATGTGTTTTATTTGTTGGGCATAGTAGAAAATTCCAAGTAATTTGTGCGCATAGTTGGAATGTGAGGTACGTTAGAGCATCTAAAGACGGATACCTCAAATCCTCCCTATACATCCGGGGCGGACGGTCGGGTTAGTGACCGTCATGAAAATGTGAACCAACCTAACCTCTCTCAAACCTCCCCTCTAGCTCCAGAATGTTCAGCACCCTCCATACCTAGCTTATATCTGAGGCGGTTATGGGGAAGCCCAAGCGAGCCTGGACTCATCTGCCACATCAAATCTATCCCACGCTCGCCCACTCAGACTGCACAAATATACCCTCCCTATCAGCATCCGAACGAAACCCTAGCCATTTCCCACTCGAGGCGCCTGATCGCGACCGATCCGGAGACGGCGATAGGCGGCATCAAGTACGAACCCCGGCTGGCCGCGGAATCACTCTAGTGGGTCATCGACCTATCAACTTCCCGCTCTTAAGTCCAAGATCAACGACGCCAATGCACATAGCCTCGATTGCGCCGGCTGCCCCAGGTGAGGTGGCAAGTCCGAGGCCAAGGATTGGTGTGCTCATCATGTGAGGGCAAAGGCATGGAATGGCGTTGAGGCTGAGTCATATCTCGCCGCGCCGGAAAATGAAGTGTGCCGCCACATTTGGGACAAGCGACAAATCGGGTCCACACGTGCCCTCGCACGGGAGCAAACGAGGAAGACCATGGTCATGCATCCTTCGGACGAGAAAAAGAAGGACACCGTATCTTACCCCTACAACTTCTGCAGCAAGCAAATCAAAATTGATATGTATTAGATTTTTTATCAATACCTCGACAATGAGAACAACGGCAACCGCAAAGGCAGGGGCAAAGCTAAGGGCATGGGCAGCCATGGGTGAACTTTCCCCATAGATCTTGTTTAGAACATGCTAATTTTTGTAGTCTGATGGTATGTCTGATGAATTACCACTATGTTACGTGCGATATAGATGAACTATGTGGGTTTATTGTATGTTGCATGAGATTGTATGAGTTTGAGGATTTCCTAATGAGGGACACGGCTATGGACACATACATTTGAGAGTTCACTGGGCGCCTTTCCGCCAATGCGTTTGTGGACGTCCGCAAACATTTGAGAGGTCGTATTAGAGGAGTCCGGTTGTAGATGCTCTTAGTTGTATCCATGCACATATCACTCCGTTTTGCGCTCATAGCTTCTGTCATCACTTCTCGCGTTCTCGGATAGGATGCCCTTGATAAACACTACACCAAAATCCCTAGTTGCCGACGGCCAAAGCTATGCCGACGGCCACCCTCGGCATAGATGTCGGCCCGTCGGCATAGCTTTGGCCGTCGGCAACAGGCTCCCTGGCTGTCGGCATAGCTCTAGCCGTCGGCATACAGTGCCACGTGGCCCTTGGACTACCGGTCGGCTAACGCCGTTGGAGCTATGCCGACGGCCCTACCGTCGACAACATTATTTTATTATTATTTTAATTTCATGTTTTTAAAATTTCCTATTTGAGTTATGTAAATTTAAATATATACAAATTATATATCAATTTGGGGTAGAATTTTCCATAGATTATGAATATCCATTGTGTTTATGTTTTTGAATATGTTAAAAATGCGACATAATGTACTTTTGCAAATAGGTCCTTATAGTTTGTTAAAATCAAAAGTAATTCATACTTGCATCGATTTTGACAAATTTTATATGTTTTTGGATCAGAATCTTGCAATGATTCTATTGGCATACTATTTTTCAAATTTAAATTGATTAAAATACTAGACCAAGCGGTTAGTGTTTACGCCGAAACGAGCACCATGATTCCTACAGTTGCAAAGGAACCCCGATTTCCTTTGATCCATTGCTTCCCAAATTTCTCCTAGACCCTCTCATATACCTTTATCCCCAGGATATGCAAAAATATTGCCAAGTCATGTGCAATGTTTTTCATTTAAAATTAATTCCCTTTTCTGCCAGTTAATGGGATTAAATCCAGGAAAATACTTAGACACCTCCAAAGTTCATGAAAACTTGTGGACATGATCTTTGTGATCCTATTGACCTCTCCCAAAGATATTGACTACAAATAAATAAAGGAAATTGCATTTCCCTTTATAAAGCTAATATTCCCTTTTTAGCCCCTTTCTAATGGAGCTACTATTTTGGTTGCTCCATTAGAGCTCAAATGAATTGGGGAAGCTCCTACCACCCAACCTATGACCATTTCTATCAAAACATGGAGTTCCCTAGTTCAAATTTTGAGCATAGCCTCCATTTGCAAATTCAGGGCAGAATAGCACTTTACAAAGGAAGTGTTATTTATATTTGCCCATTGCTCCACAAACTTTTTGTGCAAGCTCTCATAATCATATCACCATGTTGTGCCAAGTTTCAACCCCATTGGCCTAGCCAATCTTCCTGACAAAAATCACAAAGTTTCTGTCCAGAATAAAGCTTTGTGAAGGAAGTGCAAGCTAGGAGTCACCAAATGATTTGAAATTTTTCACACATGTTCCCCCACCCCAATAACCCTTGTACACAAGTTTGAGCCAAATCCAACAATCCAAGGTGAGGCCACCTTCAACAAAGCATTTCTGGACCAATGTAGCAGTTGTAAAGGAAGTGCTAGTTGCGCTAGCCCATTTGATCTGAAATTTTGCAGAGTATCTCATTTGAGCATATCATTGACCTACTCCAAAATTCAGATCATAGCTCATGTCCCAACTCCCCCTAGCCAGCACAAACACCTTCTGTGCAGATCACTTTCAGGAAATTTGTCTTTTTTAGGAGAGGTGTATAAAAATCATTTGACATGCAAACATTTGGTCAATTATTAATAAAATGTCTAGTATTTTTTTAAAATGGAGTGCTTCAAATTTACACCAAATATTTGGTAGGTTCTTCACAAAAAAAACCCTACTTTTGGCACTCAGAAAATGAAAAATGGATTTTTCGTGCAAAGAAAATGAAAACTTCCTTCGGCAAACTTGTTGGACAGTCCAATATACACACATATACAAAATATGACATCATTTGGGAAAACTATCCTTTGAAACTAGCCATAACATCGGTCATTTGGCTTGAAAGCCATGAATCTTCATACTCGATAGCTCATTTTGAGAAGACTTTTTTTAAGATATTTGCCTTATTCCAAGTTTTTTATTTTGTATGGTTACTAGGACATAAATGAGGATGCAACGCGAAGGTTTTACATTTTTTGATTTTTTTTTTGAATTGTTTATGTCGATTTCAAAATGCGATCAAAACGGGGGGAGCATGGTCGGTGATAGCTAGGGGTGGAATCTTGCAAAACTCTTGGTGAATCTCTGATGAAATGACTACTTTTGTACCTAGAAATGATTTTTTGAAAAAATAAAGAGCAAACTATCAAGCACATGTAGTTCAAATTTGACCCCGTCCCTGCTAGATCAGTGGAAATTTGTATTTTTTAGGAGAGATGTATAAAAATCATTTGACATGCAAACATTTGGTCAATTGTTAATATAATATGGTCTAGTATTTTTGAAAAATTGAGTGATTCTAATTTACACCAAATATTTGGTAGGTTCTTCACAAAAAAACCCTACTTTTGGCACTCAGAAAATGAAAAATGGATTTTTCGTGCAAAGAAAACGAAAACTTCCTTTGGCAAACTTGTTGGCCAGTCCAATATACACACATATGAAAAATATGAGATCATTTGGGAAAACTATCCTTTGAAACTAGGTATAACATCGGTCATTTGGCTTGAAAGCCATGAATCTTCGTACTCGATAGCTCATTTCTAGAAGACTTTTTAAAGATATTTGCATTATTCCAAGTTTGTTGTTTTGTATGGTTACCAGGACATAAATTAGGATGCAACGCGAAGGTTTTACATTTTTTTGATTTGTTTTGAATTGTTTTTGTCGATTTCAAAATGCGGTCAAAACGGGGGGGCATGACCGATGATAGGTAGGGGTGGAATATTGCAAAACTCTTGGTGGATCTATGATGAAATGACTACTTGTGTACCTAGAAATGATTTTTTGAAAAAATAAAGAGCAAAATATCAAGCACATGTAGTTCAAATTTGACCCCGCTCCAGCTGAATCGGTGGAAATTTGTCTTTTTGAGGAGAGGTGTATAAAAATCATTTTACATACAAAAATTTGGTCAATTGTTAATAAAATATGGTCTATATTTTTTCAAAAATAGTTTGGTTCAAATTTACATCAAATATTTGGTAGGTTCTTCACAAAAAAAATCCTACTTTTGACATTCAAAAAATGAAAAATAATTTTTTTGTGCAAGGAAAATGAAAACTTCCTTCGGCAAACTTGTTGGCCATTCCAATATGCACACATTTGCACAATATGAGATCATTTGGGAAAACTATCCTTTGAAACTAGCAATAACATCGGTCATTTGGCTTGAAAGCTATGAATCTTCATACTCGATAGCTCATTTTGAGAAGACTTTTTTAAGATATTTGCCTTATTCCAAGTTTGTTATTTTATATGGTTACTAGGACATAAATGATGATGCAAGGCGAAGGTTTTACATTTTTTTGATTTTTTTTGAATTGTTTATGCCGGTTTCAAAATGCGGTCAAAACGGGGGGGCATGACCGGTGATAGCTAGGGGTGGAATCTTGCAAAAATCTTGGTGGATCTATGATGAAATGACTACTTGTGTACCCATAAATGATTTTTTGAAAAAATAAAAACTAAACTATCAAGCACATGTAGTTCAAATTTGACCCCGTTCCAACTGAATCGGTGGAAATTTGTCTTTTTGAGGAGAGGTGTATAAAAATCATTTTACATACAAACATTTGGTCAATTGCTAATAAAATAGGGTATATATTTTTTCAAAAATGGAGTGGCTCAAATTTACATCAAATATTTGGTAGCTTCTTCACAAAAAACCCCTACTTTTGACATTCGAAAAATGAATCTTATTTTCTATTGGTCTAGCCCTCCTCTCGCGGATCAGTGACGTGGCAGGGCAACACCCCCCCACCACGCACGATCTGAGGAGCCGACCCCACCCTCACGTGGTCTCCTTATCCTCTCGTCCCTGCGCCCACCCTCTCCTCTCCATCTGCCGGCGCACCAGGCGCTCGAGCTGCCCACCTCCCACCTCCGATTTTTTTTGAAAATGTAAACAAGGTCTAAAGAACATAAAATTTGGAGTGGTATTGGTTTATATTTCCTAGAAGACGTAGAAAAAGTTTGAATTTTTTTACTAAATTTTAACTTGTTTATTTTATCAAAAATAGTAGGGTCAAGAAACACAACTTTTTTGCTGATTTCCTATTGGTTGGAACAACCTTCTCTTGGATTGATGACATGGCAAAGGCATCCAACCACCACCACACATCAACGCACCACACCAGCCCCTCCACATCACATGCCTCCTCGCACTGGATTGAAGGCACGAACAGCATGGAGGAGAAGCTCCCTCTGAAACAGAGTTCGTGCGCCGTCCTGGCTCCTGTCGTGCTCCGGCGAGCCGGTCGCCAAGCCAGCCGCTCCCCTCCGGTAAGCACGGCTTCGGCTCCTCTTTTCTCCCCTTTTCTCTTCCTCTCTTCCTTCCCTCTCACTTCTCTGCGCTCGTACAGGACCGCCATGGCTGCTGCCCTCGGAGTGACCGCACCCTCCTCGCCGTGGCCACGCCCCCCTCGCCGTGCCCGCGCCCCCCTCGCCGTGGCCACGCCCCAGCCGCGCTGTGGCCGCGCCGCACCTCGCCGTGGCAGCGCCGCACCTCGCCGTGCCCGAGCCCCTGACCCGCCGCGACGTGCCCGCACGCCCACCTCGCCGTGGCCGCGCCCACGCCCAGACGCCCACACCCAGGTGGCCTTGCCGTGGCCGCACGCCCACCTCGCCGTGCCCGAGCCCGCGACGTTCCGCGGACGCGCCGTGGCCGCGCCCACGCCCAGATGCGCCATGACGAGCTACCGGCGGCGGCACTGCTGCCATGCCTTTTTTTAATCCAGTTAAATAACTACGCCGACGGCCTTACCCTCGGCATACCTCTTCGTCAGGATAGCCGAGGTATCGACACGTGTCACACAGAGCCGACGGGAATGCCGTTGGCATAGGTCATTGACGGAAGCGCTCGCATGCTGACACGTGGCACGACGGCACCTGACGGAGCTGCCGTCTATTTCGTTTGCCGACGAGAAATCGATACCGACGGCCAGGGAAAAGCCGTCGGCATAGCTTGGTTGCCGACGGTTTTTTGTATGCCGACGGTCTTTCGAGCTTTGCCGATGAATACGCTCCCGACGGCCGTATGCCGACGGTGGCCGTCGGCATAGCCTATGCCGACGGTTTTTTGGGCTATGCCGACAGCTTTTGCCGTCGGCAACTAAGCATTTTGGTGTAGTGAAAGTGCATTGATCATCTCCCACGACTCCTTCGCCGGCAATTTCTTTTCAACCATTTTATTCATGACGTTGAAGGTACTCCCTCTTTAATTTAATATAAAATGTTTTTTTGACACTATGAGTGTCAGAAAACATCTTATAGTAAGTTACAAAGATAGTAGGATGGAGTATATTGCAAGCACCAGCACAGGATCCCTGTAGTACATTGTAGGTGACTGCAGACTTCTGTCTTGGATTCTGTACTTTGTTCTAGGAATGATTGTATGAATATTTCAATTAATTAATATATGGGGAGTTTAAAAAAATAGCAATTAGGAACCAAGGAACTTGGCCAACCCGCCTTGGAAATTGCCTCCAATACTACTCGGACTACACACAGATTAATCATAACAACCTAGCATGGTTGGTGAAATAATAAGAACTGAAACATTAGCACACAATTGATTGAGAAAAAATCATATTAGTACACAGCTCTGAAGATTTTATCTATGACATAGATGCGAGCAGAAAACTACACGATATAGATATTATGACCTTGAATAATAAGGGAAAGACTAAGGTAAAGTGACATAGAAAGAAATTACTAAGTACATATAGCTAGCTGATTAAAAGAAACATCACCTAAATATCTTAATCTAATCGAAACGGAAAACACCATCCACAACAGTCGTGATGTCCACATTATCGCCAACAAAGATTTCCTCCTCCTCTCCCACATCCTCAGCGCAAGCGTTCAAATCCAACCTTAAACGACGTGATTCCACTCCCTTATCCTTGTGGCTTTGTGTATTGATAATTTGATGGTTCATCAGAGTGGAGGTTGCCATTGTTCTCGAGCTGGACGTCTCTTCAGTGCTTAACACAACGATGGCGTCCTCCAAGTCGACCATGTCACTCTCATTGCAACTCATGATTCTCCCCGTTGCAATCAAGTTTTTGATTGCAATTTTTGACTGGCAATCCTGATGGTTTATACCGCTGATAAACACAACACGGTGAGGGTTTTCTTGTATGGCTTCCAGCAATCTTCTCATAACATATGTATTGTCAATGTCTCTTGACCTCTTCCTCTTGTTGGAGAGGTTGCTGGTGGCAGAGCCGGAGCTGTCACCAATGTGCAGCATGGAGAGCTCATTGTAGGAACCAAAAATGAGGTTTGTGAGCTGCTGGGCCATCACCTTCTTGCCATAGTCATCACGTCCTTGGAAGAGCAGCCAAGTCGTGGACGAGGCCAAACTCCAAGACCTCCTCATCATGCCAGATCTGCATAAGAGAACGGTGCTTGCTATGCCGTGGGCGATGTCCTTGTGCTGTGGGACGTGACGCTCAAGTGCATCGCACATTATCCTGAAATTTGTGGCAGAGAGCTCCAAGAACTTTTTCTGACGACAGGTAGCCTACATTGCGGAACGATGCTCACTTGAGTTACCACTAGGAAAATTGCCCGTGCGTTGCAACGGGAGAGTGCAAGAGTCGACGGCATATATATTGCATCCGGCAAGCAGTTTATTCACACATTTTAATGAAGAAATTGTTTTTAAATAAAATGGTTCCTCAGCTCATGTGAAAAGTGAAATATCTGAAAATATAACTTCTATTTATATAAAGGTACATGCAAGTAATAAATTTTTAAAATACATAACTATACCGGCCATATTGTTCCTTTTAGGAAGGTGATATTCGTGCCCTTCTTCCTTCTCGCCTTCACATCCATCATCGGGACTTCATACACCGGGATTGGATTGTTTTTCTGGACGTAGTCGTCATGAGCAATTAGCGTTTAGTGTTTATTTTGTCATAAAAATCAGTTTGTAGTTTTATTAAAGACATGTACCTACCAAACTGACACGAAATAATTCAAAATGACTGATCAGTTAAAAATCTATTCTAATGTTTCCTCAAGCATTGTCAAGCATCACGAACACATGCATCAACAACAGCGCACATTGTTTTTTGGGTTAGCTTCGGCGGTCTAAATCACGACGGGCTTGTCCGAAGAATGAAGACAAGCCAGCTTAATCAAACCGTAAGGCTTTGGAAAAATAAACTATCTAGCTAACCGCCATGTTTGAAGCAAAACACTATATCCATATAATTAATCGTATAGCTACTGTATGCAGGTCCCCCTTCGATTCATACCTAGCTCCTTAGAAATATATATTTTTTGGAAAAGAGTATATATTAATATCGAGAAGACATCAATTACACCCGGCCTCTGCAACAACGCAATGCCCTAATGGCACGACGGATGCACACAGCCAACTAAAGAAAAAGAAGCTAAAAAGAAAAAAAAATCCCGCTACAGAGTTCCAGTCCTTGCAGCAGCAGTACAACCATCACCAAGACAGCACCTAATGTCCAAGTTCTCCAAAAGCGACGTCTCCAATAAGGAAACAGTACACCAGCACCGTCATCGCCCGATCATAGATCTAGGGTTTTCACCCTGGAGAAAATCCCCGCTCTCAAAACAATGCCTTCAACAAAGCTATTGCCAGGCACAACCAATTAAGGCCAGACCTTGGATTTTCACCCTGAGAGGTAGGACCTTGAACTTCACCTGTGTTGTCGCCCCCACTTACATACCGCTGCTACGAATCCCGAAACTCCAAGCAAGTTCCTCAACGCCGAAGACTCCAATCACCATCACTAGTCCTCCGATCTCGGCTTGCATGACATTCTCCGCCTCTGACTTCACCATGGATTAAATCTCCTGATGGCAACAGATAGCAGAGCTTCGCGCCGCTCCCACCTTTGGGGAAACCATGAGCACGACCGAATCGCATCCGATCCAGCAATCTCCAGGCATGAGACGCCCAAGGGAGTTCGCCGGCGGAGCCTTCCGAAACTTGACACTCCGGCCAGATCAAGGAGGACAAGCATCAAGCAGATCTCCGTCTTAGGGCGAGAGGAACCCTAGGATTGCCACCATTATTCAGGCCGAGCCAGCAGCCCCCACGCCACCGGTAGGCTGCAGAGAAGTAGACGATCATGGTCGCCGTCGACCTCGCAGATCCCATCCGGCGCCGAAACTAGCTCATGTCGTCGGACACCATCGGGATTCGGGAGCGCCTCCAGAGCCGCCGCCCGGAGCGCCGCCTCCGCCGCAGTCTCGCCCCACCACCGCGAGGCCTCCACGCCGCCGTCGGAGCAGCCACGCCGCCGCGTCCCTCGTCGAACGCCGTGCCCAAACGGAGGGCCCTCAGCCCGTGCCAGGACCCCCCGAGCGAGGGAGAGGGGAGGCCCCGCCGCCGCCAGCGTCCGGCCTTCGGCCGGCGACGCCGTCCGGCGGCGGCGAGGAGAGGAGGGAGCGAGGGAGGACCTGGAGTTAACGGCGGCTAGGGTTCCCCCCGTCGCCCGCGGGTGCGACGTGGGGGTTACGAGTCGTGAGGTGGATGATGGCCGAGGAGATCGACCCCCTGATATGAATGCGTGAGGCAAATTTTCTGCGAAACTGGGGACTTTTGTGCAAGGGATGGTGGCCCAGGGCCAATGGCAACCGACCGAGGAGGGCACCGGAACGAACTCGACAGCAAGGACGATTCATGAGCACATGCTAGGATGCTAGTGCGTACGACTACTACTCCTCCGGTGCAGAAGGACGATTCATGAGCACATGCTAGGATGCTAGGATGCAAGGACGATTCATGAGCACATGCTAGGATGCTAGGATGCTCAGTGCACGTTCCATGAGAACAAAGAGGCCATCTCCAGAATCCTATAAGCTATCTTCCAAAGTAAAATATTCATGTAATCTATTTTGATTTAACTACCTAGCGTAGTATGCTACTACAGTCTACATGAACTGTAGTTAGTTTTTTCCAACTAACAATTCAGAAAGGGGTCTCTTCCAGAAAGCAGTATAAAAAAGTAACACAATAAAGAAGGCTGACAGGGTTAATTTCTGCAAGTGATGCAGCCCAATACCAACCAAACCTCCTCTCAAATCAGCTCGATTCAACACAATCTAAGCTATGGAGGAGGGCTAAAATGAAGAGAGGGAGAAGCAGAGTCACGCACCTGCACCCCTTGGCCGTGGCGCACATGACCATGTTGCCCGTCGGCTGAACCTCCAAGGTAGGCGGGGAGGGACGGCCGTACACTGGGCACTGGCCTTGTATTGCTGGCACCGGCGTTCGGCTAAACCTCCAAGGCAGGCGGGGAGGGACGGCCGTACACTGGCCTTGTATTCCTGGCATCGGATCCACACTGGAAAACACAGCGTCCTCGTGCGAGTAGAAGGCAGCCCTCTGCCCCAGCCAGCGTCCTCGTGCGAGTAGCAGGCAGCCCTCTGCCCCAGCCAGCGACCTGCCTCAAGCGTCCTCTCGAGCTCAGGCGCGCTGCTGCTTGGCGCACTCATGGGCTTGTAAGGCTTTGGATCTGGGCACACATGGCGCTGCTCAGGCTCGGGCTTCACAATTAAGAGGGAAGGGGAGCCGGAGGCCGGGCGGGGGGCGGAGCAAGAGACACTAGTAGAAACTGGGCCTTTCGTCCGGAGCTTTAGTCCCGGTCGTGTTGGGGCCCGGGACTAACGAACCTTTAGTCCCGGTTCCAACGGCGCTGGTGTCTCCAACCGGGACTAAAGGTCTATCTTTAGTCCCGGTTGGAGACACCAACCGGGACTAAAGTCTTTTCCTACATTATCATCGTCCTGCCCGAGCCAGATCCATTTAAGCTTTCTCCTCTGTTTCCTCTCGCGAGCTCGAGTTCATGCCCATTTTTTCCCAAGATTTGTCAAGATTTGGCGGCGCCCATCTTATCCAAGGGTTCTAATGTAGGAGATATGCCCTAGAGGCAATAATATATGTTATTGATTATCTCCCTGTTCATAATTAGGTTTATGTTTCATGCTATAACTGCTATGGTTCTCGAGTCTACAATAACCACGAGGCTCGGAGGAAGACTCATATGCACGTATGGAATAATAAACGGTAAAATGTATTCCTAGTCTGGCCTCTAAGACTGGCTCAAGTATTGCATGATGATCATGTTTTCCTGAT
The DNA here is from genome assembly GCA_039707655.1 of Elymus sibiricus. Classification (NCBI taxonomy): domain Eukaryota; kingdom Viridiplantae; phylum Streptophyta; class Magnoliopsida; order Poales; family Poaceae; genus Elymus; species Elymus sibiricus. The sequence goes on along the minus strand of CM077664.1, from coordinate 65,604 downwards.
CATGGGCATGGCTATGCCGGCAATTTTGAGGGCACAATGTTAGAAGAACATTTGTGTTGAATCGACCCGAATTGATGTTATGCTATGAGATTCATTCGTCATAAGTTAATGGTTAATAACACAGAGATGGTTAACGTTTGCATAATTCCTTAGACCATGAGAGTATCGAGTTACTTCATGCTTGCTTCATGAACTTTGGGGTTTGTTAAACGTCATCCGTAAATGGGTGGCTATTACGGCGGCTTACGGGTTCATGGAAAAGTATGTCAAGTAACTTGATAGCTCAAGATTGGGATTTGCTCCTCCGACGATGGAGAGATATCTCTGGGCCCTCTCGGTGTTACGGTATCCATCATCGTCTGGCCAGACACTTTGTGATTTGATCACGGGGATGCCGGAACACGGGAACGAGAAAAGAGAACAATACCGGTAACGAGGTAACTGGCATAGTGGACAAGTTGTTGATCCGCGGGGATGCCAACATGTCTCACCTCGGGTATTTGTAACATATCGCGAAGCAACAGGAATAGCACACGGCAACTGGAGGTTCACTCGAATATTCATTCGTGTGGGTATAGGGGTCAATATGGGTGTCCACGGCTCCGATGTTGATCATTGATCGGAAGGGGTTCCGGGTCATGTCTATACTTCACCGAACCTATAGGGTCACACGCTTAAGGGTCATCTATCTGCTGAATACTAGACGGGGAGTCTGAGAGAAAATCACCGAAAAAGTTTCGGACGAAACGGAAACGTTCCGGAGAGGATATCGGAATAGTTCCGGTGAAACCGAAAAGTTGTTTCGGAGTACACCATAAAGTCAAAATGATTTCGGCACATGCCTGATAATTCTTGGAGGGTGCCAGAATCGTTCTGGAAACTTTCTGGAATTTTCCGGGATGAAAACCGGAAATGTTCCGGAGCTGCCGGAACCGCTTCAGATGCTTTTCGCAGATGAAAATCACTAAACCGGAATTGTTTCGGATCGCGTTGAAAATTATTTTAGTGGGTACTGGAAATGTTCTAAGCCCACATGAATATTTTCAGTTCGAACGGACGCTGAAATATGTCGTCGTGAATAGTGAAAGTGCTTTTTGGGATATTTTCCCAAAAGGTTTCTAGAAGGCTTGGGGGCCAAGAAACCCTACCCCTTGGATTTCCTATAAATAGAGGTGGAGGGGCTGCCTCCACACTCACTCCTTCTCACATACAAGTGCCATGACATTTCTGGCTTCTCTCTCCCTCCCAGCGAAATAGTTTCGTAGAGCCGAAAGGCTGTCTGGGTTCCGGTGGGAACTAGTTCTGGACGGCGAAGCCCTGCCGGATAGATGACACCGTATGTGTGCAACCCTGTAGAGAGGTCGTAGGTTCGATCTTTTTGCCCGAGGGGCTGTTCGAGGGTCCTCCCGAAGGGCTATCCGAGTTTCTGTCCGAGTTTCGGGGGTCCTCCCGAAGGGCTGTCCGTGAGGCCTCCCGGAGGGCTGTACGAGGATCCGTCCGGTGGGACTATCCGAAAGACTGTCCAGAGGCCTCCCGGAGGGCTGTCCGAGGATCCGTCCAGTGGGACTATCCGAGGGACTGTCCCGAGGCCTCTCGAAGGGTTGCCCGGAGATCCGTCCGGTGAGCTGACGAGGGAGTACATCCTCGCGGTTGGGAGGTTGTAAAATCCTAGCTGCGGGGATCTGCACCGCCGATCGTCATCGACTCTACTTCCGCTGCGCTACGAGTCGGTAACGAAACAGATCAAACCTTGTATGCAGTCTCCATAGTGATCCTGGGCTGGTACGTAGGTCGGAAATTTTTTGTTTTCTGCTGCGTTACCCTACATCTAAAAGGTTAGCAACTTCATCCTTTCATCTCTCATTGCTAGTTTAGCTCATTGCATGCTCTAGAAGTAGAGGGATTTGTAGGTTCAAACAGGATACAAACTTCCATTACAAACTTCCATTACATACTTAATATTTGGCTAACAAATAGAGACTTGAGAGAGGAGGAGGACAACATAGAGTAGTTCAGAGAAGAACTACAGAGGAACAAGTTCAGACTAACACATCCATAATATCACTCCTCGTCAGAGGAGGACGAGATGACAACTGGACTACTCGCAGTTGGTGCTTGAGGGGTAGCAAATGAGCGGAATCCGGAGGCTGGAGCTCGCTGGACATGGGCGGGCGGAGCGGGTTTTGCAAACACAACCTGCCCAGGCGGCAGGAAGGGCACGTCGTCCTCCTCCTCGTCGCTCTCGTCCTTCTTTTGCTGATGCTGATGCTGCTCCACGTGCAGACGCGACTGCTCCTCTGCTTCCTCCTCCTCGAGCTCTCGTCGATTCAGAGATAGCTCCAACGCAATAGGCTGCACATCAGAAGACGCGGTGGAACGAGGGCGTGACGACGACCCACTGATGCGCGAGGATCCTCCCCTAGTGCCCGTCGATGAGCCGGAACCACCAGTTGACGCGGCAGACCTGGGCACGGGTGGCAACGGCGCCGCTGTGGAATTCGCCATGCGCCCGCCGGTGGAAATCCGGCAGGTTTGCTTGCTGCGAACCATCACGGTGGGAATGCTGGGGAGTGGGGAACTAGGGAATGGGTGGATGCAGTTCAATGGCTGGAACCAGGGACTTATACAGGGGAGATTGGCGGGAAGGGGAAGGGAGTGGCGGGAAGGAAGTGGCGGCATTACACATAACAGTGCATTACAATATAGTTAATCACTACATTACTTAACATAAAAGTTCTTCCCTTCACTAATCAACCATGTGGGAGTTTATTTGATTTATGTGCAATGTGAGCTCAAATTAACTTCTTAGTTTGCACATGTGTATATGCAATGTGAGCTCAAATTAACTTCTTAGTTTGCATATCTCTCATTGCTAGTTTTCATGCTCTAGAAGTAGAGTGATTTGTGAGTTTTAGTGGGGGAGTGTATGTGGGAGTTTATTTGATTTAGATGCAATTTGAGCTCAAATTAACTTCTTAGTTTGCACATGTGTAGGTGTGGTACTGTTAATTAGGTTGTTTATCTCAATTTTGTGGTTAGTGATACCATTAGTGAGTTAGTGTGTTAGCTAGTATTACTATTAGCTAGTGTGTGTTAGTGTGTGCTAGGGTGTGTCTTAGTGGTATAGTATTAGTGTGTGTGTTAGTGTGTGCTCAAATTAACTTCTTAGTTTGCATATGTGTAGGTGTGGTTTAGGGTGCCGTCCCGTCCCTGTCTCCATCCTCACCGCCATCGATCGCCCGCGCCGATCTCGTCGCCGGCACCACCGTGGTGAGCCTCTTGTTCTTATCTATTTTCAAAAAAATCTTACTTGTATGATTTAGATAGTTACTTGTATAATTTTCTTACTTGTATTATTGTTTGTTATTATATAGTGCCATGGTTTTGATATCCGCCCCCGTCGGCTCTCGTCTGGTCTATGATTCGGATGTGGTATATTATCTTTTATAACTATTTGTTTCATTTAGTGTTTATGATAATTATGCTGACCAACTTGACATAGATATTTTTATCTAGGAGGTATGTGAACCAGAAATTCCAACCGATCCTCTTATCGAGAGGTTAAATTTAGTTGAAAAGAAAATAATTATTTGAAAGAAAAATTAAAAAGAATTGAAGAAGAGAAGATGAAATTGGAGTTGCATGTTGCCGATGTCGTCGATCTACACAAGATCCAGATGGATGCAATGCGCTTGAAGATTAGAAAGATTAGAGAATATGCCACTAATAAAGAGGCTTGGTATCATTATGTTGTTGGATCAATTATTACCTTAGTTGCGATTGTGATCGCATTTGTTGTTGCATTTAAATGCTTTACATAGTTGTATGTTAGTTTCAATGTATGTTTTAGATGCTCTAGATAGTTGTATGTTATTTTACAAGAACTATGTATGAACTTTATGTATTTATTTTTGTAGTAATAACATACTGTACTTTGGTTTTAATGTGATGAACTTGTATTAATTTGGTCATCTCTCTATTCATGATGTTGTGTAATGCTTTTTGATATACTTAATTTTATAATGAAGATGAGCCGGCAATGGATGTACGATGACCGACGCTCTCCCGAGTTCATTAATGGACTGAATTCTTTTCTCGGTGTGGCTGAGGCAAACAAGCGGAGTGGTTTCATGTGTTGTCCATGTGGTGTCTGTAAGAATACGAAGGATTACTCTTCCTCAAAAATGCTTCACACCCACCTGTTTCGGCACGGTTTCATGTCCAGCTATAATTGTTGGACCAAGCATGGAGAAAAAGGGGTTGTAATGGAAGACAATGAAGAAGAAGAGGATGATGACAACTATCCTATGTTCCCTGAATACGGTGGTACTACAATGGGGGAAGATGAAGAAGAGGCATCAGATGAGCCCGTTGATGATCTTGGTCGGGCCATTGTTGATGCACACAGAAACTGCGAGAGTGAAAATGATAGGTTGAAGTTGGAGCGCATGTTAGAGGATCACAAAAAATTATTGTACCCAAATTGCAAAGATGACAAGAAAAAGCTGGGTACCACACTGGAATTGCTGCAATGGAAGGCAGAGAATGGTGTATCTGATAAGGGATTTGAAAAGTTGTTGAAAATGATAAAGAAGATGCTTCCAAAGGATAACAAATTGGCCGACAGTACATACGAAGCAAAGAAGGTTGTCTGCCCTCTAGGATTAGAGGTGCAGAAGATACATGCATGCCCTAATGACTGCATCCTCTACCGCGGTGAGGAGTACGAGAATTTGAATGCATGCCCGGTATGCGGTGCATTGCGCTATAAGATCAGCCGCGATGACCCTGGTGATGTTGAGGGCAAGCGCCCCAGGAAGAGTGTTCCTACCAAGGTGTTGTGGTATGCTCCTATAATACCACGGTTGAAACGTTTGTTCCAAAACAAAGAGCATGCCAAGTTGTTGCGATGGCACAAAGAAGACCGTAAGAAAGATGCGATGTTGAGACACCCCGCTGATGGGTCGCAGTGGAGAAAAATCGAGAGAAATTTCCCGGACTTTGCAGATGACGCAAGGAACTTATGGTTTGGTATAAGTACAGATGGCATGAATCCTTTTGGGGAGCAGAGCTGCAGTCATAGCACCTGGCCTGTGACTCTATGTATCTATAACCTCGCTCCTTGGTTGTGCATGAAGCGGAAGTTCATTATGATGCCAGTGCTCATCCAAGGCCCTAAGCAACCCGGCAACGACATTGATGTGTACCTAAGGCCATTAGTTGAAGAACTTTTACAGTTGTGGAATAAAAAAGGTGTACGTGTGTGGGATGAGCACAAACAGGAGGAATTTGACCTACGAGCGTTGCTGTTTGTAATCATCAATGATTGGCTTGCTCTTAGTAACCTTTCAGGACAGACAAACAAGGGATACAATGCATGCACGCACTGTTTAGATGAGACTGAAAATATATATTTGGATAAATGTAAGAAGAATGTGTTCCCGGGACATCGTCGATTTCTTCCGATCAGGCATCTCTTAAGAAAGAAAGGCATGCATTTCAAAGGTGAGGCAGATCACCGGAAGAAGCCTGGCCACCGTACTGGTGATGATATATTTGATATGGTCAAGGATTTAAAAGTAATCTTTGGAAAGGGTCCTGGCGGACAATCTATTCCGAATGACGCTAACGGACACGCACCCAGAGGTCCAAGAATTGGTTTTATGGGCATGGGGGAAAGTTGGACCCAGCGACAGGGCAGATTATTGTAAAGGCAAATCTTCAAAAAGCCTCTGACACTTTACTTCAAGCAATAGAAGATGCTCGAAAGGGGTTGTTCCAGCCCGAGAGAGAGAACGACGAGCTTACACGCGCCCTCAAGAATCCTGAACACGGAGGACGAACACGAGGCAAAGGCGTTGTTCCGTCGGTTCAGGGGTTTTCGGAGTGGAACGACACTTATAGAAGCCGTCAGAGAAAAAAGAAGCAGGATGCAGACCGGCTTCGGAAGATAGAAACAAAGAACGAGGAGTTGGAACGCATGTTCAAGCGGTAGCAGGAGCAACTAGACAAAAATTAGCCAGGAAAGGGCATCTCTGCTGTAGGAGCAAGCAGATCCAGCATTGGATAGTACCGTCCCATCTATGTGGAAAAGCAGTGTGGGTTCCACGGGGGTCCGGGCCAATGATGCATTGCTGGCTCGCTACCCCGTGGATGATATCAAAGAGAAGACAAATTGTGAGCTACACGAGAAAATGAAAAACATATCCATGAAGGTGGCGGTCGGCTTTGCTTTACCGAATGAACCTAAAGGAACCATCCATGGCAATCCGATTCCAGCTGGCTATGCTCGTGTCGGGGTGGATGAAGTTCTGCCAGGATATGACTCACTAGAGCTTGACATTACTGGAGGTGAAGGGGAGCAGACACTGGGAGAAGTCACACGCTGGGGTGTCATTGCATGGAGAAAGGAATGCATCGTGTTTCCAAAATCGGCGCCAAGGCCACCGACTCCTCCGAGTAGCAATACACCTCTAAGTCCACCCCACCTTGAGAGGGAGCCCAGCGCGAGTCCATATCGATCTCCGCCGCATCAGCCGACTCCACTCCCTATGTCCCAGCAGGGCCAAAAGCGGAAGAAAGTCACCTATGTCCCAGCAGGGCCAAAAGCTACAAAGAAGAAAGTCAACGACGAGCCTCCTGCCAAAAAGAAGTTAGCTTACGATATGACTAACGAGGAAACAAGAGCGGTCGTGGTTTCCGAAGTGAAGGCCCATTTTGCACCGAAACCGCCCTCGCCGCCAAAGGAGATAATACCTACGAAAACCGTAGAGCACTTTATGCGCTGTCTTAAGGGACTCCCGTCACATGTGGCGAATAGGCTATCAAACTATGACCTCTCTATTAGGAAGTCATATAATAAGGAACAAAAGCAGCAGTCGAGACATAAAAGTAGTAATAAAAGCGGGAAAACAGTTCCCCAGCTCGGAGAACAGGCAATGCAATCTATCCCCCCGCTCAAGGTGATTACCGATAAGGTAACCGACGCTGTTAGAGACTTTGGTATCAATGTTGATCAACTCCTAGGCACCGAGGAAATCCCCATGGCTGATGTAGCAAGGCAATATGCCCCCGGGAAAAGTCTGGTCAGACCTGAGCAGGTCCCGCATCTATCAACACAAATGCGAAGATTGCATGAGTGGTACATGAAAGAAGTAAAGAACGGGCGAGAGATGCTCATGGTGAAAGTCAAGGAAGAGCATTACTTCTATGAAAACGAGCAATTCATTGAGTTTCCTAAAAAAATTCAGTTATACAATCAAGACGCACTCGACAAATCTATCGTCAGTTGCTATTGTCTGTAAGTGATTTCTTTCTGTAATTTAAGTCTCTAGCTCAGCTCGTTCATTGCCTGCAATTATCCTCACTATATTCTTTTGTACGCTATTATGCAGAATGAAGATTCTCGAATGCAAAAGAGATAGAATCTATCACATTGGGTTCATTGACCCATATATCATTAATGAAAGAATGATACAAGACCACGCCAAAGAGACAGAGGATAACTTGCTAAGGTTTATGAAGGCACAAAATACCAAAACAGAAATACTATTTCCTTACAACTTCAAGTGAGTGTTACTGTCTTGTACTACAAATTCTATTTTGCTTACTCGATGTTAAGTGTAGTTGATGAGTTGAGTTATGCATGCCTGCTTATATAAACGTGCGCAGGTTCCACTGGATCATGCTAATCATTAGAGTTGACTACGGAATTGTTGAAACCCTGGACTCACTAGGTAAAGGCCCTCGAGAATACGCCATCGTGGTTTCGATGATCGACAGGTAATGTCAATCATTATCGCACTATATCGGCCTCTTTCGTTCATTTCCTGATATCAAGTAATTAATAACTCCTTTCTTCATTTTCTTTGCCGGGCAGGGTTTGGAAACGGTTCATCAATGATGTTGTCGGTCAATGGAAACCGGAGCTGCATTGGCGACAGCGCAAGGTAATTAAGTTACAAATTCATTAACCAATAAACTTTTTCTACCTAAAAATTGCAAAAAATCTCACCTTAGTATCTGGCAGTTGCCAGATTGAGCCACCGGGATAAGGAGAACCGGCCGTGCTGGGTGATGTGGTGGTGGTTGGGAAGAGGGGGAGAGGGCAGCGACATGAAGGAGGATATGTACGATGGTGGGGAGGATGTTGGAAATATGCCCTAGAGGCAATAATAAATTGGTTATTATTATATTTCCTTGTTAATGATAATTGTTTATTATCCATGCTATAATTGTATTGATTGGAAACTCAAATACATGTGTGGGTACATAGACAACACTGTGTCCCTAGTAAGCCTCTAGTTGACTAGCTTGTTGATCAAAGATGGTTAAGGTTTCCTAGCCATGGACATGAGATGTCATTTGATAACGGGATCACATCATTAGGAGAATGATGTGATGGACAAGACCCAAACTGTAAACGTAGCATTTGATTGTGTCAGTTTATTGCTATTGTTTTCTGCATGTCAAGTATCTGTTCCTTTGACCATGAGATCATGCAACTCACTGACACCGGAGGAATACCTTGTGTGTATCAAACGTCGCAACGTTACTGGGTGACTATAAAGGTGCTCTACAGGTATCTCCGAGGGTGTCTGTTGGGTTGGCATGGATCAAGACTGGGATTTGTTACTCCGTATGACGGAGAGGTATCTCAGGGCCCACTCGGTAATACAACATCACAATGAGCCTTGCAAGCAATGTGACTAAAGTGTTAGCCACGAGATCTTGTATTACGGAACGAGTAAAGAGACTTGCCGGTAACGAGATTGAACTAGGTATAGTGATACCGACGATCGAATCTCGGGCAAGTAACATACCGAAGAACAAAGGGAACAGCATACGGGATTAACTGAATCCTTGACATAGAGGTTCGACCGATAAAGATCTTCGTAGAATATGTAGGAGCCAATATGGGCATCCAGGTCCCGCTATTGGTTATTGGCCGTAGAGGTGTCTCGGTCATGTCTACATAGTTCTCGAACCCGCAGGGTCTACACACTTAACGTTTGGTGACGATTAGTATAATTGAGTTATTATGTTGGTGACCGAAAGTTGTTCGGAAGTCTCGGATAAAGATCCCGGACATGACGAGGATCTCCGGAAGAGTCCGGAGGTAAAGATTGATATATGTGATAATAGTGTTTCGATCTCCGGAAGAGTTCCAGTGTTCACCGGAAGAGGTTCCGGATGTTTACCGAAGTGTTCGGGTGCAGCAACACTTTATATGAGCCAAAGGGATAAAGCCCACGAGGTATTGGAAAGCGCAAAAGTAGTTTTGCTGCCGCGTAAGCGGTACTACCGCTTGTGTGAAGCGGTACTACCGCCAGAGCGGTATTACCGCTTGTGTGAAGCGGTACTACCGCCCAAGCGGTACTACCGCTTGTGTGAAGCGGTACTACCGCCCAAGCGGTACTACCGCTTGTGTGAAGCGGTACTACCGCTTGTGCGCGGCTGTGCGCGGTTCGGCAGGGATCCGAGTTGGACTCTTTCCCTGCGGGCCAAACCGACCTTGTGCGGGCAAAACCGACCCGGAGGAGGCTTTTACTCCAAGTTTAGACCCCAAGGCTCAACATATAAATAGAGGGGCAGGGCTAGCACACGGGACACATCAGGATTTCCCAAGCCGTGTGCCGGCAACCCTAGCCCTCTAGTTCCTCCGTCATAATCTCCGTAGTGCTTGGCAAAGCCCTGCAGAGATTGTTCCTCACCACCATCACCACGCCGTCGTGCTGCTGGAACTCAACCACTACTTCACCATCGCTCGCTGGATCGAGGAGGTGAAGGCGTCATCAAGCCGTACGTGTGTTGAACGCGGAGGTGCCGTCCGTTCGGCACTAGATCGGAAGGATCGTGATTGGATCGCGGGACGCTCGGCGATTTGGATCGCGAAGACGTTCGACTACATCAACCGCGTTTATTAACGCTTCCGCTTAGCGATCTACAAGGGTATGTAGATTCACTCTCCCTCTCGTAGATGCTCATCACCATGGATAGATCTTATGTGTGCGTAGGAAAATTTTTGTTTCCCATGCAACGTTCCCCAACAGTGGCATCATGAGCTAGGTCTATGCGTAGATGAGATCTCGAGTAGAACACAAACGAGTTGTGGGCGTGGGTGTATACATATTGCTTGCCGTTACTAGTTGATACTTGATTCAGCGGCATTGTGAGATGAAGCGGCCCGGACCGACATTACGCGTACGCTTACGCGAGACTGGTTTTACCGCTGCGTGCACTTGTTGCATAAAGGTGACTGGCGGGTGTCTGTCTCTCTCACTTTAGTTGAATCGGTTCAATGAAGTGTTGGGGAACGTTGCATGGGAAACAAAAATTTTCCTACGCACACGCAAGATCTATCCATGGTGATGAGCATCTACGAGAGGGAGAGTGAATCTACATACCCTTGTAGATCGCTAAGCGGAAGCGTTAATAAACGCGGTTGATGTAGTCGAACGTCTTCGCGATCCAAATCGCCGAGCGTCCCGCGATCCAATCACGATCCTTCCGATCTAGTGCCGAACGGACGGCACCTCCGCGTTCAACACACGTACGGCTTGATGACGCCTTCACCTCCTCGATCCAGCGAGCGATGGTGAAGTAGTGGTTGAGTTCCAGCAGCACGACGGCGTGGTGATGGTGGTGAGGAACAATCTCTGCAGGGCTTCGCCAAGCACTACGGAGATTATGACGGAGGAACTAGAGGGCTAGGGTTGCCGGCACACGGCTTGGGAAATCCTGATGTATCCCGTGTGCTAGCCCTGCCCCTCTATTTATATGTTGAGCCTTGGGGTCTAAACTTGGAGTAAAAGCCTCCTCCAGGTCGGTTTGGCCCGCAGGGAAAGAGTCCAACTCGGATCCCTGCCGAACTGTGCACAGCCGCGCACAAGCGGTAGTACCGCTTCACACAAGCGGTAGTACCGCTTGGGCGGTAGTACCGCTTCACACAAGCGGTAGTACCGCTCGGGCGGTAGTACCGCTTCACCAAGCGGTAGTACCGCTTACGCGGCAGCAAAACTACTTTTTGCACTTCCCAATACCTCGTGGGCTTTATCCCTTTGGCCCATATAAAGTGTTGCTGCACCCGAACACTTCGGTAAACATCCGGAATCCCTTCCGGTGAACTCCGGAACCCTTCCAGAGATCAAAACACTATTATCACATATATCAATCTTTACCTCCGGACTATTCCGGAGATCCTCGTCATGTCCGGGATCTTATCCGGGACTCCGAACAACTTTCGGTCACCAACATAATAACTCAATTATACTAATCGTCACCAAACGTTAAGTGTGTAGACCCTGCGGGTTCGAGAACTATGTAGACATGACCGAGACACCTCTACGGCCAATAACCAATAGCGGGACCTGGATGCCCATATTGGCTCCTACATATTCTACGAAGATCTTTATCGGTCGAACCTCTATGTCAAGGATTCAGTTAATCCCGTATGCTGTTCCCTTTGTTCTTCGGTATGTTACTTGCCCGAGATTCGATCGTCGGTATCACTATACCTAGTTCAATCTCGTTACCGGCAAGTCTCTTTACTCGTTCTGTAATACAAGATCTCGTGGCTAACACTTTAGTCACATTGCTTGCAAGGCTCAATGTGATGTTGTATTACCGAGTGGGCCCTGAGATACCTCTCCGTCACACGGAGTAACAAATCCCAGTCTTGATCCATGCCAACCCAACAGACACCCTCGGAGATACCTGTAGAGCACCTTTATAGTCACCCAGTTACGTTGCGACGTTTGATACACACAAGGTATTCCTCCGGTGTCAGTGAGTTGCATGATCTCATGGTCAAAGGAACAGATACTTGACATGCAGAAAACAATAGCAATAAACTGACACGATCAAATGCTACGTTTACAGTTTGGGTCTTGCCCATCACATCATTCTCCTAATGATGTGATCCCGTTATCAAATGACATCTCATGTCCATGGCTAGGAAACCTTAACCATCTTTGATCAACAAGCTAGTCAACTAGAGGCTTACTAGGGACACAGTGTTGTCTATGTACCCACACATGTATTTGAGTTTCCAATCAATACAATTATAGCATGGATAATAAACGATTATCATGAACAAGGAAATATAATAATAACCAATTTATTATTGCCTCTAGGGCATATTTCCAACAGTCTCCCACTTGCACTAGAGTCAATAATCTAGTTCACATCACTATGTGATTTACATTGTAATGAATCGAACACCCATGCAGTTCTGGTGTTGTTCATGTCTAGCCCTTGGAAGAGGTTTAGTCATCGGATCTGCAACATTTAGATCCGTGTGTACTTTGCAAATATTTATGTCGTCCTCCTTGATGTAATCGCGGATGGAATTGAAACGTCGTTTTATGTGTCTGGTCCTCTTGTGAAATCTTGGTTCCTTGGCTAGAGCAATGGCACCAGTGTTATCACAAAACAGAGTCATTGGGTTAAGTGCACTAGGCACTACTCCAAGATCTGTCATGAACTCCTTCATCCAGACACCTTCCTTCGCCGCCTCCGAGGCAGCGATGTACTCCGCTTCGCATGTAGAATCTGCTACCACGCTTTGCTTGGAACTGCACCAGCTAACCGCACCCCCATTAAGAATAAATACGTATCCGGTTTGCGACTTAGAGTCATCCGGATCAGTGTCAAAGCTTGCATCGACGTAACCCTTTACGACGAGCTCTTGATCACCTCCATAAACGAGAAACATGTCCTTAGTCCTTTTCAGGTACTTCAGGATATTCTTGACCGCCGTCCAGTGTTCCATTCCTGGATCACTTTGAAACCTTCCGACCATACTTATGGCAAGGCTGACATCGGGTCTTGTGCACAGCATTGCATACATGATAGAGCCTATGGCCGAAGCATAGGGGATGACACTCATCTTTTCTCTATCTTCTGCAGTCACTGGGCATTGAGTCTTACTCAACTTCACACCTTGCAAAACAGGCAAGAACCCCTTCTTGGACTGATCCATTTTGAACTTCTTCAAAATCTTATCAAGGTATGTGCTTTGTGAAAGTCCTATTAAGCGTCTTGATCTATCTCTATAGATCTTGATGCCTAATATGAAAGCAGCTTCTCCTAGGTCCTTCATTGAAAAACTCTTGTTCAAATATTCCTTTACGCTTTCCAGCATTTCTATATTGTTTCCAATCAGCAATATGTCATCCACATATAATATTAGAAACGCTATAGAGCTCCCACTCACTTTCTTGTAAATACAAGCTTCTCCGTAAACTTGTATAAACTCGAACGCTTTGATCACCTCATCAAAACGAAGATGCCAACTCCGAGATGCTTGCACCAGTCCATAAATGGATCGCTGGAGTTTGCAAACTTTGTCAGCATTCTCTGGATCGACAAAACCTTCTGGTTGCATCATATACAACTCTTCCTTAAGGTAACCGTTAAGGAACGCTGTTTTGACATCCATCTGCCAAATTTCATAATCGAAAAAGGCAGCTATTGCTAACATGATTCTGACGGACTTAAGCATCGCTACGGGTGAGAAGGTCTCATCGTAGTCAACTCTTTGAACTTGTGAAAAACCCTTTGCCACAAGTCGAGCTTTATAGACGGTGACATTACCGTCCGCGTCCGTCTTCCTCTTAAAGATCCATTTGTTCTGAATGGCCTTACGCCCTTCAGGTAATACTTCCAAAGTCCATACTTTGTTTTCATACATGGATCCCATCTCGGATTTCATGGCCTCTAACCACTTCTCGGAATCCGGCCCCATCATCGCTTCTCCATAGCTCGTAGGTTCATCGTTGTTTAACAACATGACCTCTAAGACAGGGTTGCCGTACCACTTCAGGAGTAGTACGCGTCCTTGTCGACCTACGAGGTTCGATAGCAACTTGATCCAAAGCTTCATGATCATCATCATTAACTTCCTCTTCAGCTAATGTAGGCTCCACAGAAACAACTTTCTGCGCTGCGCTACTCTCAGGTTGAAGTAAAGGTTCAATAACCTCATCAAGTTCTATCTTCCTCCCACTCAATTCTTTCGAGAGAAACTCTTTCTCAAGAAATGTTCCGTTTTTAGCGACAAACACTTTGCCTTCGGATCTGAGGTAGAAGGTATACCCAACTGTCTCTTTTGGGTATCCTATGAAGACGCATTTCTCCGCTTTGGGTTCCAGCTTTTCAGGCTGAAGCTTTTTGACATAAGCATCACATCCCCAAACTTTAAGAAACGACAGCTTTGGCTTCTTGCCAAACCAAAGTTCATATGGCGTCGTCTCAACGGATTTCGATGGTGCCCTATTTAAAGTGAATGCAGCTGTCTCTAATGCATAACCCCAAAACGATAGTGGCAAATCGGCAAGAGACATCATAGATCGCACCATATCCAATAAGGTTCGATTACGACGTTCGGACACACCATTACGCTGTGGTGTTCCAGGCGGTGTTAATTGTGAAACAATTCCACACTGTCTTAAGTGACTGCCAAACTCATAACTCAGATATTCTCCTCCTCGATCAGATCGTAGGAATTTAATCTTCTTGTTACGATGATTCTCAACTTCACTCTGAAATTGTTTGAACTTTTCAAATGTTTCAGACTTGTGTTTCATTAAGTAAATATACCCATATCTACTTAAGTCATCAGTGAAGGTGAGAAAGTAACGATAACCACTGCGCGCTTCAATACTCATCGGACCGCACACATCAGTATGTATGATTTCCAATAAGTCACTTGCCCGTTCCATTGTTCCAGAGAACGGCGTTTTAGTCATCTTGCCCATGAGGCATGGCTCACATGTGTCAAGTGATTCAAAATCAAGTGACTCCAAAAGTCCATCAGCATGGAGCTTCTTCATGCGTTTTACGCCAATATGACCTAAACGGCAGTGCCACAAGAAAGTGGTATTATCATTATCAATTCTATATCTTTTGGCATCAATGTTATGAACATGTGTATCATTATTATCGAGATTCAACAAGAATAAACCCCTCACATTGGGTGCATGACCATAAAAGATATTACTCATATAAATAGAACAACCATTATTCTCTGATTTAAATGAGTAACCGTCTCGCAATAAACAAGATCCAGATATAATGTTCATGCTTAACGCAGGCACCAAATAACACTTATTTAGGTTCATCACTAATCCCGACGGTAATCGAAGAGCGAGCGTGCCAACGGCGATCACATCAACCTTGGAACCATTTCCCACGCGCATCGTCACTTCGTCCTTTGCCAGCCTCCGTCTATTCCGCAGTTCCTGTTTTGAGTTGCAAATATGAGCAACCGCACCGGTATCAAATACCCAGGCACTACAACGAGAGTTGGTAAGGTACACATCAATAACATGTATATCATATATACCTTGTTTGTTGTTGGCCGCCTTCTTGTCAGCCAAATACTTGGGGCAGTTCCGCTTCCAGTGTCCAGTTCCCTTGCAATGAAAACACTCAGTTTCTGGTTTGGGTCCAGCCTTGGGTTTCTTCACGAGAGGAGCAACTGCTTTGCCACTCTTCTTAGAGTTACCCTTCTTACCCTTGCCATTTTTCTTGAAACTAGTGGTTTTATTGACCATCAACACTTGATGCTCCTTCTGAATTTCAGACTCAGCGACTTTCAGCATCGCAAACAGCTCGGCGACTGACTTGTTCATCCCGTGCATGTTATAGTTCAACACGAAGCTCTTGTAGCTAGGCGGCAATGATTGAAGAACTCTGTCAGTGATAGCCTCTGGCGGAAGGGGCATCCCTAACTCAGCCAGACGGGTGGAGTATCCAGACATTCTGAGCACGTGATCACTGATAGACCCGTTCTCCTCCATCTTGCAAGCATAGAACTTATCGGAGATCTCATATCTCTCGATCCGGGCATTCTTCTGAAAGATAAACTTCAACTCCTGGAACATCTCATATGCTCCATGACGTTCAAAACGTCTTTGAAGTCCCGGTTCTAAGCCATACAACATTGCACATTGAACTATTGAGTAATCATCAGAACGAGCCTGCCAGGCGTTCACAACGTCTAGAGACTCAACTGGAGCGGGTGGATCACCAAGCGGTGCATCAAGGACATAAGCCTTCTGGGAAGCCGTAAGGATAATCCTTAGATTACGGGCCCAGTCCACAAAGTTACTTCCATCATCTTTCAACTTAGCTTTCTCTAGGAACGCATTAAAATTCAGGGGTGCTACTGCGCGAGCCATGATCTACAACATAAATATAGCAAAGACAACTTAGACTATTGTTCTTAGATAATGAGTTTAGTTAATCATATTTTAAAAACTCCCACTCAAATTGACATCCCTCCGATCATTCGAGTGTAACATGATCCAAATCCACCAACTCAAGTCCGATCATCACGTGAGTTGAGGTGGTTTTAATGGTGAACATCTTCATGTTGATCATATCTACTATATGACTCATGTTCGACCTTTCGGTCTCTTGTGTTCCGAGGCCATGTCTGTACATGCTAGGCTCGTCAAGTTTAACCCGAGTGTTCCGCACGTGTAACATGGCTTACACCCGTTGTATGCGAACGTAGAGTCTATCACACCCGATCATCACGGCGTGTCTCGAAACGACGAACTTTCGCAACGGTGCACACTTGGGGAGAACACAATTTATCTTGAAATTTAAGTGAGGGATCACCTTATAATGCTACCGTCGTCCTAAGCAAAATAAGATGCATAAAAGGATTAACATCACATGCAAATCATAAGTGACATGATATGGCCATGAACTTGTGCTTTTGATCTCCATCTCCAAAGCACCGGCATGATCTCCATCGTCACCGGCATGACACCATGATCTCCATCATCTTGATCTCCATCAACGTGTCGCCATAAGGTTGTCGCGCCGACTGTTGCTTCCACGACTATAGCTAACGTTTAGCGATAAAGTAAAGCATTACATAGCGCTTAATGATTGACACGCAGGTCATACAATAATTAAAGACAACTCTATGGCTCCTGCCAGTTGCCGTATTCATCGACATGCAAGTCGTGATATTCTATACAACACATGATCATCTCATACATCACATATATCTCATCATGTAATTGGCCATATCACATCACAACATACCCTGCAAAAACAAGTTAGACGTCCTCTAATTGTTGTTGCAAATTTTACGTGGCTGCTACGGGTTTGCAAGAACCGTTCTTACCTACGCAAAACCACAACGTGGTGTAGTGATTGCTTTTTGATCTTCTAAAAGAACCCTCTTCATTGAAATCGATTCAACTAAAGTGAGAGAGACAGACACCCGCTAGCCATCTTTATGCAACGAAGTTACATGTTAGTTGAAGGAACCTGTCTCGCGTAAGTGTACGCGTAATGTCGGTCCGGGCCGCTTCATCTCACAGTACCGCCGAATCAAATATCAACTAGTAACGGCAAGCAATATGTATGCATCCACGCCCACAACTCGTTTGTGTTCTACTCGAGATCTCATCTACGCATAGACCTAGCTCATGATGCCACTGTTGGGGAACGTTGCATGGGAAACAAAAATTTTCCTACGCACACGCAAGATCTATCCATGGTGATGAGCATCTACGAGAGGGAGAGTGAATCTACATACCCTTGTAGATCGCTAAGCGGAAGCGTTAATAAACGCGGTTGATGTAGTCGAACGTCTTCGCGATCCAAATCGCCGAGCGTCCCGCGATCCAATCACGATCCTTCCGATCTAGTGCCGAACGGACGGCACCTCCGCGTTCAACACACGTACGGCTTGATGACGCCTTCACCTCCTCGATCCAGCGAGCGATGGTGAAGTAGTGGTTGAGTTCCAGCAGCACGACGGCGTGGTGATGGTGGTGAGGAACAATCTCTGCAGGGCTTCGCCAAGCACTACGGAGATTATGACGGAGGAACTAGAGGGCTAGGGTTGCCGGCACACGGCTTGGGAAATCCTGATGTATCCCGTGTGCTAGCCCTGCCCCTCTATTTATATGTTGAGCCTTGGGGTCTAAACTTGGAGTAAAAGCCTCCTCCAGGTCGGTTTGGCCCGCAGGGAAAGAGTCCAACTCGGATCCCTGCCGAACTGTGCACAGCCGCGCACAAGCGGTAGTACCGCTTCACACAAGCGGTAGTACCGCTTGGGCGGTAGTACCGCTTCACACAAGCGGTAGTACCGCTCGGGCGGTAGTACCGCTTCACCAAGCGGTAGTACCGCTTACGCGGCAGCAAAACTACTTTTTGCACTTCCCAATACCTCGTGGGCTTTATCCCTTTGGCCCATATAAAGTGTTGCTGCACCCGAACACTTCGGTAAACATCCGGAATCCCTTCCGGTGAACTCCGGAACCCTTCCAGAGATCAAAACACTATTATCACATATATCAATCTTTACCTCCGGACTATTCCGGAGATCCTCGTCATGTCCGGGATCTTATCCGGGACTCCGAACAACTTTCGGTCACCAACATAATAACTCAATTATACTAATCGTCACCAAACGTTAAGTGTGTAGACCCTGCGGGTTCGAGAACTATGTAGACATGACCGAGACACCTCTACGGCCAATAACCAATAGCGGGACCTGGATGCCCATATTGGCTCCTACATATTCTACGAAGATCTTTATCGGTCGAACCTCTATGTCAAGGATTCAGTTAATCCCGTATGCTGTTCCCTTTGTTCTTCGGTATGTTACTTGCCCGAGATTCGATCGTCGGTATCACTATACCTAGTTCAATCTCGTTACCGGCAAGTCTCTTTACTCGTTCTGTAATACAAGATCTCGTGGCTAACACTTTAGTCACATTGCTTGCAAGGCTCAATGTGATGTTGTATTACCGAGTGGGCCCTGAGATACCTCTCCGTCACACGGAGTAACAAATCCCAGTCTTGATCCATGCCAACCCAACAGACACCCTCGGAGATACCTGTAGAGCACCTTTATAGTCACCCAGTTACGTTGCGACGTTTGATACACACAAGGTATTCCTCCGGTGTCAGTGAGTTGCATGATCTCATGGTCAAAGGAACAGATACTTGACATGCAGAAAACAATAGCAATAAACTGACACGATCAAATGCTACGTTTACAGTTTGGGTCTTGCCCATCACATCATTCTCCTAATGATGTGATCCCGTTATCAAATGACATCTCATGTCCATGGCTAGGAAACCTTAACCATCTTTGATCAACAAGCTAGTCAACTAGAGGCTTACTAGGGACACAGTGTTGTCTATGTACCCACACATGTATTTGAGTTTCCAATCAATACAATTATAGCATGGATAATAAACGATTATCATGAACAAGGAAATATAATAATAACCAATTTATTATTGCCTCTAGGGCATATTTCCAACATGAAGAGGGTTCTTTTAGAAGATCAAAAAGCAATCACTACACCACGTTGTGGTTTTGCGTAGGTAAGAACGGTTCTTGCAAACCCGTAGCAGCCACGTAAAATTTGCAACAACAATTAGAGGACGTCTAACTTGTTTTTGCAGGGTATGTTGTGATGTGATATGGCCAATTACATGATGAGATATATGTGATGTATGAGATGATCATGTTTTGTATAGAATATCACGACTTGCATGTCGATGAGTACGGCAACTGGCAGGAGCCATAGAGTTGTCTTTAATTATTGTATGACCTGCGTGTCAATCATTAAGCGCTATGTAATGCTTTACTTTATCGCTAAACGTTAGCTATAGTCGTGGAAGCAACAGTCGGCGCGACAACCTTATGGCGACACGTTGATGGAGATCAAGATGATGGAGATCATGGTGTCATGCCGGTGACGATGGAGATCATGCCGGTGCTTTGGAGATGGAGATCAAAAGCACAAGTTCATGGCCATATCATGTCACTTATGATTTGCATGTGATGTTAATCCTTTTATGCATCTTATTTTGCTTAGGACGACGGTAGCATTATAAGGTGATCCCTCACTTAAATTTCAAGATAAATTGTGTTCTCCCCAAGTGTGCACCGTTGCGAAAGTTCGTCGTTTCGAGACACGCCGTGATGATCGGGTGTGATAGACTCTACGTTCGCATACAACGGGTGTAAGCCATGTTACACGTGCGGAACACTCGGGTTAAACTTGACGAGCCTAGCATGTACAGACATGGCCTCGGAACACAAGAGACCGAAAGGTCGAACATGAGTCATATAGTAGATATGATCAACATGAAGATGTTCACCATTGAAACCACCTCAACTCACGTGATGATCGGACTTGAGTTGGTGGATTTGGATCATGTTACACTCGAATGATCGGAGGGATGTCAATTTGAGTGGGAGTTTTTAAGTAATATGATTAACTAAACTCATTATCTAAGAACAATAGTCTAAGTTGTCTTTGCAATATTTATGTTGTAGATCATGGCTCGCGCAGTAGCACCCCTGAATTTTAATGCGTTCCTAGAGAAAGCTAAGTTGAAAGATGATGGAAGTAACTTTGTGGACTGGGCCCGTAATCTAAGGATTATCCTTACGGCTTCCCAGAAGGCTTATATCCTTGATGCACCGCTTGGTGATCCACCCGCTCCAGTTGAGTCTCTAGACGTTGTGAACGCCTGGCAGGCTCGTTCTGATGATTACTCAATAGTTCAATGTGCAATGTTGTATGGCTTAGAACCGGGACTTCAAAGACGTTTTGAACGTCATGGAGCATATGAGATGTTCCAGGAGTTGAAGTTTATCTTTCAGAAGAATGCCCGGATCGAGAGATATGAGATCTCCGATAAGTTCTATGCTTGCAAGATGGAGGAGAACGGGTCTATCAGTGATCACGTGCTCAGAATGTCTGGGTACTCCACCCGTCTGGCTGAGTTAGGGATGCCCCTTCCGCCAGAGGCTATCACTGACAGAGTTCTTCAATCATTGCCACCTAGCTACAAGAGCTTCGTGTTGAACTATAACATGCACGGGATGAACAAGTCAGTCGCCGAGCTGTTTGCGATGCTGAAAGTCGCTGAGTCTGAAATTCAGAAGGAGCATCAAGTGTTGATGGTCAATAAAACCACTAGTTTCAAGAAATATGGCAAGGGTAAGAAGGGTAACTCCAAGCAGAGTGGCAAAGCAGTTGCTCCTCTCGTGAAGAAACCCAAGGCTGGACCCAAACCAGAAACTGTGTGTTTTCATTGCAAGGGAACTGGACACTGGAAGCGGAATTGCCCCAAGTATTTGGCTGACAAGAAGGCGGCCAACAACAAACAAGGTATATATGATATACATGTTATTGATGTGTACCTTACCAACTCTCGTTGTAGTGCCTGGGTATTTGATACCGGTGCGGTTGCTCATATTTGCAACTCAAAACAGGAACTGCGGAATAGACGGAGGCTGGCAAAGGACGAAGTGACGATGCGCGTGGGAAATGGTTCCAAGGTTGATGTGATCGCCGTTGGCACGCTCGCTCTTCGATTACCGTCGGGATTAGTGATGAACCTAAATAAGTGTTATTTGGTGCCTGCGTTAAGCATGAACATTATATCTGGATCTTGTTTATTGCGAGACGGTTACTCATTTAAATCAGAGAATAATGGTTGTTCTATTTATATGAGTAATATCTTTTATGGTCATGCACCCAATGTGAGGGGTTTATTCTTGTTGAATCTCGATAATAATGATACACATGTTCATAACATTGATGCCAAAAGATATAGAATTGATAATGATAATACCACTTTCTTGTGGCACTGCCGTTTAGGTCATATTGGCGTAAAACGCATGAGGAAGCTCCATGCTGATGGACTTTTGGAGTCACTTGATTTTGAATCACTTGACACATGTGAGCCATGCCTCATGGGCAAGATGACTAAAACGCCGTTCTCTGGAACAATGGAACGGGCAAGTGACTTATTGGAAATCATACATACTGATGTGTGCGGTCCGATGAGTATTGAAGCGCGCAGTGGTTATCGTTACTTTCTCACCTTCACTGATGACTTAAGTAGATATGGGTATATTTACTTAATGAAACACAAGTCTGAAACATTTGAAAAGTTCAAACAATTTCAGAGTGAAGTTGAGAATCATCGTAACAAGAAGATTAAATTCCTACGATCTGATCGAGGAGGAGAATATCTGAGTTATGAGTTTGGCAGTCACTTAAGACAGTGTGGAATTGTTTCACAATTGACACCGCCTGGAACACCACAGCGTAATGGTGTGTCCGAACGTCGTAATCGAACTTTATTGGATATGGTGCGATCTATGATGTCTCTTGCCGATTTGCCACTATCGTTTTGGGGTTATGCATTAGAGACAGCTGCATTCACTTTAAATAGGGCACCATCGAAATCCGTTGAGACAACGCCATATGAACTTTGGTTTGACAAGAAGCCAAAGCTGTCGTTTCTTAAAGTTTGGGGATGTGATGCTTATGTCAAAAAGCTTCAGCCTGAAAAGCTGGAACCCAAAGCGGAGAAATGCGTCTTCATAGGATACCCAAAAGAGACAATTGGGTATACCTTCTACCTCAGATCCGAAGGCAAAGTGTTTGTCGCTAAAAACGGAACATTTCTTGAGAAAGAGTTTCTCTCGAAAGAATTGAGTGGGAGGAAGATAGAACTTGATGAGGTTATTGAACCTTTACTTCAACCTAAGAGTAGCGCAACGCAGAAAGTTGTTTCTGTCGAGCCTACATTAGCTGAAGAGGAAGTTAATGATGATGATCATGAAGCTTTGGATCAAGTTGCTATCGAACCTCGTAGGTCGACAAGGACGCGTACTGCTCCTGAGTGGTACGGCAACCCTGTCTTAGAGGTCATGTTGTTAAACAACGATGAACCTACGAGCTATGGAGAAGCGATGATGGGCCCGGATTCCGAGAAGTGGTTAGAGGCCATGAAATCCGAGATGGGATCCATGTATGAAAACAAAGTATGGACTTTGGAAGTATTACCTGAAGAGCGTAAGGCCATTCAGAACAAATGGATCTTTAAGAGGAAGACGGACGCGGACGGTAATGTCACCGTCTATAAAGCTCGACTTGTGGCAAAGGGTTTTTCACAAGTTCAAGGAGTTGACTACGATGAGACCTTCTCACCCGTAGCGATGCTTAAGTCCGTCAGAATCATGTTAGCAATAGCTGCCTTTTTCGATTATGAAATTTGGCAGATGGATGTCAAAACAGCGTTCCTTAACGGTTACCTTAAGGAAGAGTTGTATATGATGCAGCCAGAAGGTTTTGTCGATCCAGAGAATGCTGACAAAGTTTGCAAACTCCAGCGATCCATTTATGGACTGGTGCAAGCATCTCGGAGTTGGAATCTTCGCTTTGATGAAGTGATCAAAGCGTTCGAGTTTATACAAGTTTACGGAGAAGCTTGTATTTACAAGAAAGTGAGTGGGAGCTCTATAGCGTTTCTAATATTATATGTGGATGACATATTGCTGATTGGAAACAATATAGAAATGCTGGAAAGCGTAAAGGAATATTTGAACAAGAGTTTTTCAATGAAGGACCTAGGAGAAGCTGCTTTCATATTAGGCATCAAGATCTATAGAGATAGATCGAGACGCTTAATAGGACTTTCACAAAGCACATACCTTGACAAAGTTTTGAAGAAGTTCAAAATGGATCAGTCCAAGAAGGGGTTCTTGCCTGTATTGCAAGGTGTGAAGTTGAGTAAGACTCAATGCCCAGTGACTGCAGAAGATAGAGAAAAGATGAGTGTCATCCCCTATGCTTCAGCCATAGGCTCTATCATGTATGCAATGCTGTGCACAAGACCCGATGTCAGCCTTGCCATAAGTATGGTCGGAAGGTTTCAAAGTGATCCAGGAATGGAACACTGGACGGCGGTCAAGAATATCCTGAAGTACCTGAAAAGGACTAAGGACATGTTTCTCGTTTATGGAGGTGATCAAGAGCTCGTCGTAAAGGGTTACGTCGATGCAAGCTTTGACACTGATCCGGATGACTCTGAGTCGCAAACCGGATACGTATTTATTCTTAATGGGGGTGCGGTTAGCTGGTGCAGTTCCAAGCAAAGCGTGGTAGCAGATTCTACATGCGAAGCGGAGTACATCGCTGCCTCGGAGGCGGCGAAGGAAGGTGTCTGGATGAAGGAGTTCATGACAGATCTTGGAGTAGTGCCTAGTGCACTTAACCCAATGACTCTGTTTTGTGATAATACTGGTGCCATTGCTCTAGCCAAGGAACCAAGATTTCACAAGAGGACCAGACACATAAAGCGACGTTTCAATTCCATCCGCGATTACATCAAGGAGGACGACATAAATATTTGCAAAGTACACACGGATCTAAATGTTGCAGATCCGATGACTAAACCTCTTCCAAAGGCTAAACATGAACAACACCAGAACTGCATGGGTGTTCGATTCATTACAATGTAAATCACATAGTGATGTGAACTAGATTATTGACTCTAGTGCAAGTGGGAGACTGTTGGAAATATGCCCTAGAGGCAATAATAAATTGGTTATTATTATATTTCCTTGTTAATGATAATTGTTTATTATCCATGCTATAATTGTATTGATTGGAAACTCAAATACATGTGTGGGTACATAGACAACACTGTGTCCCTAGTAAGCCTCTAGTTGACTAGCTTGTTGATCAAAGATGGTTAAGGTTTCCTAGCCATGGACATGAGATGTCATTTGATAACGGGATCACATCATTAGGAGAATGATGTGATGGACAAGACCCAAACTGTAAACGTAGCATTTGATCGTGTCAGTTTATTGCTATTGTTTTCTGCATGTCAAGTATCTGTTCCTTTGACCATGAGATCATGCAACTCACTGACACCGGAGGAATACCTTGTGTGTATCAAACGTCGCAACGTTACTGGGTGACTATAAAGGTGCTCTACAGGTATCTCCGAGGGTGTCTGTTGGGTTGGCATGGATCAAGACTGGGATTTGTTACTCCGTATGACGGAGAGGTATCTCAGGGCCCACTCGGTAATACAACATCACAATGAGCCTTGCAAGCAATGTGACTAAAGTGTTAGCCACGAGATCTTGTATTACGGAACGAGTAAAGAGACTTGCCGGTAACGAGATTGAACTAGGTATAGTGATACCGACGATCGAATCTCGGGCAAGTAACATACCGAAGAACAAAGGGAACAGCATACGGGATTAACTGAATCCTTGACATAGAGGTTCGACCGATAAAGATCTTCGTAGAATATGTAGGAGCCAATATGGGCATCCAGGTCCCGCTATTGGTTATTGGCCGTAGAGGTGTCTCGGTCATGTCTACATAGTTCTCGAACCCGCAGGGTCTACACACTTAACGTTTGGTGACGATTAGTATAATTGAGTTATTATGTTGGTGACCGAAAGTTGTTCGGAAGTCTCGGATAAAGATCCCGGACATGACGAGGATCTCCGGAAGAGTCCGGAGGTAAAGATTGATATATGTGATAATAGTGTTTCGATCTCCGGAAGAGTTCCAGAGTTCACCGGAAGAGGTTCCGGATGTTTACCGAAGTGTTCGGGTGCAGCAACACTTTATATGAGCCAAAGGGATAAAGCCCACGAGGTATTGGAAAGCGCAAAAGTAGTTTTGCTGCCGCGTAAGCGGTACTACCGCTTGTGTGAAGCGGTACTACCGCCAGAGCGGTATTACCGCTTGTGTGAAGCGGTACTACCGCCCAAGCGGTACTACCGCTTGTGTGAAGCGGTACTACCGCCCAAGCGGTACTACCGCTTGTGTGAAGCGGTACTACCGCTTGTGCGCGGCTGTGCGCGGTTCGGCAGGGATCCGAGTTGGACTCTTTCCCTGCGGGCCAAACCGACCTTGTGCGGGCAAAACCGACCCGGAGGAGGCTTTTACTCCAAGTTTAGACCCCAAGGCTCAACATATAAATAGAGGGGCAGGGCTAGCACACGGGACACATCAGGATTTCCCAAGCCGTGTGCCGGCAACCCTAGCCCTCTAGTTCCTCCGTCATAATCTCCGTAGTGCTTGGCGAAGCCCTGCAGAGATTGTTCCTCACCACCATCACCACGCCGTCGTGCTGCTGGAACTCAACCACTACTTCACCATCGCTCGCTGGATCGAGGAGGTGAAGGCGTCATCAAGCCGTACGTGTGTTGAACGCGGAGGTGCCGTCCGTTCGGCACTAGATCGGAAGGATCGTGATTGGATCGCGGGACGCTCGGCGATTTGGATCGCGAAGACGTTCGACTACATCAACCGCGTTTATTAACGCTTCCGCTTAGCGATCTACAAGGGTATGTAGATTCACTCTCCCTCTCGTAGATGCTCATCACCATGGATAGATCTTATGTGTGCGTAGGAAAATTTTTGTTTCCCATGCAACGTTCCCCAACAGAGGAGGCCGCCCCTCGGCGATGTTGGGGGGAAGAGGTCGCGGCGTCATCTGGGAGGAGGAGGTGGTGGCGGCGGTTGCTAGGTCAGCGGGGCTGGCCGCACGGATTTAAAGAAGACACTTTGCCGAGCGCCGATACACGGGCTCTCGGCATATGTCCATACACCGAGTCTTACTTGTTTCCCGAGGCCCTTTTGTGCCATGTGCTCAAGTTTGCCGAGAGGCCTTTTGGCATTACAGGGCCTTTGTCGAGCACCTGTCTTTTGGGTTTCGGCGTAGAGGAAAGCACTCGGCGTTGAAGCTTTTTCCAGTAGTGAACGTGCCTTTAGGAAAAGAAAGAGTAGAAGAACCACCTATTCAGACGAAAAGGTGCTCAAACCATGGCCCATGGAGGAAAAATTTTGTTGACTTTTACGTCTCCTTAGTCGCACTCATACGTCGTCCTATCAAATTAAATTTGTAGATCTTAGGGCATGTCCAACTCGGTCCCGTAAAAAGGGCATCACGAATGTCCGCGCACCGCATCCGTACGGGTTCGTGAACGTGATACATGATGCAACTATCTAACCGTATGCATTAAATCGGGACATTAAGGTGGGCTAAATTTGTTTAAAACGCATATTACATGGGTTGTGGTTGTTGGGAAAAGAAAGAAAAGAGAAAAAGGGACCACCGGCTTGCTTTTTGGTTGGGTATGTAGATGTCCGGACTCTTGTAAAGCCCTCTTAATTTAGTTTGGATTTGCGAGAAAACGAACATGCGGACGGGTCCGTGAACGGATACGACACTATGTTGGATAGCAAAAGTGGCCCGGACAACCTGGTTCGAACCTTTAGGAGAGATTTGAGAGACCACGTTGAAGATGCCCTTTGATCGTAGACTCTAGCTTGCTCCTGGACATCATCTACCTGGAAAATTTGTTGCCGGCTGCATTGAAGGAAGAAGAAGGCAAAGAGCTACCATGTGGGGTCGAGCTCGTTTGCGGAAATGAGTTAGGGGGGTTGCAACATGCTTGGTCAATCAAATTTTAGGGGATTAAAGGAAAGGAGGAGTAGGGATGCATTAGTACTACTGTTGACAACAGTAATTCATAAGCTTTTGTGGGGCAATCATATTGTCATTGCAACCTGAGGCCGAAACAGTGCAGCGTCCCTTTGGGAAAAAAAATAAACTTCCAGCTAGCTCAGGTAAAAAATGAGACCAGCTAGCTACTCAATTGGAAGTTACCGCCGGCAGACAGATTTATGAGCTTAGATGGGACCTCACTCGGGAGATACAAGCACTTTTAAAGCGCCAAGAGGAGGTGCAATGAGTGGGTGGGCAATCTCTTCTCCACGGTTGCAACTGGAGATAGATAGATAGAGAGATATTAGCATGGGTAGCAGGGAAGATGAGATGGAGCTCAAGGAAGAAGAAGAGGCTGGAGGAGTGCAAGGGATGTCTCCGTCGCCCTTCAGGAGGATATGCGTCTTCTGTGGGAGCAGCAAGGGCAACAAGACCAACTACCAGGATGCTGCGGTTGAGCTTGGCAAGGAGCTGGTACGTACACCTAACCTACTCGCCTTCTTCCTCGCCCTTCGTACATATTAATTCTCGGCCGTCATCCCTAGTCGCCTTCTAGTTTTTTCATTTTTCATTTGTTGCGGCAAAGTCCTATTCTATAAGCTTTGTCTGTTGGGAGTTCCCTAGTTCTGTTGTCTGTTCAGTTCTAACCTTTGTCGTTGTCTAGTGGATGTATCAAACTAACTTTATATCTCGCCTGTACAAAGTACAAACACAAGCGACATGACTAGCTACTAGACATGCATGTCGAGTTTTCCTAAGTGCACTGTTCCTGCTAGATGGGTGCGCGGGCATTGCAAGGATAGCCACAAGCACCACTAGTTGCCTGTATGACAACATTGTACAAGATTAGAATTCCCCATAAACTTATCATGCATGTTGCTATGGCTTTACTAAATCACTATATATATAGGTTGCAAGGAACATTGGTTTGGTGTACGGAGGAGGGAGCCTTGGCCTCATGGGTCTGGTCTCTCAAGCAGTCCACAGCGGAGGGAGGCAAGTCACTGGGTACGTAAGTAAGCAGTACTGTAGTAATGATGAATCAAGTTTTGCTCGTACACTGTGTTCCGGACCAAGACGGAAAGAAAGAAACAGAGTCTGGATGTGTAATTTGCTCAGTTTCCAAATGCCATATACATAATTCCTCACAGTGCGCTCCCTGTAGTAGTAATGATGAATCAAGTTTTGTTCGTAGTACACTATGTTCCGCAGCAAGATGGGAAGAAAGAAACAGATTCAGCTGGTTGTGTAATTTCCTCAGTTTCCAACGCCATATAATTTATTTCTCACAGTGCTCTCCCTGTGCAGGGTGATTCCCACGACAATTATGCCTATAGAGGTAACCACATGCACGCTCTGTCTTCCAACAGTTGTCGCATTGTTTCATTTCCGATAATTCCTCGACATCATAATCCATTAGTTATAATTGCACATTTAGCGGTTTTATTTTAAATGACTTTATTTGTCAAATTGTTAGTGACCACCATTGTGTAAACACTTAAACCTCAACCAAGTATTGCATGATATTTTATGTTTCTTATACGGGAATTTCATAATGATTGGATGTAGGTTTAATATGCCTGGTGACATATTGGACAATATATATGTACATAAATTGGGGACATAAATGACAAATATTTTAGCTAAGCTTGTCCGTATAATGTTCTTATAAATCAAATAAATTTCACAATAATGTAATACCAAAGCATAACAAGTATTTAATTTAGACTTCTCCTTCTGTTGTAGTACAGAAAAAACCTTATACAATCACATATCAGATTCTTAATGTAACATAAGAAAGTACAATATGTGTGTGCAATATTTTAATACCTTCCTGAAAGTTTAAATATTTTAATTTTACTTTATCATTTACTTAATAATAATGTGTATTCTCTGCATATATGTCCATATCAGTCAAAAAAATAGGCAAAATGTTTGTTATATAGTATCACATATATGTGCATTCATGTATTGGCTGATCGATATTTGTGAAGTAATAATACAACATGATATGCTAAGTCATTTTAGGTAGGCTGCCCAAAACAATATGATGATTGTATCAGCCAATATTTTGAACCTTGATTTTATGGTGTTTAAAGCTTATAAGGTGCAGGTACCGACTTTATCAATGGAAAATAAAATGTTGACATATTATACCCCATACCAGAATAATTCATGCTTCTAATCAACCTTCTAGCATGTATTGACATGATTATCTCTCCTTCTTATAATGATTTGAACTCATGGTCGTCTGCTCACTTATCTTTCAATCTTCCTCCTGTCCACTCTGAATGTGTGACTGGTGGGACCGTGCTCTTTCTATCTTCTCGCATCAACAAGACACCCCATCATCCTGGCTTCTCCTACCACTAAACACATTTGAGCCAACTAAAAATACTCACCTAACGTAGCCTACAGGATTCTTGAGCAAATTAAATTACATCATGTACAAGGTTTAAAATATCGTCTATCGGGTTCATATCGGTTGGGCTTGAATATATCGGATTCGGATATCACGTGATATATCGTATGGCATGAAATTATATCAACGAAAAAATATCAAAGGGAATATATCCATATTTGTTTTCCAATATTATTTTTCAAAAATATCTTTGTAAGTACAAAAATGGATGGTGTCAACACTCTAGCAAATATATTCATATTCCTAGTTTATTATTGTTAATTAATAAACTATTTAAGGCAGTTCACAAAATCTTCACTCTAAGATTAAGCACAATATGTTATATATGTGTTGTCCAAAACATTATGCATATGACTTTGATAATACGATGAAGTTCTAAATACATAATATTTTTTCACCGCTTTCTGTTAAATAATTGTCTTCATCGACGTATCGGTCTGTATTGGTGGGCATATCGGGTCAGATATCAGCCATATCGGTCAATATTTCGCTCCATATCATCTTATAATATTTACCAAATGCTACGTTATGCTTATATCGATAGTGCCCCAAAACTGGTATATCAGCCTATATCTTTGTCGTATTGGTTAGATTTAAAAACTTGATTATGTGGCATAGCATAGGCACCTTGGTAGCAAAACATACTCTCTACGCAAAGTTGCTCATTTTTTTGGAAAAAGGGAATTAATTGTTTTTGACGATTTTACTTAGATGAAGCAGAAAGATTGACGTGGCGTCTGATTTTTAGGTATATTAACACATTGCACGCATATCTTGTTGTTTTTCGTTGCAGATAATAGGTGAGACAGTGGGGGAGGTGAAGGAAGTGGCAGATATGCACCAAAGGAAGGCTGAGATGGGCAGGCAATCTGATGCCTTTATAGCGCTCCCTGGTTAGTATAGTACATCGTGCTAACACCTGCAGATCTTAGCAGAGCTCTTGAATGTCATGCAGCTTTTGCTAGGTGATATAGCCAGTACATTGAAAAAATTAGCTCCGGTCCAGTTCACTTGCGCTAGTGCAGAAGTGCATGAAAGAGGGCCACAGAAATTTATTTATACACTTTTTGAACAGAAAAAATAATAAAAGTTTTGATTCCCTTATTTTGATATAGTGAACAAAGGATAAGTACTTATTTAGGATGTTGCAGGCAGGTTGACGCATCGCCTGCAATTAATAGAGGACCCTGTGGTGGTTTCTTTAATGAAAATCGACGAGGAGGCTCGTTTTGTTTCAAAAAATTAAGCATGCAATAGAGGGGGAAATTCCTGTCCGCTGTAAATGTGAAATATGCTACTGTACTATACCACTCTTCATGAAAGAGGGACAACAAATTCTTTATAGTACTCTTTTCTGGAAAAAAAAATAAGCGTTTAGATACAAACAGAGATGTGAAAAGTAAAGTTTGATATAGTAAACAAAGCATAAGTTATGCATTGTTTTTTAGCACATTATCATAGGAGCAATAAAAACTTAAGATACAATTAGTAGAATGCATTATTTCTTAGGGGTTGTATCTAATAGCGGTTGTTGCAGGCGGGTACGGAACACTTGAAGAGGTCCTGGAAGTAATCACATGGGCCCAGCTTGGCATTCACGAGAAGCCGGTAAGTGTAAATGTACATAATTACCAAAACTTGACGTACTACCGTACAAACATTCTGACGGTTAATGCATGCATGGGTAGGTCGGGCTGCTGAACGTGGACGGCTATTACAACGCTCTGCTATCTTTCATCGACAAGGCCGTGGAGGAAGGTTTCATCACGCCCACGGCTCGCCACATCATCGTCTTGGGTACCACGCCCAGTGAACTGCTGGACAAGCTGCAGGTATCTATTCCTAATCCTACCTGACATTCAAAAACGGCGACTTTTCCATTGTTTGGAGCTAAAAGCTGATCCTTGGATCACCTCATTGATGTTCACAGCAGTACTATCCACGTCACGAGGAAGTCAAGTGTGAGATGGAACAACTCAGCATCAGCCGTAAGAACTGCGACATCCCGGAAGGCCGGAACTGAAAGAAACAACAACGATCATCCCAGGGCCGTACGTGATGCAGCATGCTGTGAGTTCGAGTCAAACTCATGGATGCTTCCCAGTTCACATCCATGCATGCATGTTCCATTAGCGATGACGCCATGAATGCCGCGGAAAGCTACTACCAACACTCGATGATATTTCATTTTATTTTTCTGATAAAGAGAGCTCCCTCTCTGATTTCATAGAAAGAAATCTCAATGTTTTTTTCTCTATCATACTCTATGATCTTTCCTGTATTTGTGATTTAATTCCTTCACATTTGTAGAAGGCACCTAATCATGTGAATCAATGCAAACTAGTTTCAGCAAAAGTGTATTTCCATGGGAACTTAGAGAATGATGGTTTCTTTCAGCAACGAACCCAAATTCAAGCAATTGGGTAGAAGTTGAAAGCACAATGATGCCATCAAAGTGGGGACATAAGGTTAGGGTTCCCCTTTAGTATGTGTTTTATTTGTTGGGCATAGTAGAAAATTCCAAGTAATTTGTGCGCATAGTTGGAATGTGAGGTACGTTAGAGCATCTAAAGACGGATACCTCAAATCCTCCCTATACATCCGGGGCGGACGGTCGGGTTAGTGACCGTCATGAAAATGTGAACCAACCTAACCTCTCTCAAACCTCCCCTCTAGCTCCAGAATGTTCAGCACCCTCCATACCTAGCTTATATCTGAGGCGGTTATGGGGAAGCCCAAGCGAGCCTGGACTCATCTGCCACATCAAATCTATCCCACGCTCGCCCACTCAGACTGCACAAATATACCCTCCCTATCAGCATCCGAACGAAACCCTAGCCATTTCCCACTCGAGGCGCCTGATCGCGACCGATCCGGAGACGGCGATAGGCGGCATCAAGTACGAACCCCGGCTGGCCGCGGAATCACTCTAGTGGGTCATCGACCTATCAACTTCCCGCTCTTAAGTCCAAGATCAACGACGCCAATGCACATAGCCTCGATTGCGCCGGCTGCCCCAGGTGAGGTGGCAAGTCCGAGGCCAAGGATTGGTGTGCTCATCATGTGAGGGCAAAGGCATGGAATGGCGTTGAGGCTGAGTCATATCTCGCCGCGCCGGAAAATGAAGTGTGCCGCCACATTTGGGACAAGCGACAAATCGGGTCCACACGTGCCCTCGCACGGGAGCAAACGAGGAAGACCATGGTCATGCATCCTTCGGACGAGAAAAAGAAGGACACCGTATCTTACCCCTACAACTTCCGCAGCAAGCAAATCAAAATTGATATGTATTAGATTTTTTATCAATACCTCGACAATGAGAACAACGGCAACCGCAAAGGCAGGGGCAAAGCTAAGGGCATGGGCAGCCATGGGTGAACTTTCCCCATAGATCTTGTTTAGAACATGCTAATTTTTGTAGTCTGGTGGTATGTCTGATGAATTACCACTATGTTACGTGCGATATAGATGAACTATGTGGGTTTATTGTATGTTGCATGAGATTGTATGAGTTTGAGGATTTCCTAATGAGGGACACGGCTATGGACACATACATTTGAGAGTTCACTGGGCGCCTTTCCGCCAATGCGTTTGTGGACGTCCGCAAACATTTGAGAGGTCGTATTAGAGGAGTCCGGTTGTAGATGCTCTTAGTTGTATCCATGCACATATCACTCCGTTTTGCGCTCATAGCTTCTGTCATCACTTCTCGCGTTCTCGGATAGGATGCCCTTGATAAACACTACACCAAAATCCCTAGTTGCCGACGGCCAAAGCTATGCCGACGGCCACCCTCGGCATAGATGTCGGCTTACCGACATCTATGCCGAGGGTGGCCGTCGGCATAGCTTTGGCCGTCGGCAACAGGCTCCCTGGCTGTCGGCATAGCTCTAGCCGTCGGCATACAGTGCCACGTGGCCCTTGGACTACCGGTCGGCTAACGCCGTTGGAGCTATGCCGACGGCCCTACCGTCGACAACATTATTTTATTATTATTTTAATTTCATGTTTTTAAAATTTCCTATTTGAGTTATGTAAATTTAAATATATACAAATTATATATCAATTTGGGGTAGAATTTTCCATAGATTATGAATATCCATTGTGTTTATGTTTTTGAATATGTTAAAAATGCGACATAATGTACTTTTGCAAATAGGTCCTTATAGTTTGTTAAAATCAAAAGTAATTCATACTTGCATCGATTTTGACAAATTTTATATGTTTTTGGATCAGAATCTTGCAATGATTCTATTGGCATACTATTTTTCAAATTTAAATTGATTAAAATACTAGACCAAGCGGTTAGTGTTTACGCCGAAACGAGCACCATGATTCCTACAGTTGCAAAGGAACCCCGATTTCCTTTGATCCATTGCTTCCCAAATTTCTCCTAGACCCTCTCATATACCTTTATCCCCAGGATATGCAAAAATATTGCCAAGTCATGTGCAATGTTTTTCATTTAAAATTAATTCCCTTTTCTGCCAGTTAATGGGATTAAATCCAGGAAAATACTTAGACACCTCCAAAGTTCATGAAAACTTGTGGACATGATCTTTGTGATCCTATTGACCTCTCCCAAAGATATTGACTACAAATAAATAAAGGAAATTGCATTTCCCTTTATAAAGCTAATATTCCCTTTTTAGCCCCTTTCTAATGGAGCTACTATTTTGGTTGCTCCATTAGAGCTCAAATGAATTGGGGAAGCTCCTACCACCCAACCTATGACCATTTCTATCAAAACATGGAGTTCCCTAGTTCAAATTTTGAGCATAGCCTCCATTTGCAAATTCAGGGCAGAATAGCACTTTACAAAGGAAGTGTTATTTATATTTGCCCATTGCTCCACAAACTTTTTGTGCAAGCTCTCATAATCATATCACCATGTTGTGCCAAGTTTCAACCCCATTGGCCTAGCCAATCTTCCTGACAAAAATCACAAAGTTTCTGTCCAGAATAAAGCTTTGTGAAGGAAGTGCAAGCTAGGAGTCACCAAATGATTTGAAATTTTTCACACATGTTCCCCCACCCCAATAACCCTTGTACACAAGTTTGAGCCAAATCCAACAATCCAAGGTGAGGCCACCTTCAACAAAGCATTTCTGGACCAATGTAGCAGTTGTAAAGGAAGTGCTAGTTGCGCTAGCCCATTTGATCTGAAATTTTGCAGAGTATCTCATTTGAGCATATCATTGACCTACTCCAAAATTCAGATCATAGCTCATGTCCCAACTCCCCCTAGCCAGCACAAACACCTTCTGTGCAGATCACTTTCAGGAAATTTGTCTTTTTTAGGAGAGGTGTATAAAAATCATTTGACATGCAAACATTTGGTCAATTATTAATAAAATGTCTAGTATTTTTTTAAAATGGAGTGCTTCAAATTTACACCAAATATTTGGTAGGTTCTTCACAAAAAAACCCTACTTTTGGCACTCAGAAAATGAAAAATGGATTTTTCGTGCAAAGAAAATGAAAACTTCCTTCGGCAAACTTGTTGGACAGTCCAATATACACACATATACAAAATATGACATCATTTGGGAAAACTATCCTTTGAAACTAGCCATAACATCGGTCATTTGGCTTGAAAGCCATGAATCTTCATACTCGATAGCTCATTTTGAGAAGACTTTTTTTAAGATATTTGCCTTATTCCAAGTTTTTTATTTTGTATGGTTACTAGGACATAAATGAGGATGCAACGCGAAGGTTTTACATTTTTTGATTTTTTTTTGAATTGTTTATGTCGATTTCAAAATGCGATCAAAACGGGGGGAGCATGGTCGGTGATAGCTAGGGGTGGAATCTTGCAAAACTCTTGGTGAATCTCTGATGAAATGACTACTTTTGTACCTAGAAATGATTTTTTGAAAAAATAAAGAGCAAACTATCAAGCACATGTAGTTCAAATTTGACCCCGTCCCTGCTAGATCAGTGGAAATTTGTATTTTTTAGGAGAGATGTATAAAAATCATTTGACATGCAAACATTTGGTCAATTGTTAATATAATATGGTCTAGTATTTTTGAAAAATGGAGTGATTCTAATTTACACCAAATATTTGGTAGGTTCTTCACAAAAAAACCCTACTTTTGGCACTCAGAAAATGAAAAATGGATTTTTCGTGCAAAGAAAACGAAAACTTCCTTTGGCAAACTTGTTGGCCAGTCCAATATACACACATATGAAAAATATGAGATCATTTGGGAAAACTATCCTTTGAAACTAGGTATAACATCGGTCATTTGGCTTGAAAGCCATGAATCTTCGTACTCGATAGCTCATTTCGAGAAGACTTTTTAAAGATATTTGCATTATTCCAAGTTTGTTGTTTTGTATGGTTACTAGGACATAAATTAGGATGCAACGCGAAGGTTTTACATTTTTTTGATTTGTTTTGAATTGTTTTTGTCGATTTCAAAATGCGGTCAAAACGGGGGGGCATGACCGATGATAGGTAGGGGTGGAATATTGCAAAACTCTTGGTGGATCTATGATGAAATGACTACTTGTGTACCTAGAAATGATTTTTTGAAAAAATAAAGAGCAAAATATCAAGCACATGTAGTTCAAATTTGACCCCGCTCCAGCTGAATCGGTGGAAATTTGTCTTTTTGAGGAGAGGTGTATAAAAATCATTTTACATACAAAAATTTGGTCAATTGTTAATAAAATATGGTCTATATTTTTTCAAAAATAGTTTGGTTCAAATTTACATCAAATATTTGGTAGGTTCTTCACAAAAAAAATCCTACTTTTGACATTCAAAAAATGAAAAATAATTTTTTTGTGCAAGGAAAATGAAAACTTCCTTCGGCAAACTTGTTGGCCATTCCAATATGCACACATTTGCACAATATGAGATCATTTGGGAAAACTATCCTTTGAAACTAGCAATAACATCGGTCATTTGGCTTGAAAGCTATGAATCTTCATACTCGATAGCTCATTTTGAGAAGACTTTTTTAAGATATTTGCCTTATTCCAAGTTTGTTATTTTATATGGTTACTAGGACATAAATGATGATGCAAGGCGAAGGTTTTACATTTTTTTGATTTTTTTTGAATTGTTTATGCCGGTTTCAAAATGCGGTCAAAACGGGGGGGCATGACCGGTGATAGCTAGGGGTGGAATCTTGCAAAAATCTTGGTGGATCTATGATGAAATGACTACTTGTGTACCCATAAATGATTTTTTGAAAAAATAAAAACTAAACTATCAAGCACATGTAGTTCAAATTTGACCCCGTTCCAACTGAATCGGTGGAAATTTGTCTTTTTGAGGAGAGGTGTATAAAAATCATTTTACATACAAACATTTGGTCAATTGCTAATAAAATAGGGTATATATTTTTTCAAAAATGGAGTGGCTCAAATTTACATCAAATATTTGGTAGCTTCTTCACAAAAAACCCCTACTTTTGACATTCGAAAAATGAATCTTATTTTCTATTGGTCTAGCCCTCCTCTCGCGGATCAGTGACGTGGCAGGGCAACACCCCCCCACCACGCACGATCTGAGGAGCCGACCCCACCCTCACGTGGTCTCCTTATCCTCTCGTCCCTGCGCCCACCCTCTCCTCTCCATCTGCCGGCGCACCAGGCGCTCGAGCTGCCCACCTCCCACCTCCGATTTTTTTTGAAAATGTAAACATGGTCTAAAGAACATAAAATTTGGAGTGGTATTGGTTTATATTTCCTAGAAGACGTAGAAAAAGTTTGAATTTTTTTACTAAATTTTAACTTGTTTATTTTATCAAAAATAGTAGGGTCAAGAAACACAACTTTTTTGCTGATTTCCTATTGGTTGGAACAACCTTCTCTTGGATTGATGACATGGCAAAGGCATCCAACCACCACCACACATCAACGCACCACACCAGCCCCTCCACATCACATGCCTCCTCGCACTGGATTGAAGGCACGAACAGCATGGAGGAGAAGCTCCCTCTGAAACAGAGTTCGTGCGCCGTCCTGGCTCCTGTCGTGCTCCGGCGAGCCGGTCGCCAAGCCAGCCGCTCCCCTCCGGTAAGCACGGCTTCGGCTCCTCTTTTCTCCCCTTTTCTCTTCCTCTCTTCCTTCCCTCTCACTTCTCTGCGCTCGTACAGGACCGCCATGGCTGCTGCCCTCGGAGTGACCGCACCCTCCTCGCCGTGGCCACGCCCCCCTCGCCGTGCCCGCGCCCCCCTCGCCGTGGCCACGCCCCAGCCGCGCTGTGGCCGCGCCGCACCTCGCCGTGCCCGAGCCCCTGACCCGCCGCGACGTGCCCGCACGCCCACCTCGCCGTGGCCGCGCCCACGCCCAGACGCCCACACCCAGGTGGCCTTGCCGTGGCCGCACGCCCACCTCGCCGTGCCCGAGCCCGCGACGTTCCGCGGACGCGCCGTGGCCGCGCCCACGCCCAGATGCGCCATGACGAGCTACCGGCGGCGGCACTGCTGCCATGCCTTTTTTTAATCCAGTTAAATAACTACGCCGACGGCCTTACCCTCGGCATACCTCTTCGTCAGGATAGCCGAGGTATCGACACGTGTCACACAGAGCCGATGGGAATGCCGTTGGCATAGGTCATTGACGGAAGCGCTCGCATGCTGACACGTGG
Organism: Elymus sibiricus; assembly: GCA_039707655.1. Lineage (NCBI taxonomy): Eukaryota > Viridiplantae > Streptophyta > Magnoliopsida > Poales > Poaceae > Elymus > Elymus sibiricus. The sequence continues at coordinate 27,238 of CM077664.1, read as the reverse complement.
CACGACGGCACCTGACGGAGCTGCCGTCTATTTCGTTTGCCGACGAGAAATCGATACCGACGGCCAGGGAAAAGCCGTCGGCATAGCTTGGTTGCCGACGGTTTTTTGTATGCCGACGGTCTTTCGAGCTTTGCCGATGAATACGCTCCCGACGGCCGTATGCCGACGGTGGCCGTCGGCATAGCCTATGCCGACGGTTTTTTGGGCTATGCCGACAGCTTTTGCCGTCGGCAACTAAGCATTTTGGTGTAGTGAAAGTGCATTGATCATCTCCCACGACTCCTTCGCCGGCAATTTCTTTTCAACCATTTTATTCATGACGTTGAAGGTACTCCCTCTTTAATTTAATATAAAATGTTTTTTTGACACTATGAGTGTCAGAAAACATCTTATAGTAAGTTACAAAGATAGTAGGATGGAGTATATTGCAAGCACCAGCACAGGATCCCTGTAGTACATTGTAGGTGACTGCAGACTTCTGTCTTGGATTCTGTACTTTGTTCTAGGAATGATTGTATGAATATTTCAATTAATTAATATATGGGGAGTTTAAAAAAATAGCAATTAGGAACCAAGGAACTTGGCCAACCCGCCTTGGAAATTGCCTCCAATACTACTCGGACTACACACAGATTAATCATAACAACCTAGCATGGTTGGTGAAATAATAAGAACTGAAACATTAGCACACAATTGATTGAGAAAAAATCATATTAGTACACAGCTCTGAAGATTTTATCTATGACATAGATGCGAGCAGAAAACTACACGATATAGATATTATGACCTTGAATAATAAGGGAAAGACTAAGGTAAAGTGACATAGAAAGAAATTACTAAGTACATATAGCTAGCTGATTAAAAGAAACATCACCTAAATATCTTAATCTAATCGAAACGGAAAACACCATCCACAACAGTCGTGATGTCCACATTATCGCCAACAAAGATTTCCTCCTCCTCTCCCACATCCTCAGCGCAAGCGTTCAAATCCAACCTTAAACGACGTGATTCCACTCCCTTATCCTTGTGGCTTTGTGTATTGATAATTTGATGGTTCATCAGAGTGGAGGTTGCCATTGTTCTCGAGCTGGACGTCTCTTCAGTGCTTAACACAACGATGGCGTCCTCCAAGTCGACCATGTCACTCTCATTGCAACTCATGATTCTCCCCGTTGCAATCAAGTTTTTGATTGCAATTTTTGACTGGCAATCCTGATGGTTTATACCGCTGATAAACACAACACGGTGAGGGTTTTCTTGTATGGCTTCCAGCAATCTTCTCATAACATATGTATTGTCAATGTCTCTTGACCTCTTCCTCTTGTTGGAGAGGTTGCTGGTGGCAGAGCCGGAGCTGTCACCAATGTGCAGCATGGAGAGCTCATTGTAGGAACCAAAAATGAGGTTTGTGAGCTGCTGGGCCATCACCTTCTTGCCATAGTCATCACGTCCTTGGAAGAGCAGCCAAGTCGTGGACGAGGCCAAACTCCAAGACCTCCTCATCATGCCAGATCTGCATAAGAGAACGGTGCTTGCTATGCCGTGGGCGATGTCCTTGTGCTGTGGGACGTGACGCTCAAGTGCATCGCACATTATCCTGAAATTTGTGGCAGAGAGCTCCAAGAACTTTTTCTGACGACAGGTAGCCTACATTGCGGAACGATGCTCACTTGAGTTACCACTAGGAAAATTGCCCGTGCGTTGCAACGGGAGAGTGCAAGAGTCGACGGCATATATATTGCATCCGGCAAGCAGTTTATTCACACATTTTAATGAAGAAATTATTTTTAAATAAAATGGTTCCTCAGCTCATGTGAAAAGTGAAATATCTGAAAATATAACTTCTATTTATATAAAGGTACATGCAAGTAATAAATTTTTAAAATACATAACTATACCGGCCATATTGTTCCTTTTAGGAAGGTGATATTCGTGCCCTTCTTCCTTCTCGCCTTCACATCCATCATCGGGACTTCATACACCGGGATTGGATTGTTTTTCTGGACGTAGTCGTCATGAGCAATTAGCGTTTAGTGTTTATTTTGTCATAAAAATCAGTTTGTAGTTTTATTAAAGACATGTACCTACCAAACTGACACGAAATAATTCAAAATGACTGATCAGTTAAAAATCTATTCTAATGTTTCCTCAAGCATTGTCAAGCATCACGAACACATGCATCAACAACAGCGCACATTGTTTTTTGGGTTAGCTTCGGCGGTCTAAATCACGACGGGCTTGTCCGAAGAATGAAGACAAGCCAGCTTAATCAAACCGTAAGGCTTTGGAAAAATAAACTATCTAGCTAACCGCCATGTTTGAAGCAAAACACTATATCCATATAATTAATCGTATAGCTACTGTATGCAGGTCCCCCTTCGATTCATACCTAGCTCCTTAGAAATATATATTTTTTGGAAAAGAGTATATATTAATATCGAGAAGACATCAATTACACCCGGCCTCTGCAACAACGCAATGCCCTAATGGCACGACGGATGCACACAGCCAACTAAAGAAAAAGAAGCTAAAAAGAAAAAAAAATCCCGCTACAGAGTTCCAGTCCTTGCAGCAGCAGTACAACCATCACCAAGACAGCACCTAATGTCCAAGTTCTCCAAAAGCGACGTCTCCAATAAGGAAACAGTACACCAGCACCGTCATCGCCCGATCATAGATCTAGGGTTTTCACCCTGGAGAAAATCCCCGCTCTCAAAACAATGCCTTCAACAAAGCTATTGCCAGGCACAACCAATTAAGGCCAGACCTTGGATTTTCACCCTGAGAGGTAGGACCTTGAACTTCACCTGTGTTGTCGCCCCCACTTACATACCGCTGCTACGAATCCCGAAACTCCAAGCAAGTTCCTCAACGCCGAAGACTCCAATCACCATCACTAGTCCTCCGATCTCGGCTTGCATGACATTCTCCGCCTCTGACTTCACCATGGATTAAATCTCCTGATGGCAACAGATAGCAGAGCTTCGCGCCGCTCCCACCTTTGGGGAAACCATGAGCACGACCGAATCGCATCCGATCCAGCAATCTCCAGGCATGAGACGCCCAAGGGAGTTCGCCGGCGGAGCCTTCCGAAACTTGACACTCCGGCCAGATCAAGGAGGACAAGCATCAAGCAGATCTCCGTCTTAGCGCGAGAGGAACCCTAGGATTGCCACCATTATTCAGGCCGAGCCAGCAGCCCCCACGCCACCGGTAGGCTGCAGAGAAGTAGACGATCATGGTCGCCGTCGACCTCGCAGATCCCATCCGGCGCCGAAACTAGCTCATGTCGTCGGACACCATCGGGATTCGGGAGCGCCTCCAGAGCCGCCGCCCGGAGCGCCGCCTCCGCCGCAGTCTCGCCCCACCACCGCGAGGCCTCCACGCCGCCGTCGGAGCAGCCACGCCGCCGCGTCCCTCGTCGAACGCCGTGCCCAAACGGAGGGCCCTCAGCCCGTGCCAGGACCCCCCGAGCGAGGGAGAGGGGAGGCCCCGCCGCCGCCAGCGTCCGGCCTTCGGCCGGCGACGCCGTCCGGCGGCGGCGAGGAGAGGAGGGAGCGAGGGAGGACCTGGAGTTAACGGCGGCTAGGGTTCCCCCCGTCGCCCGCGGGTGCGACGTGGGGGTTACGAGTCGTGAGGTGGATGATGGCCGAGGAGATCGACCCCCTGATATGAATGCGTGAGGCAAATTTTCTGCGAAACTGGGGACTTTTGTGCAAGGGATGGTGGCCCAGGGCCAATGGCAACCGACCGAGGAGGGCACCGGAACGAACTCGACAGCAAGGACGATTCATGAGCACATGCTAGGATGCTAGTGCGTACGACTACTACTCCTCCGGTGCAGAAGGACGATTCATGAGCACATGCTAGGATGCTAGGATGCAAGGACGATTCATGAGCACATGCTAGGATGCTAGGATGCTCAGTGCACGTTCCATGAGAACAAAGAGGCCATCTCCAGAATCCTATAAGCTATCTTCCAAAGTAAAATATTCATGTAATCTATTTTGATTTAACTACCTAGCGTAGTATGCTACTACAGTCTACATGAACTGTAGTTAGTTTTTTCCAACTAACAATTCAGAAAGGGGTCTCTTCCAGAAAGCAGTATAAAAAAGTAACACAATAAAGAAGGCTGACAGGGTTAATTTCTGCAAGTGATGCAGCCCAATACCAACCAAACCTCCTCTCAAATCAGCTCGATTCAACACAATCTAAGCTATGGAGGAGGGCTAAAATGAAGAGAGGGAGAAGCAGAGTCACGCACCTGCACCCCTTGGCCGTGGCGCACATGACCATGTTGCCCGTCGGCTGAACCTCCAAGGTAGGCGGGGAGGGACGGCCGTACACTGGGCACTGGCCTTGTATTGCTGGCACCGGCGTTCGGCTAAACCTCCAAGGCAGGCGGGGAGGGACGGCCGTACACTGGCCTTGTATTCCTGGCATCGGATCCACACTGGAAAACACAGCGTCCTCGTGCGAGTAGAAGGCAGCCCTCTGCCCCAGCCAGCGTCCTCGTGCGAGTAGCAGGCAGCCCTCTGCCCCAGCCAGCGACCTGCCTCAAGCGTCCTCTCGAGCTCAGGCGCGCTGCTGCTTGGCGCACTCATGGGCTTGTAAGGCTTTGGATCTGGGCACACATGGCGCTGCTCAGGCTCGGGCTTCACAATTAAGAGGGAAGGGGAGCCGGAGGCCGGGCGGGGGGCGGAGCAAGAGACACTGGTAGAAACTGGGCCTTTCGTCCGGAGCTTTAGTCCCGGTCGTGTTGGGGCCCGGGACTAACGAACCTTTAGTCCCGGTTCCAACGGCGCTGGTGTCTCCAACCGGGACTAAAGGTCTATCTTTAGTCCCGGTTGGAGACACCAACCGGGACTAAAGTCTTTTCCTACATTATCATCGTCCTGCCCGAGCCAGATCCATTTAAGCTTTCTCCTCTGTTTCCTCTCGCGAGCTCGAGTTCATGCCCATTTTTTCCCAAGATTTGTCAAGATTTGGCGGCGCCCATCTTATCCAAGGGTTCTAATGTAGGAGATATGCCCTAGAGGCAATAATATATGTTATTGATTATCTCCCTGTTCATAATTAGGTTTATGTTTCATGCTATAACTGCTATGGTTCTCGAGTCTACAATAACCACGAGGCTCGGAGGAAGACTCATATGCACGTATGGAATAATAAACGGTAAAATGTATTCCTAGTCTGGCCTCTAAGACTGGCTCAAGTATTGCATGATGATCATGTTTTCCTGATCATGGGCATGGCTATGCCGGCAATTTTGAGGGCACAATGTTAGAAGAACATTTGTGTTGAATCGACCCGAATTGATGTTATGCTATGAGATTCATTCGTCATAAGTTAATGGTTAATAACACAGAGATGGTTAACGTTTGCATAATTCCTTAGACCATGAGAGTATCGAGTTACTTCATGCTTGCTTCATGAACTTTGGGGTTTGTTAAACGTCATCCGTAAATGGGTGGCTATTACGGCGGCTTACGGGTTCATGGAAAAGTATGTCAAGTAACTTGATAGCTCAAGATTGGGATTTGCTCCTCCGACGATGGAGAGATATCTCTGGGCCCTCTCGGTGTTACGGTATCCATCATCGTCTGGCCAGACACTTTGTGATTTGATCACGGGGATGCCGGAACACGGGAACGAGAAAAGAGAACAATACCGGTAACGAGGTAACTGGCATAGTGGACAAGTTGTTGATCCGCGGGGATGCCAACATGTCTCACCTCGGATATTTGTAACATATCGCGAAGCAACAGGAATAGCACACGGCAACTGGAGGTTCACTCGAATATTCATTCGTGTGGGTATAGGGGTCAATATGGGTGTCCACGGCTCCGATGTTGATCATTGATCGGAAGGGGTTCCGGGTCATGTCTATACTTCGCCGAACCTATAGGGTCACACGCTTAAGGGTCATCTATCTGCTGAATACTAGACGGGGAGTCTGAGAGAAAATCACCGAAAAAGTTTCGGACGAAACGGAAACGTTCCGGAGAGGATATCGGAATAGTTCCGGTGAAACCGAAAAGTTGTTTCGGAGTACACCATAAAGTCAAAATGATTTCGGCACATGCCTGATAATTCTTGGAGGGTGCCAGAATCGTTCTGGAAACTTTCTGGAATTTTCCGGGATGAAAACCGGAAATGTTCCGGAGCTGCCGGAACCGCTTCAGATGCTTTTCGCAGATGAAAATCACTAAACCGGAATTGTTTCGGATCGCGTTGAAAATTATTTTAGTGGGTACTGGAAATGTTCTAAGCCCACATGAATATTTTCAGTTCGAACGGACGCTGAAATATGTCGTCGTGAATAGTGAAAGTGCTTTTTGGGATATTTTCCCAAAAGGTTTCTAGAAGGCTTGGGGGCCAAGAAACCCTACCCCTTGGATTTCCTATAAATAGAGGTGGAGGGGCTGCCTCCACACTCACTCCTTCTCACATACAAGTGCCATGACATTTCTGGCTTCTCTCTCCCTCCCAGCGAAATAGTTTCGTAGAGCCGAAAGGCTGTCTGGGTTCCGGTGGGAACTAGTTCTGGACGGCGAAGCCCTGCCGGATAGATGACACCGTATGTGTGCAACCCTGTAGAGAGGTCGTAGGTTCGATCTTTTTGCCCGAGGGGCTGTTCGAGGGTCCTCCCGAAGGGCTATCCGAGTTTCTGTCCGAGTTTCGGGGGTCCTCCCGAAGGGCTGTCCGTGAGGCCTCCCGGAGGGCTGTCCGAGGATCCGTCCGGTGGGACTATCCGAAAGACTGTCCAGAGGCCTCCCGGAGGGCTGTCCGAGGATCCGTCCAGTGGGACTATCCGAGGGACTGTCCCGAGGCCTCTCGAAGGGTTGCCCGGAGATCCGTCCGGTGAGCTGACGAGGGAGTACATCCTCGCGGTTGGGAGGTTGTAAAATCCTAGCTGCGGGGATCTGCACCGCCGATCGTCATCGACTCTACTTCCGCTGCGCTACGAGTCGGTAACGAAACAGATCAAACCTTGTATGCAGTCTCCATAGTGATCCTGGGCTGGTACGTAGGTCGGAAATTTTTTGTTTTCTGCTGCGTTACCCTACATCTAAAAGGTTAGCAACTTCATCCTTTCATCTCTCATTGCTAGTTTAGCTCATTGCATGCTCTAGAAGTAGAGGGATTTGTAGGTTCAAACAGGATACAAACTTCCATTACAAACTTCCATTACATACTTAATATTTGGCTAACAAATAGAGACTTGAGAGAGGAGGAGGACAACATAGAGTAGTTCAGAGAAGAACTACAGAGGAACAAGTTCAGACTAACACATCCATAATATCACTCCTCGTCAGAGGAGGACGAGATGACAACTGGACTACTCGCAGTTGGTGCTTGAGGGGTAGCAAATGAGCGGAATCCGGAGGCTGGAGCTCGCTGGACATGGGCGGGCGGAGCGGGTTTTGCAAACACAACCTGCCCAGGCGGCAGGAAGGGCACGTCGTCCTCCTCCTCGTCGCTCTCGTCCTTCTTTTGCTGATGCTGATGCTGCTCCACGTGCAGACGCGACTGCTCCTCTGCTTCCTCCTCCTCGAGCTCTCGTCGATTCAGAGATAGCTCCAACGCAATAGGCTGCACATCAGAAGACGCGGTGGAACGAGGGTGTGACGACGACCCACTGCTGCGCGAGGATCCTCCCCTAGTGCCCGTCGATGAGCCGGAACCACCAGTTGACGCGGCAGACCTGGGCACGGGTGGCAACGGCGCCGCTGTGGAATTCGCCATGCGCCCGCCGGTGGAAATCCGGCAGGTTTGCTTGCTGCGAACCATCACGGTGGGAATGCTGGGGAGTGGGGAACTAGGGAATGGGTGGATGCAGTTCAATGGCTGGAACCAGGGACTTATACAGGGGAGATTGGCGGGAAGGGGAAGGGAGTGGCGGGAAGGAAGTGGCGGCATTACACATAACAGTGCATTACAATATAGTTAATCACTACATTACTTAACATAAAAGTTCTTCCCTTCACTAATCAACCATGTGGGAGTTTATTTGATTTATGTGCAATGTGAGCTCAAATTAACTTCTTAGTTTGCACATGTGTATATGCAATGTGAGCTCAAATTAACTTCTTAGTTTGCATATCTCTCATTGCTAGTTTTCATGCTCTAGAAGTAGAGTGATTTGTGAGTTTTAGTGGGGGAGTGTATGTGGGAGTTTATTTGATTTAGATGCAATTTGAGCTCAAATTAACTTCTTAGTTTGCACATGTGTAGGTGTGGTACTGTTAATTAGGTTGTTTATCTCAATTTTGTGGTTAGTGATACCATTAGTGAGTTAGTGTGTTAGCTAGTATTACTATTAGCTAGTGTGTGTTAGTGTGTGCTAGGGTGTGTCTTAGTGGTATAGTATTAGTGTGTGTGTGTTAGTGTGTGCTCAAATTAACTTCTTAGTTTGCATATGTGTAGGTGTGGTTTAGGGTGCCGTCCCGTCCCTGTCTCCATCCTCACCGCCATCGATCGCCCGCGCCGATCTCGTCGCCGGCACCACCGTGGTGAGCCTCTTGTTCTTATCTATTTTCAAAAAAATCTTACTTGTATGATTTAGATAGTTACTTGTATAATTTTCTTACTTGTATTATTGTTTGTTATTATATAGTGCCATGGTTTTGATATCCGCCCCCGTCGGCTCTCGTCTGGTCTATGATTCGGATGTGGTATATTATCTTTTATAACTATTTGTTTCATTTAGTGTTTATGATAATTATGCTGACCAACTTGACATAGATATTTTTATCTAGGAGGTATGTGAACCAGAAATTCCAACCGATCCTCTTATCGAGAGGTTAAATTTAGTTGAAAAGAAAATAATTATTTGAAAGAAAAATTAAAAAGAATTGAAGAAGAGAAGATGAAATTGGAGTTGCATGTTGCCGATGTCGTCGATCTACACAAGATCCAGATGGATGCAATGCGCTTGAAGATTAGAAAGATTAGAGAATATGCCACTAATAAAGAGGCTTGGTATCATTATGTTGTTGGATCAATTATTACCTTAGTTGCGATTGTGATCGCATTTGTTGTTGCATTTAAATGCTTTACATAGTTGTATGTTAGTTTCAATGTATGTTTTAGATGCTCTAGATAGTTGTATGTTATTTTACAAGAACTATGTATGAACTTTATGTATTTATTTTTGTAGTAATAACATACTGTACTTTGGTTTTAATGTGATGAACTTGTATTAATTTGGTCATCTCTCTATTCATGATGTTGTGTAATGCTTTTTGATATACTTAATTTTATAATGAAGATGAGCCGGCAATGGATGTACGATGACCGACGCTCTCCCGAGTTCATTAATGGACTGAATTCTTTTCTCGGTGTGGCTGAGGCAAACAAGCGGAATGGTTTCATGTGTTGTCCATGTGGTGTCTGTAAGAATACGAAGGATTACTCTTCCTCAAAAATGCTTCACACCCACCTGTTTCGGCACGGTTTCATGTCCGGCTATAATTGTTGGACCAAGCATGGAGAAAAAGGGGTTGTAATGGAAGACAATGAAGAAGAAGAGGATGATGACAACTATCCTATGTTCCCTGAATACGGTGGTACTACAATGGGGGAAGATGAAGAAGAGGCATCAGATGAGCCCGTTGATGATCTTGGTCGGGCCATTGTTGATGCACACAGAAACTGCGAGAGTGAAAATGATAGGTTGAAGTTGGAGCGCATGTTAGAGGATCACAAAAAATTATTGTACCCAAATTGCAAAGATGACAAGAAAAAGCTGGGTACCACACTGGAATTGCTGCAATGGAAGGCAGAGAATGGTGTATCTGATAAGGGATTTGAAAAGTTGTTGAAAATGATAAAGAAGATGCTTCCAAAGGATAACAAATTGGCCGACAGTACATACGAAGCAAAGAAGGTTGTCTGCCCTCTAGGATTAGAGGTGCAGAAGATACATGCATGCCCTAATGACTGCATCCTCTACCGCGGTGAGGAGTACGAGAATTTGAATGCATGCCCGGTATGCGGTGCATTGCGCTATAAGATCAGCCGCGATGACCCTGGTGATGTTGAGGGCAAGCGCCCCAGGAAGAGTGTTCCTACCAAGGTGTTGTGGTATGCTCCTATAATACCACGGTTGAAACGTTTGTTCCAAAACAAAGAGCATGCCAAGTTGTTGCGATGGCACAAAGAAGACCGTAAGAAAGATGCGATGTTGAGACACCCCGCTGATGGGTCGCAGTGGAGAAAAATCGAGAGAAATTTCCCGGACTTTGCAGATGACGCAAGGAACTTATGGTTTGGTATAAGTACAGATGGCATGAATCCTTTTGGTGAGCAGAGCTGCAGTCATAGCACCTGGCCTGTGACTCTATGTATCTATAACCTCGCTCCTTGGTTGTGCATGAAGCGGAAGTTCATTATGATGCCAGTGCTCATCCAAGGCCCTAAGCAACCCGGCAACGACATTGATGTGTACCTAAGGCCATTAGTTGAAGAACTTTTACAGTTGTGGGATAAAAAAGGTGTACGTGTGTGGGATGAGCACAAACAGGAGGAATTTGACCTACGAGCGTTGCTGTTTGTAATCATCAATGATTGGCTTGCTCTTAGTAACCTTTCAGGACAGACAAACAAGGGATACAATGCATGCACGCACTGTTTAGATGAGACTGAAAATATATATTTGGATAAATGTAAGAAGAATGTGTTCCCGGGACATCGTCGATTTCTTCCGATCAGGCATCTCTTAAGAAAGAAAGGCATGCATTTCAAAGGTGAGGCAGATCACCGGAAGAAGCCTGGCCACCGTACTGGTGATGATATATTTGATATGGTCAAGGATTTAAAAGTAATCTTTGGAAAGGGTCCTGGCGGACAATCTATTCCGAATGACGCTAACGGACACGCACCCAGAGGTCCAAGAATTGGTTTTATGGGCATGGGGGAAAGTTGGACCCAGCGACAGGGCAGATTATTGTAAAGGCAAATCTTCAAAAAGCCTCTAACGCTTTACTTCAAGCAATAGAAGATGCTCGAAAGGGGTTGTTCCAGCCCGAGAGAGAGAACGACGAGCTTACACGCGCCCTCAAGAATCCTGAACACGGAGGACGAACACGAGGCAAAGGCGTTGTTCCGTCGGTTCAGGGGTTTTCGGAGTGGAACGACACTTATAGAAGCCGTCAGAGAAAAAAGAAGCAGGATGCAGACCGGCTTCGGAAGATAGAAACAAAGAACGAGGAGTTGGAACGCATGTTCAAGCGGTAGCAGGAGCAACTAGACAAAAATTAGCCAGGAAAGGGCATCTCTGCTGTAGGAGCAAGCAGATCCAGCATTGGATAGTACCGTCCCATCTATGTGGAAAAGCAGTGTGGGTTCCACGGGGGTCCGGGCCAATGATGCATTGCTGGCTCGCTACCCCGTGGATGATATCAAAGAGAAGACAAATTGTGAGCTACACGAGAAAATGAAAAACATATCCATGAAGGTGGCGGTCGGCTTTGCTTTACCGAATGAACCTAAAGGAACCATCCATGGCAATCCGATTCCAGCTGGCTATGCTCGTGTCGGGGTGGATGAAGTTCTGCCAGGATATGACTCACTAGAGCTTGACATTACTGGAGGTGAAGGGGAGCAGACACTGGGAGAAGTCACACGCTGGGGTGTCATTGCATGGAGAAAGGAATGCATCGTGTTTCCAAAATCGGCGCCAAGGCCACCGACTCCTCCGAGTAGCAATACACCTCTAAGTCCACCCCACCTTGAGAGGGAGCCCAGCGCGAGTCCATATCGATCTCCGCCGCATCAGCCGACTCCACTCCCTATGTCCCAGCAGGGCCAAAAGCGGAAGAAAGTCACCTATGTCCCAGCAGGGCCAAAAGCTACAAAGAAGAAAGTCAACGACGAGCCTCCTGCCAAAAAGAAGTTAGCTTACGATATGACTAACGAGGAAACAAGAGCGGTCGTGGTTTCCGAAGTGAAGGCCCATTTTGCACCGAAACCGCCCTCGCCGCCAAAGGAGATAATACCTACGAAAACCGTAGAGCACTTTATGCGCTGTCTTAAGGGACTCCCGTCACATGTGGCGAATAGGCTATCAAACTATGACCTCTCTATTAGGAAGTCATATAATAAGGAACAAAAGCAGCAGTCGAGACATAAAAGTAGTAATAAAAGCGGGAAAACAGTTCCCCAGCTCGGAGAACAGGCAATGCAATCTATCCCCCCGCTCAAGGTGATTACCGATAAGGTAACCGACGCTGTTAGAGACTTTGGTATCAATGTTGATCAACTCCTAGGCACCGAGGAAATCCCCATGGCTGATGTAGCAAGGCAATATGCCCCCGGGAAAAGTCTGGTCAGACCTGAGCAGGTCCCGCATCTATCAACACAAATGCGAAGATTGCATGAGTGGTACATGAAAGAAGTAAAGAACGGGCGAGAGATGCTCATGGTGAAAGTCAAGGAAGAGCATTACTTCTATGAAAACGAGCAATTCATTGAGTTTCCTAAAAAAATTCAGTTATACAATCAAGACGCACTCGACAAATCTATCGTCAGTTGCTATTGTCTGTAAGTGATTTCTTTCTGTAATTTAAGTCTCTAGCTCAGCTCGTTCATTGCCTGCAATTATCCTCACTATATTCTTTTGTACGCTATTATGCAGAATGAAGATTCTCGAATGCAAAAGAGATAGAATCTATCACATTGGGTTCATTGACCCATATATCATTAATGAAAGAATGATACAAGACCACGCCAAAGAGACAGAGGATAACTTGCTAAGGTTTATGAAGGCACAAAATACCAAAACAGAAATACTATTTCCTTACAACTTCAAGTGAGTGTTACTGTCTTGTACTACAAATTCTATTTTGCTTACTCGATGTTAAGTGTAGTTGATGAGTTGAGTTATGCATGCCTGCTTATATAAACGTGCGCAGGTTCCACTGGATCATGCTAATCATTAGAGTTGACTACGGAATTGTTGAAACCCTGGACTCACTAGGTAAAGGCCCTCGAGAATACGCCATCGTGGTTTCGATGATCGACAGGTAATGTCAATCATTATCGCACTATATCGGCCTCTTTCGTTCATTTCCTGATATCAAGTAATTAATAACTCCTTTCTTCATTTTCTTTGCCGGGCAGGGTTTGGAAACGGTTCATCAATGATGTTGTCGGTCAATGGAAACCGGAGCTGCATTGGCGACAGCGCAAGGTAATTAAGTAGTACTAGCTAGGTCCGCGCATCTCTTTAATTCTAATTTCAATACCATTATCATGCTTTATTATTATCTGATTGAATTCTATTCTCGCAAAGTGCATGAGCCAGAAACAGGGGACTAATTTATGTGCATACTACGTTTGCGAGAACATTCGCATGATGACCGAACAGCGCAGAGATGTAAGACAAGAACAGGTACGTAAACACTATTCATAATTTTTTATGATGATCTAATATATATACACACAACTAATATATTCATATTGATCTTCGATCATTCTTTAAAGATGGAAGAGATGCGGGAGAAGCTCCTACCAGAGAACCGCATACGAGCAATTCAAGAGGAAATTGCGCGATTTTTGCTTACGGAGGTCATATCTGCAAAAGGAGAATACCATTGCCGCTAATGCCTGCATGTAATGATCTCCAAATTGTAGGAGAAATTGTATATACCAAATTGTATGTATATATATATATGTATATATGGTCGTACGAGAAATTATATGATATATGTATGGTCGTATGAGAAATTATATTATATATGCATAACGTGTACAGTATGTAGTAGCGTAAAATATGTTTGAAATGGAAAAAAATTGAATGGAAAACACAAAATGAAAAGAAAAAATAAGCTATAAACCCTAAAACCCTAAACCCCAAGGGCCTTAGTCCCGGTTGGTGTCACCAACCAGGACTAAAGGTCCTCCAGCCCGCAGCGCTAGCTCGCGGCCACGTGGAGGGGCCTTAGTCCCGGTTGGTGTCACCAACCGGGACTAAAGGTCCTCCAGCCCCCAGCGCGCGCTCGCGGCCACGTGGAGGGACTTTAGTCCCGGGTTGTGGCCAACCGGGACTAAAAGGTGGGGGGCCTTTAGTTTCGATTGAGTAGTCCCGGTTGGACAACCGGCACTAAGGGCCCTCCCCAACCGGGATAAAAACCCCTTTTTCTACTAGTGAGAGAGGGAGGAGGGGCAGCCCTCTCCCTGGGCGGTGGCGGCGTTGCATTGGGGGCCGAAGGGAGGAGGAGGGGTGAGTACGGGGAAAGGAAGGAAGAACGCGGAGCCGTGGAAAAAACAGTTTTATTTCGTTCGTGGGCGACGAATTGTTTTTTTCACTTCGCGGTGGCAATATGGTTTAATTTTTCTCAACTCGAAGGGTAAATATTGTGACGGACGAAAAATCTGGAGAAACACTTCGTCCTTTATATATATATATATATATATATATATATATATATATATATATATATATATAGACACCGTTCTGATAAGTGGCCGTGCTACGTTCCATCCCCCTAGTTAATTTTATTTATAATTCTCATGCAGTCTGGTGGTACGTACCTGAAGACTGCTACTGCGAAATGTAGGTATTGCAGCTTGGAGCCAGGACGGAAGGCTTGGCGTCGCTGCGGACTGGCCAGCAAAAGGGGCCAACTCCTCCCTTGTTTTGCCTTGGCTTGCATCATGATCCCAACTTCAAAAGGAATAATTAAGGTTAGAAGTAGCTAGCCTGAGCTGCATGCATCGACATTCGATGAGCCCCAGCATGCATGCAATGATTAAGGGACGTGGCACGCACTATTAGCTAGGTTTTATATATTATCAACGTGGAATTAAAGAATATTGGAATGAGTGCACACTGGGGAAGCTGACGCCCTGCCAGCTTCCGCGCGGCGGGGGGCGGGGGACGAACTAATCGTGCCGCCTCCAACCCTCCCCGTCTCCTACCCCTACCTCGGCGCCGCCTGGCAAAGCCGGGCTGGCGTCGGTGGCGGCGGGGCCCTCTCCCCTCCCCGTGGTGGCGGCTGGCACGGGCCGGCGGCGTCGCGGCGGGGCTGCGCGCGGCTGTGCAGGGCGGCGCGGCGCGGGCGTGTCCGGGGGCGGCGGTAGCGGCTCCTTGTGGCGGCGGTGCGGGTGGCTGTGAGGAGGTGGCCGTGGGCTTGCTCCTCCGCGGGCGTGGTGGAGGCGGCCAGATCTGATCTAGGCCTGCTCCGGCGGCTTGTGGGCGTGCTCCGGTGGGCCCTCGCGGGGTGGCGCGCGTCGGTGGTCTTCTCCGGCGTGGTGTGGCGCTCCAGTGGCTATGGTTGGCGGGGTGGGCTGTAGGGGTTGTGGCGGCTGCAGATCTGACGGCGGCGGCAGCGACCCGTGCAGCAGGCGTGTCCGACGGGGCAGCGACGGATCTTGGCGCGGCCGCTTCATCTGGCGGTGGCTGCCTTGCCGGTCTGGCTGGTGGGGCAGCGCGGGCTGAGGTGGCTTCGGCGAGGGCTGCGACGGCTTAGGCTGGTGGTGGCGCAGGTTGGTGGTGGCGACCTGCTTTTCTCCTGGATTTATCCCGACGGTGCGTGGGGCTGGGTGGAAGCCGCCGCACGCGCTTAGGGGTTGGGCCAGATCCGGGCGGGTCAGTTCGGAGCCCGGGGCGGATCGAAGCATACGCTTCGGGTAGGTGTGGTTGGGCCTGGCTCGGGATGTGCTCGCAGGTGGTGGCCGTGGTAGCGGTACGTCGGGTCGCGGATCGGCACCGGTGACCTCGGACTTGGCGTCGTGTGAGCTCGCACGGCCGTGTGGCTTGGGCTGGCTCTCCGGCGGCCGTCGGCAGCCCCGGACTCGCGTCCCCCCCAGTTCACAGGGACTGGCTTGGGATGCAGGTGTGGGTGCTTCCGATGATGGAGGCGCCTCCCCTGACTCAGGGACTGATGCCGGGTGGAGAGGCGATGGCGTGTCATCGCTCTTCCTACCAGGGTTGAGGGCGTTGTGACGTGATCGGCGTGCGTTATCTGGCGGCATGGATGTTGGGGCGACGGCCCTGGATGGCGGTCCACATGGTTGCTTTCCGGCAGGCACCATTGTGGTGGTGGTGCCCCCCCCCCCCCCCCCGGGTTGCGTGGGCAACGGGTGGTGGAGCGGTGGGTAGCCCGGACGTGCCTCCTCGGAGGTGGTGTCCTGGTCCGGATCTGTGGATTAGACCTTCTGGTGGCATCGATGGCACGGGCGGGCTGCCGAGCGATAGCTCCGTGCCTTGGCGCCGGCGGCGGCGACACCCGTGGGTGCCGCGATATTCTTGAAGACGTCGTCATGGATCCGCTCTCCATGCCAAGGCTCCGGGTGAAGACCTTTGTCCGGCTGGACTCCGCAGTGGTGACTTTCTGCGCCGTCTTCCCTCTTGAGGGCCTTGTCGTGGAGCTTAGATGTGCTAGGGTGTTGCGTGGGTGTGTTTAGTCTTTTCGATGCTTCCTGCTAGTCGCGTTGGTGCATGCATGCGTCGATTATCTTAGGATCAGCTTTGTAAGGGGGGCTACCTCACCATCCTGTATCGATCGGCTGTGTACGTTGTTCAATTCCTTTATCTATAAAAGGAGGCGAAAGCCTGTTTTCTGAATGAGTGCACACTATAAACGAACATTTCACGACGAATTGATCTAAACTAGCTTTCTGGCAAAAAAACAATGATCTACTATAGTTGTACTCCTTCCATTCCAAAATAAGTGTCTCAACTCTAATACAATTTTGTACTAAAGTTAGTACAAAGTTGAGACACTTATTTCAGAACAGAGGGAGTAGTACATGTTTCTGAGGGTGATCTACGTACGAGCTAGTAGTAGTAGAGTAGTACGTAAAGGAAAGAAACATGTGCGTGGTACCTGCTTTGGGAGCTGAGGTTTGCAGCAAGTGGCTGGTGAAGGTTTCCTACTCGACAACACATGGTGGGAGGAGGGGTTGCCAGATTGGACTGCGCCGGCGACGCGCCGTTGGCCACGGCCTTGGGCTTAGACCGGATGCCTGAACCGGCCTGCTTCATGGCGCGGTACACGCCCGGGTCGTCCACTATGGAATGGACGAGCTGCTCCAGTTCGATCTTGACGTTGGCCAGCTGCCGCCGCCGTCCCCGCCGGCAGCCTCCCATGGAACGCTGTTGCTGAAGCACCTGCGCGCGGTTCAGCGCGGCGACGAGCGCATTCGACAGCGGCAACGAGGGAGCCAGCTGCATGTGGGGGTGGGGGTGGGGGTGGGACTTGGCGGCGGGTGGTGGTGGTGGGCATGCCACCGGGAAGCGGCTAAGGGCGGCGTCGAAGCACGGCGGAAGGTCCTCCGGCCGGAGCTGGTGGGGGGAAGATGACAGGAGGAGGCCGCGGGCCTCCGGCGCGGTGGAGAGTATGGCGCTGGCGACGTGGAGCGGCGTCACACTCGCGTGGCCGTGCCGTCTGGCCAGGGTCTCCGCCTCCCGCACCGTGGCCGCCGCCTTGGCTCCCATTGCCCGATGTACCAGCTCGTAGCCGCTGGTCAGCATATCAAATCGCTAAGCTCTAGCTAAGGATTATCGATCCACCGTCGGCTAGCTATAGTCTTGTAGTGTAGCTCTTCCATTGATAAGCACCAGATGCGTATGTAAATTATGTATATGGTTGCAGCATGCATGCATAACGGCCGGTGTAATAATAACTTAATTTGCCGTGCAGTACGTTTGATCCCAGATATCTCATTCACACCAGGTACGTCTCGTCGACACGTCCCGCCCCCGCCCGTCATATCATAGCTACGTCGCGGGACATGGTAGAAATAAACATGAATGCATGAGTGGACAAGCTACTAGTCTAGGTAGCTTGCAGGGGAGCTGTGGAGAGGCCCGGGCGGAGCCTACGGAATTCCCTCAATATCAGAAGATGGGCAGGCACTGCATGTGGGAAAACTGCGTACTACTTGCAGGGTAGATACGCGTCGTAAATTAGATACTCAAGTGTATCCGACAACCATGCAGGGAATCCCGGTCCTTGTTGTTTGCCTGTACAGGCATATCACTCACCATAATGCTTTTGCTATCTCACTCAAGTTTCCAGCCATTATATCAAGATCCAATATCGATCTAGTCTTCCAGCCCGCTAAAGGTAACCGTGCTCAAAATGACACCTATCAAAACACCGCCAATAGTAAAAAAAAAGAAAGAAAAAACACTGCCATGTGGTGAGATATGTGGAATTGTGTGACAATTCATCATATTGTACTAAAATTGACATTCAATTTTGTCGACTTGATCCTAGATCAACCAAAGATACACATGTTTAAAATATCTAAAGAACTGAGATTGTTAACAACAAATTTTATTTCGAAAGGTTGATTTTTTTTTGTTAGTTCTGTGCCTTGGTGGTGAAAATATCTTACTCTCAGAACATCGGTCCAGCATGTTTTTTTTTCCCAAACGTATAACAACCTCACGTCTGCATGAGTTGATGCACAATGATTATTTCAGGAAACCGATAAAAATCTAGTATCGATGTGGACAAAAAAGGAAAACCCAAAGCCACCCAAGGATCTGCCTCATGATTGGAACTCCAATATTCTGCCACCAACCTGATGCATGCATGTGAACGTACTAAACAAAAAATAAAATTGCTACTTCTGGATATGGCCGTGATGAAGGCTCCGATGTTGAGAAGTCAACAAATGTTGAACTTGGCATTTTCTAAGTAACTAGGATAATACCCGTGCGTTGCAACGGGGGCACAAATATTTTTCCAGTTTTAAACTTTATGTAATGAATAAGTCACGTAAAGGATTATCATGATGAAAAAACTAAACTGAATCATGACAAATACTACATTAAGAAAAGATAAAAATATATTGAAAAAAGATAAACAAACTCATAATCTAACTTTGAGTGAAATTTAATTTAAATTATACCTTTATTATCATCTAACAATTCACAATTCTAGCTCATTTGTTCATACAAGATAGAATATACAAAATAGTTGTTACAAACATAGGGTTGGCTTCAATCCTCTTCTATAACCGCTACACAATTTCAGTTCCTTGTTTTCACTGACATCTCTTTACACACTACATCATTTTAGATTTCATAGACATCTTTTTTTTGACACAAGGAAGGTTCCCAAAGAACCCAGATGTTGCATTAACTCTGAGTGGTGGTACAATTTACATGAATGCCCCTTAAAAAGAAACAAAATACAACCAAGGGCACTACATTGAAAATCAGGACCCTGATACTAAAATAAGAAAAGCAATCCGATCCCTGATCACCAAGCTTGCGTCGAAGCTTCCTATCACGACCAACACCATCATTGTCGGGGACTATACCACTTGGGACGAAGACACCAAAGAACGCCGGACTACATGAGCTGAAAGGCCTCCCCTTTGGCACACCAGCCGAAAGGTTAAAGAAGTGCTGACACCGACAAATAGTCGCGAACACCCAAGCACGGAGCGGCCGCCTTTCGGCAGAAAGAGTCAACGGCGGGACTAAGAAAGTTTTTAGCACACAAATCTGTCCAAACGAACAAAAACTTAAAATCCTGGAAATACGAGATTAAAAGAAACTCAAATCCAACATCAATTATTTTCAGAGTAGCAGTTTCTGATCAAATACTCCTTGTTCCTAATTTACCTAGAGATCCATCACAAAAATTGATTCTTATTTTTATTTCTTCCCCTGAAGAAAAGCAAGATAAACAAAAAAATGAAGACATGCTTGTGTTTAAGGGGGAATATACAAAGAGTAGCAGCTTAGCACGCAAGTTGAGATGATGCAAATGTGAGGTTCGCCTCTCTATCCTAAGAACTCACACACATTCGTAGCCATGAACGAGCACCACTTTGCAAAAATAACACATATCAGCATAAGAAATAACACAGAAAAGCTAGAAATTTCTAAGAAACCAACAATATTGTATAGAAATTGTACTATTCACTATAATGAGGAGCCCACTGTTTTCCGTTATTACTTTCATAATTGCTTGCTTATCTCAAGTCTTCATGTAAAGATCTAGGGGAGTACACATCTAGCTTCCTACACGTTGGTTTCTTTTATAGTGAAATCAATCAGTTACCAAAGATGTGGAAGCCTCTCTAAGATGTGGAAGCAATTAGTTACAAGTGTCCACTATAACTATCTATTGGCTGAGAAAGACTTCCAAGTAAGTTCTCATCGGTGCAGGCAATAAGTTTTCCATTCTTAATTATGAGTTTATATTGTAAGGGAATTGAAGCTTTATACAAACTTGTGGTTGAGCTCAAAACCATAATGAAGCAAATGGTGCACCATCATAAGGGGAAATGTAAAGTTAGGTTCTTTTCCATTAAACTCATATGCATCCAACCCAAAAAACAAGTGACAACCTTTGCATCCCTCTGTGAAGGGAGTATCTTCTTACTTTTCATGTCGAATCAATTCTTTATTCCTTTCTATTTTTTAAGTAAATATTGCATGGTGGAGGAATATCCATTACATATAAACTAGTTATAAGAATAATTATGTTGGTTCACTACTATTGAGATTATCTCTGAGATAAATAACTTAAGAATGCTAAGCACTTCAAATCTTCCTATGTGTATGGTTGAAACACCTTTGTTCTAAAAAATTACTCATGAGTGCTAGCTAATTGTTGAGGACTAAATGAGAGACGAGCATGTGATATTTTTTTATCAAGCAACTATGACATAGCCCCTTCTAGGAAATTAGAGGAATGCAAATGTTTAATGACACATAAGATGGTTTATTTTGATCAATAACCTTTTAGTTGTTAAATTTGTGCATGTAAAGGTTTCTGACGGAGAGATTTATCAAAGGGAAATCTTCCAAAACCCTAGTTCGAACACAGGAGGCTTGGTTCGTGAACTCCGACTTGACGATGACGAGGACCACGAGATCTGCAGGGAAAGGACAAGCAAAAACAAGCACAAGCACGGCAGAGACACAGGGAGCTACTCAGGTTCGGGCCACCTTGGAGGTGTAAAACCCTACTCCTGCATGTCTGGGATTGCTCCGGTGGAGATGACAATGGCGTGTTACAAGGTGCGAGATCTGGGAGAGCCGATCCCCCTCTATGGTGCTCTACATGCCCCTTATATAATTGCCCTGGTCCTCTTCCCCCGAAAACACAAGGCGGGAAGGGTTGCCACATGGAGATAATTATGGAGAGGGGACAGGCGCTGCCCTTATCCTACTAAAGCTACCTACCCCCTGCCAAAGATGAACAGATTTGGCAGGGATTAGTTCTGACTGGGCGCCAGCTTGCGGGCCTTGCAATAAAGTGGCCGGTCTTCGTGATTTGTACTCGGCGAAGTGGCAGTTGGCACCTTTCCCCGAAGGAGGCGATCTTCACCACGCCACTGCTGGTGGCTCGGTCTTCTAGGTTGCCCGGCAGACCTGATGTGCCTGCAAAAAGGGGCATGTGGTACTACACGTACCTTTGGCGCGAAGGAAAACCTCCCGAGCCTTCCCCGCGATGGAGATCGTCGGGTGTCTAAGTCCTCGGAGCAGGGCTCGCGAGGGACCGTCCACCTCGGGAGACCTTGCGAGGTAGTCCCGGAGATGGGGTCCTCGCGAGGGCCAAACCTCGTGAGTTATTCGCCAGGGCGGTGGCAGCCCTTTCTCGATAGAAGAAGGTCACCTCGTGACGACAGGGCCTCACGAGGGGTCCTACAGAGAGATGCCCGAAAAAGGGGGCCAGTTCGCAGCCTCGGTGCTGAAGGGGCGCACCCTGGGCCCTAAGCACGGCCCGTGGTACCCTGGTTCCCACTGGGCCGACAGTAGCCCCCGGGCCCACGGTGTGCACGGATCCGTCTGTTGGAGTCAAAACGGCGTGGGGCCAACCAACCGTTGGGCCCAGGGGTCGCACGTGGTGCGGCAGGAACGGGCCGCGGTTCCACTACACCCGCGACGCCTTGGAGACCGCCCTGCAATAAAATGTGGCCGCGCGTGGCGCAGCAATCACTTCCGCCTTCCGTCGCACTTCTCGATCTTCTACGCCTCATACCTCGCCTCCTTAGGTATCCGCGCCCTGCTCGCCGCCACCAGAGCTTCCACCGCCAGCGCGCCGCTTCTGCCCGCCGTGAGCGATGGCCGGCAAGAAGGGGGCTAAGAAGGGTCTGGAAGAGCTGACCAAGGTTGAACCTGCGCTGCAGGAGCCCAAGCTGGTTACTGACGACAGCTTCGAGGAGGTCCTCCCGATGCTGGCCACGGAGCACAACAAATGGAAGGCCACCCGCGCCTTCCACGCCGCTCTCCCGAAGGACTAGGTCACGGCGATGACCTTCCCCTTCTACTTCCACACCATTTTCTGCGGCTTAGTGCCGCCCTTCTCCGCCTTCTTTTGCGTGATCATGGACCATTATCAGATCCAGGCGCTCCATCTTCATCCCAACTCTGTCGCCCTCCTTGTCATCTTCGCCTACCTCTGCGAGGCGTACTTGGGCGTGAGGCCTTTGGTGGCGCTCTTCAGGCATTATTATAGCTTGAGAGTGTCCGCCAAAGAGCAATGCTCAGGGTGTGCCTCTTTCTGCATGCTGGAGGCAACCGCGGGGGATATCATCCCCATGACGATCCTGAAGAGACTGGATGGGTTTCGTGACCGCTGGATTCTCATGGACACCCTCCAGGACAATCCGCGATTTGCGCTCCCGGAAGCCCCAGCAGTGGAGAGAGCCGGCTGGGAAAGAAAGGAATTCACTGGCCCTGGGATGAACCACATCATCGGAAGGATGAGATCCCTCCGGGAGCTGAAGCTGACGGCGATGATGGTGGCCCATGACTTCCTCGGACGCCGGATTGCCCCTCTTCAGGATCATAAGGAGCCGATGTGGCTCCTCGCGGGAGATCAGGACCCGATGAAGCTGGACAAGGGGCGCCTCCCCGCGGAGATCGTTGACCAGGTAATGGCCAGGATCTTTAGGAAGTATGAGGCGCCAAAACCACAGAGTGATGCTCGTCCGCTGCACCGCTACTCCGATGGGGCGCAGTTCCCTACGAGGATGTTGCTGTTTAACCAGTGGGGCCTGGTCTCCGACAGGCGTGAGGGATCGCCCAGCAACCCGCCAGGTAGCTTGCCGGCAGGGAGCACGAGCGCGACAAGGGCCTCAGGGCGGTCCCTCCCGCGCGGGACCGAGAGGCGCGCGGCGAGCAGCAGCCGGCCGGTGGAGGTGCCATCCAGCAGCAGCGACAGCCGCGAAGACGAGGAGGAGCACGGCGGGGTCCGCTCCACACCCTCTAAGCATAGCAGCGCGGGCAAGGATGGGGACACGGAGGTGTCCAGCGAAGCCCACGTGGATGAAGCTCGCGGTGAGCCCCTCGGGAAGAGAAAATGCACCAGACCACGCGAGGAGCAGGTCCACCCAGAACCCCTCCTCACGGGAGGTGACGAGGGAGCCAGTGCGGGTGCGGCCCGCACTGAGTCGGCTGGGGGCAGTTCCAGTGGTGTACGCCAAGGGAGCGTCTTCAGTGGCGGCCTCTTGCTCGGCGAGAAGTAGTGGCGCCGCTCTGAAAGGTAAGCCATTTCCTTGCGTCACCCCGAGGAATACTTCTCTCTTGAGGGGCCTGCTGATGAAAACTCTCCTTGGCACAGGAGGCTCACCTTGTTGAAGAGGGCGAAGACGGCAGTGTCTCCCGAGCCCATAAAGCAGGGGCCATCGACGCCCCACTACTAGAAAAAGGCCTGTTTGTGGCGCACCTATTTTTGCCATTAATGTCGCACTATAGGTGCGCCACTATTAACACGCCACTAATAACAAATACTAATGGCGCACCCCTGGTGCGCCATTAGTATTCAAGATAACTGTAAGTTCCATTCGACTGCCCTACCGAGAAAGAAACAAGCACTTATTGATATATGTATCATATCAATCCTATTAAGCCTTGTTGATGTCCAAAATTTCTAATAATTTCAGAAATGTTAAAAATTTCAAAATTTGCAAAATTTTGAAAAAAAAATTCAAAAAAATTGAAAAAACTATGAAAATTTCAATTTTTTGGGGAAAAAATATTTTGAAACAAAAAAAAAATTAAAAACAATAATTTGTTACTAGTGGCGCACCATGGGTGTGGTGCGCCATTACTAGTTTTGAAAAAAAAAATGGAGAATTTTTTTTTTTGAAACAAAAATAATTGTTTTGAAAAACAATATTTTTTGTTACTAGTGGCTCACCATGGGTGTGGTGCGCCATTACTAGTTTTGAAAAAAAAATTGGGAAAAAAAATTCCTTTTTTGAAAAAAAACAATTTGTTACTAGTGGCGCACCATGGGCGTGGTGCGCCATTACTAGTTTTGAAAAAAAAATTGGGAAAATTTTTTTTTCGAATTTTTTTGCCTCCAGATCTTAAAAGCATCGTAACTTTTTTTCTGTTAGGTTTTTGAGGATTCTAGAATATCGATAACGGTGCGCCATTACTTTTTTTCTGTTAGGTTTTTGAGGATTTGAGGTTTCTGTTAGGTTTTTGAGGATTCTAGAAAATCTAGGAAAAAAAAATTCGAATTTTTTTGCCTCCAGATCTTAAAAGCATCGTAACTTTTTTTTTCGAATTTTTTTGCCTCCAGATCTTAAAAGCATCGTAACTTTAGTCCCGGTTCCAACGGCGCTGGTGTCTCCAACCGGGACTAAAGGTCTATCTTTAGTCCCGGTTGGAGACACCAACCGAGACTAAAGTCTTTTCCTACATTATCATCGTCCTGCCCGAGCCAGATCCATTTAAGCTTTCTCCTCTGTCCTCCCGCGAGCTCGAGTTCATGCCCATTTTTCCCAAGATTTGTCAAG